>OZ012737.1:191220329-191820329 GCA_963859935.3 Lathyrus sativus
ACTCCAACGAGGGGCCGGACAGGCTGTCTTGGAAGAAGTGCATCAACAACTTCTCATCTTCAGAATGTGCAGACATCTTTCGGTAATACGACCTCAGATGGACACGGGGGCAAGTGGTGCCCTTATACTTCTCAAAGTCGGGTACCTTAAACTTGGGAGGCACCTTGAAGTCTGAGATCAGTCCCAACTTGGCCATGTCAACGCCCAAGGTATTCAAGTTCTCAAAACTTGTCATCTTGTCCTCGAGGGCTTTGAACCTTAAACGGGCTTTAGAGTTCAATTCGCCCTCAGCTCCCTTCCGCGAGAACAAGTCCTCTTGGCGATCCTCTTGCCATGGTTGATGGCCATTGCCAGCAGCAAACCCAACAACATCAATACCATACAGATTACCAGCCCCAGCGTTCCCCGCATTACTAGTTTCTCCAGTGTTGCCATAGCCCATCCCAGCATTGCCATTGGCTTTAAAGTTACCGTTTCCGACGCCAGTCATATTCCCATTAGCTCCAATGTTAGTCACAATATTGCCGTTACCACTTCCATTCCCTCCAGTCACAGGGATGCCACCCTGAGGGGTCTCAACAAGCGGAGGGTTTGGAGTATTCCTACCATGGAGCACGCTGTTGCTGTCAACCCGTGAGATCAGCGGTTGCACCAGAGTTCTGAGCTGGTCCTGGCCATTAGCGACCACTTGCATGAGTTCCATGAAGCGATCCATCCTCTCTCTGAGCTCTTGGATGTCTGTCTGGACTTGTTCCATTGCTCTAGCTTGATTCGCTCTGGTAGAGTATCAGTGGATCTGTCTTCGTTCAATCCTGAAATTACCTGCAAGACAAGGGGTTAGAAAAACAGCTCGAGGTACCTGTTATGCAAATGATTCATGCAAATGCAAACATGTGTCTGTGCCTTGGGGAGATTCCCCCCCCCCCCCCCCCCCCCGATCCTAGTTTCCGAGACAAATAAAGTCTAACATCCAATCATGGAAAGGAATCCTTATATATTTATCTGAAAAACCCGCGCGGGCAGGGTACAACTGTAATCACATACAACTGAAGCAACAAGGCATGACCCCAACCAACAGGCCTGGTGGTGATCAGCATATCAATGCATAAAAGGTACAAAGAAAATACAAAGAGATCAAGTGCGGCCACGGGCACGGAAATCTTCTAACAACTTCTTTGTAGTGGGATGATCAGGCTGAGTAAGCAGACCCTGAATTAGCAAATCCCTCTGCCTGATGATATCTGGGAGGTTCTCGGCAACGCCCCCATAAACACCTACTTCAGAACGGTTTTCCACTCTACTCCTCTTAGCGTCAGCTCGGAGTTGAACATCCTGTAAATTCACCTTGGTCTCAACCAATCTATACTGGACGTCTCATCAAAGTGAGGCTTCAGCCTCTATTTTCTTGTCCTTGATTTCAATCTGGACTTCTAGCTCGATTACTTGCTGCTTCAACTTTTCCTCTCGCTCTTTGTATTTGGCTAGGGTGCTGCTCCACAACATCTCGTACTTAGATAACTTCCGGTACACCCTATCTAGATCCTGCTTTTTGGTGGTCAACACGTCGTGCACTGCCTTCAGGTCTAACCCAAGACGTTCTCTAGAATCAGTCTCCTTGGTCAAATTAGCGCCCAGGTGGTTGATCAGCTCTGTCTGCTTCTTGCAGGTGTGTACGGCTTCGTTTTTCTCGCTTCGGAGTTGAGCAATCTCTTTCTCCAACTCTTCGTTGGCTTTTCATAGCTCTTCTTTCTCTCGGAGTACCTGGTTGAACTTCTGAATATCAACTGTGGTAGGCTCTTTGTACACAGGAGGATACAATGGTTCCACTGCAGGAAACAACATTAGAAACTTGGCGGCTCTTTCTCGGACCCAGGCCACATATGGATCAAAGGCCTTGTTGTTGCTTTTCCCTAGCAAGACTTTTCCCTTTCGGTGAATTTTGCTCCAAGCATTTTGTACCTTAACCAAAGTGTCACCTTCAAGCAACCCTGTGAGATACAGAGATTCCTGTATCTCTACCTCTTCAGGAGGACCTCGTAATGCATACCCGAATTTTCGTACCACCAGAGAGGGATTGTAATTGATACATCCATTCCTTCCGACCAGGGGGACGTTAGGAAAGCCACCGCAACTATACACAATATCTTTGCCCAGTAGATCTCTATCAAACCATATGATATTATCAGCAGACAAACCCATCAAACATGCAGACCAGGGTGAAGACTCAGCAGAATAAATGAATGGACCCGTCTTAGGAAGATGGCTAGCAAACCACTTATACAGTAAAGGAGCACAACATGCTACATTCTTCCCCTTTCTGTTTTCGTTCTTGCTGTGGACAGAATGGTAGACGTCTCCGAGGAGAGTGGGCACTGGATTCTCGGAAGCAAATATGTGGCAGGCATCCATACCTATGAAGTCTGGATGACTTGGGAATAGAACGATCCCATAAATGCAAAGGGCTAAAAAGGCATTGAATACATCCCAGCGACCCTTCTTGGCAAACTTTCGGGCCTTTTCCATCAGGAAAGGCAAAGAGAAACCATAAACTCCAACCTTTCTGAACACCATCCCTTTCAACTCTGAATCATCTACATGAAGAGCGGTAGTCAACTTACCCAAGTCAGGTTCACCATCAATACGGTAATAAGGCATTTGATTCAACAAAGGTACCCCCAGCAAGTCAGAATACTCCTCCAAGGTCGGAGCTAGGACATAGTCTAGAAAGACGAAGCATCTGAGCTGCGGGTCATAAAACTGCAGCAGAGCGCAGAGGACGTTCAACTCGTATGTAGAAAGCTTACACACAATACCCAGAAGTCTTCCATAACTCTTTCTGAAATTCTCCATCACTGTCTTATCAGCCAAAGAAATCAAAGCTCGTAACTCTCGGATGTCAGGTGTTGGTAGCTTGTAAGCCACAGTCTTCTTCAGAGATGCCATATCAGCCATGAGGATCAAGATCACTAGAACCAGGGGAGAAATATGCACCTGCAACACAGACACACGTTAATGATATGCAAATGAGGATGCAAACAATGCAAAATGCAATCATGCAGCAGGAGATCAAGATGAATGTGCTGTTGAGGAGAAGGACCAAAACTCTGCTCTGTCAAGAACAAACATATCTCTGATGATAAGAACCCTCTGATACCCACAATACTGATTCACTGTCAAGAAAACCAGGTTGTATGGAAGTTAAGGTTTCCTGCAATAACCCGACCCTGCTCACAGGTATGGACCTAATCACGGAAAAGGTTCGGCATCCTATGCGTTTCCCAGCGTCACAGACTTTCACGAAATGATGATACGTTCACCATTTCTGGTTTGGCATCATCACTCCCTGCAGAGGCCTCACTTAGCTGAGTCACAAATGATCGGTCCCCAGAGTCGACAATCCTCAGATCCGAAATCCCCTCGAGTCCAAAGGACCGATAGGAAGTCATCAAAGAGAACCTCGTCTGAATGTGGATTACATGGGAACTGATGCAAGCAAAGCAAGCACGTCCACCACTAATCCACTCTAATACTATGTAGCTCTCAAGCCTGGGTCTGGCTTCTCACTCATCAGAATGCCCCTCCCACAACAACACAGATAATCATATCATACTGAAAATAAAATGTGGAAAGCAAAATGCGGTAAATAAATGCAAACCCAACAGGTAAACACGCAAGCGCTAGGATTGACTCGCATAGGGAACCAGAGTCCCCAGCAAAGTCGCCAGCTGTCGCAACTGCGAAAATAAGGTGCCGGCAAAATAGAAGAGTTGCCACCTTGCGTTATTTATCCCTCAGAACGGGAAAGGAAACGATCGGAAAAACCTGACGAAAGGGTATAAGACAAGGTCATCGCAACCATGTATGGGTTCGGGAGTCGGTTACGCAAGGGGAAGGTATTAGCACCCCTCACGTCCATCGTACTCGATGGGATCCATGCTTGTTGTGTTTATCGGACGGGTTGGTTTTATCTATCTACCTATCAAGGATGGTCTGAAAAGAAAAGAAAAATGACTCGGCAAAGCATCACGCTTTATGCCTACATATTCTCATCAGAGAATGAGAAATCAGAGTCTACGTAGTTCGGCTAACTACGGGTTACGGATGGTGGCTCGCCAATACGTCAGTATTGGGCCTACGTACTCTCAACAGGTATGAGAGATCAGAGCTTACGTAGTTCGGGATAATACGGCTTATGGGGGTTCAGATTCATCTGTTTTTCCGAGTAGGGTTAACAAACAGTTCCAGCAGTTTGGTGTATGTAGCTTGCTCGTCAGAGGCTCGTGCGTTACCGTTTGCGGTAGAATTGAGAGTTAACGACACTCTTTTCTTCAGAAATTTTTTCCTTGAATTATGTTCCCATGGGGCAAAAAGGTTTGATGTTTGTTTTCTGTTTTTTTGGAAGAAGTGTTTTTTATGGTTGTTTGTAGTATGTACAACACTAGAGACTATGACCTGGGAACGAATGCGTCGCATATCGTCCAAAGGACGTATACTAGACACTCTAGACGATTGAGAGGAGACCGCTCAATTATCATTCCCCAAGTAGCTTAAGGCTCGTAACGCGCTTGTACTAACTTGCCTTTATTGCGTTTTTTACTGTTGTTGTAGAGATGAGAAGAGAACAAACTCTACGAGGAAACTGTGAAGTCTTAATGTTGTCATGCCAAGGATTCATCCTATGGTTGAGGTTTGAAACAGGGAACTCCTAGATGTTATCATGCAAAGGTTAAAACCTAAAGTTCTAATCATCATTCCTTATCAAAGGAAGTGAGACTCCTAGGGGATCACGCCAGTGGGAAGCAAACAACAGATAAAGCATCAGCTAAACCGATAAACAAATAAACAGAGGAAAACAGTAAAGATGCACATGCAATGCAACAATACAAGCAGAGGGAGACTCACTCAACCTCTAAGCAGTCAAGCAAAGAAAACAATCCAAAAAGACAAGCAGAGATAGACAAACTCAACCTCTAGTGCAAACACACAGATAAAAAGAAGAACAACACACAAGCAAGGGGAGGATCACCTCAACCCTTAATGCAACCAAGCAGAGGGAGACCCACTCAACCTCTAAGCATTCATGCTCCTAGCTTAAAATATTCTAACGATGAACTTATTCTAATGCATCAAGTAATTCAAACAAGGGAGAGAAACCAAAATGAGCAACAGGGGAGTCATCCCAGGCTACATCAGGTTGAAGGTGTATCAACACCAGAGTCCATCATGGGCTCAACCTCTTGAGGAATGCACATAATCCAACCAAGGGAAGAATTAGGCTCTCCCAACAGGGATCCTATGTCAATAGGACAAAAAACCGGGTATTGGTCCTAGATATCAATCTAAGGATAACTGATTATAGTGTATCAACATAAGATGTCCATCTCAGGCTCAACCTGTTGAGGAATGCACAGAATCCAACCAAGGGAAGGATTAGGCTCTCCCAAGAGGGATCCTAAGAAAAGGACTTTGAGATGGATGACAGTATATAAACCAAGGGAATATACCATGCCAAGAATGTTAATATAAGGCTTAACCTCCTAAGGAATGCACAGAATCCAACCAAGGGAAGGATTAGGCTCTCCCAGGAGGGCTCCTCATCAAGACTTGAAGGAGAAAGATAGTACAAACCAAAGGAATGTACTATACTGGGGAATGTCAATTCAAGGCTCAACCTCCTGAGGAATGCACAAAATCCAACCAAAGGAAGGATTAGGCTCTCCTAGGAGGGATCCTCTTCAAGACTTGGATAAAGAGGGTAGGGCAAAGCCCAAGGAAGAAATCACATAGGGGACAGAAGGCAACACAACAACTTCTAAGGAACCCTACAGACTAGCTATAAGGATCACCTAAGCTAGGGGAATCAAAAGCTCTATCAAGGCTTCAACATGGTTCTAATGTGGTGTCTACCTAATTACTATTCTCTCAAGAAAGGATATGGTACTTAGAATCATCAAATGGTCCTTTACAAGGTTAATCTATGAAGTTATCTAAGTTAGGGTCACCTAAACTATAAGCAACTTGTAAAATGGGGAACTAATAGAAAATCAATTCTACAAATTTCAAGGAAAATCCTACATTATCCTACATGAGTTAAGTATCTATGGTAGAAAAACCAGGGGCAAAACCTAATCCTAAAGGTTCAAATAAAATCTAAATCCAAAGAGTGCACTAAAGGGGATCCATCAAGGAAGGTTCCTAAACATCTATCTCAAAATCCTACTTAGAATCATCTAAAAATCACAACAAAAATCACATAAACTTATCAAGGAGTCTATAACTAGCATGCAAAGTTTCAACCACAAATTCTAAATCATGAGCTAACAATAAAATCAGCAAGCAAACTAGTCATATTATGCATTTTTAATCATTTATTAAAAATAGAAAAATGGACATTAAATTGAAAACAACATCAAAAATAAAATCCAAAGGCATGGAAAAATCAGGAATTCAACAAGGATCAACCACATATTTTTTTTTCATATTTTTCTGATCATTAAAACTATTTAAAATGAATTAAACATGAAAAAACAATTAAAAGAAAATATAAAATCAGTTAAAGAAATTAAAAGCATCAGAAAATATTAGAACCACTAGATCTATTGACCAGTCTACCCATCCAACAGCTGCGCGCGTGCCACCTAATTTATTGAAACGGTGCGTTTTGGCCATGGGCACTATGAGGTATGGTTGAATGAAGTACACGGTGCAGTCTAATCCTATCCACTCAACATAAAAGTATTCTCATCCTGCGCTCCAGATCGTGCCACCTAACCAAACCCTAATCAGACTAATCCTCACACGTTAGATGCCAAGACCAAGTCAAGAGATCCAACGATCCATGGTCATCGTCCTCGTTTGAACACTGAAAGGGGAGGGAAACATTCCACGGTGGCCGGAGAAGAGCTCCACCGTCTTCTCCAGCGAGAGCAATCATGCTCTGAACTCAACTTCCACGAAACTCACAGAAAATTATGCCATTCTTCTCGTCTCCTCACCAGGATTACTAAGACACTCTCCATTTTTATTAATTCTTCACGAATCTTCAAACACGAAGAGGAACAGAAAATTCCTCAATTCCATAATCATCACCAAACTCAAAATTGACTACACAGAATTACTCCTCACTTCTCAGGGATCAAGAATCACTAATCAATTCATGCTAACACTCAAGAATCAGCCATGTACAAGTCTCAACAAAATTTGCATCCTATCATGAATCATCACCAAACTCCATATTTACAATCCTAAAACGATCTATGTTATTACTACAACCTAACCACATGCTTAATTCAGTCTAAACATGCCTAAATCAAGAGCAATGGTGAAAGATAAAATCCTGGAAAAAAGCTTGCAATTGAGGTAGTTGCAGTGTGATTCTTGACTTCAAATGCTGTAGAAACCTTCAAGGATGATCACTGGTGCTAACTGAATCCTCAATTCCTCTTGAAACTCTCTGAATTGCAAAAACCAATTTTGAGTTTGAAGCTTCAATCTCTAACTGCCACAACTGAATTCTTCACCAATTCCTTCCAAAAAAAGAGCTGAACACGATTATGAACTTAAATAGGATGTATTTGGATCCTAACATCGCCCAATCATGGCCCAAATTGTTTGATCCAAAATTTCAATTTCCTTCTATGAACAACCATGGCAGTCGCGTGTACTGACTCAGTTTCAGCTTGATTTCCCCTCAAATGACTTGCACAACACCTGGTGAAGATGAATGGATCAGCTTAAGTGCTTGATTTCATCCAATGGTGCACCTTTGATGTGTAACTTCAATTCTAAGTAATCCACATAAAGTCCATGAAGTATGACTCAAACCAAAAATGTGACATTGCCAATCTCTTCAAAATGCCATTTCCAATCAAAATGTGTACCAATTTGTGATGTTTGGCACAAAAATGAATTAAGATGGAATTTTCACTCTTTAAGCCTTTTAATTATCCTTTTTTTTTTTCAAATTTCTTCATACACCTCCATTTTCAATCCATATAAATGGATGTTTGGGTCATGGTTGGACTAAAAACACCATTTTGAACAACTTTCAATTTGATCAAAAGTTCATTTGAGATGCCTAAGTTGATGAAATTGGCCCATAACCAAAAATGACCTGTAATTCCAAATTCCCAAAATACCCTTATCTCGCAAAGCTTGTAACTTGAGTTCTACAAATCCAATCAAGGACTTCTAGTACTTTCTAGAAAGCTAAGAAGATAAGGAACAACATTCATTTTGACCAATAGTTCATAGGAATCATCCTTCTAGGTCAAAAGTGTCATGAAAGTTAGGTAACTTTCAAGCTCCAATTTCACATGCCTCAGATGACCTGTAACTTGTCTGGCTCATAACTTGAGTTCCATAAACCCTATCAAGGACTTCTAGTACTCAAATTAAAGCTATGATCATGACCTACAACAATCATGTCGGGGTCAAGGTGAGATGAAAATTCCATCTTGAGTTATGTGGTCTTGAAGTTAGGCACTAAACCAGGGGATTTTACACTGTCAAGCATAACAACCCTAGCCTAGGAACTCCTCACACTCTTGATTCATGACAAGTTGACCTTGGAATCATCCCTTAGACATCTCAACACATCAATCCATGATCACATGGCTCTTGAATTAGGTCTCAACCTTCTTCAAATCATCAATTTTCCTAGGGTTGCCCAGATGAAACCCTAGTTGTACCAATCTTGGGTATATCTTCATATCCTCCCCATAATGACCTGTCTAGGCTTCAAAATGAACTTCAACACTTCTCATGAGCTCTCTCAAGACCTCAAGTCCAACTTTATGGCTTCAACATCATCAGATGACTTCCCATAACCCTCAAGATAGGATATATGCACACTTGGCTTCAACCCTCTCTCTGAGGATCTTTTAACTTCTCTGGTAAGGATATCAACCCTTGAGCACTTGAATAACCCTCTTAGCTAGCTTCATAGTCTTGTGTAGCCCTTGATTGGTAGTCATACCTCTTGATCTCCTGCATACATGTCAATGCAATGCAAATGATAATGCTAATATGAATGCAATGAAACACAAGCTAGGTAAAGAAATGGTTGGGCACATTTTGGGATGCAACAACCTTCTCCGAAAGCTTCTTCAAGTATTGGCTTATTCAACTCTGCTATTAGCTTGTATTCCTCCAATGTTGCAAGAGCTTCTCGTAGCTTACGGTCGCTTTTGTATCGTCTAGAGGATTCAACTGGATCTTTTTCATCTCTGATTCAAAGTTGGGTCTTTAACCTGTCAATATGTTGATGGAGCTCATCTTCTCTTTCCTTGTTATTGGTCAAGATGGCATTCCATTGAGCCTTGAACTTTGATATTTCCAAGCGTGCTTTCTTTAACTCTTTCTTCTTCCCTTCGAGGGCATTACCCAAGCTTCTGATGTCTTGATCAAGACGCTCTCTGATGCGGATTTCTTCAGTCAGTTCCTTCCCTATTTTGTTCAGAGTATCTGTCTGCTTCTTGGATAAGTGAGTGGCTTGATTCTTTTCACTTCTAAGCTGAATGATCTCCTTCTCCAACTCTTCGTTCACTCTGCGTAGTTCTTCCTTTCCAGCCCACAATTGATTGTACTTCTAGATGTCAACTGTTGTTGGTTCTGCAACTACCAGGGGATACAAAGGCTCCCTGACTGGAAATGGTAGCAACAACCTCTCAACCCTTTCTTGGATCCATTCAACATACGGTCTATAAGCTTTGCAATCACTTTTTCCCAGAGAAGATTTTCCTTTGCGATGAATGTTTCCCCAAGCTTTTTCGAATCTGGTTAATGTCTCACCATCAGCTAAACCAGTGAAATACTAAGATTCCTGTATTTCTTCCTCCCTTGGAGGTTCTTTCAAAGCATAGCCAAATTGTCTAATGGCAAGAGCTGGGTTATAATTAATGCCACCTTTTCTTCCAATTAAAGGAACATTGGGGAAATCCCCACAGCTGTGAACAATCTTCATACCCAAAAGGTCTCTATTAAACCACATAATATTCTCCAGCATTAAACCCATAAGTCTTTCTGACCAGTCAATAGTGTCTGCAGTGTCAACAAAAGGTCCAGACTTAGGCAGATGTGAAATAAACCATCTGTATAGTAGTGGAGCACAACAGGAGACGTTCTTTCCTTGTCTGTTCTCATTCTTGTGGTGGATTGAATGATAAGCATTGCCTAAAAGAGTTGGTACAGGATTCTTAGAAGCGAAGATATAGAAAGCATCCAAGTCAACAAAGTCTGGTAGGTTGGGAAACAGGACTATCCCATAGATGCACAAAGCTAGGATAGCGTTGAAAAATAACCAACATCCCTCCTTAGTGAAATGTTGAGCTTTACTTACCAAGAATGGAAGTAGAAAACCAGGAGTTCCAACTCTCCATACCAAATTACCCTCCAACTCAGAGACATCGAGATGAAGAGCACCAGCCAACTCGGATAACTCAGGCTCCTTTTCAGAGTGCACAAAAGGCACTTCTCCCAATACAGGAATTCCTATCAATTGAGCAAACTCCTCCAAAGTTGGCAATAAAACATATCCGGGGAACACAAAGCAGCGCAACTGAGGGTCGTAAAACTGCAACAACACATAAGCACCTCTTGACTCAAACTTGGAGATCTTGCAGACAAAACTGAGAATCTTCCCATTCTGAAGTCTTCCATCACACCAGGATCGGCTACAGAAATAAGCTTAACCAGAGGCCCCAACTCTGGTGTTGGGAACTTGTACATCACACTCTTCTTCAAATCAGGCTCCATAATGATGGTGGATTAGATTACTAGAATCAAGGAGAAAATATGTACCAGAAACACAAATACATGCAAATGTTAATATGCAAATGAATATGCACATGCAAACAGGGGATGAAGGTTGTTGTGCTGCTGACTGAGTTGAATCAGGGCTTCGCTTCGGCGAGGAAATACCAAAAATCACAGAACTGAGAAATCGGAAACCCACAATATTTAGGATCAAAGGTTCACACTGATAAGAAAACCAGGTTGGTTGAAGGTTAACTTTCCCGCATAACCCCTCCCCCCCCCCACTCACAAGTATGAACCTAGTATCTGACAAGGTTCGGTATCCTATGCGGTTATCAGCGTCACAGACTTTCGAGAAACGATGATACGTTCACCATTTCTGGTTTGGCATCATAGTCAAACAAAGTGACCTCACTTAGCTGACTCCTAAATGATCGGTCTCCAGAGTCGACCGCTTCCAGATCCAACACCCTCTCCCGACAAATGTACAGGGTATGATGTCTTCAAAGAAAACCTCGTTTGAACGCGAATTTTGTGAGAACTACTGCATGTAGAAACATACAGGTCCAACACTACTTTCCACTCTAATGCTATGGGTATCCTCAAGCCTGGGTTCTGGCTTATCACTCAACGGAACAGTCCCGCCCAACAGCACAACAATAACAATGATAATAATATGCGGAAAATAAAATGCAAATGCAATACTATACAAATGCAACACATATACACATATATACACACCCATAAACATAAACACGCAAGCGCTAGGATTGACTTGCATAGGGGATGGGAAGGATCCCCAACAGAGTCGCTAGTTGTCGCATCGCTGCGAAAAGGGGCCGACAAAGACAGAAGAGTCACCATCGTTTGTTATTTATCCCAGAGAGAGGGAAAGGAAACGATCGAAGAAAACCTGACGAAAAGGGGAAAAGACAAGGTCATCACAACCAAATCTTGGGTTCGGGAGTCGGTTACGCAAGGGGAAGGTATGAGCACCCCTCACGTTCGTTGTACTCAACGGGATCCATGCTTGTTGTCTATCTACGGGTGTAAAAATTATCTAAAGCTAATTGCTAAACGGGGGTGAAGAGAAAGAACTGACTCGATAGAACATCGTCGCCCTATGCCTACGTATTCCCTTGTGCAATGGGAAAGTCAGAGTCAACGTAGTTCGGGAAACTACAGGGGAGGTTGCTCGCCAAGACATCGTGTCTTGTGCCTATGTATCCTCATCTGGTATGAGAAATTATAGCAAACGTAGTTCGGGAAATTCGACCACTAGTTGGTTCAAGTGTTTTAACCGAGTAGGGTTAAATCTTTGTTCTAGCAGTTAAGGATGATGCCTTTTTGTGGTAGAACCACAACTTAACACACTCTTTCTAAAAATTAAGTTTGAACAATCCTAAAGGATAAAAAGGTTTGATGTTTTATTTTTGTGTTTTTTAGGAGAAGCAGTAAATTGAGTTAGATTTGAAACTCATGTTGTACTAAAGACTATGACTTGAGAGCGAATGTGTCGCATATCGCCCAAAGGGCATACACTAAACACTCTAGACAGTGCAAGAGGAGGCCCCCGCCTATCATTCCCCAAGTACATAAGGCTCGTAACGTACAATAAATGTTAGTCTTTATTAAGTGTCTTAAGATGTTATGGGATGAGAAGAGAAGATACAAACTCTAAGGGGAAACTACTCAACCTTAATCTTATCATGCATAATGATCCTAGAGTTGGGATTGAAATGGAGAATTTATCCTAATGTTAGCATGCAAAGGATTGAACACCTAATGTCTCTCCTACTCCCATCTTAAACAGAGGGACTAGGAATCCTAAGGGATCATGGTAAAAGACCAAGTAAACAATAAATAATTCAATCACATACGAAAAGGAAATGAGAGATGAAGGTGACTTAAACAAGTCAATGCAATAAGGGATGCAAACATGAAATGCAAACACAAATGCAAGTATGAAGTGCAAAAAAGACTCAACAAATAGGAGACTCAAACACAAGAACAAGTCAACTTAAACAAGTCAACAGGAGATAAGATGAAATGGGAGAAGCAAGCTTCTACAACAATCAACCATCAATCATCAATGAATAATGGTGCTATCCCATGATGCATACACAAAGAAAAGAGGGAGGAAAAAGTGTGGGGAAGCCACCACCACATGCACATCTCAACCAAACAATTCTTAAAGATCAAACAAAACAATGCAATAAAACAAGTGCAAAAGAAACAACAATGTTCATGACAAACTCAAAGTGCAAACATGAGCACCAAATCATCATGAACGAGTATACAAATAATTCAAACATGGCCTACAAGGTGTAGGACTTCAGATGCACCCATAATTGACCTAAAAAAAATATGCCTAGCATGGGAGTTTCAAGTTGGGAAAGTTACAAAATGGAGTGGTTCCGTTGACCCTTGAAATTGTGTGCAAGCTTCAGTTCCAAGCTTCTAATCTCCTCTTTGATCCATGGTGATGATGATCTGAGCAAAACAGTGAAAATAACCAAAGAGAAAAAAAATGAAAATAAATCCTCAAATATTAAAATTCTAAAAGAACCAACATTTGTAAATATGTATAAAACTCTAAAGAAAAATTAGAATAGAAAAAGAACTATAAAAGAAATCTAAAAAATAATATATATAATATATTTACAATCTATTTTAAAAAACTAAAAACTAAAATAATTTACAACTTTGGATGATTATATATAAAAAAATGAAAAGAAAAGGGGGTTTAAGAAATAAACAAGGGAGGTAATCCATAGCCTATGGATCATTTGGGCAAGGCCCATCACCATTCTTGTTCAAGCCGCAAGGCAGCGAAAAGGGGGGGGGGGAGGGGTAAACTCATCAACAATAAAAATGGGCAAAGCCCACATCCCAAAACCACAACAAATATCATAATTCTTTTTAACATGAAATCCAAACAAAAGAGTGTTTCCTCTCACACACGGTCAAACGACTTCGGCTTGTCATCAACCCAAACTCTCTCCCCGTTTTCATTGCTGCGGGTTTCAGATGGTAGGCTGGATTTGAAGAATGTTTGAGAAAAAGGGTTTCAATTGATTCACTGTTGAAGAAAGAAATGGTTTACGGAAGAGGAGAAGAGGGAAATAGGTTTCGACTGGGTTTAGATTTGTGAAGGTTGAGTTT
This sequence comes from Lathyrus sativus, assembly GCA_963859935.3. NCBI lineage: Eukaryota > Viridiplantae > Streptophyta > Magnoliopsida > Fabales > Fabaceae > Lathyrus > Lathyrus sativus. The sequence continues at coordinate 191,234,250 of OZ012737.1, forward strand.
AACGATGGTGATGGTTGGTTGTGATGGACAAATGGGTACGGTTTGAAGATGGTAATGGTGGTCTGGATAGAGAATGGAGATCGTGGGTTACTTTGAAGAGAAGATGTTCAAGAAGCACCGCAGCTGGGTTTTTGTAAGAAGAGATGAAGGTTTGAGTGAGGTTTATGGGTTGTTTCTGAAATGATTCTTGGTTGTTTTTCGGGACGAGTGAGGATGATGAAGTGAAAAATGGGTTTTGGAAATTTCTGGGTTGATTCGGATTTGGGGTGGTCCGAAAGTGGGTTTATGAGTTTGAAGGTGATGAAATGATTTGAGAGAAGAGGAAAATGGGATTTGTTTGCTGTTTTGGTTTCGTGATAGTGAGTTGAAGAAGAAGAGGGATGAGTCTATTTGGTGGTGAGTTGAAGGATTGGGATAAGGGTTTCAGAGGTTAGGTTAAGCGGGTTACCAGCGGTTTTCCGATGAAGGGGTTGTTTGATGGAGGGCTTACGGAAGCTGAGGAGATTCGACTGATGGTGAGCGGCGGAAGAGTTCTTTAGGGTTGCTGAAAATGATGAAGGTGTAGGAGATGAACAGTAGCGGCGGTTAGATCTTGGGATCTGAGGTAGGAGAGAATGAAATATAATATATACCCTAGAATCATGACATGTGGCACTGCTTTTGACTTTGATTAATTTAATTAATGAAATTCTGTGCTAATAATCCTAATCTAATGCTCATTAAAACTAATACTAACTCTATAATATTCTAATCTAAACTAAAGACATAATCCTAATAAAACTAATAAACTAAATTAATTCTAATTCTTAAATATTAATCTATTAATTCTAAAACTAATTAAAATTCTAAAAACTATTTCTAATTCTAATAAAAAAAAGTTAATTTCTATTAAAATTTTATTATAAAAATCTATTCTAGAAAACTATTTTCTAATAAAACTAATTAAACTAAATTAATTCTATTTCTAAAACTACTATTTCCTAATAATTCTATTAAATAAAAGCTAAATTCTAAGTCTAACTCTATTTCTAACAAAATTCTATAAAAACTATAAAAAGAAATTAAAGCAGAAAATAGAAATAAAATCACAAAAAAGCAACAAAATAAAAACAAAAAAAAGGCGAACACCAGAACGCGACAAAATGATCAGCACTAACTGAACCACCGGGAAGAGAACAACTCTCGCTCGATTTCGACATGGAACTCAATCATTTGAACTGGTTTGAATCGTCTAAAACGCAAAGGAAGCGGCTGTGATCCTGATAAATCCATTTCAGCTAATAACATGAGCAGCATGTGAGAAATGAACGACCTAAATGATATGCAGATGAAATGCGAAGCAAAAGCCAGACGAGGGTAGAAAAGGGTGTGCATATTTTAGGGTGCAACATCGACAATTAAGGTATGAGGAGTATTACCTTCATTGTTTTCAATGTGTAGTTTCAATGTATTTAAGGCCAATTTAAGGGTTTAAGGGTTTGAGGTTGATTATGAGATAAAGGGAATTTGGCCTTCGTGGCCTAAATCTATTATTGAGATTTTAACCGTAGGGATTTATTTGGGTTAAGGGAAATTAGGCCTTCGTGGCCAAAACTCTGATTTGACATTTGCCTAACCCTGTAGGGAAATTGGATAGTGAGGAACTCTAATGATTATGGTGTAGTGGTAGGGATTTATGGGATTTAGAGCGTGAATATGATGCGGGATTGGCCTAATAAACCGTAGGTTTTGTGTCTTTATCGCCGTAAGACCTTAGGGATGATTTAGGGATGTTTTGGGGGCATTGGGAAAGTGAATCATCGGTGGGACTTTTGGGTTGATTTTAGGTCCTGGTGCGTAACAGCGTTTTGCTGTCATCGCGTTGTTTGCACAACGAACAATTTCGTCCCAGACTCGCACTGCGAAGAATCCTTCGCACAACAAAGAAACTCGCCTCAGACTCGCACAACGAACTTGCTAGCGAACGTAGCAGAGTTTTGCAAATTCTGATTTTGTACAGTGATGCCTTGATGTTTTGATGTTGTGATCTCTTTGACGAATTAATATGAGTATGACTGTGATTTCTATGTGATTTGTACATGATTATATGATGTTTCCTGTGATGTAATTATTGATGAACTATGATGATATTTCCATGAGTTTTGATGATTCTATGATGATATGATTTTTGATGATGATGATTATGATGAATGATGATGCACCTATGATGTTATTATGAAGATGATTATTGATGTGTACATCATGTATTCATGTGCATCCGGACTTCGGTTCAGGACCTTGATTACTTTGACTTCAATCCCATTGTGTGGATGTGAGGTATTTTGATGTGCTCCGGTTCTCAAGTAGAATCGATCATATTGATGAGGATCTATGGAGGGTTGATGGCCCAGTGTCCATCGAGCTATGATGATTGGTACCACGTGCATTGAGTCTTGTGGCATTTGCATTTATGAGATGATTTTGAGTAAATTATGATGTTGTGGCCTTTGATGTCCATTGATGAATATGATGATGTTGAATATGAAAATGACGCCATTTGATATGTTGATTTCGTACATTGATTATTATAAATCGTTTTACTCACCCTGCCTGTTTAAATGTTGCCTCCTCGTGGGTAACGTGCAGATGACCAGGCTAAGTCGTGGAAACCTTTGAGGACTTTTGAAGTTTTGAGTTGTTGGCCTTTTAGTTAACTTAGAGGGTCTTGCTCTGATAGTGTAACATCGGGTTGGGATCTTGAGTTAAACCATGTTTTATTGTGTTATTTTGATTATCTTTACGTATAAGGAAAACTTTGGGATTATGCCTTTTGAGTTCCGCTGCCTTTGTGAAATTTTTGATATCTTTTGGGAAAACTCATTGTTTACGGAGCCTTGACCTATTTTTGATTTAATTGGGAAATGTACGCCCTTTGAGGTGATTTTTATTGAGTTTAATCTTTTACTCTGATATATGTTATTATTAGGCCATTTATTTGTGGGGTAGAAAAGGGTGTTACAGGTTTCCCTTAGGAGGGTATCACTGGGGATTGAATTTAGGAATTGCCAAATGAAATTGGACTTTAGGTTTTATGAGGACGCCAATAAAGTGAACTTTTGGTGGCCGCCCATGAAAACTAGACTTTTGGTTATGTACCAAATGATCTTGGACTTTTGGATATTATGAAGATGCCAACAAGGGTGGACTTTTTATGTAGCTGCCAATAAAATTGGACTTAAAAGGGGTACATTAGAAGGTGCCAACAAGGGTGGGCTTTTAAGTATCTGCCAATAAAATATTGTACTTTGGTTGACAAGAGGGTTTTGACTTCCCGACACTTAAATTTTGATGGTGTGGTGATTAGCACATTGATATGGATGCTCTTAGTGCCCCAAGTTTGATCCCTCGTTGATAAGTTGGATATTCATTCTTGAGAGGACTTCCACTCCCTTGCCTGATACATCATGATAGCTTTGTACTAGCATAGCAAAGTGATCAATGCATGCTGATTGTGCTTCTGCTATGCCTTAACATTACTGCTAATAGGGGATAGGATGCCGTATTAGCATGATCTTTTGACACTTGCTGTAAACTCAACGATTACCACCGTCCTGCGCAGTCTGCTTTGATGAAGTTGGTAGCATGAAGGAAAACTCCCCATTTGCAACTTGTCTTGCCCCAGTCTATACGGTCCTTGAAAAGATTCACCTTGAAAATGATTATACCATGGAATGATCCAAGACGATTTGCCCCAATGTTAAAATCTTGTAGTGGTTTGCCCTTGATTAAGCCTTTGAGGGGATTGCCCCATATGAGCTGAATCTTTGAGGTGGCCTTTACTGATAGTTTGAGATTTTTTTCAGCCCGACCAGTTCAGTGGTCAACATAATCATTGGAGGTCATGCCCCTGTTACATAGGGCTATGAGGTGAACTTGGTTTGGGTCAGCATTATTGAATGATCAAGTTCCTCTGACCATTGCTTGGGATTTCCTTGATGTCAAATGCTGACTTATAGTTAAAATTATTTATTCAAAAATGGTAATTTTAATGCAACGTTCATGCAAGTTTTGAAAATCAATCATTATTCGATGATGTGACAATGTGTGATGAATGGACCATCAGTTCATACGTAATGTTGATTTAACTGGTGTGAAAGATATGGCAAGAATATGACACAAATTTAGAAGATTAACAAATCTCTAGAAGTCAGTTTATGCAACCTTATTGCAGTATGCTTTCAAAATAAATCCCGACTCAATTAGGTCTTTTGAGGGTTGCAACGTGGTCTAGTTCACGGTTATAAGAACAAAGAATATAAGACTAAAAATTTATTTTGTACGCACCCCTTCTTCGTGATGTTCTTCAGTCCTACGTTCAGTTAGACTTGACATACACATTTATCTTCTACTATAGGTGTAAAATTGGAGATGAGGATCCACTTGAAATGGCAATCACTTTATTTGCTTTTGTCATGGGTGTCAGTGACCTTTTTATTTTTGACATGATGGTCACTGAATCCTGTTTTTTCTTGCTTGAGGATTTGATGACCTTTTTTTTTGCTTTTGATCCCTAATTTTTGCATGGAATGATTTTGTTTTACGAGTCCATCGGGATTTCCCTTAATTTTTGCCTAAGTCACCTCTTTGGGGCGTTCGACTTAGCGGACTTTTCTTTCTTTTTTGATCTTTTTATTTTATTTTATTTTATTTGGAAAGCTTGTGATTACCAGGTCATTAATCGACCATCATAACTTTTAAGTTGTGTATGTTTTTTTGACACTTCAGGATGTGTGCGAAGAAACCATATAGCTGATCCACAAATAGGATGTATTATCTTGAAATCAAATGTGTAGTCAGGTTAACTGAACACTACCCATGCCCTAGGTTAAGCGTAAGGGTTTTTAGATCCGAAAGAAAATCTTACTTGTAGGCTCAAAGGGTTGACTAGGGATTGACTCCTTATCTCTACAGTGTTTGGGGAATTAAAACAATGCATGTACATCATCAACAAGATTTTGTTCGAAAGCATACAATTTGCAATTATGGGTATTTCGATTTCATCATCCTCCCTCTAAGCTTTGCTAAAGAAACAATGTGATAAAGAAAGTGAAGTGGAGAACTATTTTATGTACTTTATTTATTTATTTATTATTTATTTTTCATATAAGTGAGGAAAAATGAGTGAATACAACATGATTAATTCAAGAAAAAAATGCATGATCACTTTATTAATATTACCATTCAAAATAATAATATTTAAATTCAAGTAGCGTTTAATTAGAACGAAATTACTAAGGCAAATGATAGAAAAATGATCCAATAATTGCCAGCTCTAAGGACGTCATCTTGTCTGAACCATTGACTTTAAAAGATGTCCCTTGAAGTCTTCAAACTCATTCGGGCAAGAAGCTGACACGCACAACCAAACTCTATTCTTGGAAGGATATGTACTTCCTGTCAATCAAATGTTGTACTTTGGCTTGGAAAGCTTTGTAATCTTCAGTTGAATGCCTCATTGATCCAACATGATATCCACATTGCACATCAGGATCATACCCAGTAGGGTATGGCTCAGGAAATGGCTTTAGGGACTTGGGCTCTACCAATGAGTTTCGGACCAAATGCGGAAGAAGCTAAGTGTATGGCATAGGGACCGGATGAAGAGGATCATTCCTTCTTTCCAAGTTGTTACGAGGCCTGTGCTGATTCTGGCGCGAATTATGATGTCCTCGGCCATAGGCTCATTGATTTATATGCGGAACAATCCAAGGATTCTGGTATGACGATCTATGCATTGCTGGTTGCCTTGTTGGAACCCAAAGGTTGATGTCTTCATTGTCCTGTGATGATTCTGGCGCGGATTATGATGTCCTCAGCCATAGGCTCATTGATTTATATGCTGAACGATCCAAGGATTCTGGTATGACGATCTATGCATTGTTGGTTGCCTTGTTGAAACCCAAAGGTTGATGTCTTCATCGTCCTGTGCTGATTCTGACCCAAGGATTCTGGTATGACGTAGTCTCACCTTCGGTCGGCATTATGTACATTCTACTTTTGGTTTATATTCTGTTATCCCAACTCTTGGTTGGTATCCTGTTATCCCAACTCTTGGTTGGTATCTTTTGATGTAGGTTTGCCTTCGGTAGGTGTTCTTCTGTTGTTGAATTCTAACTTTTGGTTAGTATCCTTTGTTCCAAATTTTAGTTGGCATCTTATATCAACATCGTTTACCACTCCCCGCAGTTTGCAAATTTCTGGGTTCTTTTTGTATTCAATCACCTTACACCTTGAAGGTCTGAAAGTTGTTGCTATCATTCCTTCAGGTTTAAGACGATTGAATACGGGCAGGTGTAGCAGCCCAAAATTTTCCCTTTCGTTTTTAACCGTAACTGGCTTATGTTTCATTCATTGTCCATATCATGGCATTAATTCGAGCGGTATACTTACGCATATAGATTAAACTAGGGTAACTATACCGCTCGAACTAAGGTTTGTAAATTTCAAAAGTTTTAAAACAAAGTCAAATAGTTTTAGTGATGATAGACGAAACGGCCACAACTCAAGGCGTGCACCTCGAGAGCGATCATTCAAGGATCCAAGGAGTGCTAGGCTCCAAAAACCCACTACTTTCATTATTTAAAAAACGTAAACTTAGTTGGGAAAACGGTTTCAATTATGAATTATTAGATGATAGACTAAATTAACTCGATTTAGAGACACAAGGATAAATTCATTATCAGTATTAATAGAAATCTACTTAACTATTTAATCATAATATTCTAACGATAATGAATAAAACTACAAATAACTTAACAGTAATTCTATAATTATCCAAACATTTACAAGAAATATCAAGAAGATCCCTGTTTTGATTAATTAATCCGCAAGATTAAATCACCAATTAGCCTAGTAGTAAAGATAATATAAATTAAATAACCTAGAAATAATTTTTTAATCACTGAACTAAATACTCGATTCTATAATAAAACAAGCTTCCCTTTTTCCAAATTAATCATAACTTGCCAATTCTTTAACATGCTAAGGTACCGAAAATGGAACACTTAAGGTGACTAATCAAAACCCAAAGAGCCATGAATCCATAAAAGCCAAGTCCCATATCATGATGACCTAGGAGGTTGGAAGCCTCCAAACTCTAAACACATGCAGTCGAATGTCACATCGCTGCAAAAAGGGGCCGGCAAAGACAGAAGAGTCTCCACTGTTTGTTAATTATCCCAAAGAGAGGGAAAGGAAACAATTAGAGAAAACCTACGAAAAAGGGAGAAGACAAGGTCATCGCAACCAAATCCTGGGTTCGGGAGTCGGTTACGCAAGGGGAAGGTATGAGCACCCCTCACGTCTGTTGTACTCAACGGGATCCACGCTTGTTATCTAGTCTATGGGTGATAATTTATCAGAGGTTGGCTCACAGGGACAAAAGAAAAAAGACTCGATAGAGCATCTCCGCTCTATGTCTACGTACTCCCTCGTGCAATGGGAAAGTCAGAGTCAACATAGTTCGGAAAACTACGGGTGAAAGGTGGGGAAGGTTGCTCGCCAAGACATCGCCGCCTTGTGCCTACGTATCCTCATCTGGTATGAGAAATCAGAGCAAACGTAGTTCAGGCTAACATGACCACATATTGGTTAAGTGTTTTAACTGAGTAGGGTTAAACCTTCCTTCTAGCAGTTAGGTACGAAGCCTATTTGCGGTAGAGCCAAGACTTAACACACCCTTTCTGAAAATGATTTTCAAACAATCCCGAAGGATAAATTTTTTTGATGTTTTGTTTTGTGTTTTTTAAACAAGAAGTGAATTGAGTTAGGTTTGTAACTCATGTTGCACTAAAGACTATGACTTGAGAGCGAATGCATCGCATATCACCCAAAGGGCATACGCTAAACACTCTAGACAGATTGAGAGGAGGCCCCCCAAATATCATTCCTCAAGTACTTAAGGCTCGTAACATACAACATTTATTATCGTTTATTAAGTGTCTTAAGAGGTTAGGAGATGAGAAGAGAAGACACAAGCTCTAAGGGGAACTAATCAACCCTAATGTTATCATGCAAAGTGTTCCTAAAGTTGGGATTAAGAAGGGAAGAATATATAATGTTATCATACAAAGGATTGAACACCTAATATCTCTCCTACTCCCATCTTAAACAGAGGGACTAGGAATCCTAAGGGATCATGGCAAAAGACCAAGTAAACAATAGATAATCCAATCACAGATGAAATGGAGAATAAGAAGAAGTTGACTTAAACAAGTCAAAAGCAATGCAAACATGACATACAAAGATGCAAAGATGAAATGCAAGAAACAAATGATGCAATCCAAATACAAATGATCAAAACAAGATGACTTAAACAAGTCAAAAAGAGTGAGATGAAATGGGAGTAGTTACAACTCTTACAATCATTCAAACATCAATCACTCACACAAAGGTTAAGCATAAAACAAAAACAAAAATCCATGATCAAAGAAAAGGTGGGAGAAAGAAGCTTGGGCAGCAAGCAAATGAAAAATATCTCAACCAAACAATTCAAATGGATCATGCAAAAGGGACAAGCAAACAAGTGCAAGAGAGTGGGCAATTATCCAAGACAAACTCAAAGTGTGAATGTGAACACCAAATCATCTTGAATAAGAGCCAAACCACATGGGGCAGAAGTGAAATAAATAGAAAAAAGTTCAAATCAAGATGGAAACCAAAGCACAAGCAAGAACCAAGTTAAGGAAAATGGAAGAACCAAAGTTCCATCCCACACTCAACACTTAAAACCAAGTGGAAATGCCTAACTTCCAAGTAACTTTTGAAACAAGTTACACAAGTGTATGACCTAAAAATGAAAGACAAGCACCTCAATAATATCATAAACAAGTACCAAGACTCATGAGGTGCACATGGGATCTATCAGAGTCATTTCCCAAAGGAACTAGGTCAAACTAGTTTGTATGAACTTCCTCTAAAATGACTTGATTCGCAAGCTTCATCAAAAATAGAAGGATTGTTCAATAAATTCCAAATAAAATGCACAAAGTAACCAAGTCCAATGGAAAATAGAACCAAATTTTTAAAGTCAAACTCAACTCAAGGCATCACCAAACAATTCCATTGTTAAGGGTGCTCCACCTTATCGAGCATTAATCGAGGGGCATTAAAAGTCAACTCAAAGTCAACCAAAAAATGATCAATCATGAACCAAATCTACCCTCAAAGAACCTTCAGTCCATCCTCTAAATGGAGAAGGAGTCTTGATCATAAGGTATTTGAATTGGAGGTTCAAATGATTATGATCCAAAGAAGACAACATTAAAAACACTTCCAATTGAAAAATTAAAATAAAATGGTAAATAAAAATAAAATCAGAAAATAAAATTATGGAAGATTAAATAAAGTCTTGAAATGTAAGAAAATAAATTTGTGGAATTTTTTTTACCATTGGAAGTATTTTTAATAATGGAAAATGAAGACAGAAAATAAAAATAAAATAAAATAAGTTGAAAACCCATGGGAGGTGCAGAAGCAAAACGAAAACACACTAGAAATAAGGCAAAGCGCAATTGGGCTCAAAAAACAGGGGGCACAATGATCAAATTGAGCCCAACTAAACCCAGCCCTCAGAGTTTAATGAAACTCTGCGTTTCATTAAACACACGTGGAGTCAACATCACACTTGGACAAAGTCAAGCGAATCAGACTGCAACACGCCACAAGGTCAAAAGTTCAACGCATGGTGAGTCATCTTCCACCTGAGAAAGAACCAGACGCTGGAGCTAGGGCTCCGGTCGTCTTCTCTAGCCAGCTCGGCGGAGCTCAGTTCTAAAATCTCAATAAAAATGGGGAAATCTGGTACCATTCAAAAGCCCTTACTACAAGGATCAAGAATCCATCATCCAAACATCAAAAAGGCTCCTAAAATAAGAGAATCGAAGGCTTGAAATTTTGAAAACACAATCTAAAATCTCATCAAACAAACACAACAATGGTCCAAACATGGCCTACCATAGTTAGGGCTTCAGATGCAACCCAGCATGCCCTTAAAAGATGCCTAGAATATGAGAAAATAGAAGTGGAATCTTACTGAACGGAGAAGCTCTGTTGGTTCTTCTCAGGAACGCAAACTTCAAGTTCTTGCTTCCAATCTGTTACATATGCTTTGAGGAAGAAGAACCAAGCTCCAATTGAGATTAATTTGCAGAGAAAAATGAAATTCAAAAGTGAGCAAAAGTGAAGAAATTCTGAGCAGTTCCCTCTTCTCCCATGCAAGCAAGCCTCTATGATCAATTAGGGCAACAATTGAAGCTTATATATGATGGATTTTACATACCATGCAGGCCCATGTTGGCTATTTTGTGTGATTCCAAAAAATGACCAAAAACTTCCTTTCATAAGAACACACGGGTTTTGCCTCATTTACTCTTTTTTGGGTCAGCATTCTTATATTTAGGGTGTGTGGAACACAATGCTATTGGTTTGGTGGTTGTAGCATGAATTGGCATAAAGTTTGGTGCATGACTTTTTTAGTATGAAACTTGAAAAAATTGGTATGAAAAATGGTTCTTGTTGGCACAAAATTGGCAAAGGATATCATGGCCATCCTATGATGATGTTAAGGTGTGGAAGGATCCAAAATCAAGCCATTAGATGACTTGTAATTGAAGTTACCAAAACATGACCAAAAACCGTAATTTTCCAACTTAAAATGGCCTACATGATCATCTAATTCATAAATCTCCATGAACCTTGAGCTCAATGATGGAGATAATACTCTTAGGCACAAGTTTCATGTTGGTTGGAATTGCATTTGAAGTGCACAAGTTCATGAAATTGACCATTGAAACAAATGACCTATAATGAACTTTTCCAAAAATACCCTTGCATTGAAAGGTCCATAACTTGAGATTTACAATTGATATCAAGGACTTCTAGGACTTTTTGGAAAGCTAAGACGATGAGGAACAACTTTCAAGTTCACTTGAAGTTGAGGAGTGTTGCACCCCAAAATTTGCTTAACCTTTTCTTAACTTGGTTTATGTTTCATTTCATTTCATTTTGTTCTAGCATTCACATTGCATAGAATTTTTAATTGAACAAGGGATCAAGAGGGATGTGCATAGAAAGAGGAGTCTTCTCAGAGGGTTGAACCTAAGAAGGGGTTGTTACTCAAGCTTGAGTGGTCATCAGGACATCAGAGTGGTCAAGGCCTTGTGAAAAGATAGATGGATGTGTGTGGGTTAGCCCCTAACTAGGAGGCCAACTAAAGGGAATAAGAGGTTTGTGAAGCCATGATTATGGGTATGAGATGTTAATAAACCTAATTGGAGGCCTTGAGGGTCATTGTGGAGCTTATTCAAGTTGTTGTGTGAGGTGGAACAAGCCACGGTTGAAGGTATCGCAGTTAGGGTTTTCATCTGGTAAATCCTCAGTCAACTGTGCAATTGAAGAAGATAGAAACTCAATTCAAAGTCTCTATGGTCATGGGATGTTGTGTTAAGACATATGAGACATCATTTCAAGTTCAATTCATCAAGGGTTAAGTGTGTGAGAAGTTACTAACTTAGGGTTCTCAGGGTAAAATCTCCTATTTAATGCTTGACTTTAAGACCACCTACCTCAAGATACAAGTCTCATCTCAATTTTTGGCTAACATGGAACTTGTAGATCACGTGCGTAGCTTTAATTTGAGTACTAGAAGTCCTCGATTGGATTTATAGAACTCAAGTTATGATCCAGACAAGTTACAGGTCATTAGAGGTATGTGATTTTGGTCAACAAAAGTCAACCAACTTCCAAGCCAGTTTTGACCTAGAAGGATGTTTCTCCTCAACTTTTGGTCAACATGAAAGTTGTAGGTCTTGATATTATGTTTCCAAATTGTATTAAAAGTCTTTCATCTGATTTGTAGAACTCAAGTTATGAGTTTTACAAGTCAGGGGTATTTTGGGAAAGTAAGATTACAGGTCATAAAATTATAGGTCCATTTCACCAACTTGCACACTTCAAATGGAAATCTTTTCAACATGAAACTTGTTTCAAATGGGTCCATTTGCACTACCAAATCATCTGTTGTCATGGTGGGGGCTTGGATTGAAAATTTGGGGTTTGAATTTTTCATAAAGGAGGCTTAAATTGAGAAATTGAGAATTAATGGATTTAAAACTTTTTCAAGGCAAGTTTGTGCACTTTTTTGATTGCAAATAATAATATAAAGATATTGCCATCTTCACATTGGAAATTTGAAGTCTCAAAATGGTCCATTTTCATGGTTTCTTCCTCTTGAATTAACAAAATGGAAATCAACCATAGGATCAAAATTAAGCCTCCAATCTCATTCCTTTGATCAACACAACTGATTTGTAGTGGATTTGGATTTAAAAAAAACAGCTGGTGTAGTCGTAAAAACGTGTATGGCATTTTGAAAAAGTGGTGAAATGTGAAATTTTGAAATGGGCTGTTTAGCTTGAATTAAATCCCCATTTGATCATAAACCCATCATATAAGTATTCTAGATGAAAATTGGAGCAGAAGTAGGTCATTTTCGTGCATGAACAACCATAACACATTTTGAAAAAGTGGTGAAAAACTCAAAAACGAATTCTCAGATTCAACCACTTTCAGACCAAATCAAGCCTTCAAACACCTCAATTGGAGTTCATGGAGCGATTCTGGACGTTTTTCGTTAAGCTTCATCACAATTTCAAGGCCCAGTGGAGGCTCTCCACTAGGTAAACTTTTTTCAACCTTACACTCTTAATATACCAAGGTTTTCCACCATTTTCGTTGCATTTGAACCTTTGAGTTGTATCGATCATTTCTGGATCATTTTTGTTTAAGTTTATGATGTTTGATTTTATGAGCTCCAAGTTGTGTTATTTCATTTTGATGAATTTTCATGTTGTTTTGCTTTAATTTTCATGGATTCTTACTCCTTGCAACATGTAGATGACGTTTGGACCATTTAATTTGTGTTTTGGTGAACTTTATTTTTTGCACGTTTTGCTTGTTGTTTGATTTCTGGGTTTGTTGTTGAGAATTAATGGAAATAGAGGTTGGATTCATGATCCTCGCGGCGAGTAGATGAATTTTCATCTAAGGTTCATGCGAAACGGTTGAGAAATGGCGAAGCCACGGTGGGGGAGACGGTCCGCGACGGCCGGAATGCTTGAAGGAGATGACCGGCGTAATTTCCGGAGACTGGAGTTCCAAGGAAGAAGACGAGATGACGTGGCGCGGTCTTGTTCGTCCGATTTGGGGTTTTTTGATCATGCGGATTATTTTAAGACTCATGTGTTCCTCTTTTAATTTGTGCATACCATAATAATAATCAAATTGATTAATTAAGGTGGCTCTTTGTGAGCCACCTGATAGAACTACTTTGATCTTGATTGTACGTCCCACATTGATTTTCACCATGTACCTAGTCAAACCAACCTTACAATATTTATTCAGATTTTATTTTATTTTTTTTCTCTTACTGGGCCTACCGCGAATTGCTCCTAACACCCCCAGGGAGGCCCAATTTTCATTTTACACTCATTTTACTTGCTATTCATACCACATCTTTTCCATTTAATTGTTTTTCTCTTTTTATTTTTTCTGTTTTGTGCTGTTTCCGTTTTAATTCAAATAAAATATCTCTAATAGTTTAAAAATTCACCAAAAATAATTTTCATAAACTTTAAGATGTTTAGTTTTTTCTGGAAATTTTTATTTTATTTTTTGACTTTATTTTCAATTAAAAAACGAATTAAATATTGGGGCTGTCTTATTTGATTTAAATTGTGGTTTTGTTCTTTCTTGATTTTATTTCCATGTTTAAACTTCTCATTTTTGCATGAAATTTTTTGAGCATTGTGTTAACATGTTGATTGATCTTTGGGTTTTTTTCATAATTTTTAAGTGTTGTTTCCATGTGGTTTGAATTGCTTTTTGTTCCCTCTCCATTTCTGCCTTAGTTTGGGACACTCTTGGTGTTTGCCTTCTGTTGAGGCACTTCCCTTTTGATTTTCAATCTCCCCTTTTTACCCCTAGTTTCTAATACCTTGGGGGTCCTTTGAAATTTTATTTGGAATTTTTAGGTGCATTTTCATATTTTTCATGTATTTTACAAGTTGCTTCATGTTTATGCATCTTTGCTGGTGTGCTTATTTTGTTTTGCTTCCAAAAGCTTGGTTGTGCATTATTGATGAACCTCATTTTGATTATTTCATGTCAGGGGCTTGTTATAGGTCTTGTGTGCCAATTCATAGGACTTTACATTATGCATAAGTTGTTCATTTGATCTCATACTTTCATGTTTGCACATTGTGTTTCCATATGTGGTGTTTGCATGCGTCTTTTGATGTTGTGGATTGCATTTGCTTGTGATGTTTTACTTTAACTTTTGAGATCTCTTCTTCTCACCCCCATTCTGTCCTATGACTTTGGAATACTACTTAAGGTTGCTTGGTTCCTCCTGAGGAGGAACCTGAAGCTTGCCTAAAGTAATGAATCCATGAGGACTTTTTCTCAATGTTTTTGTTACTTGTGTTTTATGCATCTTCTTCTCCTCTTCTCTTGCACTTATTCATACCATGGCTTGAGGTTGAGATGAGATTGTGGAGGTTCGATCCCCACACATATTTCCTCCCTCACTTGCATTGCATCTTTGTCTTCCTTGTTGCATTTGTGTTTGCATTCTACATTTGCATTGTTTCTTCTTCTTTTGTCTTCCTTCCCTTAGGATTTATAATCTCTCTTGTTCAATAGAAGTTATGATAAACATTAGGGTTCTAACCATGCATGACAACATTAGGTAGTCCCCTTTCAAACTCAACTTTAGGTGCATCTTGCATGACAACTTTTAGGGTTTGGTCTAGTCCCCCTTAGTTCGTCCTCTTTCTCTTCTCATCTTCAAACAAATTCAATCCACTTAATAAAGCTTGACAATTGTTGCACGCTACAAGCCTTAAGCCATTTGGGAAATGATGATTGGGTGGTTGCCTCTCAATTATCTAGAATGTTAGTGTATGTCCTTCGAACAATATATGAAGCATTCACTCCTAGATCATAGTCTCTAGTGTAGCATGAGTCGCAAACCAAATTCAAAACACTTCTTCCTTAAAAAAAACAAAAACAATTCAAACTCTTTTTTCACCCCTTGGGGTCTTAATCAAGAAAACTCTTTTCATAAACAAGAGTGTTGTTAACTTTCAGTCCTATCGCAAACGGTAACGCCTAAGTCTCCAATGGTCGAGCTGCATACTCCAACTGCTAGAATTGTCTTTTAACCCTACTCGGGTAAAACTTTTGAACAATCTGTGTTCTCGTAAGCCCGAACAAAGTTTGCTCTGATCTTTTGTACCAGACAAAAGTACGTAGGCACAAGACGCGATGTCTTGGCGAGCAACCTTCCCCCCCTTCTTTAGCCGTAGTTAGGCGAACCACGTTGACTCTGACTTTCCCATTGCACGAGGGAGTACATAGGCACAGAGCGGCGATGCTCTGCCGAGTCAGTTCTTTTTTTTCTCTTTTGTCCATAAGCCTTTAGCGTAGATAGTTTACACACCCATTTAGCTAGACAACACATGCATGGATCCCGTCGAGTACGATGGACGTGAGGGGTGCTCATACCTTCCCCTTGCGTAACCGACTCCCAAACCTAGGACTTGGTTGCGATGACCTCGTCTTTTCCCGTTTTCGTCAGGTTTTTTCCGATCGTTTCCTTTCCCTCTCTTTGGGATAAATAACGATAGGTGGCGACTCTATTAGTCATTGCCGACCTCTTTTTTCGCAGTAGCGACAGCTGGCGACTCTGCTGGGGACAAGAATATCCCCTATGCGAGTCAATCCTAGCGCTTGTGTGTTTTCTTTTTGGGTGTGTGTATATATGTGCTTTATCTTTATTTACTTCCGCATTTTACTTTCCGCATCATATATCATTACTGTTGTGCTGTGGGGAGGGAAGTTCCATTGAGTGAGAAGCCGGACCTGTGCTTGAGTACAAACTTAGTATTAGCAGCGAAAAGTAGTGGTGAACCTATATGTTAGGCATACACCAGTTCCCACGAAATTTGCACTCTGACGAGATTCTCTTTAATGTCTTCCTTTCCAGCCCATTGGGCCGTTGAGAGAATTGCAGATTTGAGGGTTGTCGACTCTGGGGACCGATCATTTGGGATTCATATAAGTGAGGCCTCTTCAAGAGATGATGATGCCACACCTTCTGGGTATCGTATCATCGTTTCTTGAATGTCTGTGACGCTGATGAACGCATAGGATGCCAAACCTTGTCAGTAGATAGGTCCATACTTGTGAGTGAGTGGGTTATGCAGGAAACCTTGACTTCCAGACTACCCAGTTCTTGACAGTGTAAACCTGTGTTCATGATACAAAGGGGTCTTATGTCAGTGATTTTGTCGGTACTAAGGCGAAGCGCTGGTTCTTCTCAGTCGACAGCACAGCAGTCCTGATCCCCTGTTTGCATTTGCATGTGCATTTTCATTTGCATTTTATTGACGTGTGTTTATGTTGCAGGTGTACATTTCCTCTTCGATTATGGTGATTCTGTTCTATCTTTGTTGACATGGAGCCCTTGAGGAGGACCCTGGCCTACAAGTTTCCTACGCCTGACATTAGAATTTTGCGAAGCCTGATTTCTCTAGCTGACAAGAAGGTTATGGAGGATTTCAGAGAATCTTATGGGAGGATTTTGAATATTGTTTGCAAACCTTCTTTGGATGAATTGAATGGCCTTCAGACATTGTTACAATTATATGATCCTCAGTTGGGAGGCTTCACCTTTCGGAGTTTTATTTTAGCACCGACATTGGAGGAGTTTTCTAATATATTGGGAATACGTATTCTGAACCAGATACCGTTCCATCACGTTGAGGGAGAGCCAGATTTGACTAGCCTTGCTAAGGCTTTAGATTTGGATGTCTCTGAGTTGAAAGGGAAGTTAGCCAGTAGGAATGGAATGTTTGGGTTTCCATTACCTTTTCTTGCGGACAAGGCTCGAGAGTTTGTTAAGAAAGGTTGTTGCGTGATATTCAATATTATCTTGGCCTTGTGTATCTATGGCATTATGTTATTCCCGAACATCCCAAAATTTGTAGATGTCGATGCATTCAGTATCTTTGCTTCAAAGAACCCTATACCCACTCTGTTAGGTAATGTTTATCATTCTGTGCATTACAAGAATGAGAATAGGAGAGGGAAGGGCATGTCTATTTGTGAACCTTTGTTCTATACTTGGTTCAGGAGCCATCTTCCTAAGATTGGTATGTCCTCTGCTACTGATGGCACTTTGGAATGGTCTGAGCGATTGATGAGATTGTCTGCCGAAGACATTGTGTGGTTTGATAGAGATGTATTGGGCATTGAGATTATCTATAGTTGTGGAAGCTTTCCTAACATCCCGCTGGTCGGAAGGAAAGGTTGCATAAACTATAATCCGGCTATTACTATCCGACAGTTTGGGTACGCACTTAGAGGGCCTCCGAAGGATGAAGAGATACAGGAATCTCTGTATCTCACTGGTTTGCTGGAGGGAGATACTTTGGCTAGGGTTGAACATGCATGGAGAAATGTCCATAGGAGAGGAAGGGTTGCCTTGGGAAAGAGCAATAGTCAGGCATACGCTCCATGTTTGGCTTGGATTCAGAGTAGAGCCAAAGAATTGATGATGCCATATCTGTCTATTTAGCATGTGCATCCTCCTGAGATTGCAAAGCCCACTACAGTAGATATCCAAAGGTATGAATAAGTATGTTGCGAGAAAGAAGAGTTGCAAAAGACAAACGAAGAGTTAGAGGAAGAGATGGCTCAGCTCAGAAGTGAAAGGAACGAAGAAAGGTATTCTTTGAAAAAGCAAACTGAATTGGTAAATAAGTTGGGAATAGACTTAACTCAGGAGACTAAAGATAGAGAGCGTACATGCCAAGATTTGAATTCTTCTTATCATATTCTAGCCACGAAGAAGGAAGAGTTAAGTAAAGCCTATTTGCAGATTTCCAAGTTTGAGGCTTAGTGGAACGCTGCCATGTCTACTAGCAAGGAGCGTGAAGACAAGTTAAAGGCGCATATCATCAAACAGAAGGCCCAGCTCCAAGCTAAAGATGAAGAGATCTCAAAGGAAGCCGCACTCAGAAGACATAGTGATTGTAAATTGTATGAAGCGATTGCAACTTTGGAGGAGCATAGAGAGGAAGCTAGTGCTAAGAGGCATAGGCTCGAGGAGGTTGTTGGGAAGGAGGACTCGGTCGAGGATCTTCAGTCTACTATCAGTCAGCAGGAGTTGCTCATACGTGGTTTGCTCACTAGGCCAGACCATTCGGATACACAGGAGTTGTTGAAGGATTTCCAGTCTCGCCACCCAGTTTGATTTGTTTCTTTGTATTCTGTAGCGTAGACTTTTGTATGGACCATCACCAGATCTGTTGGTTGAGGTCCCTTTTTGTTTGTACTCATTTGCTGTTTATACTTTACCTATGGGCTTATGTTTATATATGAGGAGTTTCTATTCTGTGCTTGCCTGCCGGGCCCTCCATCGTCTTGGTTGTTACGAAACTAGAATCGAGGGGGAAATGTCCATATTTTCATAAATACATGTATGCATTTTAGCATATTTCTCGCATTTGCAGGTGCATCGGAACTATTAACCTTATCTTGTTTCTTGTGCCACTAGTGTTTCAGGACTGCAGATCAGACAACTCACCGCTACGGTACTAGAGGTAACCAGAGAAGGCTGATGGATCAAATGCAAGTGGAAATGCAAGAGATGAGGGATCGTATTGCACAGCTGATGGATTTGATGCAAGGAGTTGCTACTAGGCAGGCTCAACTTCAGACTATGGTGCAACCCCTGTTGACACGAGTTGATGATGATGGGGTACTACATGGTGGGATTCCTAATAACCATACTCGGGTTGAAACCCCTCAGGCGGGTAATTCAATACCAACTTTAGTCATCCCTAATGCTGGAGGGGGTGATCCCGGAGCTGGTGCTGGGAATGAGACAGGTTTTAATGCTGGTAATGGTAATGGGAATGGCCATGGCTTCAGTTTTGATACTACAGGTGGCATTCATGGTAGTTTGGACCATACATGGAATGAGGATCGGCAAGAGGATATATTCACTCCAAGGTTTGTAAATGCTGCAGGACCTTCTGAGGCTGATAGAAGGATTCAAATGATTGAAGAAAAGATGCGATCTCTGGAGTGCCAAAATTCCATGGGGCTAGATATGTCCAACCTGGGGCTGATCCCAGGCTTGAGAGTGCCTCACAAGTTCAAAGTGCCCGACTTCGATAAGTACAAAGGCACTACTTGCCCGAGGGTTCACCTGCGCTCGTACTATAGGAAGATGTCCGCGTACTCGGACGATGAAAAACTCCTGATGCACTTTTTCCAGGATAGCTTGTCCGGCCCCTCTTTGAAGTGGTACATGGGGTTGGAGCCTGCTAACGTCCGCAGCTGGAAAGAGCTAGCCGAGGCTTTTGTAAGCCACTATCAATACAATAGTGACCTCTCACCGAATAGAGTCCAGTTGCAGAATCTCTCTCAAAAGAGTAACAAATGATTTAAAGAGTACGCCCAAAGGTGGCGAGAGCTTGCTGCTAGGGTGCAGCCACCAATGGTAGAGAGGGAGCTGGTGGACATGTTTGTTGCTACTCTACCAGGGGTGTACTATGAAAAGCTCATAAGCAGTATGTCCGGAAGTTTCTCAGATTTGATAATCACTGGTGAAAGGGTCGAGAACGACGTCAAGCTTGGAAAGATTCAGGTGGGAGAGGTACCCTCAACTGGAGGAGGAGGAAAAAAGATATTTGGAAACAAGAAGCGTGAAGGTGACGTCAGTTCAGTGGCAAGTTCTAGAGGAAGAGGAAGGGGTCAGCCCCAGAACCAATATCGCCAACAGCAAGTGGCTAGTGTCACTATTCCTGTGCCACAGCAGCAACGACCACCACAACAACAACAACAAAGACATTATCAGCCACAACAACAAAACCAACAAGGTTATAGGAGGTATCCTGATAGGGCCAGGCCAAATAGAGTATTTGACACTCCACCAATGCCCTACTCTCAGGTGCTTCAGACTTTATTGTAGCTACAATTAATTCAGAAAAGGACTCTCGCTCCTTTGACAGGTGATCCCCCACCCGGCTATGATGCAAATGCACGTTGCGAATTTCACTCTGGGACGCCTGGCCATTCTATTGACGATTGCAAGGCTTTAAACACAAGCTGCAAGATCTCATTGACAGTAAAGCGATAAATTTTTCTCATGATGCACCTAACGTTGTGCAGAACCCTATGCCAAACCATGGGCAGGCTAGGGTTGGTGCTATTCTGGTGGAGGAGGATTTAGACTTGATAATGGATGTGAATGAATTGAATACTCCATTGAAGTTTGTGAAGGACAGGTTGCTGGGAGGAGGTGTATTCCCAGGATGCAGTGAGGACTGTGTTAATTGCTTAAGTCATCCTGAGGGATGTGTTGATCTGAGAAGGTGTATCCAAGGAATGATAGATGAGGGGACGTTGTAGTTTGAACGGACTGCAGAAAAGAAACCTGTTGAGGAAATGAGCGAGGAGAGGGATGAGGTCGCTACGATCTCGATCCCATATAAGACCATAACTATTTCAGCGCCTCCTAGGCCACCAACAATCACTATTACCAAAGCAGGACATGTGCCTTATGAAAGCACCAAAGCCATCCCGTGGAACTATGGGGCTGAGGTGTATTGTAATGGTCAGAAGATAGATTTGAAGAGTTTTCCTGTGGAGTCTGCAGAGAATGTTAGGGGAGTATGGGCAATTACCCGAAGCGGCAGAGTCTTTGCATCGCCCAAAGTGGTGGATGAAAAAGCAGATAGAGGGAAGGGTAAGATGGTAGTTGAAGAAACCTCCCAGTCTGGTGAAAAAGGATAATTGGAGAATGATGTAGAGGAAGTCATGAGGCTGATACGCAAAAGCGACTACAAGATAATCGAGCACTTACAGCAGACACCTTCCAAAATTTCAATATTATCGCTATTGTTGAGTTCCGAAGCTCACAGAAATGCATTGATGAAATTATTGAGCACCGCTTTTGTGCCTTAGGAAATATCAGTGAATCAGCTTGAAGGGGTTGTTGGGCATGTAAGCGCGGGAAACGGCCTTGGATTTACAGATTTAGATTTAACGCCCAGGGGCAGAAACCATAATTGTGCGCTGCATATTTCTGTTGAATGTAGAGGGGTGGTTATGTCTCATGTCCTTGTCGACACCGGGTCATCTTTGAATGTGTTGCCGAAGAAGGCACTTATGAAACTGGATACTAGGGGCATTACCTGTACACCGAGTGATTTGGTTGTACGTGCTTTTGATGGTACTCGGAGGTCTGTCTTCGGTGAGCTGACTTTTCCTATCCAAGTGGGCCCAGACATTTTCGACGCTGTATTTTATATCATGGACATTTAGCCTGCTTATAGCTGTTTGTTAGGCAGACCATGGATCCACTCAGCTGGGGCTGTCACATCGACTCTGCATCAGAAGTTGAAGTATATGGTCGCTGGCAGTGTTGTGACAGTATGTGGAGAAGAAGACATCATGGTTAGTCACCTGTCTTCTTTCAAGTATGTTGAGGTAGATGAGGGAAATTCATGAGACCCTGTGTCAGGCGTTTGAAACCGTTCAGTTGAAGGATAAGGTGCCAGTGGTGAGAAAAGAGCCTGAGGTGGCTATGTTTTCTTTCAAAGAAGCGCAGGCGGTGGTACAAGCTGGCTCAGCACAAGGATGGGGGCAGGTGATTGATATCCCTCAAAAGCAAGACAAATTCGGTCTGGGGTACCACCCATCATCGTCGCAGAGCACACCGAAGTTCAAGGGGTCGATCAGGTTTACCAGCGGAGGTGTCTTCTTCGAGCAGCTCAATGCCATTTCAGATGATGAAGCTGGAGACAATGATTGCGACATGGATGCCTGGATCAAGCCATGCCTTCCAAGACAACGCCTATGCAACTGGTCCATCGAGGAATTTGTCCAAGTGACCAATGAACAGTAATGCTTTGTTTTTCAATTATTGTACGACCCTATGTTCTACCCGAAGCATAGTGGTTTGTTATTTTAGGGCTTGTCTTGTTTATGTTTGAATAATGTTTCATCTATTAATTAAAGGGCGTTTTTTTTCATTCAAATTTTGAGATCTCTGTTTTTCTTATTTTATCTTTAATAATAAATTGGCAATGTGTTTGTTTGCATATCATTTGAAGCACTTAACCATTTTCATTGCAGGTCTCATATCATTGCAGATGACACCGACCAAGAATCTTCTATGACTCGCTTCGACTTTGATAACCCGATATTCCAAGCTGAAGAAGAGATTAATGAGGATGAAGACTTGCCTGAGGAATTGGCTAGACTCTTAAGACAAGAAGAAAAGGTCATTCTGCCTCATGAAGAAGAGATTGAGATCGTCAACTTGGGTTCTGAAGAGGTTGTTAGAAATGTCAGGATAGGGGCCGCATTGCAAGAAGACATCAAGCAAAGGTTGACAGAGATGCTTCGAGAGTACAGTGACATCTTTGCTTGGTCTTACGAAGATATGCCCGGACTTGATACTGACATCGTGGTTCATCGATTGCCACTTCGGGAAAAATGTCCACCCGTCAAGAAGAAGCTTAGGAGGACGAGACCAGACATGGAGGTAAAAATCAAAGAAGAAGTTCAAAAGCAGTTGGATGCTGGATTTTTAGCCGTGACAACTTACCCTCCATGGGTCGCCAACATTGTACCCGTACCTAAGAAGGATGGTAAGGTACGAATGTGCGCTGATTATAGAGACTTGAATAGGGCGAGCCCAAAAGATGATTTCCCGCTCCCCCACATTGATGTATTGGTTGACAATACGGCTCAATTCTCGGTGTTTTCCTTCATGGATGGCTTCTCCGGTTATAATCAGATAAAAATGGCACCGGAGGACATGGAGAAGACAACACTCATTACACCGTGGGGAACATTTTGCTATAAGGTGATGTCGTTTGGGTTGAAAAACGCAGGGGAAACTTATCAGCAGGCAATGGTGACTTTGTTTCATGATATGATTCATCATGAGATCGAGGTTCATGTTGATGACATGATTGCGAAGTCCCAGACGGAGGAAGAACATCTGGTTAATCTATTAAAGTTGTTTGAGAGGTTGAGGAAGTTTAAATTGAGGTTGAATCCAAATAAGTGCACTTTCAGAGTTCGGTCCGGAAAGCTATTGGGGTCTATTGTCAGCAGAAAAGGAATTGAGGTAGATCCTGCAAAAATAAGAGCTATTCAAGAAATGCCAGCACCGAAGACTGAAAAAGAGGTCTGTGGCTTCTTAGGGAGGTTGAACTACATCGCTCGGTTCATATCTCATCTAACGGCCACGTGTGAACCAATGTTTAAGCTGTTAAAGAAAGATCAGGCGGTGGTCTGGAACGAAAATTGTCAAAGAGCATTCGACAAAATAAAATAGTACTTGCAGGAGCCTCCGATACTGATACCCCCAGTGGCTGGAAGACCATTAATCATGTATTTAACGGTTCTGGAGAATAGTATGGGTTGTGTTCTCGGCCAACACGACGAGACAGGGAGGAAAGAGCATGCGATTTATTACTTGAGTAAAAAGTTCACAGATTGTGAGTCCCGTTACTCAATGCTTGAAAAAACGTGTTGCGCACTCGCTTGGGCGGCCAAACGTTTAAGACAGTACATGCTCAATCATACAACCATGCTAATTTCGAAGATGGATCCGATTAAATATATCTTTGAAAAGCAGGCACTTTCTGGAAGGATTGCCAGATGGCAAATGGTATTGACAGAATACGACATCCAGTACATTTCCCAGAAAGCCATTAAAGGGAGTGTTCTGTCAGAATACCTTGCTGAACAACCAATTGATGATTACCAACCGATGAGATTTGAATTTCCTGATGAGGACATTATGTATTTGAAAGCAAAAGATTGTGATGAGCCATTACCCACTGAAGGACCAGAGAGGGGATCTCAATGGCAGATGATATTCGATGGTGCAGTTAATTCGTATGGTAGCGGTATTGGGGCAATCATCACAACTCCCCATGGAACTCATATCCCTTTCACTGCCAGATTAACTTTCCCTTGTACCAACAACGAGGCCGAGTACAAAGCATGTATCATGGGTTTGGAAGAAGCTATTGATCTGAGGATCAAAAATCTTGATGTATATGGCGATTCAACGCTAGTTGTTAATCAGATCGAAGGAGAATGGGAAACTCGACAGCCCAATCTGATCCCTTACAAGGATTATGCAAGAAGAGTGTTACCATTTTTCGACCGTATAGACTTCCACCATGTGCCAAGAGCGGAGAATCAAATGGTAGACGCTTTGGCTACATTGTCTTCAATGTACAAGGTCAATTTTTGGAATGAAGCTCCAAGGATTATTATCTCGCGCCTCGACAGGCCCGCTTTCATATTTGCTATTGAAGGAGCTCCCGATGGTAAACTGTGGTTTCATGACATCCAGAATTTCCTTAAGAACCAAGAGTATCCACCAGGGGCATCGAATCAGGATAAGAAAACTCTTAGGAGATTGTCTGGAAACTTCTACCTCAACCCAGATGGTGTGCTGTATATGAGGAATCATGATTTGGTACTACTCAGGTGTGTGGACGAAAAAGAAGCAAGTTTGCTTATGGAAGAAGTCCACGAGGGTACTTTTGGCACGCATGTCGGCGAACATGCCATGACTCAAAAGATTCTACGAGCTGGTTATTTTTGGCTAACAATGGAGTCGGATTGTTTCAAATTCGCGAAGAGATGCCACAAATGCCAGATTTATGCTGATAAGATTCATGTGCCGCCATGCCCGTTGAATGTAATGTCATCCCCTTGGCCGTTTTCCATGTGGGGCATCGATATGATTGGAAAGATTGAGCCCACTGCTTCCAACGGACACCGTTTTATTCTGGTAGCCATCGATTACTTTACCAAGTGGGTGGAGGCAGCATCGTATGCTAATGTGACCAAGCAAGTGGTGGCAAGATTCATAAAGAAGGACATCATCTGCAGATATGGAATTCCCAAGTGGATCATTACTGACAATGGTTCGAATCTTAATAATAAGATGATGAAGGAGCTATGCCAGAGCTTTAAGATTGAACATCACAACTCATCGCCCTATCGGCCGAAGATGAATGGCGTTGTTGAAGCGGCCAACAAGAATATTAAAAAGATAGTGCAAAAGATGGTTATCACATACAAAGATTGGCATGAAATGTTACCTTTCGCCTTGCACGATTATCGTACGACGGTACGCACATCAACCGGGGTAACTCCTTTCTCACTAGTGTACGGTATGGAAGTTGTCCTACCGCTAGAGGTTGAGATTCCTTCTTTAAGGGTTTTGGTTGACGTAAAACTTGATGAGGCAGAATGGATCAAGAATAGATTGAATCAACTTAGTCTGATGGACGAAAAGAGGCTAGCATTGATTGCATATGGTCGTTTGTACCAGAGTCGGATGAAGAAAGCTTATGATAAGAAGGTGCGCCCTCGAAGCTTTCAGACGGGCGATCTTGTGTTGAAAAAGATTCTCCCACCACAATCAGATCACAGGGGCAAGTGGACTCCCAATTACGAAGGTCCATTTTTTGTACGAAAGGTTTTCTCTGGAGGAGCCTTAGTATTATCCACCATGGACGGCGAAGACTTTGCATCCCCTGTGAACGCAGACGCAGTTAAAAAATACTTTGCTTAAAAGAGACCCACTGGACACAAAAAGAAAAGTCCAGGCAAAAATGGGGCATCCCGGCGAACCATAAAAAAAAGGAAAAAGGTTCGGGCAAAAATTAGGGATAAAAATCGAAAAAAATGTAAACCCGCAGAGTCGAAAACCTGAAAAGGCGACTTTGGCAAAACTGGGTATCCCGGTGAATCGAAAACCCAAAAGGGAGGTTCAGGCAAAAGTTAGGGATTGAAAAGCAAATGATTGTGGTCTGCGTAAGAACTTCATTGCTTAGTGGATTGGGAGAACCTGAGGGCCGTTTATCCGAATCAATCTCTTCTGAAGACGAAGCGTCGGGAAAGCGTCAGGGTCAGGCGAGTCATAGAGGAATCAGCTCATGGTGTTTGTCTGCGCCACATTGTCGACATTGTTGTACTTTTTGTTTATCATGTACACTTTTGTATTAGCTTTTATGCATACTTGTAGTTTTTGTGCAGCTTCCTCTTTTCAGGAGTTGCATCTGTTGTAAAAACTTTGCCTATTTACAGGCCGTTATCAATAAACATATACTATTCAGTACTTTGTTTGTGCGCTTTTTTTTATGCTTTTACTGTTTTGTTTGTGAAAAACACCCGATGTTTTTGATGAACTTGCATACATAAACTTGCAGGTCTTGGCTGATAATTGCTAAAACTTTGATATTAATTGAACAATGTCACGGATGATGACCAAGATAGTCTTGTTGTATAGGTTGTCTTGTCTGTTTGTCTTTTGCAGGGTTGTTACCCTTGGGGCAAGGTTTATGAATATGGATGGATTCATCTTCTCCCCTAGACAGTGTTGTTCTCCAACAGTTGAGGTTGCATCTCTATCCCAGTAGAGTTACATGCAGTGTTTAGCATGTCCCTGGCAATTTGCCAGTGCGCTTTTAATCCCCGCAGAGTATGAGTTTGTATTCACTCCCCAGCGAGTCGAGATTCAGGCATATCCCTACAGAGTAAGTGCCAGGTTTCCCCCAGCAGTGGCCTGGATTTCTCCCTCTCACTCAGTCTGATTGAAGGAACTCAGCTTTCAGCAGTACAGACTAAGACATTCGATAGAAGTTTTGCTCTCTATCAGATAAGTGAGGCTGTTTAGCCTGTTTATTTTAAGTACTCGGTGAGTTATCTGTTCTTCACAAGGTTTTGTACTCCGGAGAGTCAGCCCGAACTTTTACCTCAGTGAGTGTTGATTTGCATCCTCGGTTGATTTAGGATTTTCTGTTCTTGTATGAGCTTTATCCCCGGTAGGTGAGCCTTTCGAGGCCTTTTTGGTGTAAGTCCAATTTTTATTGGCGTGGGTAAGCTTTTCCCTGCAGGGTTGCTTGTCGTTCCTGACAGGATGGTTTCTTTTTTCCCTGGCATTTACTTTGCTGTTTCAGTTCTGATGCATCTGCATGTGTGCATAGCATCTACCCAAACGCGTAGCCTTTCCATTTCGTATGGAGCATTACGCCATTTTCAAACATTTGCATGTGAAACATAGACCAGGTTGTTATCTCTTTGTTTCAGGTGTTTCTTCGGAGGTTTGATTTTCCCTTTTGGTATCCAGACCATGTAATCTCTCTTAGCCCGCGTGGTATTCAGACCCTGGCACATGTTACTCCCCAGCAGTATCTTCGGATTTGAGTGGGTCATGATAAGTATGGTGATGATCACCTCTCCTCGTTGAGTATCCAGACTCCGACCCGTACCCAGTTGATATTATTTTCCTTTTTCCGTCGAGTATCCAGACTCCGGTAAGGATGGTTGTGGTATCCAGACCACGGTGACCATTATTATTTTGATTTTTTTTCTGTTGAGTATCCAGACTCCGGTATTTTCTTGATCCGTTGAGTATCCAGACTCCGGTCAATTTCCTCTGTGATATCCAGATCACAGCAAGTGTGTTTGTGCCTTATGGTATCCAGACCATGGCTTATGCTTGTTTTATTACGCTTTCTCCGTCGAGTATCCAGACTCCGGTAAAGTCAGTTGGGTGTCCAGACCCTGTTGAATCTTGTTTGTACTTTCTCCGTTGAGTATCCAGACTCCGGTGATGGCATTTATGGTATCCAGACCATGGTAGTTTATTTGATGTTCCGTGATATCCAGATCGCAGTAATTGTGTTATCTCCTATCGCCGTGCGGTATCCAGACCTTGGCACGTAATGTTTTCTCAGCCTATGTGGTATCCAGACCACGGCTAATTTTGTTTCCCAGCAATGTCGTTTGACTCGAACTTGTAGGATATCCAGATCCTGATAAATATATTTCTATTTGCATAGAGCATCCAGGCTCAGATTGCATCGAGCATCCAGGCTCCAGTTTTTGAGTATTCAGACTCAAGTTTATTCATTGAGTATCTAGACTCATATTTATTAACCGAGTATCCAGACTCAGGTTATTTGCATAGAGCATTCAGGCTCAGAATTGTTATTGAGCATCCAGGCTCAGGTTAACCGAGTATCCAGACTCAGGTTATTTGCATTGAGCATCCAAGCTCAGGCTATTTAGTATCCAGACTCAGATGTGTTCTTTGAGCGCCCAGGCTCCAATTTGTGTTTTTGAGCATCCAGACTCCAATTTACCGAGCATCCAGGCTCCAGATATTGAGTATCCAGACTCATATTTATTACCGAGCATCCAAGCTCTAGTTCGCTGTTTATTAAGCATCCAGGCTCTAGTTTTGTGTTTGTCAAGTATCCAGGCTCCAATCTTTGAGTATCCAGACTTAGAATTGTTTTTTTTAGCAATCAGGCTCCGTTTATTGAGTATCCAGACTCAGAGTTATGTTTTGAGTATCCAGACTTTGGTAACTTGGATCGCTACCTTTTGCCAGTATGGTATCCAGACCATGGCGCCATTTTTGACGTTTGTATTCTCTTTCCCCAACAGGGTGGCTTTGAGATCAATTCTGCTATATTCAGATTTTCTGCGGTTAGCAAATTTCTGGGTTCTTTGGTATTCAACCGTCTTTTACCTTGATTGCGTGAAAGCCGTTCGCTTTTCACTCATTCAGGTCTAAGTCGTTTGAATAGGGGCAGCTGTTGCACCCCAAAATTTGCTCAATCTTTTCTTAACTTGGTTTATGTTTCATTTCATTTCATTTTGTTCTAGCATTCGCATTGCATAACATTTTTCATTGAACAGGGGATCAAGAGGGATGTGTATAGCAAGAGGAGTCTTCTCAGAGGGTTGAACCTAAGAAGGGGTTGTTACTCAAGCTTGAGTGGTCATCAGGACATCAGAGTGGTCAAGGCCTTGTGAAAAGATAGATGGATGTGTGTGGGTTAGCCCCTAACTGGGAGGCCAACTAAATGGCATTAGAGGTTTATGAAGCCATGATTATTGGTATGAGATGTTAAGAAAGCTCATTGGAGGCCTTGAGGGTCATTGTGGAGCTTATTCAAGTTGTTGTGTGAAATGGAACAAGCCACGGTTGAAGGTATCGCAGTTAGGGTTTTCATTTGGTAAATCCTCAGTCAACTGTGCAATTGAAGAAGATAGAAACTCAATTCAAAGTCTCTATGGTCATGGGATGTTATTTTAAGACATATGAGACATCATTTCAAGTTCAATTCATCAAGGGTTAAGTGTGTGAGAAGTTACTAAATTAGGGTTCTCAGGGTAAAATCCCCTATTTAGTGCTTGACTTCAAGACCACCTACCTCAATATACAAGTCTCATCTCAATTTTTGGCCAACATGGAACTTGTATAGCATGTTCGTAGCTTTAATTTGAGTACTAGAAGTCCTCGATTGGATTTATAGAACTCAAGTTATGATCCAGACAAGTTACAGGTCATTAGAGGTATGTGATTTTGTTCAACAAAAGTCAACCAACTTCCAAGCCAGTTTTGACCTAGAAGGATGTTTCTCCTCAACTTTTGGTCAACATGAAAGTTTTAGGTCTTGATCTTCTGTTTCCAAATTGTATTAAAAGTCTTTCATCTGATTTGTAGAACTCAAGTTATGAGTTTTACAAGTCAGGGGTATTTTGGGAAAGTAAGATTACAGGTCGTAAAATTATAGGTCCATTTCACCAACTTGCACACTTCAAATGGAAATCTTTTCAACATGAAACTTGTTTCAAATGAGGCCATTTGCACTACCAAATCATCTGTTGTCATGGTGGGGGCTTGGATTGAAAATTTGGGGTTTGAATTTTTTATAAAGGAGGCTTAAATTGAGAAATTGAGAATTAATGGATTTTAAACTTTTTCAAGGCAAGTTTGTGCATTTTTTGATTGCAAATAATAATTCAAAGACATTTCCATCTTGACATTGGAAATTTGAAGTCTCAAAATGGGCCATTTTCATGGTTTCTTCCTTTTGAAGTAACAAAATGGAAATCAACCATAGGATCATAATTAAGCCTCCAATCTCATTCCTTTGATCAACACAACTGATTTGTAGTAGATTTGGATAAAAAAAACAGCTGGTGTAGTGGTAAAAACGTGTATGGCATTTTGAAAAAGTGGTGAAATGTGAAATTTTGAAATGGGCTGTTTAGCTTGAATTAAAGCCCCATTTGATCATAAACCCATCATATAAGTGTTTTAGATGAAAATTGGAGCAGAAGTAGGTCATTTTCGTGCATGAACAGCCATAACACATTTTGAAAAAGTGGTGAAAAACTCAAAAACGAATTCTCAGATTCAACCACTTTTAGACCAAATCAAGCCTTCAAACACCTCAATTGGAGTTCATGGAGTGATTCTGGACGTTTTTCGTTAAGCTTCATCACAATTTCAAGGCCCAATGGAGGCTCTCCACTAGGTAAACGTTTTTTCAACCTTACACTCTTAATATGCCATGGTTTTCCACCATTTTCGTTGCATTTGAACCTTTGAGTTGTATGGATCATTTCTGGATCATTTTTGTTTAAGTTTATGATGTTTGATTTTATGAGCTCCAAGTTGTGTTGTTTCATTTTGATGAATTTTGATGTTGTTTTGCTTTAATTTTCATGGATTCTTACTCCTTGCAACATGTAGATGATGTTTGGACCATTTAATTTGTGTTTTGGTGAACTTTATTTTTTGCACGTTTTGCTTGTTGTTTGATTTCTGGGTTTGTTGTTGAGAATTAATGGAAATAGAGGTTGGATTCATGATCCTCACGGCGAGTAGATGAATTTTCATCTAAGGTTCATGCGAAACGGTTGAGAAATGGCGAAGCCACGACGGCCGGAATGCTTGAAGGAGATGACCGGCATAATTTCCAGCGACCGGAGTTCCAAGGAAGAAGATGAGATGACGTGGCGCGATCTTGTTCGTCCGATTTGGGGTTTTTTGATCATGCGGATTATTTTAAGACTCATGTGTTCCTCTTTTAGTTTGTGCACACCATAATAATAACCAAATTCATTAATTGAGGTGGCTCTTTGTGAGCCACCTGATTGAACTACTTTGATCTTGATCGTACGTCCCACATTGATTTCCACCATGTACCTAGTCAAACCAACCTTACAATGTTTATTCAGATTTTTTTTTCTCTTACAGGGCCTACCGCGAATTGCTCCTAACACCCCCAGGGAGGCCCAATTTTCATTTTACATTCATTTTACTTGCTATTCATACCACATCTTTTCCATTTAATTGTTTTTCTCTTTTTTATTTTTTCTGTTTTGTGCTGTTTCTATTTTAATTCAAATAAAATAGCTCTAATAGTTTAAAAATTCACCAAAAGTAATTTTCATAAACTTTAAGATGTTTAGTTTTTTCTAGAAATTTTTATTTTATTTTTTTGACTTTATTTTCAATTCAAAAACTAATTAAATATTGGGGCTATTTTATTTGATTTAAATTGTGGTTTTGTTCTTTCTTGATTTTATTTCCATGTTTAAACTTCTCATTTTTGCATGAAATTTTTTGAGCATTGTGTTAACATGTATATTGATCTTTGGTTTTTTTCATGATTTTTAAGTGCTGTTTCCGTGTGGTTTGAATTGCTTTTTGTTCCCTCTCCATTTCTGCCTTAGTTTGGGACACTCTTGGTGTTTGCCTTCTGTTGAGGCACTTCCCTTTTGATTTTCAATCTCCCCTTTTGACCCCTGTTCCTAATACCTTGGGGGTCCTTTGAGATTTATTTGGCAATTTTAGGTGCATTTGCATATTTTTCATGTATTTTACAAGTTGCTTCATGTTTATGCATCTTTGCTGGTGTGCTTATTTTGTTTTGCTTCCAAAAGCTTGGTTGTGCATTATTGATGAACCTCATTTTGATTGTTTCATGTTAGGGGCTTGTTATAGGTCTTGTGTGCCAATTCATAGGTCTTTAACTTATGCATAAGTTGTTCATTTGATCTCATACTTTCATGTTTGCACATTGTGTTTCCATATGTGGTGTTTGCTTGCATCTTTTGATGTTGTGGATTGCATTTTCTTGTGATGTTTTACTTTAACTTTTGATATCTCTTCTTCTCACCCCCATTCTGTCCTATGACTTTGGAATACTACTTAAGGTTGCTTGGTTCCTCCTGAGGAGGAACCTGAAGCTTGCCTAAAGTAATGAATCCATGAGGACTTTTTCTCATTGTTTTTGTTACTTGTGTTTTATGCATCTTCTTCTCCTCTTCTCTTGCACTTATTCATACCATGGCTTGAGGTTGAGATGAGCTTGTGGAGGTTCCATCCCCACACATATTTCCTCCCTCACTTGCATTGCATCTTTGTCTTCCTTGTTGCATTTGTGTTTGCATTCTACATTTGCATTGTTTCTTCTTATTGTTTCTTCTTCTTTTGTCTTCCTTCCCTTAGTATTTCTAATCTCTCTTGTTCAAGAGAGGTTATGATAGACATTAGGGTTCTAACCATGCATGACAACATTAGGTAGTCCCGTTTCAAACTCAACTTTAGGTGCATCTTGCATGACAACTTTTAGGGTTTGGTCTAGTCCCCCTTAGTTTGTCCTCTTTCTCTTCTCATCTTCAAACAACTTCAATCCACTTAATAAAGCTTGACAATTGTTGCACGCTACGAGCCTTAAGCCATTTGGGAAATGATGATTGGGTGGTTGCCTCTCAATTATCTAGAATGTTAGTGTATGTCCTTCAGACGATATACGAAGCATTCGCTCCTAGATCATAGTCTCTAGTGTAGCATGAGTCGCAAACCAAATTCAAAACACTTCTTCCTTAAAAAAAACAAAAACAATTCAAACTCTTTTTTCACCCCTTGGGGTCTTAATCATGAAAAATCTTTTCATAAACAAGAGTGTTGTTAACTTTCATTCCTATCGCAAACAGTAACGCCTAAGTCTCCAATGGTCGAGCTGCATGCACCAACTGCTAGAACTGTCTATTAACCCAACTTGGGTAAAACTTTTGAAAAACCTGTGTTCTCGTAAGCCCGAACTACGTTTGCTCTGATCTTTCGTACCAGACGAAAGTACGTAGGCACAAGACGCGATGTCTTGGCGAGCAACCTTCCCCCCTTCTTTAGCCATAGTTAGGCGAACTACGTTGACTCTGACTTTCCCATTGCACGAGGGAGTACCTAGGCACAGAGCGGCGATGCTTTGCCGAGTCAGTTCTTTTTCTTTCTCTTTTGTCCATAAGCCTTTAGCATAGATAGTTTACACACCCTTTTAGCTAGACAACACATGCGTGGATCCCGTCAAGTACGATGGACGTGAGGGGTGCTCATACCTTCCCCTTGCGTAACCAACTCCCGAACCTAGGACTTAGTTGCGATGACCTCGTCTTTTCCCGTTTTCGTCAGGTTTTTTCCCGATCGTTTCCTTTCCCTCTCTTTGGGATAAATAACGATAGGTGGCGACTCTGTTAGTCATTTCCGGCCTCTTTTTTCGCAGTAGCGACAAGGAGGAACTTGATTCTTGGTCAAAAATTCCTTGGAAAAGAGTTGACTTTTAGTTCACCAAAATTCTATTCATCTGAGACCCCTAACTTGTTGGCATCATAACTTGAGATGTACAAACTCAATGGATGAGTTATTGTAGTCAAAAGAAAGCTAAGAACATGCCCTACAAGTCTCATGTTTTCATGAAAATGAGATTGAGCTTGCATCATAGGGGAAAATGGCCTTGAAGTTGAGGACTAAAGAAGGGGATTTTACACTGAAATCATCTGAAACCCTAATTTAGTAACTTCTTCCACTCTTGATTCCTCTTGATTTGATCTTTCCATGGTATCCTAGATGCTTTAAGATAACTTCTCATGGCCTCAGTAACTTAGAACCAAGCCTTGAACCCCTTCAAGTCCACAGTTGACTCTGGGTTGACCAGTTGAAACCCTAGTTCCAAGTCCTTTGTCTATGCCCTTTACAGATGAACTGAATGGCTATACAAACTCCACAATGAACTCTAAGGTACTCAATGAACTTTTTAAAACATGTTCATCCAATGACAAGACCTCATGAACTCTTGATAACCCTTTGATGGCCCTCAGACTAGAAGGAGTGCAAACCTTTATCCTCAAGGAGCTCTGACAACTCCATAGTGAGGACATACACTTGATGACTTGCACAAATGCCTTTGCTTGAGCTTGAATCCAATAAGAATCTCCTCTTGAATGGAATAAAACAACTCTTAATCCCCTGTTAAGAACAATTCTATGCAAATGCAAAAGCTAAAATGAAATGAAACATAAGTCAAGTACAAGAAAAGGTTGGTCAAATTTTGGGGTACAACACCGAATAGCAACAACCACAAAATAATGAAAGGGCACAAGTTCCCACTGTGCCAGCTGTTGAAATTGGGAAACTGACACAGTAGTGTTAACTGATGATAATAAGGATGGATTTAAAACACGTTTCTCTCTCTCATCTATTTTCAAACGAAACTCTCTATCTCCTCACTCTCTGAAACTCCCTCTTCAAGCTTATCCCATACCCTTTTTAACTTCTCATTCTTTCTAACTCTCTCTCTCAATGAATAAACACTCTCTCCCCTTTCAAAACAAACCTCTCCCTCTCTCAAATCAAACAACAAGGCCGGAGAAATGCGACAATCGGTGACGGCGCAACCATCTTCTCCGGCGGTCCAAACACCCAAAACGGAAAACTCTAAATGCTAACCCTCCTTTTTCATGAGCGTAAACCCTAAATCCCCAAATTATAACTCATAGCAAAGAAAACCCTAAATCTCCAATCAACGTTTAAACAATATACAGAGTAAGCTATTCAAGCAAATAAGCCATGGTGTTCATACGACGGCGAGCAAAAATCAAGTAAAAGGGGAACTTACAAGCTCTGAGCTAGTCCGATGATGAATCTGCGAGGTAACTTGTTCGTTCTTTATTCTTTTCCACTTTCCTTCGTCTTTACTCGTGCACTTTAATTTTAAACTAGTTTTCGCTTGCTCACGTTTCTTTCGATTATTGTGATGCGGCTGAGTTAAAGTTGGCTAGAGCTTCAATGTGAAGCTCTATCAACCTTTAGGGAGAACTTTTGAGTTAATTTGGATTCAATTTTGCAAAGCTTCACTAGGCCTTTTTTCGTTGTTTTCTGAAATTCACTGTTATGGTTTTTATAGGGTGCAGTTTGGAGGAGAATATAGGGAATTCCAAGTTTTCGTACGTGCCAAATGGAGCTGAGCTATGCAAATATCATGTGGGAAAGAATCAATTTTGTTAGAGGTTTTGTGAATCTCGATTTCATGGGATTTGGATGACAATGACCCTTCCTCTGTTTGTCTGTAGCGCTTTTGAATGTACCTAATTTTTACCCTGAATTTTATTGCGTAAAAAATGCGTTTTTCACTGACCTCAACTTGTTGATCTGGTATTTGATGACAATTTGAATTTTTCTAGGGCACGTTGAATTTTGTTGTGAACTGCAGATGAGTTGACGTGGTAAACTAATTTTGAATGTCCTCCGGTTTTTGCTGACTATCATGTTTGGTAAGCTTTGAGTTGGAGCTGCTATTGGTAAAGGGGACGTACTGCTTGCTTCTGGACTCGTATAGCATGGTATATCTCAACCTCCATTCTCTTACAACAATGTGTGAGGTTGAGAGAATCTTCCAATAGTGAAGTTGTCTATTGACTTATTGTAAGTTTGTGTTTTCTACCATCCATATCACTTTGAATCTCATTGGTTCTCTTTGTAACTCATGATGAAGTGCTACAGGTTTTAATTACAGTTTGAGGAAATGGAAAGTTTACATATGGTTTGAAGGCAAGGTTGTGAATGATCTGGACATTTTGTTTGGTAAAACTTATTACCTTAGAGTCTCTGCATTCTCATGGTTACTTTCTTGACAGAAACTCAGAGCTCTTGTTGGATCTCCTAATGAACACCTCTCTCTTTCTTGTGTGTTTCTTGGCATGACAAGGCTTCTAGTTTAGAGTACAGATCTTCAAATCCATGGTTGAGACGTCCAATTTTTATTGCTCAAGAAGGTCAATTAACTTGTAAGCCACAATCCCAAGATGACCATCATCGTTTACAAGGGCTCTTACAGCATAATCTTTTAGGTTGTAAAGTACCATTTCCTTATGATGATTATGGAGATTTTTCACAGTAGTCCGCAGCAGCAGCGGAATAAAATTGAAGCTTCAAGGCGAAGAATCAAAATTCTTGTTGGTTTCCATGGAAACTTCATCAAATGTTATTGCAACCTCCATTTTCAACTCTAATGTAACAGCGCCCTGATAGAGACTCAATTATCTGAAAGACACTCCTTATTGTTTTTAATGCCTCTTTGTAGAGCGATTTAGAAGTAACTTCGAAAGATTTCTACACCTAGTTAGTCTTTGTCAATTGTATCTTGTATTATGCATTTGCAACTTTGATGAATCTTTGACCAATGGTTGCAACCTTAGCTTGTAATGCTATTTCTCATGTTGAAGCTTTAGAAATGATAATGTGAATTATGATGTAAAATTTGGATTGAATTAATTGCTTGTAATCACAGC
Source organism: Lathyrus sativus (assembly GCA_963859935.3). Taxonomy (NCBI): domain Eukaryota; kingdom Viridiplantae; phylum Streptophyta; class Magnoliopsida; order Fabales; family Fabaceae; genus Lathyrus; species Lathyrus sativus. The sequence continues at coordinate 191,270,841 of OZ012737.1, forward strand.
TTTGATCACACGGTCTGTCATCAAACTAAACATCTATTATAAACACCTCTCTTGGCTTGGCTATGGAAATAAATCTCCATTTAGTTTACCCTTGAGCACCATGGCTACAAAATGGAATGGTGATCTTACAGTTTACAACAACTTCTCCAATTGTGACTTAAAACATTACCTTGAAACACAAAAAAAAAACTCTCTGTTTTGAACATCCTTTTAATCATGTCTTGAACAAAATATCCATATCAATGAGACTGGCCTTGAAACTAATGGATTTGTACAATGAATACTATGGGTGGTCCATTTCTCAAACATAGCTTGTATGGTGGCTTTGAACTTCTAAGCATGGAACAAACTTAGTCATTTGATCAAGACATTGGAGGTAACAAGAAAATTGACTCATCACTATCATTTCTTGCTATAATTTCGAACAAGATCTTGGCTTGAACTATGCCTTTTGATCACACAATGGATACATTTCTTGACGTGCACATAACTTAAAAAAGTCTCCCAATTCTTTGAATTAATTCAAACTAGGATCAACTATCTAACCATGACAAAATGCCTTTTATTATCAATATGGAACACCACTTGGATTTGTCTTGAAACAACTTGAAATTAATCTCCATGACTTGCAAAGCCACTCACAATGTTTTGACATACTTCCTTCATTGTTTGCGAAATGTAATCTAAATTGTCTTGAAACAATCCCATTTCATTATGACCCAAAATATCTATCTCACCTCTTATTTAATCACAAAGCAAGAAACACAAACCATAGCCATATCCCACTTTGGAGTACCCAAAGGCTTTGTTCATAGCTCACCATGAGCCTCTCAGGTGAATTATCCATAAGATTTGGCAAACTGGGGTAAAAAATAAGCATGGTCTTCGAGGTCGACTTTGGGTTATGGCTCAACAAAGGGAAAGAAAACTTGTAATCAAATTGAAACGAGATTCGAACCACATATCAAGGGACTATGATTACAATGAACCTACAAAAAACTTGCATGACCTGCACTCTAAAGAATCATAGTCAAATGCCAGGTGATTATTTGGAGAAGATTCCTTGAAACAACTGCATGCTTAGTATAAGAAAACAAAATGAGAGGGTAGGGCAAATTTGGGGTATGACAAATGCCTCTATCTAATTGTCTTGAACCCGAGAGAATGAACTACTGAATAACATTCATTTGTAGGGTGAAGTTAATTAGATACAAGAAGACCCCGAAATTTGGCATAGAAGTGAAAAGTACCATGAATGGGATAACAGGATGAAAAAGATGAACAAGATAACCTGATATTCTCTGGGTGGTCGAAGAAATCCCTTATCCAATAAAGTTCTTCGCGATACCAAAGCAGTATCTATGAATAAACATGAGATTCTTTGGGTGGTCGAAGAAGTACCTTATCCAATAAGTTTCTTCGCTGATACCAAAGCAATATCTCTAAACATAAACGAGATTTCTTCGGGTGGTCGAAGCAGTCCCTTATCCATTAAGGTTCTTCGCGATACCAAAGCAGTATCTCAGAACACAGACGAGATTTCTTTGGGTGGTCGAAGCAGTCCGTTATCCATCAAGGTCCTTCGCGATACCAAAGCAGTATCTCGGAAGACAAACGAGATTTCTTTGGGTGGTCGAAGCAGTCCCTTATGCATTAAGGTCCTTCGTGATACCAAAGCAGTATCTCGGAACATAAATGAGATTTCTTCGTGTGGTCGAAGCAGCCCCTTATCCATCAAGGTCCTTCGTGATACCAAAGCAGTATCTCGGAACACAAACGAGATTTCTTCGGGTGGTTGAAGCAGTCCCTTATCTATCAAGGTCCTTCGCGATACCAAAGCAGTATCTCAGAATACAAACGAGATTTCTTCGGGTGGTCGAAGAAGTCCCTTATCCATCAAGGTTTTTCGTGATACCAAAGTAGTATCTCGGAACACAAACGAGATTTTTTCGGGTGGTCGAACTAGTCCCTTATCCATCAAGGTTCTTCACGATACCAAAGCAGTATCTCGGAACACAGACGAGATTTCTTTGGGTGGTCAAAGCAGTCCCTTATCCATCAAGGTCCTTCACGATACCAAAGCAGTATCTCGGACAAAACATGAGATTCTTCGGGTGGTCGAAGCAGTACCTTATACAATAAGGTTCTTCGTGATATCAAAGCAGTATCTCTTAACACAAAGGAGATTTCTTCGGGTGGTCGAAGGATTCCCTTATCCATTAAGGTCCTTCGCGATACCAAAGCAGTATCTCGGAACACAAACGAGATTTCTTCGGGTGGTCAAAGCAGTCCCTTATCCAATAAGGTTCTTCGTGATACCAAATCAATATCTCTAAACAAACATGAGATTCTTCGGGTGGTCAAAGCAGTACCTTATCCAATAGGGTTCTTCGCGATACCAAAGCAGTATCTCGAACAAAACATGAGATTCTTCGGGTGGTCGAAGCAGTACCTTATCCAATAAGGTTCTTCGCGATACCTAAGCAGTATCTAGGTGATAGATTTGCTGGGGAATAGTTGAGCCAAAATTCCTATTAGAGGAAAAGTGTTGTCCAAACTCTACAGGGAAGCAGCCTTCAAGAAACTTGATAAGATAACCTCTGCTTAGGGAGCCACAAGAGAAATAGATACTAGGGACTATCATTATCAACTACATGGTTGAAGAATGACTTGCTGGGGAGTAAAATCCTTTGAGCACGTGCGGGGTACCAACTCTTTCCAGAGAAATATTGCCGACTTTGATGAAGGACTGTCCAAGATTCTCGCGAACCGATCCTTCAAACAAGAAATATCATCCAAGCTACTGGAAATTCCATAAACAAAGACATCAAACGGGATCTTCAAGAACCATCAGGAAAGATACTGGGTAATAAATCTTCTGTATGCTAAAATAATTGGACTTTATGGGGAGATGTCCTGATAAGCTTCTCGAGAGAGACTGCCACTTATCGTTGAAAGGGACTTACACCACCAAAATGGATAAGCTTATCCAAAGAAGAGACTGCCACTTATCTGAAAAAGATAACGATGATAAGCTTCTCATGTGAGACTACCACTTGTCTAGGTATACAGATAAAAATGACCAGCTTCTCCAGAGAGACTGCAACTTATCTGGAAAAAGTAATGGAAACAAGCTTCTCGAGGGAGATTGCCACTTGTTGCTGGTCATAATGAAATAGGATAAGATTTTCAGGAGAGACTTCCACTTATCGGTGCGGTAAAATGATAATGATAAGCTTCTCGGGTGAAACTATCACTTATCTGACAAAGGTAACAGGGATAAGCTTTTCAGGTGAGATTTCCACTTACCAGCAAAAGAGGTAGGTAGTGATAAGCTTCTCAGGCGAGATTTCCACTTATTTGGTAGGTAATATGATGAAAATGATAAGCTTCTCAGGAGAGACTGCCACTTATCAGCAAGGAGGCACTGTAAAAGGCTCTTCTTGATATGTGGTGCAAAATAAATGCACCTCCAGGTTAGGTTCGGCGACCGACAGGGACCAAAGTTCAATCTAGAATCGAGCTAGAAAGAAAATTGTCAAACAAGACTCCAACCATTGAGGACTGAACTCGAATGGGGATTATCTTATCCAGGTGTGGAAAAGATAACTGAAATAACCATCATCCACGAGGGTTGAACTCTGTGGGGAAATTAGAAATGGTAGGTATTTTATGCCTAAAGGTTAGCAACTCTACTTGGAGAGAACGGATAAACCCAAATACTTGGCGGTAACCTAGCTAAAGTAAACGGCAAAAGACAACAAGGATAGCAAACATGCAAATGCTAATGCATATGTCCATGCGTACGTCTAAATGAAAAGTATGAATATACTTATGTTGATGCTTATGCTTATGCTGACAAAAGGAGGATTAAACGGGAGATGAAATAAACATCTCGACGAGGATACCCAGCGACCTCTGCAAATTTACATCTATTAAAAAATGGATAGAAATTTGATGGTGGAACCGTAATCTTGCTTCAAGAATTCCAAATTCTCTGGGGAGAAGAATATTCCACTTGGGGATATGATATCATGACTTCACTTGAGGGATTGCCATCATGAATCTAAATTTATTATCAAAGGGGACTTGTTCACTAGGGAGAGTCCTTTTAGGATTAGATACCTCTGGGGGATAAAATAAATATCCACTTCATCAGGGAAGTATGGAGTTAAGGCAGCTTGCTTGAGAAAGTATAGCAACTTCAGTGAGGAATGGAGATGATTCCACTAGGGAGTGGGTCCTCAATATTAATAAACATGTATCACTTGGAAGATACCGGGGAGATTCTCTGCAGTCTTGAAAATCACTAGAGATTACATGATCTGTCTAAAAGTGTTGTCAGCTTATGTTTTGTTGGGGATTTATGCTGAAGCAATGGTCTAAAAGTGCTTTTGTAACATTAATACTTTATGGGGAACATGATATCCTTCAAAAATTTCCACAAGTCAAAGCAACTTTATATTCTTTTCAATGTGTTTTCAAAAATAGTTTTTAAGTTTTGAAAACTTTTCAATTTCAAAATTATTATTAACAAATAACATTTTGCATAGCAAGAAAATAGAGATAGCATATATGGCAAATTGAATAGGCAAAAAGTATGATTTTATTGAAGAATGGTAGCTTGCTAATGGAAAGGCTCCATGGAGTATTACAATTGAAATTGGCGATAAGGAAAGATCACATTGAATCCAACGACACCTACTAACCCTAATAACTAAAGCTACCCAAAATCCTGCTTCTGACAAGAGCAGTTGGATTGGATTTGATCTTCTAATATGTTCTTCGATGATCGACGTCATTTGATACGGTGAAATGCCTTTGTCCCTAAATTTTTCCGGGATTGCCCTTTCGGGTTTTCAATCCACCGAGATGCTCATTTTTGCCTAAGTCGCCCTTTCGGCATTTTAGCTTAGCGAGCTATATTATTTTTTTATTTTCATCCCTAATTTTTGCCTGGATTTCCTTCATAGGTTGTGATCCACCGGGATATCCATTGTTGCCTAAGTCGCCTTTTCAGTTTTTCGACTTGGCGGGCTTTTTTAGGCATAATATTTTCGGATTGCATCAGAGTTTATAGGATGTGCAAGCTCTTCACCATCCATTTTTGTGAGAATTAACGATCCTCTAGAGAAGACTGTCTTCACAACAAATGGACCTTCATAATTGGGCATCCATTTCCCACGAATGTCTTTATGAACTGGCAAGATTTTCTTGAGTACAAGCTCTCCTTAACGGAATTCTCGGATTCATACTTTCTTGTCGAAGGCTCTCTTCATCCGTTTTTTGTACAACTGACCATGTTACATTGCAGTCATGCGCTTCTCGTCGATGAGGTTCAGATGGTCAAATTTGTCTTGGACCCATTCTGCTTCATCAAGTTTGGTTTCCATCAGTACTCTTAAGGAAGGTAACTCTACTTAAATGGGGAGGACGACGTCCATTCCATAAACCAAAGAGAAAGGGGTTGCCCCTGTTGAAGTTCGCACTGAAGTTCTGTATCCGTGCAAAGCAAATGGTAACATTTCATGCCAATCTTTGTAAGTCTTTACCATCTTTTGCAGGATTTTCTTGATGTTTTTATTTGCAGCTTTAACAACTCCCTTCATTTTAGGACGGTAAGGAGAAGAACTGTGGTGTGCAATCTTGAAGCTTTCACACAACTCCTTCATTGTTCTATTGTTCAAGTTGGTCCCGTTGTCTGTTATGATCCGGCTTGGAATTCCATAACGGCAGATAATTTCTTTCTTGATGAAGCGGGCAACCACTTGCTTGGTTATGTTGGCATAAGAGGTAGCTTCTACCCATTTTGTGAAGTAGTCGATAGCAATTAAGATGAATCGATGACCGTTGGAAGCTTTAGGCTCAATTTCCCCAATCATGTCGATGCCTCACATTGAGAAAAGCCACGGTGATGATAAAACATTCAACATCGTTGGAGGTACGTGCACCTTATCAGCATAAATTTGGCACTTATGACATTTTTTGGCAAATTGGATGCAATCAGATTCCATGGTTAACCAGGAATATCCAGCTCTCAAAATCTTCTTTGACATAGCATAACCATTAGCATGGGTTCCAAATGTTCCCTCATGAATTTCCTGAAGTAACATGTCCGCTTCACGTCTGTCAACACATCTAAGCAGAACCATGTCGTAGTTTCTTTTGTATAACACATCATTACTGAGGAAGAACTTGGATGCCAATCTTCTCAGAGTTTTCTTGTCAAGAGTTGTAGCATCAGTTGGATACTCCTGGTTTAGCAGATAATTCTTAATGTCATGAAACCAAGGCTTGTCATCAGTTTCTTCTTCAACCACTTAACAGTAGGTTGGCTCAGTCTTGTGCTCAATTCGAATGAGTGTAGCTTCATTAACGAATCTAACTTTCAACATTGAGGCTAACATGGCTAAAGCATCGGCAATATGATTTTCAGTCCTCAGAACATGTTTAAAAGTGATCTCATCAAAGTACTCAATCATTTCAACAATGTAATCTCTGTACGGGATCCACTTCTCATCTCTGGTCTCCCATTCCCCCTTGACTTGGTAAATTACCGCAATTGAATCTCCACTCACTTCAAGAATTTTGATTCTGAGGTCAATAGCTGCTTCAAGACCTAAGATACAAGCTTCATACTTGGCAATATTGTTTGTACATTCAAAACCTAACCTTGTTGTAAATGGGGTATAGCCACCGTCTAGATTCATCAGAATGATGCCTATGCCATGCCCACTGTAATTAGAGGAACCATCAAACATCATCTTCCAATGGGAACCTGGCTCGGGACCTTCGTCAGGACCTGGCTCTTCATAATCCTTCACTAATATAATGTCTTCATCAGGAAATTCGAACTTTAAAGGATCATAATCTTCAACCGGTTGGTCTACAAGATAATCTGACAAGATACTTCCTTTAATAGCTTTCTGAGTTACATACTAGATGTCGTATTCAGATAACAACATGTGCTAACGGGCAAGTCTTCCGGTTTGAACATGCTTTTTAAAAATATACTTTATTGGGTCCATTTTCGAGATCAACAAAGTAGTGTGACAAATCATGTATTGCCTGAGACGCCTAGCAGCCCATGCTAGTGCACAACAAGTCTTTTCCAATAGTGAATATCTGCTCTCACAATAAGTAAACTTCTTGCTCAGGTAGTAGATGGCATGTTTTTTTTGTTCAGTCTCATCGTGTTGACCCAGTACGTAACCCATAGACTTCTCGAGAACAGTCAGATACATGAAGAGTGGTCTTCCAGGAACATGAGGAATCAAGATAGGAGGTTCTTGCAAATAACCCTTAATCTTCTCAAATGCTTGCTGGAAATCAGAATTCCAATCAATAATCTGACCCTTGCAGAGTAACTTAAATATCGGCTCACAGGTAGCATTCATATTAGAAATGAATCTGGAGATATAGTTCAGGCGTCCAAGAAAGCATATGACTTGTGTTTCAATTTGCAGAGCTGGCATGTCCTAAATGGCTCGAACTTTATTAGGATCTACTTCGATTCCTCGTTGGCTGACGATAAATCCAAGTAACTTTCCAGATCTACCACCAAAAGTACACTTAGAAGGATTCAGTTTCCACTGGTATTTCCTGAGTCGTTCAAATAGTTTCGGCAAATGATACAAATGGTCCTCCTTATTTTGGGATTTAGCAACCATATCATTAACATACACTTTGATCTCTTTATGCATCATGCCATGAAAGAGAGTGACCATAGCTCTTTGATATGTTGGCCCTACTTTCTTCAAACCGAAGGGCATAACTTTGTAACAATAGGTTCCCCAAGGAGTAATGAATATAGTCTTTTCTCTATCGGCAGGGTCCATCTTAATCTCATTATAACCAGAGAAGCCATCTATAAAAGAGAAAATTGCAAAACTGGCTGTAAAGTGTATTTTTGCGGTGAGAATGGGATATCAAATTATTGATTAATTTGAATCGCAATCTTGACTCACAACCGGTCTTTGATTTATCCGAAGGAAAGATTAAAGAAAGGAAAAACCTAGTCTGCATCGTAAAGACAATGCGGGGAGAGATCTAAGGTTCGGGGGTTGGTCAAGTTTAAGGAAGGTATTAGCATCATAAACTTCTGTAGTACTCTACAGGAACCTCTTGCTTAAAATATGCTATTTGCTATGGTTATCTGCTTAAGGGTAATGCTAAGGGTTAAAGGTAAAGAGAAGGACCTAAAGGGGTTAGTCCTAAGTTTACTCGCCAAGACTCGCGTCTTGTGCCTACGTATCTTGGGTAGGGGATGGAATCAGAGTAATCATAGTTCCCCTCAAAGAGGGAGGAAGAGGAACTTCTCGAACGAGGTCAAGGTTCCAAGAGGAAGTAAACGTTCATATGGAAGCGCTTACGTGGAGTGCGGCGACTCCGAGTCTACGTTAAGATTGAGTTGAAAAAGGTAAAAGTAAGTAAGTATTCCATGGTGGGAACTTACATGGAGTGCGGCGAATCCTAATCTTAAGGCTAGGATAAAGGGATGGATGTCCACGGCGGGACGCCTAAGCATGAGTACGGCGACTCAAAGTCTTAAGGTTGGGAAAAGGTGAAGGTGGAGGCATTGACACAACGGTAAAACACCTTTCCTTCGGAGGGAAAAAACGGTAAAATAAACGGAATAATGGAAAATGTAAAGCAGTGATAATTGAGACAACATAAGATAATGAAATGTAAATAATGTACAATAAGCATGGTTAGAGATTAAATTTAAATGGATAAACGAGAAATGATTGAATGCGGATTATGGAAATGTGATTAATTATATTGGTGATTTGTTAAAAGAGAAATTAAATGTTTTTATTGTTGTTTTTGAGCATATTATGATTAAATGGAAAATAGAAAAAAGATTAGTTAATTAAATCTAAGTTTTTTTTTAACTTAATTGAGTTAAAGAGCTTTAAGTTAATTTAAAAGAGTTTTTATTTATTTTTTGATAAAAATTGGCTTAAGTGGAAATTAAGAGAAAAATTAGTTAATAGAGTAAATTGATTAACTTAAATTCTAAAAATCTAAAAAGTTAAATTAAATGAAAATTAAATTAATTAGATTAAGAAAAAGTTTTTTTTTTTATTTAAATATTTTTCTGATTTTTAATTATGTTAGTGTTATGTTAGTTTTTATTTTATTAATAATATATTACAAAAAAAAGTAATTAAAAACTGAAAAAAAATAAAATAAATATGGGTTGGGTCTGGGTGATGAAGCACCAGGACCCAACCCGGTCCGGCACAACTACACAAAAGAGAGGGTGAAAAGGAGACTAGGGTTAGTAGACCCTCATAATCCCAAACGGTGCCCTTTAACTTCTTCTCTCTGATTTTCTCACGACCTCATCTCCTCTCGTCTTCTCATCGCGACCCTTATGTATTCTTCTTCTTCTATTCTAAAACCCTTACGCACTTCTTCCTCACTTCTTTTCCACGCGATCCTTCCTTTCTTCTTTGATTTTGAAAATAAACAACAAACGAAAACCAAAAATGTTAGTGACGGATGCTTACAATGTGTTTGTGTTTCGCGGTGAAAAACAACATATTTGTGTCGTTTCGCAGCGATGATGAACACGGTTGTGTTCTGAGCCGGTTTTGTGATTGCGATGGGTTTTGGGTTTTAGACGGTTTGATGATGTTTTGGTGGCTTGCGGTTCTTTGTGTTTTCACAGATTTTTGTTGATGATATTCTTCATTGATGGATCCGTGTTGTGGGTTTACGGTTTGATTTGAGGATTTGTGGTTTGCGATTTGTGATGGTTTGCGATTTTTGGGCGATGATGATTATGTCTGAGCCTTTTTTGTCTCTCTGTGATTTTCCCCCCTTTGGAACTGTGATGTTCTTCTTCTTTTATAACCAGATTTTTTATTTGAAAGGGTTAACAAACTTTCCTTTTTCATGGTAGCATGTTGGAAACATTTTATGATTCTCCATTTTTGTTTTGGGATATTGATGGCATGTTTCGTCTTCCGTTTTGATTTGATTATTGATGAAGATTCTATTTTCGGATCTGCCTGATGATGGAGATACTCTCCATTTCCAGATTTTATCTTGCTGCTGAAACTTGTTTTGGAAATTTTTACTAATTTTCCAAGTTCGTTTTGTGACATTAATGGTGGTCCATTTTCGGATTAGGGCTTATTTGTAAATTTGGCCTTTTAATATTGATGCTGGTATTTCCATCTTTTTACGGTATTGATGACGGTGATGACTTTCCAAATTTCTGATATGTTGTTTGATGATAGTGCTGGAAAATGTTGAACCGTGTTGTTCGCTGTTGGATTTTCATCTTTACTATGTTTGGCTTGCTGTTTGGACGGAAAAATCACTTTTTCTAAGAAACCTTTTTCTTCTTTTTCGGATAGAACAGACGTTGCCTTGTTTTTGGTCGCCATTAGAAAAATGGAGGTTTGGTAGAAATTCTTTGCTGCCCCTCCGAACCCAATGATGACATTACTCTGAGGGTCAAAAATGAAATTAAAATCCTTTTTTTTGGTTAAAAATTCTAAATCTCTGACATTGTTAAATTGTTGTTTGCAAGTCTTCATGAAGCTTGAGGTATAGAGCTTGAAGATAGAATTAGGATAGTTTAGAAACATTCCAATTTGTAAAAATAGAAATCATGTAATTAAACATTGCTTTGTAATGTTCAACTTCTAAGAATAATATTGAATTCTTGAATACTTTTATGATAGCTTATATTTTGAGCTTTAATTCTTTCATTTTGAACCTCAATAAGAAAAATGAATCTTGTAGCATCGAATCTTCATGGTTTTGCACATTTAATCTTTAAGATGAACTAAAAACGTAAGAACAACCAACAATCTTGTATTGGGCTCTAATCGCATGAACTCACAACCTTGACACTAATCCATGAATTCATCAAGATATTTCTAATCCCTTCTTTTAAAATCATTATCTCGCAGTGACCCAAACCTCTCAATAGGCTGTAATGTACTTAACCCTTGGATTAATCGCTCCAATAAACCACACATTCTAAACTGATGAAAATTTGACCCGTACGATAAAGATGCATTCCTTTATATATTCCCTTGAATACAAAGTACGCGAACTTGTCACCACCAACTGATACACCATGTCTTTCAAATAACTCTGTCCTGGATTCGAACTTAAACTTCTTTGGAAAGTCTCTAATATATTTTGGAGAGAATTTTGTCATCAGGCCTTGCGTCTTTTGCAGCGAACCTGACTTCACGAAACACAACAAACAACTGGTTAAATGGTTAGTTAAAACGAAAGATGTACTAAAATGAAATGCAAAAATGATCAGTGAGTCTAAGGGTAAAATTTGGGGTGCAACAGTTGCCCCTATTTAAATAACTTCACCGGATGATTTGAGCAACGAAGGCTCGAGATACCATGGTGAAAGGTATTTAAATATAGATAACCAAAATTTTTGCCCTTAAATGCAGTGATATGGAATGCTATGGACAAAACGAAAACGAACTAAAATTCTGACAATGCTATGAATCTAATATGATGCATATGATGGAAATGATAAATGCAGATAAAACAATGACACAGGGGAACGCACAATGAGTAACTACTCATTGGGGAAGACAGCACACTGGGGAACAACACGAAACTGGGGAAATCTAAAGTGATGGACCAATAGGTTCAAGCATGACCAGTTGTCACTTTAGAAAGAAAGACAAGAAGAGATCCTCAATGAAGATGGAACCGGCGGGCGACCTCCACTAGGGGAAATATCCAAGAGTAGCTGCTCAACAGGTTCAGGATGACCGGTTGATACTCTAGGAAGAAAACAAGAAGAGATCCTCAATGGAGATGGCACCGGCAAGACGGCCTCCACTGGGGAAATATCCAGAGTAGCTGCTCAACAGGTTTAGGCATGACCGGCTGTCACTCTAGGATAAAAGGGTAACACGGGATCCACATGCCAGTAGGATTGTGTAAACAAAATGCTGGAGTCTTCAGGCTGAAATAACATCCAAGCTTCTGGAAATTCCTTAAACAAAGAGATCGAACGGGATCTTCAGGAACCATCAGAAAAAAAATACAGGGTAAAAACTCTTCTGTATGCCAAAATAAATGGACTTCAATGGGGGAATGCCCTGATAAGCTTCTCTCGAGAGACTACTGTAAGAACACAAATTGTTTCTTAGTAATATCTCTATGTTTTGATGATAACACTTATGAATTTTGTATTCAAGAATTATATACTCTAAATTTGTTCTAGACTGTTTGCTACAGGTACTAAAGAAAATATTCTTAAAAGAGCAAATTTGGATCTGAACAATGATATTATGAAAGGCTTCAAAGGTTCAAGAGCATCTTAAATGAAGATCTGAACGCTGCTCCCAGAAGAATCTGAGTGCTGTCTACTGAAGATTCTGAAGCAGAAGCCTCTAAAGAATAGAAGACTTTGATCTGACAGAACTACACGCTCAAGCACACAAGCTGCATATACTCTTATTCAGCATAATCTGAAGAACATCTCAAGACTCTGAAGATCCAGAAGATCTCTACTCTGGAGATTCTGAAGATCCAGACTCTGATGTTGATAGCTGAACTTACTTAGTGAAGAAGATTTGAATATGTACGTTGGCATATCTCAACAGCTCTTTCCTCTTGTATGCTAGACACAAGAACACAGACAAAAAGGCTTTATCTGTGCATTCCATTCTAAGGAAAGTTTCTGCAAAGTAAAAGACAAAAGGCACCAGGCTTTTTTAGCACAACCTCCAATGTAAAGACAAAAGGCACCAGGCTTTTCAGCACATCCTTCAACGTTGAGAAGACTTCATGGATCTAAGTGCCTATATAAAGAAGTCCACTCCATCTTCTTCAGTAATGAACTTCTAGCAAAAAATTCACTCAAAGCAAAACTCTCAAAAGCTCTTTTATTTTATTTGCTGTAACATTGTTCTTAAACTTAAGAGAAATATCACAGTTGTGATAATAGCTTTTTAGAAGCATTCTTACTCTTGTAATAGTTTTACATTGATTGTAAAAGGTTTCCTTAAGAGGATCCAGTTGGGATCAGTAGCTCTTGAGAAGACTAAGAACAGTTGTTCTTAGGTGTTACTATTGTAATCTGTTTGATTAAATAGTGGATTAAGTCCTTGACTGAGAAAGGCAAATCACTCTTGAGAGGGTGGACTGGAGTAGTTGAGTTCAACGAACCAGGATAAAAGTAACTGTGTTTTAATCTGTGATTATTTATCATACTTATTCAACCCCCCCTTCTAAGTATTTTTCTCACCTTCAGTTGGCATCAGAGCTCCGGTTATGCATGTGCTACCACTTAACCGTGTCAATAAAGATCCAGTGAGAAAAGTTACTTTGATATATATCTGTTTGTCATTATGGGTGATGCTTCTACATCCAACTGTAACAAATATCAAGGGGATAGAATCAACACAAAGCCTCCCATGTTTGATGGAGAGAAATTTGATTACTGGAAGGACAGGATAGAAAGTTTCTTCCTTGGGTATGATGATGATTTGTGGGACTTGGTCATTGATGGCTATGAACATCCTACAAATGAGGATGGCAAGAAAGTTGATAGAAAATCAATGACAGAAGCCCAGAAGAAGGATTTCAAAAATCACCATAAGGCTAGGACAATATTTCTTAATGCAATCTCTCATACTGAGTATGAAAAGATTACTAACAGAGAAATAGCTCATGGAATGTTTGAGTCACTTAAAATGACTCATGAGGGAAATTCTCAAGTGAAGGAGACCAAGGCTCTGGCGCTTATACAGAAGTATGAAGCGTTCAAAATGGAAGAGTCTGAAAATATAGAAACTATGTTTTCTAGATTTCAGATCCTCACAGCTGGTCTAAAGGTTCTGGACAAGGGATACTCCACATCAGATCATGTAAAGAAAATCATCAGAAGTCTACCCACCAGATGGAGACCAATGGTGACTGCCTTGAAGATGGCTAAAGATCTGAACAAGATCTCTTTAGAAGAACTCATCAGCTCACTGAGGAGCCATGAAATTGAGCTTGAGGAAGATGAACCTCAAAAGAAAGAGAAAGGTAAATCTATTGCTTTAAAATCTAATAAATCTGCTAAAGCTTTGCAGGTTATTGAAGAAAGCTCTGAAGAATCTTCTTCTTCTGAAGAAGATGAATTATCCATGCTGTCCAGAAGGATCAACAAACTCTGGAAGCACAAGGGAAAGAAGTTCAACAACTTCAGAAAATCTGATCATAGAAAGGAATCTTCTGGGCACAGAAGATATGGCAAGAAAGAAGTTGTATGCTATGAGTGCAAAGAACATGGGCATTACAAGAATGATTGCCCCAAACTTCAAAGAGAAAAACCCAAGAAGAAGTTTGACAAAAAGAAAAAGGTTCTAATGGCAACATGGGATGACTCAGATGAATCTGAATCATCTTCTGAATCTGAAGAAGAATGTGCTAATGTTGCACTGATGGCCAGCATAGATGATCAGGAAGAAGGAACTTCAGGATCTGAATCTGACGATGATGCTGAAGAGGTAATGGCTAAACTTACTAAAGAAGAACTTATTAAAGTATTATCAGAAGTTCTGAAAAGTTATAACAATATCAAACTCAAATACAAGAAGCTGAAAAGCAGTCTTGAATCTGAGATTGATCTTCTGAAGACAGAACTTGTTGAGCAAAAAGAAATTAATCTGAAAATCAAAAATGACTTTGAAATAGCTCAACAAGAATCTGAATCTGAGACTAAGTCATGTGAAAACATTTTAGAAAAATATGACTCTAGCTTTCAGAGATTCCTTACTAAGAGCTTAGATAGAAGCAAGATGGCTTCTGTGATCTATGGTGTTAGTGGGAATAACAGAAGAGGTATTGGATATGAATCTTCCTCTAGAAGTAATCCAAAATCTGTTGACAAACTCTTCATCAAGAAGACACCTCTGAACTCTCAATTTAAGTTTGGTCACTTAAATGACATTAAACACACAAGCTCTGAGAAGAATACTTATGTGTTTAAACCCAAGGCAAGTCAGAATAAACATTATGTTGAAAAACAGAAGTTTAGACAAACCTACAAACCAACTAACCCTAAAGGACCCAAGAAGATCTGGGTACCTAAGAGCAAAATAATCCCTGTTGCAGATGTTCTTAGCAGCAAGATCAGGACGCCAGTCATGGTACCTGGACTCTGGATGCTCACGACACATGACAGGAGAAAGGTCTATGTTCCAAAGCCTGGAACTTAGATCTGGAGGTGACGTGAAGTTTGGAGGGAACCAGAAAGGCAAGATCATTGGATCTGGCACTATTGGAAATGGTAAACTTCCCTCTATAACTAATGTTTTACTTGTTGAAGGCTTAAAACATAACTTATTGTCCATAAGTCAATTAAGTGACAATGGTTATGATATTACCTTTAATCAAAAATGTTGTAAAGCTTTTAGTCAAAAGGATGGCTCTATCCTATTTAGTGGTAAGAGGAAAAACAATATTTATAAAATAAATCTTTCAGAACTTAAAGTTCAGAATGTTAAATGCCCCTTGTCTGTTAATGAAGAGCAATGGGTCTGACACAGAAGATTGGGCCATATTAATATGAGACGTATATCTCAGATTAATAAACTTAATCTTGTCAGAAGACTTCCTAATCTGAAGTTCACCTCAGATGCTCTTTGTGAAGCATGCCAAAAGGGGAAGTTTTCAAAATCATCTTTTAAATCAAAAAATGTTGTTTCTACTTCCAAACCACTAAAATTACTTCATATTGTTCTGTTTGGACCAGTGAAAACTGCATCCATCAGAGGCATGAAGTATGGATTAGTCATTGTTGATGACTATAGTAGATGGACATGGGTAAAGTTCTTAAAAAACAAGGATGAGTCACATTCTGTGTTCTTTGACTTCTGCAAGCAAGTCCCGAATGAAAAAGATTTCAAAATTATAAAAGTCAGAAGTGATCATGGTGGTGAATTTGAAAATAAATATTTTGAAAAATATTTTTCTGAAAATGGCATTGCTCATGATTTTTCCTGTCCTAGAACTCCACAACAAAATGGGGTTGTAGAGAGGAAAAACAGAACTCTGCAAGAAATGGCCAGAACCATGATCAATGAGACAAATCTGGCAAAACACTTTTGGGCAGAAGCAATCAACACAGCTTCTTACATTCAGAACAGAGTGTCTGTAAGACCTCTTCTAAAAAAGACTCCATATGAACTGTGGAAGAACAGAAAGCCTAACATTTCATATTTTCATCCTTTTGGATGTACTTGTTATATACTTAACACTAAAGAGAATCTTAACAAGTTTGATTCCAAAGCACAAAAGTGTTTCATGCTTGGTTATTCTGAACGCTCTAAAGGCTACAGAGTATTCAATACTGAAACACAGATTGTGGAAGAATCTATTCATGTAAGATTTGATGATAAGCTTGGCTCTGAAAAGCCAAAGCAGTTTGAGAATTCTGCAGATAGAGAAGTGATTCTCACAGACTCTGAAGGATCAGAGGCAGAAAAGGCTAAAGAGAAGGAATCTGAAGCAACTCCAGATGCTATTCCCTTATCTTCTCAATTGGACAACTTACACATTTCTGAAAGATCAAATGTCAGAGGATCTTCTTCCAGAATCAAGGCATCTCACCCAGAAGATGTGATTATTGGAAAGAAAGATGATCCAATCAGGACAAGATCCTATCTCAGAACATCTGAATCTTCATTGTTTGGCTTAGTGTCAATAATTGAACCAACATCTGTGGATGAGGCTATGAAAGATAATGAATGGATTATTGCCATGCAAGAAGAGCTAAATCAATTCACCAGAAATGAAGTTTGGGATCTGGTTCCTAGACCTAAAGGATTCAACGTTATTGGAACAAAATGGGTCTTCAGGAATAAGTTGAATGAAAAGGGAGAAGTTGAAAGGAATAAGGCAAGGCTAGTTGCTCAAGGTTACAGTCAACAAGAAGGTATTGATTACACTGAAACTTATGCTCCAGTGGCAAGGTTAGAATCTATACGCCTTCTTATTTCATTTGCTCCACAGAATAACATCACTCTATATCAGATGGATGTTAAAAGTGCCTTTCTTAATGGTATTATAGAAGAGGAAGTATATGTCCACCAACCTCCTGGTTTTGAAAGTGAAAACTTTCCAGATCATGTTTTTAAACTAAAGAAATCTCTTTATGGCTTAAAACAAGCTCCCAGAGCTTGGTATGAGAGGTTGAGCAATTTCCTTCTGAAGAAAAATTTTATCAGAGGAAAAGTGGATACAACTTTATTCTGTAAAACTCTTAAGAAAGATCTGTTGATTTGTCAAATATATGTAGATGATATTATTTTTGGATCAACAAATATTATGCTTGGAAAGGAGTTTGCTAAATGTATGCAGGCAGAGTTTGAAATGAGCATGATGGGAGAATTGAGATTCTTTTTGGGAATCCAAGTCAACCAGACTCTAGAGTGCACCTACATACATCAAACCAAGTATGTTAAAGAGCTTCTGAAGAAGTTCAACATGGTTGATAGTAAGATGGAAAAGACTCCAATGCACCCTACAAGCACTCTAGGTAAGGAAGAGGTAAGTAAGAAGGTAGATCAAAAACTCTACAGAGGTATGATAGGATCTCTTCTATACTTGACTGCTTCTAGACCTGATATTCTGTTTAGTGTCTGCTTATGTGCAAGATTTCAATCAGATCCTAGAGAATCACACTTAACAGCTGTTAAGAGGATTCTAAGGTATCTGAAAGGTACTACTAACATGGGTCTGTGTTACAGAAGATCTGATGAATTTTCATTAGTTGGATTCTGTGATGCTGATTATGCTGGAGACAGAGTTGAACGTAAAAGCACTTCTGGAAGCTGTCAGTTTCTTGGAAGTCATCTGATCTCATGGTACAACAAGAAGCAACTCACTATTGCACTATCAACTACAGAGGCAGAATACATTGCTGCTGCTGGATGTTGTACGCAGATGCTCTGGATGAAGAGTCAGTTAGAAGATTATCAGATCTATGAGAGTAATCTTTCTATCTTCTGTGATAATACTTCTGCTATATGTTTGTCAAAAAATCCAATCTTACACTCTAAGGCTAAACATATAGAAATTAAACATCACTTCATCAGAGACTATGTTCAGAAGGGTGTAATAAATCTAGCTTTTGTTGATACAAATCATCAATGGGATGATATTTTCACAAAACCCCTTGCTGAAGATAGATTTAAGTACATTCTGAAAAATATTTGTATGGATTTTTGTCCAGAGTAATATTTATCAGAGGCAACTTATCAGATGCAAAATGTTTAAAGATCTGAAGTAGTTCATCTGATTATTTGTTCATTTATCTTTAATTGATTTATTTGTGTGAAACTCTAAACTAACAAACTCAGAAGATCTGAACGTTGGAAACATTTCATTTCTTGAGAGATATCAGATGCACATACAAAGCAAACACGTGTCACTCAGTATCTGAAAAGATGGGGTGCTCTACTGAATTGACGTTTGAGGTATTGCTTTGAAAATCTCATTTTTCTTGGATTTCCCCCCAATTGTCATAATTTTAAATTGAAATGATTATTTTCATTAAATGCTATGTGTAAACGTGCATAGGTGTCTATTGGTGTGACCAATACTTGATTTTTTAGTTTTCTATAAATACCACCTATCACACTATTTTCACACTTTTCACACTCACTACACTTATGCGTTTCTGTTCTCTCTTCAACCTCTACCAAAGCCCTAAACCCAAATCAAAAGCTTCATCCTCATCAATGGCTTCTACATCAAATGCTGCTGAAATCTCCAACAAAAATATAATGTACAAGAAACCAAAACGCACTCTATTTACTCCCGTTGTAGATCTTGAGGTTCTGTGTGAGAGTTTCGTTGATCTTGAATCAATATAAGAAAATGGGTTTGACCTAACAACTTCCATTAAAGCTCAAGGCTGGGAGAAGTATTTTGAGAGACTGATGGGTCCGGTATACCCAACTCTTGTAAAGGAATTCTGGATTCACGCTAGTGCTGGTCCTAAGTTCATTCACTCATCTGTCCTTGGGAAGGAGATAGTGATAACTGAGAAACTAATCAGACAAATGTTCAGTTATAAAGAATCTGATGGTGTTACAAACCTAGCCTCTTCACGCATTGATATGGCTAAGGTATATGAAGAGATTACTGTAGCTGGAACACCAACAAGTAAGGTTAAAGATCTGAAACCTATCTATAGGATCTGGGCAAAGATATTTATGAGTACAATCTTTCACAGAAAGTCAACCAACTCACCAGACTATGTGAGTTCAGAGCATCTGTACTTCATGTACTGCATCAGCCAGAATATTAAGGTGGATCTTCCCTATCTGATTTTCAGTCATCTTCAGACTCATGTCAAAGAGACTAGAGAAGAGGTCAGAGCTAAAGTTGGGAAAGTTAGAACTTGGATACCTCTGGGAAGACTTATTTCAGACATCCTTATAGAAAACAAGTTGGTGAAGCATCTGACAGATGCAAAGATAACAGAGGATCTATCATACATCATTGGATCTGAGATAAACGGACTCACTCTGAAAAGGATGAAGATCATTTCAGAGCTGAATGGTAAACTAAGGAAGATAAAATCTGAGGAGGTCAATGGCAGAAGGATACCCATAGAAGATTTTCCAATGTTCAGTGCAGATGAACCAAAAGGCATTGTCTGGGCTTACATTGCAGAGTGTCTGAAGGAAGGAATTCCTCTACCTGCTAACCTTGTTCAGAAACAAGGAGAAGAAATGCCCAATCTGATGAAGGAAAGGCGTAGTAAGAGAAAAGCTGAAGAAGGCTCTGTTCAGAAGAAAAGGAAAGAATCCGAAGTTCCAAAGAAGAAGAAGAAAGGAGTAAAGAAAGCCAGAATCAATTCTAGAGATGCTACTCTGGAAGAGATAAGAGACACTATTCATCAGGTATTAACATCTGATCCTACACCTGTTGTTCATTCACCCCTTTCATCACCTCAACTCTCTCCAAACCTTAGACATAGAACTTCTAAACCCAAACAATCTGCAAACCTTTCATCTGAACCACCTTCATCTGAACCAGTACATTCACAACCATCTTCTGTACCAATTCCCTCTGAACCCCAACCTCATATTACATCTGAACACCCTCAACCTACTCAACCAGAAATTTCACTAACAGAAATTCCACAACCAGAAATTTCACAACCAGAAATTCCCCAATTAGAATTCCCCAACCAGATATAATCATCTCAGAACCAAACCAACAAGAGACTGTTCAAACTGAACACTCTGAACAACCAGCTCCATCAGAAGATCCAAATCTTTCTGAAGATATTCTGGATATAGAACCCCTCAATCAATCCATTAACATTTCTTCAACATCTGTTCACTCAGAAGAATCTTCTGATTGTGAATCATCTGATTCGTCTGATTTTGAACCAGAGTCTCTTAAACAAGCACGTTCTGACATTGCTATGAAGGAACATGTTAACATTTCTATGTTTCATACTTCACCCAACTCCCCACCTCAGAAAACCATCCCTCAACCATCTGAAACTCAACTATCTGAAACCCAAACCATCACTCAACCATCTGAAACCAATCTATCTGAAACACAAACCATTCCTCAACCATCTGAACTCCCTTAGTCTGACATCCAAACATCTCAACCAACATCACCTCAACCACAACCATCTGAACCTACTCCTGTTAACACTCCTAATCCTAAACCCTCTGAAGAGTCTGAACAGTCAGATCTAGGATCATGTGTTAATGTTATGTTTGAAATATTCAAGAAGGAGATAGATTCTGAATATGCTCGTGTTAAGGATATGTGCATGTCAAGTTTGGATCCAGCTGTTTCAAATGCTGCTTGGAAGCGTTTCATCTGGATGTTCAACAAAGCTGCTTTAAAAGTAAGAGCTAAATGCTCTAAGCTTGCAAAGACTCAGTTTGTAAAGTTAATCAAGATAACTCTGATGAACATGCCTCCTCCTCCTCCTCCTGTGTTGCTTCTGGAAGCTGCTCCTCCAGAGGTTCCTGCATCTGAATTAATTGAACAAGCTTCTGAAGAGAACCAGTCTGAAGAGAACACTGCTGCTACTGCATCTGCTCCTTCTTCATCTGTGGTCACAGAGCTTGTGAATGATGTCAAGGAAATAAAAGATTGGATGGTAAAGCAAGAGAAGACAATTGATGAGATCAAGATCTGGATGTCTAAGCAAGAAGAGTCAACTGCCAAAATGACAGAGCTTCTGACCCTTATTGCCTCACGCCAGACTTAGTTTTATTTGATGTTTTTGCACATGTTATTGCTTCTATTATTTTCTTATTATGATTTTTGGCATCTATCTGTTCTTTTGTGACTCTGTTTAATTGTGAACTCTGATCTGTTTAATTGAAAGTTGATGCTTTTGCATCCATATGCTTCTTTTCTTCTGTATCTTTATGTCTTTAAAAATATTTTTGATTATGACAAAAAGGGGGAGAAAAAGAGAATCTGATTGTTCAACCTATAAGCAATTACTAAAACTGAAATTCAGACATTTTATTAACTTACTTTGAATTTAAGTCTTTCAGATTACATTGATATATCTGACATAATTCATTGAAGTTACCCTGAGACTTTTCCAACCAGAACCTGATCGTCAAAGCAAATCTGAGTATTCAATCAACTCTGATATCTTACTTTGATATCTTTACTCTGAAAGATAATTCAAGCAAGATGATAACCAGGCGCTCTGACTGAAGGAAGTCATAATTGTGTGGCATCAAGATTTGATTCTGAAAGTCAAACCTCTTGCATCAGGCTCTGAATCTGAAATATACTTAATCAAAAAAAAGGGAAGTGTTTTCTTCTATTAGAGTATTCATTTCAGGGGGAGATTGTTAATCTCAGGGGGAGTTATAATTCATATTTTTTATTGAACAAAATTTTTCATGTTTTGTCATCATCAAAAAGGGGGAGATTGTAAGAACACAGATTGTTTCTTAGTAATATCTCTATGTTTTGATGATAACACTTATGAATTTTGTATTCAAGAATTATATACTCTAAATTTTTTCTAGATTGTTTGCTACAAGTACTAAAGAAAATATTCTTAAAAGAGCAAATTTGGATCTGAACAATGATATTATGAAAGGCTTCAAAGGTTCAAGAGCATCTTAAATGAAGATCTGAACGCTACTCCCAGAAGAATCTGAGTGTTGTCTACTGAAGATTCTGAAGCAGAAGCCTTTAAAGAATAGAAGACTCTAATCTGACAGATCTACACGCTCAAGCACACAAGCTGCATATACTCTGATTCAGCATAATCTGAAGAACATCTCAAGACTCTGAAGATCCAGAAGATCTCTACTCTGGAGATTCTGAAGATCCAGACTCTGATGTTGATAGCTGAACTTACTTAGTGAAGAAGATTTGAATATGTACGTTGGCATATCTCAACAACTCTTTCCTCTTTTATGCTAGACACAAGAACACGGACAAAAAGGCTTTATCTGTGCATTCCATTCTAAGGAAAGTTTCTGCAAAGTAAAAGACAAAAGGCACCAGCCTTTTTTAGCACAGCCTCCAATGTAAAGACAAAAGCCACCAGGCTTTTCAGCACAACCTTCAACGTTGAGAAGACTTCATGGATCTAAGTGCCTATATAAATAAGTCCACTCCATCTTCTTCAGTAATGAACTTCTAGTAAAAAATTCACTCAAAGAAAAACTCTCAAAAGCTCTTTTATTTTATTTGCTGTAACATTGTTCTTAAACTTAAGAGAAATATCACAGTTGTGATAATAGCTTTTTAGAAGCATTCTTACTCTTGTAATAGTTTTACATTGATTGTAAAAGGTTTTCTTAAGAGGATCCAGTTGGGATCAGTAGCTCTTGAGAAGACTAAGAACAGATGTTCTTAGGTGTTACTATTGTAATCTGTTTGATTAAATAGTCGATTAAGTCATTGACTGAGAAAGGCAAATCACTCTTGAGAGGGTGGACTGGAGTAGTTGAGTTCAACGAACCAGGATAAAAATAACTGTGTTTTAATCTGTGATTATTTGTCATACTTATTCAACCCCCCCCCCCCCTTCTAAGTATTTTTCTCACCTTCAACTACCACTTATCGCTGCAAGGGACTTACATACCAAAATTGGATAAGATTCTCAAATAAAGAGATTGCCACTTATCTGAAAAAGATAACAATGATAAGCTTCTCATGGGAGACTGCCACTTATATGGGAATGCAGATAAAAATGATAAGCTTCTCAGGAGAGACTGCCACTTATCTGCTAAGAGGTAATGGAAATAAGCTTCTCGAGGGAGATGGCCACTTGTTGCTGGTATAATGAAAATAGGATAAGCTTCTCAGGCGAGACTGCCACTTATTGGTGCTGTAAAAAGGTAGTGATAAGCTTCTCGAGTGAGATTTCCGCTTACTGGGGAGCAAAGACACAATGATAAGCTTCTCGGGTGAGATTTCCACTTATCTGCAAGGATAGCAATGATAAGCTTCTCAGGCGAGACTACCACTTATCTAGAAAAGGTAAAACATGATAAGCTTCTCGAATGAAACTGCCACTTATCTGCAAATGTAGCAATGGTAAGCTTCTCAGGCGAGACTGCCACTTATCTGGAAAAGATAACGGTAAACAAGCTTCTCAGGGGAGATGGCCACTTGTTGCTGGTAAGTAAACTGGTGAAATGATAAGCTTCTCCGGAGAGACTGCCATTTATCTTAGGGCAAAGCATGATAAGCTTCTCAGGAGAGACTGCCACTTATCTGCAAAGGCGTTGTAAAAAGTCTCTTCTTGAAAGATAGTGCAAAATAAATGCACGTCCAGGTAGGTTCGACGAACGACAAGGACCGAAGTTCAATCTAGAATCGAGCTAGAAAGAAACTGTCAGACAAGACTCCATTGGGGGAATGAACTCAAATGGGAATTATCTTATCCAGACATGGAAAAGATAACTGAAATAACCATCATCCACAAGGGTTGAACTCTATGTGGAAACTGAAAATAGTAGGTATTTTATGCTTAAGGTTGACGATCTATTTGGAGAGAACAGACAAACCCAGTTACTTGGCGGTAACCACAGCCAAAGTAACGACAAAAGACAGCAAGGACAACAAACATGCAGATGCTAATGCGTATGCCTATGCGAAATGCAATGAGAGTGTTGATGCTCATGCATATGCTGACAAAACAGACGAGAGGAGAAGCAAACTGGAGATGATATAAACATCTCAACAAGGAATACCTGGCAACCTTTGGAAAAGTACATCTATCAGGGGATAGGAAAGTGGATGGCGAAACCAAATCTTGCTTCAAAGTTCCAAATTCTCTGGGGAGAACATTGATCCACTTAGGGATATGATATCATGACTTCACTGGAAGGATTGCCATTATGAATCTGGATCTAATCAAAGAAGACATGTTCAGTGGGAGAGTCATCTTAGGATTGGAGACTTCCGGGGATAAAATAAATATCCGCTTCATTAGGGAAGTGTGGAGCTACGCAGCTTCAAGGGGAAAAGTGTAGCAACTTCATGGAAAAATACATCAACTTCCTGGGGAAAGTACATCAGCTTCCCTGGGGAAAGTATCTTGACTTTTTGGGGAGAATACGGTAACCTCCTAGGGAACACTTCCTGAGGAAAATGTAGCAACTTCAGTGAGGAAAAGATGATTCCACTGGGGAGTGATCCTCAAGTAACATGTATCACTTGGAAGATACTAGGGAGATTCTCTGCAGTCTTGAAAGTCACTGGAGATTGCTGAATCAGTCCAAAGCGTTGTCAGCTTGTGTCTCGTTGGGGACTTACGTTGAGGCAATGGTCTAAAAGTGGTCATGCAACATTGAGACTTACAGGGGAGTGAAGATGTCCTTCAAATATTTCCACAAGTCAAAGCAACTTGATATCTTTTCAAAAGCGTTTTCAAAAACAGTTTTTAGTTTAGAAAACTTTTCACCTTCAAAATGTTATTAACAAATAACAATTTGCATAACAAAAATGAAATAGAGATAGCGTAAATGGAAAAAAATTGAATAGAAAAAGGTTTAATTTTATTGAATAATGGTAGCTTGCTAAAGGCAAAGCTCCATGGAAAAATACAATGAAATTGGCAAAAAAAGAAAGGTTACATTGAATCCAACGACCTCTATTGACCCTAATAACTGAGACTACCCAAAATCCTGCTTCTGACAAGAGCGATTAGATTGGTGTTGATCTTCTGTAAAATGTTCTGTGATGATCGGCGTCATCTGATGTAGTGAAATGCCTTTGTCCCTAATTTTTTCTGGACCACCTGTCGCTACTGCGAAAATCGGCGCCGGCTGAACAGAAGAGTCGCCACCGCGCGTTATTTATCCCAACGGATGGAAAGGAAACGCTCGAGGTAAACCTACCGCAAAACGGGGAAAGGTATGGTCATCGCAACCAAAACCTGGGTTTGGGAGTCGGTTACGCAAGGGGAAGGTATTAGCACCCCTCACGTCCGTCGTACTCGACGGGATCCACGCTTGTTTTCTAGTACTGATTATTATTTCTATCTAAACTAAGGGTTAAGGGTTAAAAAGAAAGAAAGGGAAATGACTCGGCAAAGTATCGCACTTTATGCCTACGTATTCCCGTCTGGAACGAGAAATCAGAGTCAACATAGTTCGCCTACCTACGGGAAAGGAGGGGAAGGTTGCTCGCTAGGATATCGCATCCTATGCCTACGTACTTTCATACAGCATGAAAGATCAGAGCAAACGTAGTTCGGGCCACGTACGACACAAGTCTGTTTTGATTGTTTTTATTCCTTCTGAAAAAGGGTTTTTCTGATTAACAGTCCAAGTGGACAAAAATGATGTTTTGATGAGTTCACACTCTTTTACGGAAGAAGTGTCTTTTATTGTGTTTGGAATATTTATTGTGTTTTTCTGTTTGTTTTGAGAAAGAAGAGACAGAACTCTAACCTATGGTTGAAAAGGGGATCAAACTATCCTAATGTTATCATGCATGGGTTAAGACCTAATGTCTATCATGCTCCTCTCTTGCACAGAGAGAAACAGAGATCCTAAGGGAATAGACGGAAACAGAAACAATAGCATATATACAATAAAGCAGTAAAATGCATGGATGCAGCAATACAAGCGAGGCAAGGGAGTCCCACTCAACCTCAAACCTAGAAAACAACAGGCAAAAGTGAACAAGGTTCACTTTCAACCTGACAGGGTAAACAGCAAACAATACAGTCAGGGAAATCCAATCAATACATCAGAAATTAAACAACTAAAAATAAACAGCCACAACAGCTCTGCATCAACATCTGTCTTCAAGTCATCTCCAAACAGCTACAAGCTTCAAGCAAGCCTCAATCTCCATCTCCACAGCCTTCAAGCAAGGTCTCTATCATCAGTCTTCAATCTGTAATGGCTTTTCTTCAAGTCTCAATCGCCAAGAGGAATATCAGTCAACAAGATGAAATGGATGTTAAACAGTAAACTGCCTACCAAAGGTGGCTCATTAACTGTTAACATTATACAGACAATTTTCTCTCAAAA
Source organism: Lathyrus sativus (assembly GCA_963859935.3). Taxonomy (NCBI): domain Eukaryota; kingdom Viridiplantae; phylum Streptophyta; class Magnoliopsida; order Fabales; family Fabaceae; genus Lathyrus; species Lathyrus sativus. Next base: position 191,297,348 of record OZ012737.1, read on the forward strand.
GTTCTATCTTTCAAATATATTCACTAATCCTTCCAAAGGAAGGAGGTGGATATTTGAAAGAGACTTTGAATCATAGAGAAAGAATGGAGGCAGACAAGGCCTTCCATGTTTGTGAATCAAGCTTTCTACTCTAGAGCTCTGCCTAGCTCCTAAATCCTATACTCCTCAACAGCTGCCAGCAAAGGATGTTCCTCATCAACTCTGGAAGTTGGTCTTCAATCTCTTGATCTCCAATGGCTTCTTCATCACAGTCTTCAGCTCTCCCAATCCCCAAGCAAACCCAATACCCCACACAGACAAATGAAATAACCCTAGAGAGGGCACACCACACAGTCAAGCAAATACAGACAGTATACTAATAGTAATAGTTGAATAGGGGAAACCTAGCAATTTCTAAGGGATCTACTATCTATCCATAATCCCTATAGTCCCATACCCCAAAGATTCAATCTACAACTCCTAAGGGAAATGATTTAATTCTCCTATGTTATCTCCTAAACCCTAGTTTTGATCATGCTAATCACACCTAAACAAATCACCTAAAAATTAATCCTAAAATTATGAATTAAATTTTATGTACAAGATAAAGGTCTAAGCTAATCAACCTAAAAAGAATGGATCAAAAATGTTAAAGCATCTAGCTAAACTAAATTTAACAATTTCATGCATCAAACTAAACATTATTTAATCCTATTTAAAAGAAAAATATGCCAAAAATAGAAAAATAAAATGAAATTGGAATTTTTTTGAATGATATTTTTCTTGACAAAATTATGAACAATATGCAAAAAGAACCAATTAAAATCATGCATTTTTCAATTATTTATGATTTTTCAAATAATTAAAAAAAATATGAAAGGAATTAATGTGAATTAAATGGAAAGGGGTGCAGCAAGTAATGAAAATCAGTTAAAAATGATAATGGGCCCAGACTGGGGGGCGCGCATAGCAAGCGCGTCTGGGCCCAATGACTCAGAAAATATAACAAAAAATTAAAAAAACAGAAACAGTGCAGTTAGCAAGATTTTTAGTTGAATTGGGATTGGGCTTGGTTGATGGGGGTGGCATTAGCAAGGACTCACGAAGCCCATTCAGAATGAATAAATGAAACGGTGCGTAGCACCTTTTGAATTTCCCTCCGTATTCCAACTTTAAACCATGGCCCTTGGATTAACATCTGAGTCAAGTCAAACCCTCCATCGTGTGGCTCTCGCTTCGTCTTCAACCTTAGAAACCCTAGGGTTTTCAGAAATCTTCTCACCATGCACGAATTTTATACCCCTCTGTTCTCCCTTGTCTCTCCATGAAATCACACGATCCAAAGAGCTAGTTGCTCTACTTCTTCCCCTCTACACAGCCATACCATTATCTTCCTCTAAAACTCAACTAACAATCAAACCCGATAGGTGCAATAACTCGGTTCCACCATTTTCACCTGTCATCAACCATTCCAATTTCTTCCAATCTTTACCCTATCATGATCTACATCTTTCACTGATCATTTTAAGCTATAGGATGGAGATTATCTTGCAATATTCTGGTTGTTATAAACCCTAACAGATTATGCACTCCAATGGCAACCTCCATGGATCTTCCTCAAACTCACCAAAATTAATCATCTAACCTATCCTAACAGATCTAACCTAACAAATCCCTATGATTCTAACTAAACTAAGCAATTCGAAGGGAGATACCAACCTGGTTTGATGAGGAAAACAGTTGGAGAATTCTTGAGATTCAAAGCTTGCAAAGGTCTGGATTTGATCCACACACTCAATCCTTTGTTCTGTATGCAAAAATTCTGGCTCAAACCTCTTGAATCTTGCAATTCCAAAGTTCTTGCTCCTTGGATGATGAAGTTGTATGGCACGATCCCTCTTCAATTCAACCAATTTTTTATGTGAATTCTGATCTATGAAAGATGTTGATGATGATCAAATCAAGAAATGTGGAAATTGATGGAGATTTTATGGAGTTTGAGATGCTTTTGCAAATTGGAAGAATGATGTGAAACTTGGTATCATGCACAAAATGAATCACCAACCATGGCATGAAGCTCTTCAATTCAATATATAGATGACAATAGAAAGTCCTAGAACCTTGGAGAAACTTCCCATGCACACTTTCCCTTGGATTTGGATTATGTAACTTTCTTTGTAAGTAACCAAGCATAACTCTCAACTCTTGAACCAAACTCAAAAATCCACTTTTTCCAATGTTCTTAAAACATTTTTTCCAATCAAAATGACCTATAATTTCATCCCATTTGGCCAAATTATGAAAAATCTCAATTTTAGGTCATTTTTTATTCATTAAATTCACCAATTTTGAAACCTTGAGCTATGAGCCTTTACAATCTTTAATGGTCACTTTTGTAGACTCAAAATGCCATTTGGAACAAGTTTGATGTTGTGAAGTTTTTCATTTGAAGCTTCCTTGTATGAGTTTTGGGCATAGGCTTGAAATGACCTGTAATTCTCAGATGACCAAAATACCCTTTGCTTGCCAAGACCATAAGTAGAGTTCCACAAATCATATGAAGGAATACCATACCATTATAGAAATCTAAGACAATGAGGAACAATTATTATGTTGAACAAAAATTCATTTGAAATCTCCTTGAGGGGTAAAAGTTGCTTGGAAGACAAGTAACTTTCACAGACAAAATTTCAGATACCTCATATGACCTGTAACTTGCACGGACCATAACTTGAGTTCTATAAATCTCCTTGATGTCTTCCACCACTCAAATTAAAGGTCTTGAGATCCTATACAAGTTTCATGTTGACCACGGATCCATTTGAAACTTGCATTTTGACTTATCTTGCTTGGAAGTTTGACCTAAATCAGGGGATTTTACATAGAAACCCTAATTTAGAAACTCCTCTTCTCCTTGATTTCTCTTGATTTCTTCTTAGCACATCACCATATCCTTATTCACATGTCAAATGATGAACCCCACATCTTTCCAATAGCCCTTAATGCCTTTCAATCAATCAATTGACCCAGGGTTGACCCCGGATTGACCCAGATGAAACCCTAGTTGACTGTCTTCAACTGCAACTCTTGTGATCATATCAATGACTTGCCTCCTTCTCCAAATGACTTTCTAGGTCTTCCATGATGTCTACATACTCTCCATGCTCAGCTCACAGCTCACAATTTCTTTGATGATCTTCAGATACCCTCAGGATAGGAGATAGATTCACTGCTTGATCCACTGACTTCTTAGGTTTCAATTTCTTCTCTGATGACTTGGATATGCTTGAATTTGAATAATAACCTCTTGATAGGCTCATAGAGATGAGAATAGTACTTGGTCCCCTGTTGGATGATTTGCTATGCTATGCTATGCAGATGATTAGACTATGTACATGACTCTATATGCAAATGCTAATGCAACTGAAACATAAACCAAGTGAAATAGGTTGAGCAAATTTTAGGGTGCAACAGCTGCCCCTATTCAAGCGACTTGGACCCGATTGGGTGAAGAGCGAACGGCTTTCAACCATTCGTGGTACGAGACGGTTGAATACTAAGAACCCGGAAATTTGCCAACTGCAGAAATAAACTGCAACACTGCTTGGGGAACTACATTCATCAACTGAATCTAACTGTTCACAGCAACCAATTGATCCATTAGCGACGTGCTGGGGACTACTTTCGTCGGCCTGAAAAAGATTCTATCATCAAAGAAATCTCAACTACATCTGTCCACGTTAGGACTCCACCTGCTGTCAACACGAAAAATCTCGGCGACTTCGCTGGGGATAGCCAGAGGCTACAGAATTATTCTAACAAAATAAACGCTGGAAGAGTGAAGCCCGCTTTGCTGGGATAATGGGAATTTAACCAAGCACCTCGTTGAAGTAACACCCTGCTGGGGAATATAACTATGATGGGGAAAAAAAGAAAGGTTACATTGAATCCAACGACCTCTATTGACCCTAATAACTGAGACTACCCAAAATCCTGCTTCTGACAAGAGCGATTAGATTGGAGTTGATCTTCTGTAAAATGTTCTGTGATGATCGGCGTCATCTGATGTAGTGAAATGCCTTTGTCCCTAATTTTTTCTGGACCACCCTTTTCGGATTTTCAATCCACCGGGACACTCATTTTTTCCTAAGCCGCCTTTTCAGGTTTTCATCTTAGCGAGCTATTGTATTTTTTGTATTTTCATCCCTAATTTTTGCCTGGATCTCCTTCTTAGGTTATGATCCACCGGGATACCCATTGTTGCCTAAGTCGCATTTCCAGGTTTTCGACTTAGCGGGTTATTTTAGGCATAATATTTTCTAACTGCATCAGAGTTCACAGGATGTGCAAGCTCTTCACCATCCATAGTTGTGAGAATTAGCGATCCTCCGAAGAAGACTGTCTTCACAAGAAATGGGCCTTCGTAGTTGGGCATCCATTTGCCACGCATGTCTTTGTGGACTGGAAAGATTTTCTTGAGTACGAGCTCTCCTTGACGAAACTCACGGATTCAGACTTTCTTGTCAAAGGCTCTCTTCATCCATTTCTGATATAACTGACCATGGCACAATCCCGTCATGCATTTCTCGTCAATGAGATTCAGCTGGTCAAATCTGTCTTGGGTCCATTCGGCTTCATCAAGCTTGGTTTCCATCAGTACCCGTAATGAAGGTAACTCAACTTCGATGGGGAGAACGACGTCCATTCAATACACCAATAAAAAAAGGGGTTGCCCCTGTTGAAGTTAGCATTGTAGTTCTGTATCCGTGCAAAGCAAATGGTAGCATTTCATTTCAATCTTTGTAAGTCTTGACCATCTTTTGCAGGATTTTCTTGATATTTTTGTTTGCAGCTTCAATAGCTCCATTCATTTTAGGACGGTAAGGAGAAGAATTGTGATGTGCAATCTTGAAATGTTCACACAACTCCTTCATGGTTTTATTGTTCAGATTGGTACCGTTGTCCGTTATGATCCGGCTTGGGATTCCATAACGGCAGATAATCTCTTTCCTGATGAAGCGGGCAACTACTTGCTTGGTTACGTTTGCGTAGGAAGTAGCTTCTACCCATTTTGTGAAGTAGTCAATAGAGACTAGAATGAATCGGTGACCATTGGAAGCTTTCGACTCAATTTCCCCAATCATGGCAATGCCCCACATTGAGAAAGGCCACATTGAAGATAAAACATTCAACGGTGTTGGAGGTACGTGCACCTTATCAGCATAAAGTTGGCACTTATGACATTTTATGGCATATTGGATGCAATCAGATTCTATGGGTAACCAGTAATATCCATCTCTCAGAATCTTCTTAGACATAGCATAACCATTGGCGTGGGCTCCAAAGGTTCCTTCATGAATTTCCTAAAGTAACATGTTTTCTTCCCGTTTGTCAACACATCTAAGCAGCACCACGTCGTAGTTTCTCTTGTATAGCACATCATTGCTGAGGAAGAACTTGGATGCTAGTCTTCGCAGAGTTTTCTTGTCAAGATTGGTAGCATCGGCTGGATACTCTTGCTTTAACAGATATACCTGCTCTTTGTACGATTGATGTTCAATGTACTCATACTCAACCAATTTTTCCAGTTTAGTGGGTACTTCAAAATCTTCCTCACCCTCATCTTCAGCTTGATAAATGGGTGAATCCCAGTCAGGAGTGAAAGCAGGGTCATTGGATTCAACATGGTTTTGGATAGCACTGCATGTTTGAAGGCTATATTTTAGTAAAATGCACAAAGAAATGCAAGAGAAAGAAAATGCTTTTTTTTTGTAGTTTTTGAAAAGATTGCCAATTTCGTTTAAAAATGGTAAAAGCAAAAAAAAACGGCAATTGAAACAACAAGAATTTAACAAAATGCATGTATTAATATCCTTTTAAAAGTGAAAAGGTGGCCCTATAAAATAATCCAGTAGCCTTGGGCATAGCTATGGAATTTTGAAACAGCAGATGAAAACAATAAATTACTTTGAAATGGGAAAAATCACGGGGATCTCTATAGCTTCCCAGTTGCTCAAAGCTGCATTGCTCTTGAATACCAGGTTGCTCAGGTCTTCGTCTTCATCATCATCATTGATAGCATTGACTTGGAAACCTTCGCTGACAAACACTTCTTGGACAATCTTCGGACGCCCTTTGACATAGAGCTTGAAGATAGAATTAGGATAGTTTAGAAACTTTCCAATTTGTAAAAATAGAAATCATGTAATTAAACATTGCTTTGTAATGTTCAACTTCTAAGAATAATATTGAATTCTTGAATACTTTTATGATAACTTCTATTTTGAGCTTTAATTCTTTCATTTTGAACCTCAATAAGAAAAATAAATCTTGTAGTATCGAATCTTCACGGTTTTGCACATTTAATCTTTAAGATGAACTAAAAACGTAAGAGCAACCAACAATCTTGTATTGGGCTCTAATCGCATGAACTCACAACCTTGACACTAATCCATGAATTCATTAAGATATTTCCAATCCCTTCTTTTAAAATCAATATCTCGCAGTGACCCAAACCTCTCAATAGGTCGTAATGTACTTGACCCTTGGATTAATCGCTCCAATAAACCACACATTCTAAACTGATGAAAATTTGAACCGTACGATAAAGATGCATTCCTCTATATATTCCCTTGAATACAAAGTACGCAAACTTAAACTTCTTTGGAAAGTCTCTGATCTATTTTGGAGAGAATTTTGTCATCAGGCCTTGAGTCTTTTGCAGTGAACCTAACTTCACGAAACACAACAAACAACTGGTTAAACGGTTATTTAAAACGAAAGATGTATTAAAATGAAATGCGAAAATGATCAGTGAATCTAAAAGTAAAATTTGGGGTGCAACATGTATCAATAAGCGGTAGAAGGAAATCGTCCTTTGGGCTTGCTTTGTTCAAATCCCTATAGTCAACACACATTTTGACTTTACCGTCCTTTTTGGGTACTGGCACTATATTGGCTACCCATTCAGGATACTTTGCAACTGTTAGAAAACCGGCGTCGAGTTGTTTCTTAACCTCATCTCAGATCTTCAAATCCATGTCAGGTCTTGTTCTTCGAAGTTTCTGCTTTATAGGCGGGTACTCTGGTTTAAGTGGCAACTTGTGAACAATAATATCAGTGTCTAAACTGGGCATATCTTGATATGACCATGCAAACACATCAGCATATTCCTCTAGAAGCTTGACCAATCCCTACTTGACATCAGCCCCAAGGGTTGTACCAATCTTGACCTCTTTCTTTTCTTCATCAGTGCCAAGATTAATCAAATCTACCTACTTTTTGTGTGGTTGAAGCTCAGTGTACTCATACTCAACCAATTTTTCTAGTTCGGTGGGGACTTCGAAATCCTCTTCATCCTCATCTTCAGCTTGATAAATGGGCAAATCAAAGTTCAGAGTGAAAGCAGGGTGGGATTCAACACGGTTTGGGATAGCTCTACATGTTTAGGAGGCTTATTTTATTAAATGCTCAAGGAAAATGCAAGAGAAAGAATGCTTTTTTTTTCTAGTTTTGAAAAATTGCCAATCTCTTTTAAAATGGTAAAAACGAAAAAAACAGTAAATGAAACAACAAGAATTTAACAAAATGCATTTATTGATAATCATTTAAAAAACGAAAAGGTGGCCCTACAAAATAATCCAGTAGCATTGGGCATGGCTATGGAATTTTTGAAAATAACGAAACAAAAGACAATAAATTACTTTAATAAGGGAAAAATCACAGGGATCTCTATTGCTTCCCAGTTGTCCAAAGCTGCATCGCACTTGAATACCAAGTTGCTCAAGGCTTCGTCCTCATTGTCATCTTCAACAACATTGATCTGGAAACCTTCGCTGACAAACACTTCTTGGACAGTCTTCAGACGAACTTTGACAGATGTAGAAGCTCTATCATTAGTTGGTTTATAACCCAACCCATGGCGATTCATCTTGGTATTGAGATCTATCACTTCTCCCCAACCTTCAGGTACACCTCCTTCGATTGTTGATCTGGTGCTCTTGAAAGATGTGAAAGATGGATTACTCCTGCCCACTGTTTCTTCGACTTCCAACAAGACAGCGTTAGCGATCTCAAGCGCTTGAAAAGAAATTTCCAACGCATCTTCGTCAGCTTTTATGTACCGGAAAGAAGACAGGTTACTGACCATCAAATCCTCTTCACCATGTATAATGACTAGCTTCTCATCAACCACGAACTTCATCTTCTGATGTAATGGTGAGGTTACGACACCAGCAGTATGAATCCATGGCCTTCCAAGTAAACAACTGTAATTAGGATTTATGTCCAGCACTTGGAATGTGATGTTGAATATATACGAGCCAATTAAGCTCGGTAGCTCTACTTCTCCGATTACAGTTATGTGGGAACCATAAAAAGCTTTGACTATCAAAGAAGTAGGTTTCATTTCAGTTTCCTTGTAAGCCAACTTGGTAAGAATCCTCTTAGGTAAAACATTCAAAGAGGAACTAGTGTCTACAAGCATCCTTGCTAGATTATCTTCTTGACATTTCACGGACACATGTAAGGCACAGTTGTGATTCTGACCTTCTCTTGGTAACTCCTCATTGCTGAAGCTAAGAGTACTACAGGCGGTAATATTTGCAATCACGCTATCAAATTGACCGGTATTAATGTCTTGGGAAACATGAGCTTGAGCCAACAACTTCTGTAATGCAGTTCTATGAGTAGGTGAATTCATCAAGAGAGACAGTATTGAGATTTTGGAAGGAGTTTGGTGAAGCTGATTGATGACTTTGTAATCACTCTTTCTGATAATCCTCAGGAAGTCAACATCTTCACCATTTGCAACCACCTCTTTCCCTTTGTCTTTGGCAGGCACAGTGGTAACAATTTTCTTAGGCGGAGCCTCATTGAAACGGAGAGTATAAATATGACCACTTCGTGTCATCTTACTTGCCCCAGCTATATTAGTCACATCTTCACTACCAATCTTCAAATCTTCCCTCAAAATAACCTTCCCAGATTCTTTGTCAATCATTGTTACGTCATATTTCCAAGGTACGACTTTAGAGTCTCTGAAATGAAACAGATTGGGCTTCTGAATGATCACCGGCTTTGGCTGACTAAGTGCAGAAGTAACTGGCTTTGATGTGTTAAAAACAGGTACCACAGAGCTTGTTTTTGGCAAATTGAAAATTGGCACTTTAGCACCTGGTTCTGGCAAGTTAAAGACGGGCTCGATCACATCAACTTCCTCCCTCTTCACTCTGCTAACCACTTGTAGGAAACCATCTTTGATCAACTTCTGGATATCCTTCTGAACCAACATACAACCCTTGGTACTGACATCACAAATTGTACAATTATCATGGCAAGCAGTCACTAAGCTGGCTTCAAACAACTTTAAATGGAAGACTCGAAGAGGAGTCTTAATTTGGGAAACATCAAGAATTAGGCCCTCGTCGGATACCTCGTCAATAGCATTAACAGACCCATGAGTAGGCAAAGGATTGCTTTTAACATTAGGCTGAGGATCATCAAAAGACAAAATATTCTTTTCCATTAGTTCTCTTACAAGGTGCTTGAGAGCGTAACAACTTTCTAGATCATGGTCAGGTGCCCTTCATGAAATAAGCAATGAGCATTGGGATTGTAATTAGCTGGCAGCGGATTAGGAGGTGGACCCAAAGCTCTTGTAGTTATCAGACCTTGTTGCACTAATGAAGGGTACAACTCGGTATACATTGTCGCTACTGCGAAAAACGAGGCCGACAATGACAGAAGACTTGCCACCTTTCGTTATTTATCCCTCAGAATGGGAAAGGAAACGATCGGAAAAACCTGACGAAGAGGTATAAGACAAGGTCATTGCAACCATTGTCTGGATTCGGGAGTCGGTTACGCAAGGGGAAGGTATTAACACCCCTCACGTCCATCGTACTCGATGGGATCCATGCTTGTTGTGTTTATCTGACGAGTTTGTTACATCTATCTACACTAAAGGTCTGGTCTGAAAATAAAAGAAAATGACTCGGCAAAGCGTCGCACTTTATGCCTACGTATTCCCGTCTGGAACGAGAAATCAGAGTCAACGTAGTTCGCCTAACTACGGGGGAAGGTTGCTCGCCAAGATATCGCATCTTGTGCCTACGTACTTTCACACAGCGCGAAAGATCAGAGCAAACATAGTTTGGGAAACGAGAGACACAAGTTTGTCTTTTTTAACCGAGTAGGGTTAACGGACGGTTCCAGCAGTTGGTGTATACAGCTCGACCATTGGAGACTTAGGCGTTACCGTTTGCGGTAGAACCGAGAGTTAACATAACTCTCCTTCTGAAAAAGGTTTCCAAGGGATTAAAGTTCCAAGAGGACAAAAAGAGTTTGATCTTTGTTTTCTGTTTTTTAGAGAAGTATCTTTTATGGATGTTTGCAACTGATATCGCACTAGAGACTATGACCTGAGAGTGAATGCGTCGCATGTCACCCAAAGGGTACCATACTAAACATCCAGATTGCTGGAAAGAAATTCTCCAACAATCCTTTCTCGAGTAGCTTAAGGCTCGTAACGTACGACGTCAATTAACCTTTATTACTGTATTTTGATTTTGTTTGCAGATGAGAAGAGAAAAGACGCACTAAAGGGGAGCTGAGCTCCACCAAATACCAGCAAGCAAAGCCACACAGTAAAAATACAAGCAGAGGGAGAAACTCAACCTCTAATGCAATACAAGCAAGGGGAGAAGCTGAACCCTTAAGATGCTCTTAGGCCTATGATCATCTACATGAAGCCTAAATCTAATGCAACACTCCAAGCAAATCATATCAATACAGTAAAACAAAAAGAAAAACAGACAAACAGAGAAAACAAGTCAGCAATCTCCACAGCAGAGCAATCTTCTGACAGCAATCCAATCCAAAGTCTGTAACTGCTCTTCAAGTTCACACCATCTTCAAGAGAAGGAAAGGGATGCTCCATCTTCAAACTCTACCAAACCACTCCACCAAGAATGAAGAGAATCAACAAGATGAGTATTTGATGATGGGAAGCAGGAAGGAAACCAAAGGAATCCCACCTGACACTCAACCAGTCATCAGAGAAAGGCATCCTCAAAAGTTCTACTCATTGTAAAATGTCACACATCCATCCAAAGGAGAGATGAGACTTTCACATGAGGACTTTGAATCATAGGATGAGAATGGAAGGCAAGTGAAACCAACCATGCTTATTTGAAGGAAAAAACTACTTCTAAAGCTCTCTCCTAAAAACCCTAATCTTATAAGCTACAAAAAGCTAACAAAAAGAAAAGAAAAGCTCCAAGCCAAGCTCCACCAGCCACTCCACAAAAGCTGACTTTGAGTTTCAGATTGAGGTATCTAGAACACGAGTCTGGCTTCAAAATGATGCAGATTGCTTCAATGCTTGATGAGGAACACTTTTGTAACTTCAATTTGCTTGGATCTGGCTTGAAAATGAAAACACGATTTTCAAATTTCTCCTTCAAACTCCAACTCCAATCCTTGGCTCTGGTACGAAATGATCTCCCAAAACGTTCCAATTCATTCACATAACTTAAATAGAAAGTGTTTGTGGGCTTTTTTGATCCAATGGAGGCCCAAAACAGAAAAACCAATTTTCAAATTTCCTTCACAAAACCAACCATGGTTAATGCGTGTTCTAACCTGAAACTTCTCTTGGAAGCTTTCAATTTTCTCCTTGTAGTCTGGTGAGAAAGTTTAGGGTGATTTGAGTGCTTGAATCCATTCAATAACCAAGTTATGAGGTGTAACTTACTTGTGAAGTAACAAACCAAATCATCATGAAATGGACCTTAAATGAAAATTCTAAAATTTCCAAAGTGTTTAGAGTTGTTTTTCTAATCAAAATGAGTATTCACATGGTCCATTTTGAGCACAAATGAATTGATCATGAATTTTTCAACTAAATGCCTTTAATTTCTTCCTTTTGCAAACTTTTTCAAACCAAGTCTCACCTAAATCCAAATCAATTCATCATGAGTATATGGCTAACCTAAAAACATCATTTTGAGCAAGTTTTGTGTTGAACAAAATTGCATTTGAATCTTGCAAGATGGAGAAAATGACCTATAATGCCAAATGACCTATAATCTTACTTTCCCAAAATACCCCGAACTTGTAAACCTCATAACTTGAGTTCTACAAATCAGATGGAAGACTTATAATACAATTTGGAAAGCTAAGATCAAGGCCTAAAACTTTCATGTTGGGCAAAAGTTTAGAAGAAACACTCTTCTAGGTCAAAAGCTCCTTGGAAGTTGGTGAACTTTCACAGACAAATTTCACATTCCTCAGATGACCTGTAACTTGTCTGAATCATAACTTGAGTTCTATACATCCAATGGAGGACTTCTAGTACTCAAATTAAAGCTAAGAGAATGATCTACAAGTTTCATGTTGGCCAAAAGTGTATATGAAACTTGAATCTTGAGATAAGTGGTCTTGAAGTTAGGCACTAAATAGGGGATTTTACCCTAAGAACCCTAATTTAGCAACTCCTCACACCTGGAACTTTTCTTGCATAGATCTTGGAATATCATCTCATGTGTCTCAAAACAACTATACATGGTTGCAAAGAGTCAAAAATGAGCTTTGATCCCCTTCACTTGCACAGTTAACTTAGGGTTACTCAAATGAAAACCCTACTCACAACACCCTCAACTGTGGCTCTTCACACTTGGCACAATGACTTGATTGAGCTCCACCATGACCTTAAAGGTACTTCAATGAGCTCTACTCACACCCTCTCACCTTGGTCAAGACCTCACCATCCCTCGATGATCTTCAATTGGTCCTCAAATTAGGAGACTAACCCCATACAAGCCAATGAACTCCTTAAGAATCCAACCCTCCTCCTGATGACTATGATGACCTCTCCAACTAGCATAAGACCTCTAGATAGGCTCCACACTTGATCCCCTGTTAAATGAATCATGATATGCTATGCAAATGTTAGATTAATGATATGCTAATGCAATGAAACATAAACCAAGTAAGAAAAGGTTAGGCAAATTTTGGGGTGCAACAGCTGCCCCTATTCAAACGGCTTGGACCCGATAGGGTGGAAAGCGAACGACTTTCAGGCCATCGAGGTAGAAGACGGTTGAATACCAGAGAACCTGGAAATTTGCTAACCGAAAAAAAGTAAACTTCCAAACTACTTAGGAACACCACATCCAAACAATTGAATCCGGTTGTCACGGCAACAACTGATCAATCATCCGATAAAGAACCTGATTTCAATATCAAACACCTGTGTGACGCCACAGGTGTCGAGTCAACGGCAAACGCTACAATAAGCGGGCACTATGTAAAGCATGACATCAATATCCTTGATCCTCCATTTCCGCAGAAACAGGTATACGCTACCTAAAAGCGAATCTCGTCAACCTCATCGACCTTCCATTTCCTCGGAAATGGGCACACGTTTAATAAAAGCGAGAACTGTCAATATCTCTGACCTTCCATTTCCTCGAAAATGGGTATACGCTAAAAGAAAGCGAGAAATGTCAATATCTCTGACCTTCCATTTTCTCGGAAATGGGCACACGCTAAATAAAAGCGAGAAATGTCAATATCATTGACCTTCCATTCCCTCGGAAATGGGCAAACGCTAAATAAAAGCGAGAAATGTCAATATCACTGACCTTCCATTCCCTCGGAAATGGGCACACGCTAAATAAAAGCGAGAAATGTCAATATCACTGACCTTCCATTCCCTCGGAAATGGGCAAACGTTAAATAAAAGCGAGAAATGTCAATATCTTTGACCTTCCATTTCCTCGGAAATGGGCACACGCTAAAAGAAAGCGAGAAATGTCAATATCACTGACCTTCCATTCCCTCGAAAATGGACAAACGCTAAAATAAAGCGAGAAATGTCAATATCACTGACCTTCCATTCCCTCGGAAATGGGCAAACGCTAAATAAAAGCGAGAAATGAGCATCCGCAAACTTGAACCAACAACTCTGCGGGGACTTCTGACATCAGCTGCCAGACATCCATCTTGAACGAAAATGGGTAACAACTTCGAAGGTATAATCATAAAGTTCTTAATATTGACGTAACAGCCATCCGAGGAGGACTCTACTGGGGAAGAAGAGAAACTTAACCAAGCAACTCTGATGAGGGGACGAATGCGATCATCACCTATCTCACGTCAAGAATTTGAACATCTGAAACTATCCTGAATAAGAATTCCAAACCTGCAGGGAAACACCTGAAACAAAATAGGTAACCAACCTGGTTTATGCTTCAAAATGCGTATGTTGATAATGGCGTAATGCTCCATACGAAATGGAATGCTACGCATTTGCAAATATGATGATATATGCAAGATGCAAATGCAAGCTCGAGCTGTTGGAGAAAAGCTGGATACAGAACCGCTTCAGCAAAATAAATGCTAAAGGCAAAGCTAACTCCGCTGGGGATAATCGGGTATCACAGAATTGTTCCAGCAAAATGACTGCTGGAAAGGTACACCGACTCCGCTGGGGGAAGAAACAATCCTGCTGTGGGATAGTTTTACGATCCGGAATTACGAACTCTGCAGAGGATGATCATCATACTGGAGGAAAGATGACCCGCTGGATAACGGAAAGACCATCCTGCGCGGGGATAAACTTTTCAAACTATTGGAAACCTGGTAGTGCCCTGGGGGACTTCACTGTGGATTACATGTACATGCGATCACTGCTAGGGATGCACATCACTCCCATACGACTCCTGTGGGGATAAAAATGAAACTTCCATCTGCTGGGGAGGAATAAAATCACCTAGAGCCTGCTCCTACGTTAAGGGACTCTGGCTGGGGAAACACGATCCCTTACCTGTTTGCTGCAAAGGTAACGACCCTGCAAAACATGAGCAACAACAAGATATCCTATACAAAAGGAAATATCCAGGTCAATAGCCGTGACAATCGCTCATTCAATTCAAAGTTTTAACAATTATTGGCCGAGGCCTGCAAGTTTATGCATGTGCAAGTTTATCAAAAACATCGGCGTTTTCCACAAACAAAACAGTAAAAGTTAAAACAAGAAACAACATCAAGTATTGAATAGTATGCGCTTTATTGATAACGGGCCTGTAAATAGGCAAAGTTTTGTACAATGGATGCAACTCCTGAAAAGAGGAAGCTACGAAAACAAATACAAATATGTACAGAGGTACAAAGAAATTGGTATACATGTCGGCAACGTGGTACAGACGAACACCATGAGCTGATCCTCCTATGACTCGCCTGACTCAGATGCTTTCCCGATACTCCGTCCTTGGAAGAGATTGACTTGGATAATCGACCCTCAGGTGTTCCCAAACCACTAAGCAATGCAGTATCAAACTCGGACCGCAGTCATTTGCTTTTTTCAATCCCTAACTTTTGCCTGAATCGCCATTTGCGGGTTTTCAATTCACCGAGATACCCTTTTTTGCCGAAGTCGCCTTTTCAGGTTTTCGACTTCGCGGGTGTACATCTTTTCAATTTTATCCCTAATTTTTGCCTGAACCTTTTTCTTTTTTTCTTTTTGGTTCGCCGGGATGCCCCATTTTTGCCTGGACTCTCTTTTTCCTGTCCAGCGGGTCTCTTTTAAGCAAAGTATTTTTTAACTGCGTCCGAGTTCACAGAGGATGAAAAATCTTCGCCATCCATGGTGGACAAAAATAAGGCTCCTCCGGAGAAGACCTTTCGCACAATGTATGGACCTTCATAGTTGGGAGTCCATTTGCCCCTGTGATCTGATTGTGGTGGGAGAATCTTCTTTAGCACAAGATCGCCCGTCTGAAAGCTTCGAGGGCGCACCTTCTTGTCGTAAGCTTTCTTCATCCGACTCTGATATAACCGACCATATGCGATAGATGCAAGTCTCTTCTCATCCATCAAACTGAGCTGATTCAGCCTATTCCGCACCCATTCTGCCTCATCAAGTTGGACCTCGAGCAATACTCTCAGGTAAGGAATCTCAACTTCTAATGGTAGGACAGCCTCCATACAATACACTAGTGAGAAAGGTGTTGCCCCGGTTGATGTATGTACTGTCGTACGATAACCGTGTAAAGCGAAGGGCAACTTCTCGTGCCAGTCTTTGTATGTCACAACCATCTTCTGAACTATCTTCTTGATGTTCTTATTGGCCGCCTCAACAGCGCCATTCATCTTAGGTCTGTAGGGAGACGAGTTGTGATGCTCAATCTTGAAGTTTTGACACAATTCCTTCATCATTTTGTTATTCAGGTTCGAACCATTGCCACTAATGATTCTTTCGGAGATACCGTACCGACAGATGATATCCCTTTTAATAAACCTGGCTACCACCTGCTTGGTGACATTAGCGTAAGACGCTGCTTCCACCCATTTGGTGAAGTAATCGATAGCTACCAAGATGAACCGGTGTCCATTGGATGCGGTGGGCTCAATTTTCCCAATCGTATCAATGCCCCACATGGAGAAAGGCCACGGGGACGCCATAACGTTCAAAGGGCTCGGCGACACCTGAATCTTGTCTGCATAAATCTGTTAATTATGGAATTTCTTTGCAAACTTAAAACAGTCTCTTTCCATTGTCAACCAATAATATCCCGCCCGTAATAACTTTCGAGACATAGCGTGTCCACCAGCGTGCGTGCCGAAGGTTCCCTCGTGGACCTCTTCCATGACTAAATTAGCCTCTTTCTCATCAACACATTGCAAAAGCACCAAATCATGGTTTCTCCTATACAGAACACCATCCAGATTCAAGTAGAAATTACCAGCCAATCTCCTAAGAGTCTTCTTATCGCGGCTGGATGCCCCAGTCAGATACTCTTGGTTCTTTAAAAAATTCTGGATATCACAATACCACGGCTTGCCATCGGAAGCTTCCTCAATGGCGAATATGAAGGCAGGCCTATCAAGGCGAGTGATAACTATTCTGGGAGCCTCATTCCAGAAGTTAACTTTGTACATCAAAGACAACGTCGCAAGAGCATCAGCCATCTGATTTTCTGCCCGTGGCACATGATGAAACTCTACCCGGTCAAAGAAAGGTAACAGTCTCCTTGCATAATTCATATATGGTATCAGAGTGGGCTGACGTATCTCCCATTCACCCTTGATCTGGTTCACGACTAGCGCGGAGTCTCCATACACATCAAGATTCTTAATCCTCAAATCAATAGCCTCCTCGAGACCCATGATGCATGCCTCATATTCAGCTTCGTTATTAGTAACTGGGAACGTCAATCTGGCAGTGAACGGGATGTGCGTCCCATGGGGAGTTGTGATGATTGCCCCAATTCCACTTCCATATGAATTAACAGCACCGTCAAAAATCAATTGCCATTGGGAACCTGGCTCAGGACCTTCACCATGCAACGACTCTTCGCAATCTTTCATCTTTAAGTACATGATATCCTCGTCAGGAAAATCAAACTTCATCGGCTGGTAATCATCAATTGGCTGCTCAGCCAGGTACTCTAACAGTACGCTACCTTTAATATCTTTTTGCGAGACGTACTGTATATCGTACTCTGTCAGTACCATCTGCCATCAGGCAATCCTTCCAGAAAGTGTCTGCTTCTCAAAGACGTATTTGATTGGATCCATCTTCGAAATTAGCATGGTTGTGTGATTTAACATGTATTGTCTCAGACATTTGGCAGCCCAAGCAAGTGCACAACACGTCTTTTCAAGCATTGAGTAACGAGACTCACATTCTGTGAACTTTTTACTCAAATAATAAATCGCATGCTCTTTTCGTCCAGTCTCGTCATGTTGACCAAGAACACAACCCATACTATTCTCAAGAACCGTCAAGTACATGATCAGTAGTCTCCCGGCTACTGGGGGTATCAAAATCGGAGGTTCCTGCAAGTACTCTTTTATTTTTTCAAATGCCTTTTGAAAATTTTCATTCCAGACAATTGCCTGGTCTTTTTTCAACAATTTAAACATTGGCTCACACGTGGCAGTTAGGTGAGATATAAACCGGGCAATGTAGTTCAACCTCCCTAAAAAACCACGAACCTCTTTCTCTGTTTTCGGCGGTGGCATTTCTTGTATTGCTTTTAATTTTGCAGGATCAACCTCTATTCCTTTTTCGCTAACAATGAACCCTAGTAGCTTACCAGATCTCACCCCGAAGGTGCACTTATTAGGATTCAGCCTCAGCCAGAATTTCCTAAGCCTCTCGAGCAATTTCAGAAGATTCACCAGATGCTCTTCCTCCGTCTGGGATTTGGCAATCATATCATTAACATAGACCTCAATCTCTTTATGCATCATGTCATGAAAGAGAGTCGTCATAGCACGTTGATATGTTGCCCCAGCGTTCTTCAAACCAAAGGGCATCACTTTGTAGCAGAATGTTCCCCACGGGGTAATGAAAGTTGTTTTCTCCATATCCTCCGGCGTCATTTTAATATGATTATAGCCCGAAAAGCCGTCCATGAAGGAAAACACCGAGAATTGAGCAGTGTTGTCGACTAACACGTCAATATGAGGAAGCGGGAAGTCATCCTTAAGGCTCGCCTTGTTCAGATCCCGATAGTCAACACACATTCGTACCTTACCATCCTTCTTTGGTACAGGTACTATATTGGCGACCCAAGGAGGGTAAGTTGTAACAGCTAGGAAACCAGCGTCCCACTGTTTCTGCACTTCCTCTTTAATCTTTACGGCCATATCTGGTTTCGTTCTTCTGAGCTTTTGCTTGACCGGCGGACAGTCTTCACGCAATGGCAAGCGGTGGACCACAATATCAGTGTCTAACCCAGGCATATCTTCATAAGACCAAGCAAAGATGTCACTATACTCTCGAAGCATCTCGACAAGTCTCTGCTTGATATCGCTTTGCAGCGCATCCCCTATCCGGACATTCCTGACAATCTCTTCCGAACCCAAATTAATGATCTCAATATCCTCCTGATGAGGCAAAATGATTCTCTCTTCTTGTTTCAACAGACGAGTCAACTCTTCTGGTAAGTCGTCATCCTCAGCAATCTCTTCTTCGGCTTGAAATATCGGGTGCTCAAAGTCGAAGCGAGTCATAAGGAGATCTTGATCGGTGTCATCTGCAATATGGATCCTGCAAGAGAAAGGGTTAAATGCTTCAAATGATATGCAAACGAAGCACACGACCATATTGCCATTTTATTGTAAAGACAAAAATAGAAAAACAGGGATCACAAAATTTGCATGAGAAAAACGCCTTTATTTGATGATTAAAACAAAGCATACACATAAGCAAGTAGGCCCTGAAATAAAATCACTATGCCCCGGGTAGGACACAGGATTGTACAATAATCAAAAAACAAGGCATTACTGTTTCGGCGTCACTTGAACAAAGTCCTGGATAGACCAGTTGCATAGGCTCTGTCCTGGATCGCTGGGCTTGATCCACGACTCCATGTCACAGTCGCTATCGCCTTCTTCACTGTCAGACACAACGTTGATCTGTTCAAAACTGACCCCTCCCGGAGTAAACACAATCGGCCCTTTGAATCCCGGCTTGCCCTGCGAAGAGGATGATGATGACGGGTAATACCCTAAGCCGAACTTGTCTTGCTTAACAGGAATCTCCAGAACTCGACCCCAACCTTTAACCTCACCGGCTTGCACCACCGCTTGGGCTTCCCTGTACGACGACATAGCCACTTCCGGTCCCTTGCTGATGACAGGAGATTTGTCATTGATCTGCACTCCTTCAAAGGCCTGACACAATGTTTTGTGGATCTCACCATCCACTTTGACATACTTAAACGATGACAGGTGACTGACCAGAATGTCTTCCTCCCCACATATAGTGACAATACTACCACCGACCGCATACTTAAGCTTTTGGTGCAACGTCGATGTCACAGCCCCTGCAGCATGGATCCATGGCCGTCTAAGCAAACAGCTATAAGCTGGCTGTATGTCCATGATGTAAAACACGGTGTCAAACACTTCTGGACCGACCTGGATCGGCAAAGTCAATTCTCCAAATACAGACCTTCTCATTCCGTCAAATGCTCTCACCACTAAATCACTTGGCGTGCAGATTAATCCTCAGGTATCTAGCTTCAACAATGCTTTCTTAGGCAAAACATTTAAGGATGAACCAGTGTCAACAAGGACGTGGGACATAACAGTGCCCTTACACTCGACACAAATATGCAACGCACTATTATGATTGCGGCCCCTGGGCGTCAAATCAAAGTCAGAAAAGCCAAGGCCATGCCCCGCATTCATGTGCGCAATCACTCCTTCTAGTTGATTCACAGATATCTCATAGGGTACATAGGCAGCGTCCAGAACTTTCAACAACGCGTTCCGGTGAGCCTCGGAACAAAGCAAAAATGACAAAATTGATATTTTGGAAGGCGTCTGCTGCAGATGATCGACGATTTTATAATCGCTCTTCCGAATCAATCTCATGAATTCTTCTACATCTTTGGTCAAAGCCTCTTTTCCTTTCTCCTGCGACGGTCCTTCCTCGTTGACCTTACCTTTCCCCTTTGCAATTCTCTCAGCTTCTACTTCTGGCGATGTAAAGATTCTGCCACTGCGGGTTATGCCCCCTGCCCCCACAAGATTATCAACGGATCCTATAGGCGGGCTCGGCAAGTTAATCTTCTCCCCATTGCAATATACTTCCGCCCCATAATTCCAGGGGATGGCTTTAGTACTCTCAGACGGAATAGGTCCAGCTTTGGTAATTGTGATAGTTGGCCTCTTGGGAGGTGCCGATATCGTGACGGTTTTGAACGATATTGTAATCGTTGCAACTTCACCATGCTTCTCAACTTTTGCCTCAACAGGATTATCTTTAGAAGTGCGATCAAATTGCAGCGTACCTTCGTCGATCATCCCTTGAATACCTCTTCTCAAGTTATTACAACCCTCAGGCTGGGCCAAACAATCAATGCAATCGGCGTCACAACCAGGGAACACTCCCCCTTTCAGCAATCTGCTCTTGACATAACCCAAAGGTGTTTTCAATTCGTCCACATTCATAACCAGATTCAGACTAGCATCCTCCAACACCGCACCTACCTTTGCAGTTCCATGAGGCGGCATAGGATTCTTCTCAATATTGGGCGCTTCGTTACCAAAGTTTATAGCTTTGCTATCTATCAAATCTTGCACCTTGTGCTTGAACGCTTGACAATTCTCGATGGTATGACCGGGTGCCCCGGAGTGGAAGTCGCAATGTGCATTAACGTCATACCCGTAAGGAGGCGTGCCCTTCGGCGGAGCTAGCGTCCTTTTCTCAACAAGCTTCAATTGTAACAAGGTTGGAAGAAGCTGAGCATAAGGTAGCGGAGTTGCTTCAAAAACTCTTTTCACAGCCCTATCCCGACCTTGATATCTCTGTGGAGCAGTGTCCTGTCGTCCCTGCTGCTGGTGTGGCTATTGTTGTTGTTGTTGAGGTACAGGAATTGTCACACCAGTGATCTGCTGCCTATGCCAATTCCAACTTCTATCCCTTCTCCGATCACTATATACTGCATTGGTATCTCCCCGTCTCTTGTTCCCAAGAGCCTTTTTACCACCTCCAGCTGAGGTTGACTCACCCGCTTGAATCTTACCAATTTTAACACCATTCTCGATACGTTCCCCCAAGAGTATCAACTCGGAAAAATTAGTCGCCGTACAATTAATGAGCCTGTCATAGTACAGCCCAGAGAAAGTGCCCACAAACATATCTACCAACTCCCGCTCTACCATGGGTGGGTGCACCCTGGCAGCTAGCTCACGCCACCTCTGGGCGTATTCTTTGAAACTCTCGTTATTCTTCTGAGAGAGATTTTGGAGCTGGACCCTGTTCGGTGCAAGGTCGCTGTTGTATTGGTAATGTTTGACAAAAGCTTCTGCTAGTTCCTTCCAGCTACCAATTTGAGTAGGCTCTAACCCCATGTACCATTCCAATGACGGTCCCGACAAGTTGTCTTGGAAAAAATACATCAGCATCTTTTCGTCATCAGAGTAGGCGGACATTCTCCGATAGTAAGATCGCACGTGAACCCTCGGGCAAGTATCCTCTTTATATTTGTCAAATGTGGGCGCTTTAAATTTGATTGGTACCCTCAAGCCAGGGACCAATCCCATGTTAGCCACGTCCAGCCCCGTGGCGTTCTGATTAGCAAGATTCCTCATCTGTTCTTCCAACAACCTAAACCTTCTATCATTGTCAGCGGGCGCCTCAAAATCCCTGCCTGGAGGAGGGAAAGCATCCTCCTGGCGATCTTCACCCCAGTGAGAATCCTCATTACCATATTCAGCATAAGTAGTATGAGGACCAAAACCAGTCTGATTGATCCTAGGACCGTATCTCGTATTACCGAAACCTTGATTTCCAATGCCAGGCCCAAAACCAGCATTATGAACGCCCATTCCCATACCATTGTGGTTTGCATTGCCGAAGCCTGCATTACCGAAGCCCTGATTACCGTAACCCAGATTCCTGTAACCCTGATTGCCATAGCCTTGATTACCACCAAAACCAACGTTGCCAATACCCATACCAGTATTCCCAGCACCGAGACCAGCATTCCCAGTGCCAACATTGAAACCAGCATTCCCCGTCACATCCACATTCTCAGCTCTGTTATCATTCTCAGTCGTATTAAGGACAACCACCGGTACCGTGTCATCTTCTCGCGGAGTCCCGACCTGAGAAAGATGATTAGAAAAACCACCATGTAGCACACCCTGACTATCAACCCTAGCAATTAGAGGCTGCACCAGAGTTTGCAACTGCTCCTGGCCCTTAGCCATAGTCTCCATCACCTGCATGAACTGCGCCATACGGTCACGCATCTCCTGCATCTCAGTCTGCATCTGGTCCATGGCTTTCTTACAGTTGCTTCTGGTAGGATAGCGATGAATTCGCTGGTCTGCAATCCTGGAACCTGCATCAACAGAGAGTTAAGAGAACAGTACAAGGTACCTGCTATGCGAATGATTTATGCAAATGCAAACGCGTGTATGTGTGTTAGGGAGATTTTCCCCCGATTCGAGTGCCAGAGTGCAAGTGTTGATAACAAGAAGTCCGGGTATAGCCACTGGAATAACAAGCAAATCTCTCTGTAGGAAGAGTGAGTAACCCTTCAACAAGCAAATCTCTCTGTAGGATAGTACACTAGAGACCCTCAACTGAATTTTCCCACGCTCCCTGGCCAAAGCAATCCTCTAGCTTTTGCTTCTTGGACTCAAACCTCTGCTTGCGATCCTTCAAGTTAGCGAGAGCTTTGTTCAACAAATCTTCAGTGGCGTATCTGCAAGCGGTCTCCTCATCAAACCTCTTCTCACTAGCCTTCACCTGAGCCCTCAATGTGGAGATCTGCTGCTTTAGTTTATCTTCCCTCTCTTTGTTGTTGGCTATGGTGGCATTCCACTACTGATTAAACTTGGATATTCTTCGGTACGCTTCATCCAAGTGTTGTTTCTTAGTGGCCAATACGTCATTGACAGATTTGAAGTCCCGACCCAAACGCTCACGCTCAGCCATCTGCTTAGTCAAATCCGTCCCTAACCTGTTCACCAACTCTGTTTGCCTCTTGAAGGAGTGGACAGCTTCATTTCTCTCGCTTCTGATTTGTACCAACTCTTTCTCTAACTCTTCATTTGCCTTCTTCAGCTCTTCTCTCACAGCTAACACCTGATTATACTGCTGAATAAACACGGTAGTAGGCTCTTCCACCACTGGAGGGCATTCCTGCCTAGCAGATGGAAAAGGCATCCCTATAATCTCTGCTCTGGCTCTGATCCAGGTCACATATAGAGCGTAGGCTTGGCTATTAATTTTTCCCAACAATGGTTTCCCTCGTCTACTGATATCATTCCAAGCATGCTGAAGCTTAGATAACATATCCCCCTCTAAAAGACCAGTGAGGTACAAAGATTCTTGCACCTCTTCATCCTTTGGCGGAACTCGTAAAGCATAAGCAAACTGCCGGACAAGCAAAGATGGATTATAGTTGATACATCCCTTTCTTCCAATCAAAGGCACATTCGGAAACCCACTGCAGCTGAATATAACCTCAGTACCCAACATATCTCTATCAAACCAAACAACATTCTCTGCTGATAAACTCATCAAGCGCTCAGACCACTCAGCTATGGCTGCAGATGAAGCAAAGAGACCATTCTTGGGTAGGTGACTATCAAACCATCTGTAGAACAAAGGCACACAACATGATACATTCTTACCCCTTCTATTCTCGTTCTTGTAATGGATGGAATGATACACATCGCCAATCAAGGTAGGGACCGGATTCCCTGATGCAAAAATATGAAAGGCATCTAAGTCCACAAAGTCAGGCATGTTAGGAAACAAAATGATACCATATATGCAGAGAGCAAGAATGGCATTGAACACAATCCAACAACCATCGTTGGCACACTGTTGGGCTTTTCCCACTAAGAACTGCAAAGAAAAACCAGGAACCTCGTTCCAACTAGACAAGATCAACTCAAAGGCATCCAGATAAAGAGAAAGAGCAAGATTGCCAAATTAGGCTCAGCATCCATATGAACAAAAGGCATCTGGCTCCTGATAGACACACCCAATAAATCAGCATACTCCTCTAACGTAGGTGCAAGAATGAAGTCCGGGAAAGTAAAGCACCTCAAAGGAGGATCATAGAACTGCAACAAGGCATATAACCCATTCAACTCATACACAGAAGGCTTACGGACCAAACTGAGCAGCTTCCCGTAAGACTTTCTGAATTCACCTCTCACAGTATCATCTGCCAAGGCAATCAAACTGGACAATTGAGCAACATCTGGAGTAGGGAGCTTATAGGCTACAGTCTTCCTCAGAGAACCTATAATAGCACAACAGCAGGCAAGAAAATACCGGAACCGGGGGATAAGGTACCTGCAACACAGACACACGTTACTGATATGCAAATGAGTATGCAAAATGCAAAATGCAATGCAATAGAGGATCAAGGTGACTGCTGAGAAGATCACAGCTCTGATCCAACACAATCATAACATTGCTCTGATAGCACAACCCTGAACAGGACCAATAAATACACACTGTCGAGAACAACCACATCTCTGACGATAAGAACCTCTGAACCCAACAACACTGATTCACTGACAAGAAAACCAGGTAGTCTGAAGGTTAAAGTTTCCTGCAATAAACCCGACCCCGCTCACAGGTATGGACCTAAATCACAGACAAAGTATGGCATCCTATGCGTTTCCCAGCGTCACAGACTTTCAAGAGTGATGATACGATACCCAGAAGGTGTGGCATCATCATCCCTTGAAGTGGCCTCACTCTGCTGAGTCACAAATGATCGGTCCCCAGAGTCGACAATCCTCCAAACCAACAAACCCTCAGACCCAAAGGGCCAGAAAAGAAGTCAACCAGGAGAACCTCGTCTGAGCATGGATTTCATGAGACACTAGTGCCTGCAAAGCAAGCACGCGCCCACTAATTTCCACAACTAATGCTAAGTACACTAAAGCCTGGGTCTGGCTTCTCACTCATCAGATCCCCTTCCCACAACAGCACAATAATAATAATCATACTAAAAATAAAATGCGGAAAGTAAATGCGATAAATAAAACCCAACAGGTAAACACACAAGCGCTAGGATTGACTCCCATATGGAACCGTTGGAGTCCCCAGCAGAGTCGCCAGCTGTCGCTACTGCAAAAAACGAGGCCGGCAATGATAGAAGATTCGCCACCTTTCGTTATTTATCCCTCAGAATGGGAAAGGAAATGATCAGAAAAACCTGACGAAGAGGTATAAGACAAGGTCATCGCAACCATTGTCTGGATTCGGGAGTCGGTTACACAAGGGGAAGGTATTAGCACCCCTCACGTCCATCGTACTCGATGGGATCCACGCTTGTTGTGTTTATCTGACGAGTTTGTTACATCTATCTACACTAAAGGTCTGGTCTGAAAAGAAAAAAATGACTCGGCAAAGCGTCGTACTTTATGCCTACGTATTCCCGTCTGGAACGAGAAATCAGAGTTAACGTAGTTCACCTAACTACGGGGTAAGGTTGCTCGCCAAGATATCGCATCTTGTGCCTACGTACTTTCACGCAGCGCGAAAGATCAGAGCAAACGTAGTTCGGGAAACGAGAGACACAGGTTTGTCTTTTTTAACCAAGTAGGGTTAACAGACGGTTCCAGCAGTTGGTGTATGCAGCTCGACCATTGGAGACTTAGGCGTTACCGTTTACGGTAGAACCAGGAGTTAACAGAACTCTCCTTCTAAAAAAGGTTTCCAAGGGATTAAAGGTCCAAGAGGATAAAAAGAGTTTGATCTTTGTTTTCTATTTTTTAGAGAAGTATCTTTTATGGATGTTTACAACTGATATCGCACTAGAGACTATGACCTGAGAGTGAATGCGTCGCATGTCACCCAAAGGGTACCATACTAAACATCCAGATTACTGGAAAGAAACTCTCCAACAATCCTTTATCAAGTAGCTTAAGGCTCGTAACGTACAACGTCAATTAACCTTTATTACTGTATTTTAATTTTGTTTGCAGATGAGAAGAGAAAAGACGCACTAAAGGGGAACTGATCCAATCCTAAAGTTGTCATGCAAGATGGACCTATGGTTGAGGTTAGGAGGGAAACTAACTAATGTTATCATGCATGGTTAAAACCCTAATGTCTGTCATAACTTCTCTTGAACAAGAGAAGTCAGAGTTCCTAGGGGAACATGGCAAAGGAAAACAACAGCAAATAAGTAACTGAAAAGAAAATACTGTAAACAAAATGTTGTAAATAAAATGAATGCTATGCATCACACAAGCAGAAGGAGCCAAGCTCAACTTCTAAACAAACAAGGCACAAAGGCCACACACCACACAGGAAAGGGAGCTGAGCTCCACCAAATACCAGCAAGCAAAGCCACACAGTAAAAATACAAGCAGAGGGAGAAACTCAACCTCTAATGCAATACAAGCAAGGGGAGAAGCTCAACCCTTAAGATGCTCTTAGGCCTATGATCATCTACATGAAGCCTAAATCTAATGCAACACACCAAGCAAATCATATCAATACAGTAGAACAAAAAGAAAACAGACAAACAGGGAAAACAAGTCAGCAATCTCCACAGCAGAGCAATCTTCTAACAGCAATCCAATCCAAAGTCTGTAACTGCTCTTCAAGTTCACACCATCTTCAAGAGAAGGAAAGGGATGCTCCATCTTCAAACTCTACCAAACCACTCCACCAAGAATGAAGAGAATCAACAAGATGAGTATTTGATGATGGGAAGCAGGAAGGAAACCAAAGGAATCCCACCTGACACTCAACCAGTCATCAGAGAAAGGCATCCTCAAAAGTTCTACTCATTGTAAAATGTCACACATCACTCCAAAGGAGAGATGAGACTTTCACATGAGGACTTTAAATCATAGGATGAGAATGGAAGGCAAGTGAAACCTGAAGGTGAGAAAATACTTAGAAGGGGGGTTGAATAAGTATGACAGAAAATAATCAAAGATAAAAACTCAAGTATTTTTATCCTGGTTCGTTGAACTCAACTACTCCAGTCCACCCTTTTCAAGAGTGATTTGCCTTTCTCAACAAGGACTTAATCCACTATTCAAATCAACTGATTACAAATAGCAACACCTAAGAACAACTGTTCTTAGTCTTCTCAAGAGCTACTGATCTAACCTAGATCCTCTTAAGGAAAACTTCCTTTACAAATTAATGTAATACAATGTAAGAGTAATAAATTGCTTCTATGAAAGCTATAAACACAACTGTGTTATTTCTCTAAGTTTAGAACAAAGTATGAACTATAAAGAATATGAGAGCTTGAGAGTTTCTTCGCTTGAGAGTAAGTTTTTCAAAATTCGTCACTGAAGAAAGTGCTATGATATCCTTTATATAGCCACTTGAATATTGGAGAGAATATATTACCGTTGGAGAAGATATTTCCAATATCAAATAGTACTGTCCTTTGTACTATTGCAGCAGAGAGACGGCGCACAAAATGTGGGTGTAGCAATTGTCTGCTGAGCTGTGAATTTACCATATATGGAATGTATCAGAGGAATAATATTCTTGCAGAGATTTATGTCTATCCCAATTAAGGAAAGATTTGCTGGCATATTCCAACGGATATATTAAAATAATCTTCTTCAAATAATTCTTCAGATAGTTCAGATCAACAATCAATATCAGAGTCTTCAGTCTTCAGAATCTTCTGGAAACTTCAGAGCCTAAGATGTTCTTCAGATGTTGCTGAATCAGAGTCTGGTGCAGCTGTGTGCTTGAAGCGTAACATGCTCTTAGATCAGAGTCTTCACTCAGATCAGAGTCTTCTCTCATTCAGAGTCTCTTCACTCAGAGTCTTCTTTCATTCAGATTCTTGATAATATATGCAGCGTGTTGTATCTTCAGAATCTTGATGACTAAGCTCTTATACTTCAGATTCTTCTAATCTTCAGATGCTCTTGAGCCATTCAGAATTTATTGTACACATCAAATTTGCTCTTTAAGATTAAAATCTTTTGTGCCTGTAGAAAACAGTTTAGAACAAATTTAGAGAGTATAATTCTTGTATACAAATTATCATTAATGTTATCATCAAAACATAGAGATATTACTAAGACACAATCTGTGCTCTTACAATCTCCCCCTTTTTGATGATGACAAAACATGAGAAATTTGTTCAATAAAAATATGAATTAAAATTACTCCCCCTGAGATTAACAATCTCCCCCTGAAATGAATACTCTAATGGAATTAGATACTTCCCTTTCTGGTTGAGTACATTTCAGATTCAGAGCCTGATTGAAGCCTGGTTGACATATGTTTGACTTCTAGAGTCAAAGCTTGATGCCATATTAAAGCTTGATGCCAGATGAACAACTTCAGAACACCTGGTTGTTTATCTTGCCATTTCCTGTCTTGAGTTATCTTTTAGATCATAGTACTCAAGGTTAGATATCAGAGTCTGGTCTACTCAGATTTAGCTATTTTTGATCAGGTTCTGAAAAGATAGATCTCAGGAAAAACTTCAATGAAATTTGTCAGATTTTTTAATAATATCTGGGACACTTAAATTCAAAGAATGTTAGTAACATGTCTGACTTAGTTCAGATAATTGCTTATAGATTTGAACAATCAGATTCTATTTTGTTTCTCCCCCTTTTTGTCATAATCAAAAAGAATTTTAAAAGACAGTAAAGATGCAGAAGAAACACATATCCAGATAAGCAAAAAGATCATTGTCATTAAGTCAAGAGAACATCCAGATTCAGATAAAAGCATACAAAACATATCAGAAGAAAATCAAAACAAAGCAAAACATGAAAAACTTGAGCAAAACATCAAGTAGGTTTAGCAGATGAGGCTTGTTGAGAAGCAATGAGTTGCAGCAGTGCTGTAATCCTTTCTGAATTTTCATCTTGCTTAGCCATCCAAGTTTTCATTTCTTCATTTGTTTTCTTTTGATCAACCATAAAATCCTTAAGTTCTTTGACATCCTTCTGAAGATCTGTAGATTCTGAAACAGTAGATTCTGAAACAGTAGATTCTGAAACAGGCTGAGTAACATCAGGTGCAGGAATTTCTGGAGGTGGAGGAGCTTCTAGAAGAAGAATAGGAGGAGTGTTTCTCTTAATCCGTTTTTGATAAGCAGCAAACCTTACTTTTGACAATCTAAGACATTGAGTCCTGATTTTCAAAGCCTCCCTATTCAGTCTGTAAAGATATTTCTTCCAAACAGCGTCAGCAGCCTCTTTGTCCATAGTAGTCATGCAAACATCCATAATGTCAGCAAAGTCTGAGACATTATCCTTATCAAAATCTCTTAACAGAGTATAAACACGTGATCCCAATTCTGCTTCATCAGGGATTCTGGGTTTTCTTGGTTGGGTTAGTTGTGTTTGTGGTGTTTGTTCAGAAGGTTGAGGTTGTGAAGATGGATGTTCAGATGTTTGTGGTTCAGAAGGTTGAGGATTGATTTGTGGTTCAGATGTTGGTTGGTTGGTTTGTGGTTCAGATGTTTGTTGGTCAGAATGTTGTGGTTGAGGTATTGAGGGAATTGGTTGGGTTTCTGTTGGTTGTGGAGTGTTTTGGATTTCAAGAGGTTGTGGAGTGAGAGTTTGAGTTGGGGAATTTTGTGGAGAAGGTGGATGTTCAGAAGTTGGAGATTTAAACAACTGTTTCCAAACACTCTCAGAACGAGGTTGTTTGAGATCATTCAAGCATTCATTAATGTAGCCAGATGATTCATCATCAGATGATGCATCAGAGTGGTTAGATTTTTCAGAAGTTGAAGATAAATTGACAGACTGGTTTAAAGGTGTGACATCTAATATCTCATCAGGATCAATGAGATATTCAGGTTGGTCAGAGTGTTCAGGGTGAACATCCTCTGGAATGGTATATTCTGGGATAGTGTTTTGTGGTTGTGGTGTTGTTTGTTGAGTTTGTTGTGGAATTTTTGTATGTATGTTTGTTGGTTGCTTGGATTGTGGTGTATGAGGGGGGACAGAAGATGGTTTAGAGATAAAAGTTTTAGAAGGTCTGGATCTTCTAAATCTAAGTGGGGAGTCAGAGGGTGTGGGGGTATCAGAATGATGAACAGGATTAGAATCAGTGTTAAATACCTGTTTCAGAGTATCTCTAATTTCTTCAAAAGTTGCTGCAGGAGGATTTGGTTGAACCTTCTTCAGCTTCTTCCTTTTCTTCTTCTTTTCAGCATCTGAATGCTTCCTTTTCTTCTGATGACCTTCACTATCAATTTTTCTCTTACGTCTTCTTTCCCTTGTCAAATCAGGAAGAACTTGGCCTTCCTTCTGCAAAAGATTGGCAGGAATCTCATCACCATCTCTTAGGCAGCGAGCAACATACTCAACAATAATTTCTCTAGGTTCATCTGAGGTGAATAAAGGAAAATCCTTAACAGGAATCCTTCTTCCCCTAACTTCTTCAGAGTTAGTTTTCCTTGGTTTCTCAGATAAATCATCAACCAGTTTCATCCTTCTCAAAGTTAAACCGTTTATTTCAGAGCCAATGATATAAGTCAGATCTTCTGTCAACCCAGCCTCTTGCAGATGCGCCACAAGTTGGTTTTCTATCAGAATATCTGAAATCAGCCTTCCCATAGGGATCCATGTTCTGACTTTTCCAGATTTATCTCTGGCTGTTTCCCTTGTTTCCTTGACGTGAGACACCAGATGATTAAACAACAAATATGGAAGATCAATCTGAATGTTTTGGTGTAAACAATACATGAAGTAAAGTTGTTCAGCATTAACATAATCAGAAGAGTTTGAAGAGGGTCTGTGAAAGATGGTGCTCATGAAAATCTTAGCCCATATCTTGTAAGTGGGTTTCAAGAACTTAACCTTCTTACAAGGTTCACCAGTAGTACAGATTTCTTGACATACATCTTTCAGGTCTTCACGCGCAGAAGACAGAGAGGTTACTCCATCAGTTGCCTTAAAACCTATGAGTTTCCTTATCAGGTTTTCAGTGATAACTATCTTTTTTCCCAGCACAGAGGAGTGAATGAACTTTGGAGTAGCATATGCATGGATCCAGAACTCCTTCACTAACGTTGGATACGCAGGACCCATAAGCCTGTCAAAGTAACCGTTCCAGCCTTGTGCTTTGATTGAAGAAATCAGATCAAACCCATTTTCAGCAAGATCTTCTAAGTCCACGAAACTTTCACACAGTACTTCTAGTGAATCAACAGCAGTTAGGAGAGTGCGTACTGGTTCTTTGACAGTGGTAGCATTTTTGGTAGTAACAGCGTTTGAAGTAGATGCCATTGTTGACGATGATGAAGAAGATGAAGGTTTCTGAGTTCTTTTAGGGTTTGCAAAGAGAGAGAACAACAAACAAAAGCGCATATGTGTTTGAGAATGTGAAAAGTGTGAATGTGTTATGAGAATGGTTTATATAGACAAATAAAGCAAGCATGGGAAACACAACAGACACACATAGGACACATACGCACGTTTGCATTAAATGAAAAGTAATCATTTTTAATTATGATATGACATTTGGGGGAAAATCAAGACAGATTGAGATTTTCAAAGCAATACCTTAAACGTCATAATCAGTAGGTGTACTCCATCTTTTCAGATTCTGAGTGACACGTGTTTGCTTGCATGTGATTCTATAACTCTTAAGAAATGAAACGTTTTCAACTTTCAGATCCTCTGAGATGGTCAGTTCAGAGTTTCACAAAAAAAAATAATTCACAGATAAATTAAACAAGCAAGACAGATGAAATACTTCAGAGTGTTAAACACTTAGCATCTGAGAAGTTGACTCTGAGAAATATTACTCTGGACAAAAATCCATACAAATATTTTTCAGAATAAACTTAAACCTATCTTCAGCAAGGGGTTTTGTGAAAATATCTGCCCATTGATGATCTGTATCAACAAAGGCTAAATTTATTACACCCTTCTGAACATAGTCTCTGATGAAATGATGTTTAATCTCTATATGTTTGGCCTTAGAGTGTAAAATTGGATTTTTGGATA
The DNA here is from genome assembly GCA_963859935.3 of Lathyrus sativus. NCBI lineage: Eukaryota > Viridiplantae > Streptophyta > Magnoliopsida > Fabales > Fabaceae > Lathyrus > Lathyrus sativus. The sequence continues at coordinate 191,329,799 of OZ012737.1, forward strand.
AACATATAGCAGAAGTATTATCACAGAAGATAGAAAGATTACTCTCATAGATTTGATAATCTTCTAGTTGACTCTTCATCCAGAGCATCTGAGTGGAACATCCAGCAGCAGCAATGTATTCTGCCTCTGTGGTTGATAGTGCAATTGTTGGTTGCTTCTTGCTGTACCACGAGATCAGATGACTTCCAAGAAACTGACAGCTTCCAGAAGTACTTTTGCGCTCAACTCTATCTCCAGCATAGTCAGCATCACAGAATCCAACTAGTGAATATTCGTCAGATCTTCTGTAACACAAACCAACATTAGCAGTACCTTTCAGATACCTTAGAATCCTCTTAACAGTAGTTAAGTGTGATTCTCTAGGATCTGATTGGAATCTAGCACATAAACAAACACTAAACAGAATGTCTGGTCTAGAAGCAGTCAAATAAAGAAGAGATCCTATCATACCTCTGTAGAGTTTCTGATCTACCTTCTTACTTACCTCTTCCTTACCTAGAGTGCTTGTAGGATGCATTGGAGTCTTTGCCATTTTGCTATCCAGCATGTTAAACTTCTTCAGAAGCTCTTTAACATACTTGGTCTGATGTATGTAGGTGCACTCTGGAGTCTGATTTACTTGGATTCCCAGAAAGAATCTCAGTTCTCCCATCATGCTCATCTCAAATTCTGCCTGCATACATTTAGCAAACTCCTTTCCAAGCATAATATTTGTTGATCCAAAAATAATATCATCTACATAAATTTGACAAATCAACAAATCTTTCTTAATGGTTTTACAAAATAGTGTGGTATCCACTTTTCCTCTGATGAAATTTTTCTTCAGAAGAAAATTACTCAACCTCTCATACCAAGCTCTGGGAGCTTGTTTTAGTCCATAAAGAGATTTTTTCAGTTTGTAAACATGATCTGGAAAATTTTCATTTTCAAAACCAGGAGGTTGGTGGACATACACTTCCTCTTCTATAATTCCATTAAGAAAAGCACTTTTAACATCCATCTGATAAAGAGTGATGTTATGTTGTGCAGCAAATGAAATAAGCAAGCGTATAGACTCTAACCTTGCAACAGGAGCATATGTTTCTGTGTAGTCTATGCCTTCTTGTTGACTGTAGCCTTGAGCAACCAGTCTTGCTTTGTTCCTTTCAACTTCTCCTTTCTCATTAAGTTTATTTCTGAAAACCCATTTTGTTCCAATGACATTGAAACCTTTAGGTCTTGGAACCAGATCCCAGACTTCATTCCTTGTGAATTGATTCAGCTCCTCTTGCATAGCTAAAATCCATTCATTATCTTCCAGAGCCTCATCAACAGATGTTGGTTCTATAATTGACACTAAGCCACAGAAGGAAGATTCAGAAGTTCTGAGAAATGCTCTTGTCCTTATTGGATCATCTTTCTTTCCAATTATCACATCCTCTGGATGAGAAGCTTTCATTCTGGAAGAAGATCCTCTGACTGTTGGTCTTTCAGAAATATGCAGATTGTCAAGTTGGGAAGTTAGAGGCGTAGCATCTGGGTTTGCTTCAGAGTCTTTGTCTTCAGTCTTGTCTGCCTCTGAGCCTTCAGAGTCTGTGAGAATAACTTCTCTATCTGCAGAACTTTCAACTTGCTTTGGCTTTTCAGAGCCAAGCTTATCATCAAATCTAACATGAATAGATTCTTCCACAATCTGTGTTTCAGTATTGAATACTCTGTAGCCTTTAGAGCGTTCAGAATAACCAAGCATGAAACACTTCTATTGTACCAGAGCCAATGATCTTGCCCTTCTGGTTCCCTCCAAATTTCACGTCCCCTCCAGATCTAAGTTCCAGGCTTTGGAACATAGACCTTTCGCCCGTCATATGTCGTGAGCATCCAGAGTCCAGGTACCATGATTGGTGTCTGGATTTTGCTGCTAAGAACATCTGCAACAGGTATTATTTTACTTTTAGGTACCCAGATCTTCTTGGGTCCTTTGGGGTTAGATGTTCTGTGGTTTTGCCTAAACTTCTGTTTTTCAACATAGTGTTTATTCTGGCTAGCCCTTGGCTTAAACACATAAGTACTCTTTTCAGAGCTTGTATGTTTAATATCATTCAGATGACCAAACTTAAAATGAGAATACAGAGGAGTCTTCTTGATGAAGAGTTTATCAACAGATTTTGGATTGCTTCCAGAGGAAGATTCACATCCAATGCCTCTTCTGTTGTTCCCACTAACACCATAGATCATAGAAGCCATTTTGCTTCTGTCTATGCTTTTAGTGAGGAATCTTTTAAAACTGGAGTCATATTTTTCTAAAATATTTTCACTTGACTCTGTTTCAGTATCAGATTCTTGTTGAGTTGTTTCTAAATCATTTTTGAGTTTTAAATTTATTTCTTTCTGCTCAACAAGTTCTGTTCTCAGAAGATCAATCTCAGATTCAAGATTGCTTTTCAGCTTCTTGTATTTGAGTTTAATCTTGCTGTAGCTTTCCAACATGTCAGATAAACTTTCAACAAGTTCAGCTCTGGAGAGTTCAGAAAATACCTCTTCAGAGTCAGAGTCTGATTCTGACTCAGATTCAGATGATGACGTTCCTTCATCTTGATCATTTGTGTTGGCCATCAGCGCAACATTTGCACATTCTTCCTCAGATTCAGAAGATGATTCAGATTCATCTGAGTCATCCCATGTAGCCATCAGAACCTTTTTCTTTTTATCAAACTTCCTTTTGGGTTTTTCCTTTTGAAGTTTGGGACATTCACTCTTGTAGTGTCCAGGTTCTTTACATTCATAGCAAGTGACCTCTTTCTTGCCAGATCTTCTGTGTCCAGAAGATTCTCTCTTTTGATCAGATCTTCTGAAGTTGTTGAACTTCTTCCCTTTGTGCTTCCAGAGTTTGTTGATCCTTCTAGACAGCATGGATAGTTCATCTTCTTCTTCAGAAGAAGATTCCTCAGAGCTTTCTTCATTTACCTGCAAAGCTTTAACAGATTTGTTAGATTTAAAAGCTAAGGATTTACCTTTATCTTTCTTCTGGGGTTCATCTTCCTCCAGCTCAATCTCATGACTTCTCAAAGAACTGATGAGTTCTTCTAATGAGATTTTGTTCAGATCCTTGGCCAGCTTCAATGCAGTCACCATAGGTCTCCATCTGGTAGGAAGACTTCTGATGATCTTCTTGACATGATCAGATGTTGAGTAGCCCTTGTCCAGAACTTTCAACCCAGCTGTTAGAATCTGAAATCTGGAAAACATAGTCTCAATGTTCTCAGATTCTTCCATCTTGAACGCTTCATACTTCTGTATCAGCGCCAGAGCCTTTGTTTCTTTCACCTGAGAGTTTCCCTCATGAGTCATTTTGAGAGACTCAAACATATCATGAGCAGTGTCTCTGTTGGTAATCTTCTCATACTCTGTATGAGAGATTGCATTAAGAAGTATGGTTCTGGCTTTGTGATGATTCTTGAATTCTTTCTTCTGCTCCTCAGTCATTGATTTTCTATCAATCTTTTTGCCATCCTTAGTAGGATGTTCATATCCATCAATGACTAAATCCCAGAGATCAGCATCATACCCCAAGAAAAAACTTTCAAGTCTATCTTTCCAATAATCAAATTTTTCTCCATCAAACATTGGAGGTTTGGTGCTGATTCTATCTCCTTCATATTTGTTGCTTGATGTAGGAATATCACCCATATTAGCAACCAAATAAATAACAGAGTATTCTTCTCACTGGATCTTTATCTGTCACGGTTAAGTGAATGCACACGCAGAACCGGAGCTCTGATGCCAACTGAAGGTGAGAAAATACTTAGAAGGGGGGTTGAATAAGTATGACAGAAAATAATCAAAGATAAAAACTCAAGTATTTTTATCCTGGTTCGTTGAACTCAACTACTCCAGTCCACCCTTTTCAAGAGTGATTTGCCTTTCTCAACAAGGACTTAATCCACTATTCAAATCAACTGATTACAAATAGCAACACCTAAGAACAACTGTTCTTAGTCTTCTCAAGAGCTACTGATCTAACCTAGATCCTCTTAAGGAAAACTTCCTTTACAAATTAATGTAATACAATGTAAGAGTAATAAATTGCTTCTATGAAAGCTATAAACACAACTGTGTTATTTCTCTAAGTTTAGAACAAAGTATGAACTATAAAGAATATGAGAGCTTGAGAGTTTCTTCGCTTGAGAGTAAGTTTTTCAAAATTCGTCACTGAAGAAAGTGCTATGATATCCTTTATATAGCCACTTGAATATTGGAGAGAATATATTACCGTTGGAGAAGATATTTCCAATATCAAATAGTACTGTCCTTTGTACTATTGCAGCAGAGAGACGGCGCACAAAATGTGGGTGTAGCAATTGTCTGCTGAGCTGTGAATTTACCATATATGGAATGTATCAGAGGAATAATATTCTTGCAGAGATTTATGTCTATCCCAATTAAGGAAAGATTTGCTGGCATATTCCAACGGATATATTAAAATAATCTTCTTCAAATAATTCTTCAGATAGTTCAGATCAACAATCAATATCAGAGTCTTCAGTCTTCAGAATCTTCTGGAAACTTCAGAGCCTAAGATGTTCTTCAGATGTTGCTGAATCAGAGTCTGGTGCAGCTGTGTGCTTGAAGCGTAACATGCTCTTAGATCAGAGTCTTCACTCAGATCAGAGTCTTCTCTCATTCAGAGTCTCTTCACTCAGAGTCTTCTTTCATTCAGATTCTTGATAATATATGCAGCGTGTTGTATCTTCAGAATCTTGATGACTAAGCTCTTATACTTCAGATTCTTCTAATCTTCAGATGCTCTTGAGCCATTCAGAATTTATTGTACACATCAAATTTGCTCTTTAAGATTAAAATCTTTTGTGCCTGTAGAAAACAGTTTAGAACAAATTTAGAGAGTATAATTCTTGTATACAAATTATCATTAATGTTATCATCAAAACATAGAGATATTACTAAGACACAATATGTGCTCTTACAAAACCAACCATGCTTATTTGAAGGAAAAAACTACTTCTAAAGCTCTCTCCTAAAAACCCTAATCTTATAAGCTACAAAAAGCTAACAAAAAGAAAAGAAAAGCTCCAAGCCAAGCTCCACCAGCCACTCCACAAAAGCTGACTTTGAGCTTCAAATTGAGGTATCTAGAACACGAGTCTGGCTTCAAAACGATGCAGATTGCTTCAATGCTTGATGAAGAACACTTTTGTAACTTCAATTTGCTTGGATCTGGCTTGAAAATGAAAACATGATTTTCAAATTTCTCCTTCAAACTCCAACTTCAATCCTTGGCTCTAGTGCGAAAGGATCTCCCAAAACGTTCCAATTCATTCACAGAACTTAAATAGAAAGTGTTTGTTGGCTTTTTTGATCCAATGGAGGCCCAAAACAGAAAAACCAATTTTCAAATTTCCTTCACAAAACCAACCATGGTGAATGCGTGTTCTAACCTGAAACTTCTCTTGGAAGCTTTCAATTTTCTCCTTGTAGTCTGGTGAGAAAGTTTATGGTGATTTGAGTGCTTGAATCCATTCAATAACGAAGTTATGAGGTGTAACTTACTTGTGAAGTAACAAACCAAATCATCATGAAATGGACCTTAAATGAAAATTCTAAAATTGCCAAAGTGTTTAGAGTTATTTTTCTGATCAAAATGAGTATTCATATGGTCCATTTTGAGCACAAATGAATTGATCATGAATTTTTCAACTAAATGCCTTTAATTTCTTCCTTTTGCAAAATTTTTCAAACCAAGTCTCATCTAAATCCAAATCAATTCATCATGAGTATATGGTTGACCTAAAAACATCATTTTGAGCAAGTTGTGTTGAACAAAATTGCATTTGAAGCTTGCAAGATGGAGAAAATGACCTATAATGCCAAATGACCTATAATCTTACTTTCCCAAAATACCCCTAACTTGTAAACCTCATAACTTGAGTTCTACAAATCAGATGGAAGACTTCTAATACAATTTGGAAAGCTAAGATCAAGGCCTACAACTTTCATGTTAGATAAAAGTTTATAAGAAATACCCTTCTAGGTCAAAAGCTCCTTGGAAGTTGGTGAAATTTCATAGACAAATTTCACATTCCTCAGATGACCTGTAACTTGTCTGAATCATAACTTGAGTTCTATACATCCAATGGAGGACTTCTAGTACTCAAATTAAAGCTAAGAGCATGCTCTACAAGTTTCATGTTGGCCAAAAGTGGATATGAAACTTTCATCTTGAGATAAGTGGTCTTGAAGTTAGGCATTAAATAAGGGATTTTACCCTGAGAACCCTAATTTAGCAACTCCTCACACCTGGAACTTTTCTTGCATAGATCTTGGAATATCATCTAATGTGTCTCAACACAACTATCCATGATTGCAAATATTCAAAAATGAGCTTTGATCCCCTTCACTTGCACAGTTAACTTAGGGTTACTCAAATGAAAACCCTACTCACAACACCCTCAACTGTGGCTCTTCACACTTGGCACAATGACTTGATTGAGCTCCACCATGACCTTCAAGGTACTTCAATGAGCTCTACTCACACTCTCTCACCTTGGTCAAGACCTCACCATCCCTTGATGATCTTCAATTGGTCCTCAAATTAGGAGACTAACCCCATACAAGCCAATGAACTCCTTAAGAATCCAACCCTCCTCCTGATGACTATGATGACCTCTCCAACTTGCATAATACCTCTAGATAGGCTCCACACTTGATCCCATGTTAAATGAACCATGCTATGCTATGCAAATGTTAGATCAATGACATTCTAATGCAATGAAACATAAACCAAGTAAGAAAAGGTTAGGCAAATTTTGGGGTGCAACATACATCATCGGAATAGGAAGACATGGCTTGTATTGTCTCCTGTTAGGAACATTCTGGAGAGGTTCCTAATTCTTTGGTTGTTGATAGGCAGGAGCATTGGACACTCGTTGATAATTCGATGGAGCTTGTGCAGGATGATAACCAGGAGGAGGTTGATAGACAAGTGGTTGATGAGCAGAAGCTAGTTGCACAGGCTAATATGCAGGAACTTGTTGATTGAAAGCAGATGTAACAGCAGCTACATATGGTTGTTGAGCAAACTGAACAGGGTAGCCTTGTTTCTGACCATAGTTTTGCTGATGTTGCCAAGGTTGATTTCTTCTTCTGACTGATATCATCACATTAGTTTCACCTTCTTTCTTCTTATGAGAACTAAATGAATGCTTCTTAACATGGTCTTTGTTGGAGCTTGAACTACCAGCAGTACTTGACATTTTTCCACTCTTCAAACCTAATTCTACCTTCACACCAATAGCAACGATGTCGGAGAAGTTTGCAGTCACACTTCCAACAATTCTTTCATAGAATTTAGGACGAACAGTGTCAACAAACCAATCAGCCAGTTCTTTTTCGGTCAAGGGAGGTTCTACTTGCGAAGCAATTTCTCTCCACCTCAGAGCATATTCCTTGAACGATTCAGAACTCTTCTGGGACATACTCAGTAATTGCCTTCGATCAGAAGCTAGATCTATATTGTACTTATAATGTTTGATAAAGGCATCAGAAAAATCTTGGAAACTCTTAATACGAGACTGATCCAGAGTTATGTACCACTTTGATAAAGCACCCTTCAGGCTGTCTTGGAAACAGTGTATCATTAATTTTTCATTTTCAACATGAGCAGCCATTTTACAGTAATACATAATCAGGTGACTCTTCGGGCATGTAGCTCCTTCATAACGATCAAAGCTAGGAGTTTTGAACTTTGGAGGGATAACTAGACCAGATACGAGACACACTTCTCTGGCAGCAGCACCAAAGATTTGATCTCCTTCCATCATTTTCAACCTTTTGTCAATAATTTCCATGTTTTCCCGAAGTTTCTCATGACGTTCATCTTCATTTTCTTTCATGTTAGGGATATCATATACCGGTTGATGCTCATTGAAGTATGGTTGCACATGAGTATGAACAACAACTGGTGCAAAAGTTGGAATCACTTGAGGAGCTTCAGTAACCAAAGGAACAACTTGTTGAACTTGTTGAGCAATGGGAACTTTTTGTACCCCAAAATTTGACCAATTGTTTCTCGTTATTTGGCTTGTGTTTCGATTCATTTTGCATTTGCATTTGCATATCGCACATCGTGCATTTTTTAGCCGGATTGATTTTATCAGGATTACGGCCCTTTCCTCGCGTCTTAGGCGATTCAAACCAGTTCGGATAAGAGGTTTATTTTGGAATTTGTGCTCTTCCCGGTGTTTTCAGCTCATGCTGTTGTTTTTGAGGATACTTCGGTGTCCGTATTTTTACCGGTTATTCCGTTGTGTTCTCGCGTTCGTATTTGCCGATTTAACCGATTTCCATTGTTTTTGTTCCTTATGGAATTATTGGCAATTTTCTAGATTTTATTTTCAATTTTTTAACATAGAAATTAAGGTTTAGATTTTTAAATAGATAGTTTTATCCCTTATCTTCTATATTTTTATAATTTTAATAGATTTTAAATAGTTTTTTTCTATTTTTAGAGTTTTCTAGAAATTAATTGTTTCTAGAAATTAATTGTTTTTAGAATAAGTTCTTTTAGATTTTAATTAGATTGGTTAATCTAGTTTAATTTTGGTTAGAGTCTTAGATTAGATTTTAATTTGAATAGTAGTTATTAGTTATTTTTGGTAATCCATCATCATTTTCGATTTTAGCTTTTAATTAGGCTTTCAATTTTATTAATTAGTTTTAATCTGTAGCTTTAATCATTGATCAACTTTAATCAATTAAAAGTCAGATTTTGCAGGTATTAGTCAGATTTTCGTGGGCCACATGTCCATTAAGCAGGCCCACTCATGCAGATCCACGCCAAGTGTCACTCTATAAAAGCACTCAGTACTCTCTCTCTGGTTGGTTGACACATCACCCCTCCACCCTGCATGCACGCCACCTCACTCTCTCTCTCTCTCTCTCTCTCCCAGGCACCACCTTACACCACACGCATGCAAACCCTAGAACGCTCGCCGGAGAAATCATACGGTAGCCAAACTCGCAGGAAGCATCGCCGGAAAACTCATCCACTCTCCGGAAAATTCATACGAAATTCATCCTATCTTCATCTTTTTTCCATCAATCTTCACAGATTCATCAACAATGTTCATCCATGTTCATGCAGTTTTTTCCAGAAATCACCTTAATATCTTCATGCGTTCTTCGTGAACCTTCAAGAAACTTCTTCAAACCTTCAAGAATCCATCAAGTTCATAACTGCTTTTCTCCGAATTCTCCTTCAAATCTTCACACGAAATTCATCAATCTTCAATAATTTTTCCGTAATCTTCATCGATGTTCATCGTTTCCGCTCAAACTCTTCCCCAGAAACTTCAATCTCCATAACAGTCTTCCACAAATGTTCATACTAATCTTCATACAAAGTTTTTTTTCCGGAAATTTTATGTTCATCCAACCTTCAAGAACTTCATCAAACCTTCGAATCTTCATCGTTTTCGGAATCTTCATCAAGATCATTGAACCTTCATCATACCTTCTTCCAGAGTTTTCCTTCAAACTTCATACGAACTTCATCCGTTCACCACAATCTTTCTCCAGATTCTTCAAGATCGTCAAACAAACCATCAACATTTCTCCAGATCTGAGTTCAACAATCTTCATACGCGTTCGTTAATGTTCATCGCGTCTTGAACGGTCTCCCAGAAGTGTTCACGATTGTCACCCATGTTCAAGCATTTTCCAGAAGCTCAACCAATCATCAAACATTCATCCAGATTTTTCAACTTCATGGATCTTCTTTATCCGTTCATCCATTTCCTAGTTCTTCTCAAGAAACTTCATCGCGTTCATCGTCTTCATGTTTTTCCTCCAGAAATACTCAAGATCTTCCATTAACATCATCTGAAGATTCATCAGCAACGGCATCTTCAAACATGCTAGCAACGATCCATTTCACAATCTCCAGATTACGAAGTAACTCTTTCAGATCCATGGATCTTTAACAAGTTTGTGTTTGTTTAACTTGAAGAAGGAGATGAGATCAAGATTGAGCTAAGAAAGAAGTTCTCGTGTTGATTGGATGAGAGTGTGGAGGAAGAAGCAAAGAGGAGACGGCGAGGTGAGGGAGACGAATGAGGGAGACGGAGGCGGAAGATCTAGGGTTTCCTTTGGCATAATGAAGAAGACACTTTGAAGCTTCGTGGACTCTCTGGGACGGGTTAGTGGGCTTTGTTTGGCCCAATTGTTTTTTTTGCTGATACACCCTTCGTTATCCACTGTGCACTCCCCTTTGGTTGCAGCTGTTTGATTGTGCTGGCTCAAAGCCCAACCGTATTTCTTGCGGGATTTTACTAGACCGTACCCCCTAGTCTGCTATAACCCCCTGCTGTATTTTCTTTTGTGAATGCTTTAATATTTTGTATTGTATTTTCTTGTTATTTTTCTTTTAAGAAATTATAGTATTATTTTCTTAGAATATTATGTGCATACATATTTTGGAATAAAATTTTATATTCTATTTTTTCTATATTCAACTTTCCTGGTAATTTCTTTAGAAGCTTATTTTTCTATTAGGAGTTTATTTCTTTTAGAGGTTGAATTCAATTTCCTTTTGTTTTAGGATCTCTTTTCATCTCATTTTCGTTTTGCAGGTCGATGACGACACTTCCGTAAACCGTTATTAATCGACTTGTTGATGGATAATGTAGGATCCGAGACCACTTTTTCTCTCCTCATTTTTCTTTTCCATCTGATTTTATTTTGACTTTATTCTGTGCTGGTCCATGTGACATGATTCAATTGGAGAATGATTCACAATATCATTTCTCTATCATGTCTTTGACACGGATATCAATACGCTACCTCTTAGAGTTTGACTTCATTTATAAGTCAAATTATGACGGTTTAGCGTTACATTGGTTCTGATTCGAAGCGTCTTCATCAAGGACCAAAAGAGGAGAAAACTGGAATGGAGCTTGCGCACAATGTCAAGGGCCAACGAAACCGCTCCGTTCGATAACATCTTTCTTATTTGAGCCTTTATGCAACCGTCGAGTGTTGTGAGCTGTAGCATTAGACACGTGGGAAATGATGAGTGAGGGCTTCCTCTTTCTCGTCTAGAGTGTTTAGTGTAGCACCATTTGGGTGATATGCGACGCATTCGCTCCTACGCCTTAGGTTCTTGCGTGTGTGTCCCGAGTTCCTTCCTGTTTGGGCGTGTTAGGCCTGCTTCCTCTTTGTTCTCGCCCCCGTGCGATCAAAACCCTTTTCTCTCGCATCCTGGTGATTGAGATCCCTTCTCTTGCCTCCGTGCAATCAAGATTGTTTCCTGTAATTGGCCAAACTACGTTTGCTCTGATCTCTCATACCTGTTGAGAGTACGTAGGCATAGGATTGCGATAATCCTAGCGAGCACTTTTCCCTCTTTCTTGTAGTTGGCTGAACTACAGCTGCTCTGATTTCTCGTACTAGACGGGAATATATAGGCATAGGATGCGATATCCTAGGGAGCACACTAACAACTAACTTCTCTGTTCTCTCGCTTCCGTGCGATCGAGACTTTCCCGCTAACGACTAATCTATCCCTTTCTCTTGCCCTAGCGTAATCGAGACCAGACCGTAGTTGTAGAACCCGTAGGTTCCCGTACCGTTAAACCAACGACTTACTATGCCCGTTCTACCACAAACAGGTAACGCCTAAGTCTCCAATGGTCGAGTAGCATACACCTAACTGCTAGAATGCGTACGCTAGTATCGTCAATCTTTTCTCTCGCTTCCCGTGCGATCGAGAACACCCCGGTTACCATAGTTAGCCTGAACTATGGCTGCTCTGATTTCTCGTACCAGATGAGAATACATTGGCACAAGACGCAACGTCTTGATGAACAACCTCCCTCGTAGTTTCCTGAACTACGTTGACTCTAACTTTCCCATTGCACCAGGGAATACGTAGGCATAGAGCGGTGATGCTCTATCGAGTCAGTTCTTTCCGTTTAGCTTTAGAAGTCGTAGACTAGATTGTTTTTCACCCATAGACTAGACAATCAAGCGTGGATCCCGTCGAGTACGACGGACGTGAGGGGTGCTAATACCTTCCCCTTTCGTAACTGACTCCCGAACCCGAGATTTGGTTGCGATGACCAATCTTATCCCGTTTCGTCAGGTTTTCTCTGCTCGTTTCCTTTCCCTCTAGTTGGGATAAATAACGAATGGTGGCGACTCTTCTGTCATTGCCGGCACCTTTTTTCGCAGTAGCGACAGCTGGCGACTCTGCTGGGGACTCCAACGGTTCCCTATGCGAGTCAATCCTAGTACTTGTTTGCTTGTCTTTGGGTGTTTATTTTGTGTGTTGTATTTTGTATACTGCTGTATTTACATTTTCCACACTATATTATTATCTGTTGTTGTTCTGCTGTTGGGTGGTTGTTCTTTTGAGAGATAAGACGGACCTGGGCTTGAGTACACACCTAGCATTAGTAGTGGAGAATAGTGGTGGGCGTGCATGCTTTGCATGTACTAGTTCACCATGAAATTCACGCTCAGACGAGATTCTCTTTGATGATTTCCTTTCCAGCCCTTTGGGCTTGAGGGGATTTTGGATCTGAGAGTTGTCGACTCTGGGGACCAATCATTTGTGATTCAGCTAAGTGAGGCCTCTTCGGGAGATTATGATGCCAAACTAGAAATGGTGAACGTATCATCATTTCTCGAAAGTTTGTGACGCTGATGAACACATAGGATGTCGTACCTTGTCAGTTTAGGTCCATACCTGTGAGTGGGAGGGTTTTTGCAGGAAACTTGACTTCCAGCCTACCCGGTATTTTGGTTTCTCTCTTTAGAGCGAACTTACTCAGTCAGCAGCGCAACAGTATTCAGAACTTTGTGGGGGCTGTGATCCCGTATTTGCTACATCTTGCATTACATTTGCATAAGCATCTTTGCATCATTTTGCATGTCATTTCTCCAGTTGGCATGAGCTCTTATCCAGCCTTTGTTTTAATTCAAAGGGTGATTCTCCGGTGACTGTTCTGAACAAGTGGTGAGTGTTGGTAGACGACCAAGTGGTTTGAAGCAGGGTTAAGCAGAATCAAGCAGTGAAGTCAGTTGAGAGCTGTTGGTAGCTATGTCAGGGAACGACCTCCAGAATGTTGATACCTTATAAGGTTTTACTATGATGACTAATCCTCTATATGGCTCTTTGCCCGATGAAGACCTTCCGCAAGTGAACAACCTGACTGAAGCTCAGCCTGTGCAACCTTCTGTTGAAGACCAGGGTCTACATGAACAGTTTGTTGTCCGAAGTGAACGCTCTTTTTCTCTTGATACCACAGATTACCAGAATGTTGTTTTCTCTGTGCCGAAGTCCATAAGAGAGGTTCCGATAGTGAGGACTAAGGACTCGAGAGCTCTCGAGTATGATAAAAGGTTTCATGTGTTGGATGAACGATTCAAAGCCTTGGAAGTTAATGATACTGTAGGTCTCAATGCTTCCGACATGTGCCTGGTTTTCGGCCTAGTGTTACCGCCAAATTTCAGAGCACTGAGGTTTGAAAAGTACAAAGGAGATACCTACCCGAAGCAACATTTGGGGATGTTCTGCAGAACAATGACTTCGTCTGTGCACAACAACAAGCGGATGATTCACTGTTTTCAGGACAATCTGATTGGGGCATCTCTGAGTTGGTATATGCAGTTAGAGAGAAATCAGATCCAATCATGGGTGGATTTAGCCAAGGCTTTTATGAAACAATATGAGTATAATCTTGACATGGCTCTCAGTCGCATGCAGTTGCAAGAATCGTCTCAAGAGAACAATGAACCCTTCAGGAGGTATGCTCAGAGATGGAGAGAATTTGCTTCCAGAGTGCAACCGCCGCTCCAAGAACAAGAGTTAACAGACATGTTCGTAAACTCCTTGCAGAGCCCGTACTTTGAAAGAATTCTTGGAATTGTGCCAAGAGAACACATTGAGAATGGTGTAAAGATGGGGAAAATTCAGAATGTCTCGAACAGTCAGGCTAGTGAAACTGAATCTCTCTGTAGCTCCCAAGCTGAAAAAGAGGATGTGATTAATGCAGTCATGACAGATGTTGAGTATTCTCATAGTGAATCGATGAAATCTTTTGGTTCTTCATCTTCTCAGCGGTCAGTATCTTTAGTGTCTCGTTATTCTGGACAGACAACTGTGCCTAGGGCACCACATCAGAAACCTTGGGTTGCTCCTTATGCAAATCAACGAGCCCATGGACGAGGTTATCAGAATCAGCACCAGAATCAGAGTAGGCTTCGTAACAACTTGGAAAGAAGGAATGCTCCTTTTCACCCAGTTCCTATGTCGTGCAGCCAGCTTCTGCCACATATGATTCAGAACTCTTTGGTGGAGCCTAAGACTCTTAAGCCTGTGCTAGAACCTTACCCTCTTGGGTACAATCCCCATGCTCAGTGTGGATATCATGGCGGATCCATGGGGCATTCAACCGAAGATTGAAAAGCTTTTCAGGAAAAAGTGCAGCAACTGATTGACAAAGGGTGCAATTCCTTTCTAGAAGGAGTTTTAGTTGTTCATGTCAACCTCTCAGACATCTAAGCTCGCAGATTCAGAGGGTTATTTCCAGAAGCCAGTGGTCCAGACAGGCAGACGTCCTCAACATTGGCAATCCTCGGACTTTTTATCATTTGCATTGGTAGTTTCTTTCCTGTTAGTTACTACTTACTTTTAAACATTGTGTTCTGAATGGTAATATTAATGAAGTGACTATGCCTTTTTCTGAATTAATCATGTCGATTTCGCTCATTTGTATTATTTTTGCACTGCACTTTTTATCCACTCCACTTTATCACTATGATTAGCAAAGATTAGGGGGGGGGGGGGATGACGAAAACTAAATACTCATAACTGATGATCGTATGCTTTCGAATAAAACCCTGCCGATGATGTACATGCATTGTTCCAAATCCCCCAAACACCGGAGAGATAAGGAGTTAGTCCCTAGTTAACCACTTCGAGCCTAGAAGTAGGAGTTTCTTTCGGACTTTTAAACCCTCACATCTTAACCTGGGGCAGGGTAGTTGTCAGTTATCTTGATCGAGCATTAAAATGGTATAGAGGAGTGTCCCCATTCGAGGACCAATCACAATCCCTCTCAAGAGGTCGTACCTCGTCGACCACAATGGTTAAACCTCACCAAGCAGGAGTGAGACAATTATAACCTTTTCGGAGAAATCGAGACAACCAGTGTCGCACGACTTGTTCCTAAAGAAAGAAAAATAAAAAGAAAGAAAAAGAAAGCCCGCTAAGTAAAAAGAAAAAGAAAAGCTAGAAAGCAAATACTTAGGCAAAAAGGGGCATCCCGCTGGACCTCAAAATCGAAAAGAACTCAAAAAGAGTCGGTCCAGGCAAAAATTAGGGAACTAAATAATAAAAGAAAGGATCTCAAAAGAAAAATCCTCGAGCAAGGACAAAGTTGTGTGATTACAGACACAGAGGATGAAAAAAGGCAACTGTCACTCTGAAAACCTTGTGAGTTCCTTAACTATCACTCCTACCATTCAACAAACATATTGAAGAGGTGAGCGCTTGTGCTAGGTTAACTAAACATTAGGATTGGAGATCGTCACGGATAAGGGGTGGGTACAAATCAAACTTTGAGCCTAATATCCTTTGTTTCACAAACCGTGAACCCGATCACGATACAACCCTTAAAAGACCTAACTGAGGCAGGGTTTATTCTGAAAGTGTATTATGATGAGGTTGAGTAACCTGACTCCTACATGATTTTCTAATCATATCCTTGTTGTATCTTTCACTAATTAAATCAGCAGTACGTTTGGACTTTTTGGTTCATTCGTAACTCACTATCACGACACTTGATAAGTGACATGTTTTTAAAATCTGCATGAACACCGCATTAAAATTACCATTCGTGAACAAACAATTTTAATTGCAGGTCAGTAGTTGACATGGAGGAAATTCCAACAGGGAATGATCAAACAGGACTAGATCATTTAGCAGTTTGGACCAGAATGGCATATACTTTAAACCTTCTAAATCTGGGACATTGACATCCAGAGAGTATGGAATCAGTCAGTCTGAGGACAAGTCCTAAAGCATTGGTTGATTACGGGGCAAATGTTCAAGAAGCAGTTGATCAGCAATGAATCCTCTCGAGACCCAATCAGGGGCAATCATCCAGAGTTTCTTTGAGCTGAGGGCAGATCCCCTCAAGTATTCAGTCAGATCAGGTTAAGTCGCTTCAACGCTCATTCAGGGGCAAACTACTTCAAGAGTATATTGAAGCCAACCATTATGAGAGTTGGTTAATCAAGGATAAATCCTTTTATTGTACAGATTCTGGGGCAAGCCATCTCAAGCTCGTTTCATGGCAAACTTTTATGTTCAAGAGATCAGATTTTTGCAGGGTCGTTACCCTTGGGGCATTTGTCAGAGATGTGTCCCGAGCATTATCATCATATCCTCGGTAGAGTCATATGCAGAGTATTGGGCTCACTCCCCAGCATGTCAGGATTGGATTTCTTTCCGAGCAGAAGTGAAGTCTCCTAAGCAGGGTCAGTTGTGTTCCCCACGAGGTTTGAACGTGGACTGTGAGCACTGATTTGTTTCCCCAAGCAGAGAGATAGATTCTTCCCAACTAGAGTCCTTTCCAGCAATTGGAGTTTGCATCTCCATCTCCGGTAGAGTTGTGCAGGTTAAAGGAGCAGTCAAGTACGTACCCTTGTCTTCGGCAGTTGGTCGGTACACAGTTTAATCCCCACAGACTGCAGGTATATGCTTACTCCCCAACGAGTCGAGATCGGATTTCCTTCCACCAGGTAGGTGTGGAATCTTTCCCAGCAATGGGTTAGTACACAGTTTTCTCCAGCAGATTGTCTGTAAATATTCAGCTCTCAGCAGTTCGGACCGAGGTCTCTGGCAGAGTTGATTTTCCTGCAAAGTAGTATTCTCCCCGGCAGGTAAGATTGATTCCAGTGTCTGGTTGTCTATCCTCAGCCGAATTTTCCGTTCCCAGGAGATTTGTATCCTGGAGAGCCAGTCAGGGCATTGTGCTTCTTCAGCAGGTAAGAATGATTATTTAGCAGGCTGGTTGTCTCCCCAATAGATTCGGCTATTTCCCCAGGAGAGTTCTTATTTCAGAAGGTCGTCCATGGCATTTTCCCAGCTGAGTTGGCCATCCGTGGTTGGTTTCCTCAGTATAAGTCCAATCGTTATTGGCACATGTAAACTACTCCCAGCAGGGTTGTTTCTTTCCCCAGCAAAGTTGGCTTCCTTGCTAGCATTTATTTTGCTGGAGCGGTTTCTTTGCATTTTGCATTGTGCATAGCATCTACCCAAACGCATAGTATTTCTATTTCGTATGGAGCATTACGCCATTTTCCAACATATGCATCTGAAGCATAGGCCACGTTTGATACCTTTGATGTCGGTTGCCTTTGAGGGCTGAGGATTTTAAGTTCAGGAGATTTTTGTATTATCCCCCCATTGGGTGGATCTTTGGGGTCTTCGTGCTATTGGTTTCCCCTCAGCAGAGTCGTTTGGGTAAACGTTATCTTTTACCAGGAGTGGTTTGTATAAGCGTTTTCTTTTCCCCCCCAGGTGAGTCGCGTGTAAACGTTTTCTTCCCTGGCCGAGCCTTTGGTTCAGACGTTTTCTCCAACGGAGTTTGGGTAAGCTCATTTTCCTCGACAGAGTCGTTTGTTTAAACCTCTCTTTTCCTATCGGAGCTTTTACCCGTGAGTTGTGAGTCGGTTGATTTTGTCGCCTTCGTATGTTGGGCATATTATGCCAACTATTGGTTGTTAATTCCCAGTGTGGTCTATTTCGGGAGTGTTATCCCAACTTTTGGTTGGTAATCCCTGGTTTCCCCGCAAAGTCCTTATTCCAACTTTTGGTTGGTAATATTCGTTTCATTCCAACTTTTGGTTGGTGACCTATTGGCGTTTGGATGTTATTCCAACTTTTGGTTGGTAATCCTCGTTTTCCTCAGCAAAGTTGATTATTCCAACTTTTGATTGGCAATCGTTGTTGCGGTTAGTATGCTTTCATTCAACGTTTCCAACAATCCTAACTTTTGGTTAGTAGCCTTTTTATTCCAACTTTTGGTTGGTAGTTCCGGACGTTATTCCAACTTTTGGCTGGTAGTCTTCCTTTGTTGATCATTCCAACTTTTGGTTGGTAGTCTACTTTTGTGGCCGTTATTCCAATTTTTGGTTGGTAGTGTCGGATGGTCATTCCAACTTTTGGTTGGTAGTCTTCCGTGGTGGAGTCAGCTTTGTGCAGCGTCTCCAGCGATCCTAACTTTTGGTTAGTAGCTTGCGTTCCGACTTTTGGTCGAGGTTGGCCTTTTCCTGGTGATCCTAACTTTTGGTTAGTAGCCTTGCTTCCCAACTTTTGGTTGGATTTTATCCCCTACAGTCGTTATTCCAACTTTTGGTTGGTAGTCTGTTGCTGGTTGGTGTTATTCCAACTTTTGGTTGGTAGTCCCCAGCGGGGTCCGAAGCTTTGTTGATGTTATCCCAACTTTTGGTTGGTAATCCTGTGGTGGTGGTACGTTTATCCCAACTTTTGGTTGGTAGTTCTCCTCTATTCCTGGGCGGAGTCGTTATTCCAACTTTTAGTTGGTAACTTCGTGTGATTATGACTTTTGGTTGGTGAGATTTTGTTGATTTGATTCCAATTTTTGGTTGGTAGTCTTCCTTTCCTGGATTCCTTATTCTAACTTTTGGTTGGTAACCGTGTTTGATTCCAACTTTTGGTTGGTAGTCTTTGACCTTTGCGTATGATTCCAACTTTTGGTTGGTAACTTCGTGTGACTCCAACTTTTGGTTGGTAGCTTTGTTCGATTCCAACTTTTGGTTGGTAGTCTTCTGTTCCTGGATGTGTTATTCCAACTTTTGGTTGGCAATTAGTGACTTGTCAGAGTTTGTTTGATTCCAACTTTTGGTTGGTGAGATTTTGTTGATGTTATTCCAACTTTTGGTTGGTATCCTTTACTTCAATTCCAACTCTCGGTTGGTAGCTTTGTCTTATTCCAACTTTCGGTTGGTAAGATTTTGTGGACGCAATCTCAAATGTTGGTTGGTAGTCTTGTGGAGTGTTATCCCAACTTTTGGTTGGTAGCTTGTGGTCGTCTGGTGAATTCAACTTTTGGTTGATAGTGTAGATTCAACTTTGTTCGGTGTTCCGGTGATCCCAACTTTTGCTTGGTAGCTTGTGGTTAGTACTTTCGTTGCATTCTGACTTTTGGTCAGTGTACTTCTCCAGTTAAGTAGTCCCGCCATTTCACCTTCGGTCAGCGTTTCGGTGATTCCAACCCTTGGTTGGTAGTGTTCGGTTTCATTCTCCGGAGAGTAACCCTTATCACATCTTTTGGATGGTATCCTTTGATTTGTATCTTGTGGTAGACGCTTTCCTCCCTGCCAAAGTTGTCTGGTTTAAGCTTTTCTTCCCCAGCGGAGTGTTCTTGTGATCAGTTCAGTTACCTCTGGAGATTTTCCTCCCTAATCATAGTTTGCAGTTTATTTTTGCGGTTGGAAAATTTTTGGGTTCTTTGGTATTCAACCGTCTTTTACCTTTGAACGTTTGAAAGTCGTTCGCTTTTCAACCATTCAGGTCCAAGCCGTTTAAATAGGGGCGGCTGTTGTACCCCAAAATTTGACCAATCGTTTCTCGTTATTTGGCTTGTGTTTCGATTCATTTTGCATTTGCATCTGCATATCGCATATCGTGCATTTTTTAGCCGGATTGATTTTATCGGGATTACGACCCTTTCCTCACGTCTTAGGCAATTCAAACCAGTTCGGATAAGAGGTTTATTTTGGAATTTATGCTCTTCCCGGTGTTTTCAGCTCATGCTGTTGTTTTTTAGGATACTTCGGTGTCCGTATTTTTACTGGTTATTCCATTGCATTCTCGCGTTCGTATTCGTTGATTTAACCGATTTCCATTGTTTTTGTTCCTTATGGAATTATTGGCAATTTGCTAGATTTTATTTCCAATTTTTTAGCATAGAAATTAAGGTTTAGATTTTTAAATAGATATTTTTATCCCTTATCCTCTATATTTTTAGAATTTTAATAGATTTTAAATAGTTTTTTTTTTCTATTTTTAGAGTTTTCTAGAAATTAATTGTTTTTAGAATAAATTCTTTTAGATTTCAATTAGATTGGTTAATCTAGTTTATTTTTGGTTAGAGTCTTAGATTAGATTTTAATTTGAATAGTAGTTATTAATTATTTTTGGTAATCCATCATCATTTTCGATTTTAGCTTTTAATTAGGCTTTCAATTTTATTAATTAGTTTTAATATGTAGCTTTAATCATTGTTCAACTTTAATCAATTAAAAGTCAGATTTTACAAGTATTAGTCAGATTTTCGTGGGCCACATGCCCATTAAGCAGGCCCACTCATGCAGATCCACGCCATGTGTCACTCTATAAAAGCACTCAGTACTCTCTCTCCGGTTGGTTGACACATCACCCCTTCACCCATGCATGCACGCCACCTCACTCTCTCTCTCTCTCTCTCTCTCTCTCTCTCTCTCTCCCAGGCAACACCTCACACCACACGCATGCAAACCCTAGAACACTCGCCGGAGAAATCATACGGTAGCCAAACTTGCAGGAAGCATCGCCGAAAAACTCATCCACTCGCCGGATAATTCATACGAAATTCATCCTATCTTCATCTTTTTTTCCAGCAATCTTCACAAATTCATCAACAATGTTCATCCATGTTCATGCAGTTTTTTTCCAGAAATCACCCTCATATCTTCATCCGTTCTTCGTGAACCTTCAAGAAACTTCTTCAAACCTTCAAGAATCCATCAAGTTCATAACCGTTTTTCTCCGAATTCTCCTTCAAATCTTCACACGAAATTCATCGATCTTGAACAATTTTTCCGTAATCTTCATCGATGTTCATCGTTTCCGCTCAAACTCTTCCCCAGAAACTTCAATCTCCATAACAGTCTTCCTCAAATGTTCATACTAATCTTCATCCACAGTTTTTTTACGGAAATTTTATGTTCATCCAACCTTCAAGAACTTCATCAAACCTTCGAATCTTCATCGTTTCCGGAATCTTCATCAAGATCTTTGAACCTTCATCATACCTTCTTCCAGATTTTTCCTTCAAACTTCATACGAACTTCATCTGTCCACCATAATCTTTCGCCAGATTCTTCAAGATCGTCAAACAAACCATCAACATTTCTCCAGATCTGAGTTCAACAATCTTCATACGCATTCGTTAATGTTCATCGCGTCTTCAACGGTCTCCCAGAAGTGTTCACGATTGTCACCCATGTTCAAGCGTTTTCCAAAAGCTCAACCAATCATCAAACATTCATCCAGATTTTTCAACTTCATGGATCTTCTTTATCCGTTTATCCATTTCCTTGTTCTTTTGAAGAAACTTCATCGTGTTTATCGTCTTCACTTTTTTCCTCCAAAAATATTCAAGATCTTCCATTAACGTCATCTGAAGATACATCAGCAACGACATCTTCAAACATGCTAGCAACGATCCATTTCACAATCTCCAGATTACGAAGTAACTCTTTCAGATCCATGGATCTTTAATAGGTTTGTGTTTGTTTAACTTGAAGAACGAGATGAGCTCAAGATTGAGCTAAGAAAGAAGTTCTCGTGTTGATTGGATGAGAGTGTGGAGGAAGAAGCAAAGAGGAGACGGAGAGGTGAGGGAGACGAAGGAGGGAGACGGCGGCGGAAGCGCTAGGGTTTCCTTTGGCATAATGAAGAAGACACTTTGAAGCTTCGTGGACTCTCTGGGACGGGTTAGTGGGCTTTGTTTGGCCCAATTGTTTTTTTTTGCTGATACACCCTCCGTTATCCACTGTGCACTCCCCTTTGGCTGCAGCTGTTTGATTGTGCTGGGCTCAAAGCCCAACCGTATTTCTTGCGAGATTTTACTGGACCATATCCCCTAGTCCGCTGTAACCCCTTGCTGTATTTTCTTTTGTGAATGCTTTAGTATTTTGTATTGTATTTTCTTTCTATTTTTCTTTTAGGAAATTATAGTATTATTTTCTTAGAATATTATGTGCATACATATTTTGGAATAGAATTTTATATTCTATTTTTTCTATATTCAATTTGCCTTGTAATTTCTTTAGAAGCTTATTTTTCTATTAGGTGTTTATTTCTTTTAGAGGTTGAACTCAATTTCCTTTTTTTTATAGGATCTCTTTTCATCTCATTTTCGTTTTATAGGTCGATGACGACACTTCCGTAAACCGTTATTAATCGACTTGTTGATGGATAATGTAGGATCCGAGACCATTTTTTCTCTCCTCAATTTTCTTTTCCATCTGATTTTATTTTGACTTTATTCTATGCTGGTCCGTATGACACGATTCAATTGGAGAAAGATTCGCAATATCAATTCTCTATCTTGTCTTTGACACGAATATCAATACGCTACCTCTTAGAGTTTGACTTTATTTATAAGTCAAATTATGAAAGGTTTAGTATTACATTGGTTCTGATTCGAAGCGTCTTCATCAAGGACCAAAAGAGGAGAAGATTGGAATGGAGCTTGCGCACAATGTCAAGGGCCAACGGAACCGCTCCGTTCGATAACATCTTTCTTATTCGAGTCTTTATGCAACCGTCGAGTGTTGTGAGTTGTAGCGTTAGACACGTGGGAAATGATGAGTGGGGCTTCCTCTTTCTCGTCTAGAGTGTTTAGTGTAGCACCCTTTGGGTGATATGCGACACATTCGCTCCTACGCCTTAGGTTCTTACGTGTGTGTCCCGAGTTCCTTCTCGTTTGGGCGTGTTAGGCCTGCTTCCTCTTTGTTCTCGCCCCCGTGCGATCGAAACCCTTTTGTCTCGCATCCTGGAGATTGAGATCCCTTCTCTTGCCTCTGTGCAATCGAGACCATTTCCTGTAATTGGCCAAACTACGTTTGCTCTGATCTCTCATACCTGTTGAGAGTACGTAGGCATAGGATTGCAATAATCCTAGCGAGCACTTTTCCCTCTTTCCTATAGTTGTCTGAACTACAGCTGCTCTGATTTCTCGTACCAGACGGGAATATGTAGGCATAGGATGCGATATCCTAGCGAGCACACTAACAACTAACTTCTTTGTTCTCTCGCTTCCGTGTGATCGAGACTTTCCCGCTAACGAATAATCTATCCCTTTCTCTTGCCCTAGCGCAATTAAGACCAGACCGTAGTTGTAGAACCCGTAGGTTCCCGTACCGTTAAACCAACGACATACTACGCCCGTTCTACCGCAAACAGGTAACGCCTAAGTCTCCAATGGTCGAGCAGCATACACCTAACTGCTAGAATGCGTACGCTAGTATAGTCAATCTTTTCTCTCGCTTCCTGTGTGATCGAGAACACCCCGGTTACCCGTAGTTATCCTAAACTACGGCTGCTCTGATTTCTTGTACCAGATGAGAATACCTAGGCACAAGATGCGACGTCTTGGCGAGCAACCTCCCCCGTAGTTTCCTGAACTACGTTGACTCTGACTTTCCCATTGCACGAGGGAATACGTAGGTATAGAAAGGCGATGCTCTATCGAGTCATTTCTTTCCATTTAGCTTTAGAAGCCATAAATTAGATTGTTTTTCACCCATAAACTAGACAACCAAGCGTGGATCCCGTCGAGTACGACGGACGTGAGGGGTGCTAATACCTTCCCCTTTCGTTACCGACTCCCGAACCTGAGATTTGGTTGTGATGACCAATCTTATCTCGTTTCGTCAGGTTTTCTCTGCTCGTTTCCTTTCCCTCTAGTTGGGATAAATAACGAATGGTGGCGACTCTTTTGTCATTGCTGACACCTTTTTTCACAGTAGCGACAGAACTACAGTAGGTGCCGACACAAAACCAGGTGGAAGACCAAATGGAGGGACACTTGCAGTAGTAACAGATGGTTGAGGATCCACAACAGCATTGGCAATCTCATAAACAACAGTGGGTTGAGTATCCATCCTCGCTCGTATAACTTGTAGCATCTCCATAATCTGCCCCACACTTCCCCGAAGGTCTTCTAACTCATTGTTAACACGATCAAGCTCTTGATTTTGTTCCGCCATCTTTTTACGAGCTCGAGATCTGGTGTTGTATTGGTGCAGAGGACTCAGGGTGAATGAATTGAAGACGAGAGAACCGAAATAAGAAAACCGGAAGGAAAATGCACATGCAAAGACATGGATGCAATGTCATATAATGATTTCAAGGATTTCAAGGCCAGTTGCAAATGTTTTTTTATTTAGGAAAACTGAAGAAGTTTTAGATTTTGAAATTTTGGATCCCTTTTTTGAATTTGCAGAGGACCGACAGTTGAGTTCCTTGAAACCAAGAATGTTATGATGCTTGAATGGATACACAAACACACATATACACATAGGTAGATAAGCAAACAAAAATCCTAGGTTAGAGGGTCATGAGCATGGAGCCATGGTCTATCCATCCCGAAAGGTATGTACTAAGGGTTAATTGTACTTGTAGAATAAGAATTCTAAGAGGTTCCCAAAGTCATCTGTCCATCTTTCGGATATTATCAATTTCCTGAATAACTCGATGGTTAACAATATTCTCAAGAGAACCTCTTTTGAGTGTAGTATCATGTAGCAACTATTTCGGGACTGCTCCTCATAGTCATCGCACTACGTCCTAAGAAAGGCCAAAGTTGTGTTAAGTTTAACTAAAGGTTCCCAGTATCACAGGCTCCTAGGTCGAAAACAGTAACTGTTTTCACGAATACTCGTTCAACAATACCATTCCCAATAGGGCCTCAACTGAGTGGTAATTCTCAAGTCAACTTGGTCGGGAATCACTCCCTATAAGCCTTGTCAAATATATCACCTTCCTATCATAATTGCACTCAAGTCCAGGTATAGGACTTATCTCACAACAATATATAACCCAAGCAGGTACAGTCATATAAATATATACAGACAGATAATATATCAAATAACATAAATAAACAAGTTAGGGGTAACCCTCGAAAGAATTCGAACATCCCCAGTGAAGTCGCCATTTTCTATTGCAATGAGAATAGGATATCAAATTGTTGATTAAATTGAATCACAAATCTTGAATTCACAATCGGTCTTTGATTTATCTGAAGGAAAGGTTAAAGAAAGAAAAACCTAATTGCATCGTAAACACAATATCGGCGACACCGGCATTTAAAGATAAGTTCTCATTCTTCTCCTTTTGGGTGTATGCGATTTAGGGTTTTCGTTTTCTGTGTGTCTGTCCTTTTGATCTTTCTCTTCCCTTTTATAAACAAAAAGCACTCAATGCTTGTGATTTCGTATTGAAAACCATTAACCACATTATCCAAATTTGCTCGAAAAAAGTGTTTGAAAATCTAGGCAATGAATTAGGTTCAAAACTTGTTGGTGTAACCATTAATCTTAGATTTAATTTTCTTTCAAACTTTCCATTTTCATAGTCAAAAATAAATTGTGAGATTTGATGTTGGTTCCAATTTTATGTGAATTTAAATTTTTTTGAATCCTTGCCATGTTCTGATGATTTCCTTATGATTAATGATTTGTAGGAGATTAAAGGTGTAATATGATTACTGTCGTGAGTGAGACGTGACCTTGCTTGGTTCGCTGAGGATTTGAACATCCTATTTCGAGCAAAATGTACTCCTTTCCACTCTCTACATAGTATCAGAATTTGCAAGGCTCTTCCATAAAGTCGTCCCAGGATAGCATTTCCCAATGGAGAGTGCCCTTATGTCGACTTCATGGATTTGGTCGCCTCTTCTGTGTACACCATAAATTGCTTCTCATAGTCAACTCATGTTGGGGTAGGAAGCACTCAACCCTGTTAGCAAAATGAGCACAAATAGAGGGAAGTTACAAGAAAATCTAAATCCTGTTTTCGTTTTCTTTCTTGACAAATTAGAATGTAAAACATGATGTTGATAAATTCTAATTTGGAAGGTCCTATCTCTTTGTGAACTTCTCCAGGTGACATAAGTGTCGGAGGAAGGCAGACTAGGCTAGCTCCTTCATTTGCGTATGGGTCTTTTCGTTGATATACCAAGGAATAACGATTTGGCACAGAAGGCACTTGGGTTTGAAGCTTGCAATATCGTAACGACCTCTTTTCCTGAACTTTTCCCAGCTTGGCATAACTTCTCTGGCAATGAAAAGTATGGTTAATCTTATTGTATTGGTGGATACCCCTTATAGGAATACGTTTCTTTTTATTTATTTTGTCCAAACTGAAGAATTTTAGTTTAAAATTCAAAATAAAGGAATGTTTGGCTTAGTTTTCAGCTCAAATCCTCTTGCAATTTGATGTATGAACGTTTGGGTATAGTGGGGTATGATTGGGTCTGTTCTTTCATTGTATCTTAGCCTTTGGAACACGGAAATTCAAATTGGAAATTATTTAACTTATGAACAAAGTCTTGGTATACTTCTAAACTTAACATTTTTAAGCCTTCCAAATTTCTTGAATTTTCATTTGAGCTTTGTATGAATCAATCCTTGAGTTTTATACATTTAATCATGATTAGTTTGAATAATTGATATATGTTGGGTTTACGAGCCTTTGTGGTAAATCTTGGAATTAACGTGTACACTTTGACATGAAATCTTGGAGAACTTGGATCTAAAAATGATACAAACTAAATGCCCATCTCCTTAAATTTCCATCATGAATCTCATCTTGCCCAAAGTCGAATGGATTAAAAAGTGAGACCTAATGAATCAACTTATCATGCGATTTCCAAAATTTGAGACCTTGGGTCTTTATGAAAAAAATGATGAATCTTGCACTTAGCGGAATGCCAAAAGACTCTTTTGAATCAAAACTTTTTAATAACTACATGGCATAACCCCACTTGAATGTTGATACAAAGCCTCTTTGAAATTGAAACTTCAATGCCAAACTCAAATTTGGATTTGAAACTAATCATAGTGAGTTCATTTGATATTTGTAAAGAAATGAACCTTGAATCTTAAATTGAAGTTTATTTGTCTGAACCCGAGCCCGAATTGTTCGTTCATATTCTGTTTCACATCAAATAGTTCAAAAACTATCACAATCCAAACCTTTTCATTTTACTATCAATAATCCCCCTTCATAAATAAAATCAAACCATGTCGTGAAAAGTCTTTGGAGATTCACATTAGACATACAATCCCAACCAGTTCTAAAACCGGAATCCTTGAAATCAAAGGACAGAAAATTTTAATTCTCCTTAGGAAACCTCTAAGCAATAAAGGGGTAAGAGCACAGATAATACCTTCATGATCTTCGAATCTTCTTCAGTAACCTAAAAAAACAAAACTAAAACTAAAAAATGGTTAGCTAATGCATGGATGGTTACCTAGATGATATGTCGAAGAAACAGTGAATCTAAAGGAAAAATTTGGGGTACAACAATCATCATGTTCAAAGCATGTATCCAAACTAGACATTTGTCAATCCTTATCAACCTCAAAAGGATTCAAACATCCACATAAAAACATAGTAGTTCAAAAGACAAGTCATACACAATGAGTCAAAGGAAATCACAAGCTTAAACATAGCCTTTCATGTCAATTAAGATCATCAAGCATCAAATGAATTCATACAAAAGCACAAACTCACAAACTAGGTCAAAGCATGCAAGCCATATGATCAAAACATCCATCAACTTGAAACAAAAATCAAAAATAGAAAAATGATCAAATAAAATCCAATTAAAATCTCATGCTTAAGGAAAAGTATTCAAGAATAAGTGAGGAAAAGATCCCAAAGAGAATTGCACAAGTGCATCATCAAAACCAATCAACAAGTCAAGTAAGTTTCACAAGTCGAGCACAAATTGAGGGCTAATTTAATCCATAAGAAAACAAATCAAAATACATCATTCAAGCACCAAACCAGCACCCAAATATTGATCACTTATGTATCAAAAGATGATCAAAACAATGGCTCAAGAAAGCTCACAAAATGCCTTAACATAAACCCTAATTCATGGTATTCAAATAAAACACTCTTCACAGATAATTAAAAATAAAATAGAAAAATTAATTAAAAAAATAAAAAATATGACAAATATCTCAAGTCATCAAAATATTTAAAAATAATTTTTGTGTATTTTTAAAGTAATAGGAACAATAAAAATAAAATCAGAACCAAAGGAAAGAAAATAAAACTAAATATGAAAGAAATAAAGGAGGGGGTGCATCAGCAGAAATAAAATAACATGAACTCAGGTTTACACGCGTGTTAGGCTCAAATGGAGGGGTGCCAATAGCCAAATGCCACTAAGCCCAATCCAATAACAAAATCAGAAACAAAAAACGTGCTTGTGTGGCATGGTCACTTACACACATCAGATCCAAGCAAGCACACGCAGGCAAAGTAAAAAATTCAAACAAAGTCCA
Organism: Lathyrus sativus; assembly: GCA_963859935.3. Taxonomy (NCBI): domain Eukaryota; kingdom Viridiplantae; phylum Streptophyta; class Magnoliopsida; order Fabales; family Fabaceae; genus Lathyrus; species Lathyrus sativus. Next base: position 191,358,173 of record OZ012737.1, read on the forward strand.
CGCCACCTCAGCTTTGAACCTCAGACGTCAGAGCCCTAGCTCCGATCGTCTTCCCTGGTGAGCTTCACCGGTGACGAGTGCAAACAACACCAAAGCCAAATAAACCTTATACCATCTTGAATCTCTTTTCACATAGAGTGCAAATCTAGTCCCAATTTTCATTTAAAACAACTCAAAGTGGAGAGTTGTGCTATTCCTTCACACACTCGCACTAGCTTCAGGAACCTCACCAAAATGATTCACAAGCCCTCAGAGATGATAAATAATACAAGAGAATGAAAGGAAACTTGAAGAGCGGAGCAACCCGTGTTGAGAAAATTTCTTCTTCTTGTGAGCTTTCTTTTTTAGTTTCTATCTAAATTAGGCCCTCTTCCCTAGGGTTTTTAGTTTATATATGGAAGGTTTTGCCAAGTTAAAAACCTTTACTGTGGTTAAAAGTAACTTAGTGAGAGGTTTTTGCAAAATTTGAAATGAGGAGGTGGTGGTACGAATTGGTATGCTTTGTGGCTGTTTTCTTTGTGTAGCAAGGGAGGCAAGAGGGCCAGAATAGTGTGCAATTTTTGCTTCCAAATGACTTATGATAAACATGAGAGATGTAACAACATTAAAAGCATGATTACCTATCCATATGGCTCACTTTATCTAATCATAACTCCATGAATTTTGGTTCAAAATGTGAAATCTTGAGTTCAATGGAAATTAGGGAGTAAGATGATCACATTATATGTTTAAAATGAAATGAAACAAGACTTGGATTCATGAGAAAATTGAAGTTGAAATCATGTCCAAAATTCTACCCCAATGTAACTTAGAAAAATTTTTAGTTATGAACTTTTGGCAACTTTGGCACCCTATGTTTGAAGGCGCATAACTTGATGAGTTTTGATCCAATGAGAGAGTTCTAGTAATGGATGGAAAGCTTGAAGAATTATATTAAACTTTCATGTTGTGGGAAAACTCAATTGAAGTCAAGAACTTGGTGAAAAATGTCTTGGAAGTTGGGTTGAAAAATCTATCTAACCACTTGCCACTTTTGACAACTTTGAAACCCTAATTTGGGAGCATCATAACTTGAGTTCTACACATCCAACGGAGATGATATAGTACTCAAAAGAAATCTTGGAGGATGCTCTATAATTCTAATTTTGTGGGAAAATTCAAATGAAGCTTGTATCACCATGAAAAATTGGCATGAAAGTAGGTATTTCAAACTGAATTTCTATACTTAGAAAAATTTCTAAGTGTAGAAATGCCATAATCTCCTTTTTCCAAACTTTGACTCATCATAACTCCTAAACCATGAATCTTTTTGGACATGCTTTCTTCCACAAACTTGTAGTTCATGATGTCCTATTCAATTTGATAGCTAGTTTGCCTTCATTGGATCAAAAATGAGAAAGTTATGGAAGTTGCAAGATGGCTAGAATTAGGGTTTTTCACACTTAGAATTTTTTTGATCAAAACCCTAATTTAGTCAAACTCTTGATTTTATGTTTCTCCTTGATTCTTCTTGTCCCAAACTCACGAAATCATTTGAAACAAGTATCATGCCCTTGATTGACCTTGAGATCCAAGATTTGACCTAATTGAATCATAATTGACTTTTGTTGACCAGATGAAACCCTAAGACCACTTCCACTGACTGAGGATCTTGTGGTAGCTTGTGATAACATATAATCCATGTAGGGACCCTTAAGGTATATGTTGAGCTTTAGAATCATGTCTTTCCCAAGGAATTAGCCATAAGCCTCCTCTGAATCAAACTCTTGACTTGTTATCCATGAGATAGGAGGAGAAGAATCACTGCTTGCATTCTTGATTCAAGTGGTGGAGTGATATGCCTTGATGATGATGAAGACTTTGTAACTTGATATTTCCACAAAGTTTAGCTTGAGATCTTGATTCACATTTGAGGATGAAGCTCCTCTTTTGATTGCTGGATAAGATACCCTGATCCTTATCTAAGACCAATGCTAGGTGCAAATGTCAATGCAAATGATAATGATATGGAGGTCAAAGGTTAGCGTGAAAAAGAGGGTGTGACAGATGCCCCTATTTAATCTCTTTGAACTTGAAAGTGATTATGACGAAGGCCTTCTTAGGCTCAAGGTACAAGGAAATTAAATACAAGAATACTCAATGTTTTCAACTAACCGGGGTGGAATGTATCAGGATGGAATAACAAGATGGCTTTGAAAAAGGAACCTGTCAAAAGGTAAATGGTAATCTGATGGATTGGTTGATTATGAGGGGTATATGATGATATGCTCGAGATGCAATGCAAAAGAACTCGAGTACTTTGTGTCGTACCTTGAAAAATACGATCCTCGCGATGGATGTGGAAAAACGTTCAAATAGAGTCGCCACCGAACTTTATTCATTCCAAGGAAGGAATAGGAAAATATCAATAAAACATTTAAAGAGATAAGAACATGGTCATCGCAACCAAATTATAGGCTCGAGATTCGATTACGCAAAAGGGAAGGTATTAGTACCCTCTACGTCAGTTGTACTCAACGGGAACCTCTTGATTTATTTCGAGAGAAACGTTAGCTACACTTATTTGTTATCTTCTAAAGGATTCTCTTCTAAGGGGAAAATGGGTGGTTTTAAGATAGGATGCTCACCAAGGATTGGAGCCCTTGTGCCTACCTACTCCCTCGTGCAATGGGAAAGTCGGAACATCGTAGTTCGTGAGACTATGATAAAAGTTTTGGCGTAAAAAGAAAAAAGGTGGCTCGCTAGGATCTCGCAATCCTATGCCTATGTATTCTCATTGATAAATGAGAAATCAGAGCGTCCGTAGTTCGGAAAACTACGGTTGGTTGGTTCATGTTTGAAACGAACGAGAGTTTCGGTCGCATTCTAACTGCTAAATGTTGGTTTGTCTGCTCGCTAGGGAAGACTGAAGCACTAGTTCATATGCACGGAAGAAGGGACTAAACAATGTTCTTTGGGAAAGGTTATTTGATTTGTAGATTGCACGAGGGCGAAGAATTAATGTCTTGGGAAGTTTCAATTGCACATGGGCGAGAAAAGAGAGTTTGATGTATTGGATGTTTTGCTAGAGGTGACGATTACCTGAAGCTTAAGAAAGGCTCCTCGGGCCCAAGTAATCGGAAAAGTGAGTCAAATGCTTGACTCTCTCTCTTTTTAAACCTTAATTGCAAAAGGATTTCGATGTGGGTCGAGTAAGTTAATCGGACGATGATTACTCGAAGCTTAAGAAAGGCTCATCGGGCCCAAGTAATCGGGAGAGTGAGTCAAAGACTTGAATTTCTCTCTTTTCCATCTCGAAAAGAGGTTGTGTTTGGAAAGAGTTTTGAACGATGGAAGATAGTTAAAGTATTTTAAACGGATGAGGATTACTTGAAGCTTAAGAAAGGCTCTTCGGGCCCAAGTAATCAGGAGAATGAGTGAAAGGCTCGACTCTCTTTCTTTTTCATCTTATATTATGAAAGAGCTTTGATATAGTTAGAGCATGTTAAATTGGATGATGATTACTTAAGGCTTAAGAAAGGCTCCTCGGGCTCAAGTAATCGGGAAAATGAGTCAAAGACTTGACTCTCTCTCTTTTTCATCTAAGTGTTGAGAAAATAGGTTTGATTTCGTTTCGCTTTATGAATACTTTAGAGAAGACAATTGTTCGGACTTAAGAAAGGCTCCTCGAGCCCAAAAAATTGAGGAGAGGAATCGAAGACTCCATTCCAACCCCATTTTCATCTCTTATTGAAATTGTGCTTAAGTATGGTTAAGTATTTTGATTTTGTTTGAGGAAAATACTCGATATGAATCGAGGTTTAAATTTGCCTTCGAAACAAATAAGGTTTGAAATAGTGGGGGAGAGGTCCTATTGGTATAGGGTAAGGTCGATGGCGAGGCAAAAACGCTCGATCTACAAGAGGTATGGTTTGTATAGTTTAGGGTTTCGATAAATGAACAAGCAATTGATTTGAGTTTTAATCGTGTACGCTAGCAAAGTGGGCTAGTCTTCTAAACGACCAACTATAAATAATTGATCAAATAGGTCTCACTGTAAGAAATCCCAGGAGTAAGCTTTGAATGTTGTGTATGGTGACCAAAAGGTTGATGGTGATGCTTAGGAAGCAATCGACTTAAAAGGTGAAAAAATGGCTCGACGCTGGATCGAGAATTTATTTTAAAAATGGTTTAGGTTATGCAAGTCCCTAAGGGTGCTCCTAGTAAACAAAACCACAATCAAAGAAAAAGCAATTAAAATGAGTACATCAAAAAGGAAGTGGGGTACATGTAAAGTACACGGGATCGCGAGAAATAAAGGATATCATGGTCAGATAGCCCAAAAGGAAGTCGCGGGACTCGTGAAATAAATCAAAATCAAAGGAAACTTAATTTATCTTTAGCAAACTTAGAGTGAATTCATGTATGAATTACTCTATAAAAAGCCAAGTGATAGTCTATCCGCCCAAACGATTTTTGAAAGTCAAATTGACTTTTAACTTCGATATCGCAACGTAAAGAAAAGCATAAAGTTAACACAACCCATACCTGTTGTAGGTTGAGCACTTTTGCCTCTCAATCGACCTTACCCTATACCAATAGAACCTCCCCTCCACTAGTTCAAACCTTATTTGTTTCGAAGGAAAACTTAAACCGTGATTCATATCGAGCACTTTCCTCAAATAAAATCAAAATACTTAACCATAATTAAACACAATTTCAATAAGAGATGAAAAGGGGGGTTGGAATGGAGTCTTCGATTCCTCTCCTTAATTGTTTGGTCCCGATGAGCCTTTCTTAAGTCCGAACAGTTGTCTTCTCTAAAAGATTCATAAAGCGAAACAAAATCGAACCTATTTTCTCAACACTTAGATGAAAAAGATAGAGAGTCAAGTCTTTGACTCACTTTCCTGATTACTTGGGCCCGGGGAGCCTTTCTTAAGCCTCGAGTAATTTCTATTTAACACTCTCTAACTATATCAAAGCTCTTTCATAATATAAGATGAAAAAGAGAGAGAGTCAAGCCTTTGACTCATTCTCCTTATTACTTGGGCCCGAGAAGCCTTTCTTAAGCTTCAAGTAATCCTTATCTGTTTAAAATACTTTAACTATCTTCCATCATTCAAAACGCTTTCCAAACACAACCTCTTTTCAAGATGGAAAAGAGAGAGAGAGTTAAGTCTTTGACTCACTCTCCCGGTTACTTGGGCCCGAGGAGCCTTTCTTAAGCTTCGAGTAGTCGTCGTCCGATTAACTTACTCGTCCCACATCGAAATCCTTTTGCAATTAAGGTTTAAAAAGAGAGAGAGTCAAGCATTTGACTCACTTTTCCGATTATTTGGGCCCGAGGAGCCTTTCTTAAGCTTTAGGTAATCGTCACCTCTAGCAAAACATCCAATACATCAAACTATCTTTTCTCGCCTCCGTGCGATCGAAAATTTTCAAGACACTAATTCCTCGCCCTCGTGCAATCTACAACTCAAACAACGTTTCCCAAAGAACATTGTTTAGTCCCTTCTTCCGCGCATATGAACTAGTGCTTCAGCCTCCCTTAGCGAGCAGACAAGCCAACATTTAGCAGTTAGAATGCGACCTAAACTCTCGTTTGCTTCAAACACGAACCAACCAACCATAGTTTTCCGAACTATGGACGCTCTGATTTCTCATTTGTCAATGAGAATACATAGGCATAGGAATGTGAGATCCTAGTGAGCCACCTTTTTTCATTTTACCTCAAACCTTTTACCGTAGTCTCACTAACTACGATGCTCTGACTTTCCCATTGCAAGAGGGAGTATGTAGGCACAAGGGCTCCAATCCTTGGCGAGCACCCTATCTTAAAACCACCCACTTTCCCCTTAGAAGCGAATCCTTTAGAAGATAACAAATAAGTGTAGCTAACTGTTCTCTCAAATCGAATGAAGAGGTTCCCGTTGAGTAAAACGGACGTAGAGGGTGCTAATACCTTCCCTCTCGCGTAATCGACTCTCGAACCTAGAATTTGGTTGCAATGACCATGTTCTTATCTCTTTAAAGGTTTTATCGATATTTTCCTATTTCTTCCTTGGAATGAATAAAGTTCGGTGGCAACTCTGTTCGAACTTTTATCCGCATCCATCGCGAGGATCGTATTTTTCGAGGTATGACAAATGACGACTCTGCTAGGGAAACTGCATATCCTTATGCTAGAGAGAGTCAAGCCTAACTTGACTCGAATAGTGAGAGTTAGATCCGCTTGTTTGTTTATCTTCTCCTATTGCTTGCTTGTTTGGTTATTTACTTACTTACTTGCTTATCTTTATTGTATCCTATTATGGTTTCTTGTGACACTATTGCGGTTCTCTGATTATTGGTGCTTTGTGAGATGGCTCTACACCCGAGTCTGAGAAAAAACATAGGATTAGAATGGTGGTTGTGTAGTGGAATCCCTCGAGGAGCCTTTCTCGTTGGGAGGATACGAAAGCCCCACTTAGAGTTGATTCCCTTGAGAATGTTATTGTCGTGGTGAGCCTTTGCCATGGCAATAATGTTCTGAATTGATAACTCTAAGGACCTTTTAACCATTTTCCATGGTGGTCGGTAGGGTTAACGCATGAGGGTCACTCCTTATTGGGTTGATACGAATGCCCCAATCATATGATATCCCTTGAACGTATCATTATTCTGACAATGATATTTTCAACCTCGATATATGACTCTGAGGTCCCTTTAGAAACCTTGGACTCGATGGTTGTGTAGTGGAGACTCACGAGGAGCCTTTCTCGTGGGACAATGCAAAAATCACCTAGAAGAGATTCTTTTAAAGGTATTATTATCGGATGAATCTTTTTCATGTCAATAATTGTCGCACCTCGAAAATTCATTCGAACATACGACCCTCGCGCAAAAGGCGCGGAAATGCAGTTCGACAGAGTCACCACCGAACTTTATTTATCCCGAATGAACGGGAGAGGAAAATATCGAGAAAACCTCATAAACACGGAAGAAACACGGCCGTCGCAACCATATTCCTGGGTTCGGGAGTCGGTTACGCAAGGGGAAGGTGTTACCACCCCTCACGTCCGTTGTACTCAACAGGAACCTCTTAATTCGAGTTGTGATAGAGTTAGCTAAACTTAATTCTTCTCTTCTCAATACTAAGTACTAAAACGGCAAGGGGAAAGGGGATGGTTAGAGGATAGGATGCTCACCAAGGATTGGGGCCCTTGTGCCTACGTATCCTCATTCTGACGAGAATGAGAAATCAGAGCTCTCGTAGTTCGACTACGGGAAAGGATGGGGGAAATGGAAGATGAGGGGGATTGCGCTTGCTAAGATCATCGCAATCTTGTGCCTACGTATCTTACATTCAAGAGTGAATGAAGAATCAGAGCAGTCGTAGTTCGTGGTAACGACCACGAAAGAAACGTGTTTGAATTGGTTGAAAGCGGGTACGGATGACGACTACTTGAAGTTTAAGAAAGACTTCTCGGACCCAAGTAATCGGGAGAGTGAACCAAAGACTTGGAACTCTCTATTTTTCATCTTGAAGAATAAGGTTGTGTTTGAAAAGGGTGGAGTTGAATTGATGACGATTACTTGAAACTTAAGAAATACTTCTCGGACCCAAGTAATCGGGAGAGCGAACCAAAGACTTGGAACTCTCTCTTTTTCATCGCAAAAGAAGGTTTATTGAATGGGTGATGTTGATCAGATGACGACTACTTGAAGCTCAAGAAAGGCTTCTCGAACCCAAGTAGTCGGGAAAGCGAACCAAAGACTTGGAACTCTCTCTTTTTCATCGTGAAAAGAAAGTTGTTTGAGTTTGAAATGAAGTTTGAGAGGATGAGTAATTGGATGATGGTTGAATATTGTCGAGTTGTTAATGTTATTTAAAGGCGTCAATTACTCACACACGAATAAGATAACTCGCATATAAACAACAGAAAGCAAGATCAAAGAGTTGAACCTACTCTTTACACCTTGAAAAGAATTAAGTAGTTGTTAATTGATTGATAGTTTGTTACGAAAATCCACTTGACATTGGATCAAGGGTTTGACTTATTATCGCGTGCAAAACGTGTAATGAATATGGTTTGAGAAACGGGACCGACTTGACTTATGCATCAAGGGTCAAATTGTGTGCAATAGGTTGATGGCGAATGCGTATGAGCACTCGACTTACAGGGTGTTTGAAAATGGCTCGATGATGAAACGATAATTAGTTTAAAAATAGTTTAATCCGCTCTAGTCCCTATGGGTGCTCTTAGGAGATAAAATAATAATCAAAGAAATGTGAAACATACATCGGAATGGGAGAGGGGTACATGTAAGTTACATGGGATTGCACGAAATAAAGGGGTCTCATTGTAAGGTAGCCCAAGAGAAAGCCGTGTGTGTGCATTTGTGTCCTAAACTACGCCTTGAGCAAAGTCGGGCACAACTTAAAATTAAGATACCTACAAATAACCAATGATACAACAGTCCACCAATTCGGCTTTTAGGAGTTTCGATAATTTATTAGATGTTTTCGAATATGGGTGAATAAGAATGAATAACATGATATGACAATATGAATATAGCAAGATAATATAACAATAATATTCACAATAATATTTAACGAAAATTTAAGTTATTGATTAGTTTAGTGAATCGAATCGGGACACGAAAGAATAAGATCTCGTCTTAATCGCAAACATAATACTGATTAATCAAAGGTAGCCTATCACGATCCCAAAGTACGGAAAATGACCCCAATGGTCATTCACCATAGATTTGAAATCGAGAAGATTATCAACTTCGATACGCGACGCTTACGAATAAAAAACTTCATTGATCCAAAAATCAAAATAAAATCGGAGAAAGAAAGTGGTCTCGGATCCTTTGTTTCACGCCAATAAGTTGACGGTTAAACGTTGGTAATCTCGTCATCGACCCAAAAAAAGATAGGACAAAAAGTCCAATAAAAAACAAGAAATTAAATTAACTCTACAATAAAATAAATCTCAAAACTTAAAAAAATAATTCTAAGAAACTAATAGAAAGATAATATAGAAAAGGTATGTATAAATATGCAAACTCTAAATAGAAATAATATAATAAATATCATATTTAATATATACATATAACAAAATGAAATATTTAATAATATATGCAAAATACCTATAATAATATATACATATATAAATAATAATAACGAACTTATAAATAAAATATATACAAAAGATATCAAAAGAAAATAAATAAACAAGATAAATCTAAAGAAATGAAAAAGATATTAATATATAAAAATATTTATAAAAAGAAACAAAACTATATAATACATAATAATAATAATAATAATAATAATAATAATAATAATAATAATAATAATAATAATAATAATAATAATAATAATAATAATATATACATACTAAAAAAAAGTTAGTAAAATGATACAAAATAAATAATTAAATTAAAAAAAACAGAGGGGTTTGTGATAGAAACAGGGGGTGTGTAATTGAAAAAAAAATGGGCCGTGAGGCCCAATCAAAGTAACCAACATCAAATAATAATATATATAAAAAAACAAAATTAATTAACAGAAGAAAAAAAAAAGGAACGGTCCCCTGCTCTTCCTCACGTTTCGTTTCACACCATTTCTCTCTACTCTATACGCTCAGAAACTTCTCCCTCGCTTCTCAATAAATCTCTTTGTTTATCTCTCTGTTTATTTTCATTGAGATCCTTTTCCTATTTCTGCTATGGGTTTGGAAGTAAATATTTGAGTTTGAGGTGTGTTATTGATGATGATGAAGTGAAGTTGATGGGTTTTGAAGCGAAGGAAATGGGTTGTTTCCTGGGTGATTCGAAGATTCGAGTTGTTTCGATCTGGTTTTGTGTGTGGTTCGCCGGCGGTGAAGGGTTTGGGGTTGAGAATAGAGGTCGGTTGATGAACTGGGTTGAAGAATCGCGGTGGGTTTATGTCGAATGTGAGTTGTGAGCGAATTCGGGTTTAAAAAATGTTTGATGATGAGGGTTAAGTGTCGTTAATGGAAGTTTTAGTTGGAGGAAGAAGTTTGGATGGGATTTCTGGGTAGATTTGGTTTTCGGTTGAAGATGCAGTTCTGGTTTTGTTTGAAGAATGCGAAAATGGAAGATGAAGAGGTGGTTGTTGTTGATGGTTTCACGCGTCTGTTTTAGGTTGAAGAAGGTGAAGAAGAACAGTGACATTCGAAGTTGGCGGCTAGGGTTGAAAGGTCTTCTGCAGTGTGTAGAGTTTAGGGTTGGAGGCTGAGAGTTTAGGGTTCTTTGGGAGAGACAATAAATAGTACTCATGCTACTGGAAACTAAACACGTGGCTTGCTCAGAAGTTCCTAATTACAAATTAAAAGACTAAATTTAATTAACTAATAAAAAAAACAATAAAAAAATAGTTAATAGTAAAAAAAACGAAAAAAAACAAAATTGTTGCGAGTGGGATTCGAACCCCCATCTTTCAGGTAAACTTAAACATATTAATCCACTGGGGCAGGAATACTTCCAGTAATATGATGGCACAAACAAATATATATTACTATAAACTAAAATAAACTGAAAAAGAAAAACAAAACGGTGTGGGAGTTGAACCACCATCCTTTAAGCCAATACTCACAAATCCAACCGCTAAAACACATATACTTTCAGTTATAAAGTTGCACAAATATATACATCACATGCGTATTAAAAAAATCAAATTTAATTAAAAAAAACTATTTTTAAACTAACCCAAATAATAATTAATTCTATCTATTTTAATAAAATGCTAACAAAATAAAAAATAAGTAAACTCAAATAAAACTCTAAACTATTTCTAAAAATTTATTTTTAAATAATATATATAAAAATACCTATTTAAACTAATTCTAAATTAAATCTAATAACAATAGTTTCTATAAAACTAAACTCTAAGTCTATTAAAAATAAAATTCTACCTCTAGACTAATTCTAAAAAAAACTAATCTTATAAAAACAACTATTTTCAATTTTAAAAAGCAATTAAATTCTAACTAATCCTATTAAAAAATCTAAACTATTTTTTAAGAAACAAATAAAATTCTATTTTAAAAAAAAACCACCTAAATTCTATTTTCTATTTTAAAAGCTATATATAAAAAAGAAATAATTCTTAATAAAAATCTATTCTAAGATCAAAATATGGACATTTGAAAAAGAGAAAATAAGAGAAAATAAGACAGGATTTAAAATTTACAAAAATACCCTTTTTGCCACGTGTCACACTCCTATTGGGCAAAATAGTCGAGATTTAAAAAACGCTCAATCGGGGGTGGACACGTGTCTAAACGGCATGAAACAACAAATAATAATAATGCGAAAATAAATACAAAAAGGGTAGGACAAATTTAGGGTATGACAGATGCCCCTATCTAATTGGCTTAAACCTAGGGAAATGAACTGATGTAGCATTCATTTTCCCGAGGTAGAAGTCAATTAGATATGAAGAAAACCCTGAATTTGTCCGAAAGAAAATGGATGCTCGGGAGTTGAAATATTGAAAAAAGTAAACCTCGAAGCAAACTGTAAGCAACTGGAAAAAAAGGTCGTCATCACCAAAAGGATGATGGGATGAAACACACATGGCCACTACCACCAAAAGGATGATAGGGCAAACACACTCGCACAATCTGACATTAATGACTATGATAGACCCCCCACCAAAAGCATGACAGAGCGAAACTCACACCGAACAATATCGCATAATCTATCATTAATGACTATGACAGACCCCCCACCAAAAGGATGACGGAGCGAAACACTCATCTACCACCACCACCAAAAGGATGATAGGACAAACACTATCACACAATCTGACACCAATCCAAGTGACAGACCCCCCACCAAAAGGATGACGGAGCGAAACACACACCGGCCACTACCACCAACAGGATGATAGGACAAACACTGTCGCACAATCTGACACCAATCCAAGTGACAGACCCCCCACCCAAAAGGACGACGGAGTGAAACTCACACCAAACAATATCGCACAATCTGACACCAATCCAAGTGACAGACCCCCCACCAAAAGGATGACGGAGCGAAACTCACACCGGCCACTATCACCAAAAGGATGATAGGACAAACACTATTGCACAATCTGACACCAATCCAGATGACAGACCCCCCACCGAAAGGATGACGGAGCGAATCTCACACCAAACAATATCGCACAATCTGACACCAATCCAAGTGACAGACCCCCCACCAAAAGGATGACGGAGCGAAACACACACAAACAACATCGCACAATCTGACACCAATCCAGATGACAGACCCCCTACCAAAAGGATAACGGAGCGAAACACACACAAATAAATATCGCACAATCTGACACCAATCCAGATGACAGACCCCCCTACCAAAAGGATAACGGAGCGAAACACACACAAATAAATATCGCACAATCTGACATCAATCCAGATGACAGACCCCCCACCAAAAGGATGACGGAGCGAAACACACACAAATAAATATCGCACAATCTGACACCAATCCAGATGACAGACCCCCCACCAAAAGGATGACGGAGCGAAACACACACAAACAAATATCGCATAATCTGACACCAATCCAGATGACAGACCCCCCACCAAAAGGATGACGGAGCGAAACACACATAAACAAATATCGCACAATCTGACACCAATCTAGATGACAGACCCCCCACCAAAAGGATGACGGAGCGAAACACACACAAACAAATATCGCACAATCTGACACCAATCCAAATGACAGACCCCCCCACCAAAAGGATGACGGAGCGAAACACACACAAACAAATATCGCACAATCTGACACCAATACAGATGACAGACCCCCCACCAAAAGGATGACGGAGCGAAACACGCACAAACAAATATCACATAATCTGACACCAATCCAGATGACAGACCCCCCACTGAAAGGATGACGGAGCGAAACACACACAAACAATATCGCACAATCTGACACCAATCCAGATGACAGACCCCCCACCAAAAGGATGACGGAGCGAAACACACACAAACAAATATCGCACAATCTGACACCAATCCAGATGACAGACCCCCACCAAAAGGATGACGGAGCGAAACACACACAAACAATATCGCACAATCTGACATCAATCCAGATGACAGACCCCCCACCAAAATGATGACGGAGCGAAACACACACAAACAAAACCGCACAATCTGACACCAATCCAGATGACAGACCCCCACCAAAAGGATGACGGAGCGAAACTTACACATACAGGTTGCTATGATAGAACGAAAAAAATTGAAGGTTACCAACACCAAAAGGATGCAGGCTAGGTTGAACTGACGAGGTTGGCTATCACCAAAAGGATGATAGCAAGGCAATTGACAACGGTCACACTTGCTGAGTACAACTCATTGGGGAATACCTAAGAGGAAGATTGGATTGAAATGAATCAACGGGGTACACCCACCGCCTTGCTTGGAGGTCACGTTTTGTGGAAATGATTTTATGGTTACGCCCATGAACTATGAAGAGGATGCCCCTGACTGGAATGAGTTTGTCTTGATGTCTTGTCTTGTTCGACAAAAGGCTGAACAACTTCATGAGGAACACTCACGGTTTTGCTGAAGATACCCCTGCTCGTGCTGAATCTTGCACTGAAGCTCTTGGATTTGGCCAACAAAAGGTTGAAAGCTTCGTGGGGAACGCCCATGGTTTTGAGTCGTATGCCCCTGACTGGGCTGAATGTTGTCTTGAGGATCTGATAAGTCATGAGGTTGAAATACGTCATGAGAAACACCCATGGTCTTGAAAAGATGCCCCTGACTGGGCTAAATCTTGCTTTGAATATCTTGAATTTCGTGGGAGAAACCCACAGTCTTGCAAAAAATGCCCCTGACTGGGTTGACGATTGCTTTGAAGTTCTTGGAGTTTGTGGGAGAAACCCACAGTCTTGCGGAGAATGCCCCTGACTGGGCTGATGATGATCTTGGAAATCTTCGAAATTGATCCTGGACCTTGACTTGCATATGTGAATACTTGATGATAATGATGCTTCACAATGAATGGAAGTGCAAATGCAAATGCTGACGCACGAAGATGCAAGAACCAGGGAAGTATGATACGATTGGGTATGCATATGATGCAAGATGCTTATGAGGTCGAATGTGATGCGTATGATGCATATGATTGCAGACGGGTAATTGGAAATGCATGGAGACGTCAGTGTGGTGGACTTTTGGTAGTTGCTAATACGGATTGGACTTCGGGTGGTGGGAGGGATTGACTTCCTCGACACGCAGTTTGCTGAAGACGCCATGACCGAAGCAGAAGATGTCCTGGATGCCTCAAGTCTAGGAATTTGGTGATTCTTGTGAATTCGCTTCAGATAGGGTTGCAACTCTGCTTGATGGTCAAGACGACCTGGTCTTGCCCCAGTTTGAACAAGGCAATGGTCTGCCCCAGATTAACCAGTTCTGACATATGGAAGTTGAACTCGGATGACTTGCCCCTGCTCGAGCCTGTGGAAAGATTTGCCCCAGTCTTGGGTTTTGAGGTTGTCTTACTTCGTGTTGGCCACTGAAATTCAAATTCCTCCTTGATTGCCCTTTGTTGAAGCGTCTTTGAATACCTAGCACTGTTTTGCAATAAAATTGTACACCCACAAATGGTAATCTTAATGCAAAGTTTGATGCAAGTTTGAAAAAGTATCGTTTATTTGAGACTGTTGTGGTAGTGAGACGAACGAACCGTTAGCCCAAACGTTGCGCTAATTTTGATTGGTGTAGAAGATATCACAAGGATAATGACACTAATGCTGATGATTAACAATCATGTGAGGAGTCAGGTTATGCAACCTTGCGATAGTATGCTTTCAGAATAAAACTCGCCTCAATTAGGTCTTTCGAGGGTCGTAACATGGTCTGGTTCATGGTTATGAAACAAAGGATATTAGGCTCAAAGTATGATTTGTACCCACCCCTTCTTCTTAATGATCTATAGTCCTACGCTCAGTTAATTCTACACTTGTCTTGATGGTATAAACTTGATGGTTCAAGGTTTGCTCGACGTGGCAGTCACCTTATTTTGGTTTTTGATGGATGTCATTGACCCTTTTGATCTGGGTGGCCACTGAATATTATTTTGTTTTTGTTGAGGGTTTCGGGGTCCTCTTTTGATTTTGTTTTTTTTTATCCCTAACTTTTGCATGGATTGACTTTGCTTGTCAAATCCATCGGGATTGCCTTGATTTTGCCTAAGTCCCCTCTGAGGTGTTTGACTTAGCAGGCTTTTGATTGTTTTTGGATTTTGTTGGAAGGTTGTGACTGCCATAGCATGGGTCATTGATGAACAATCGTCTTCTGGATTTTGCTTGTTGATTCGAGTGCGGGGTTGAATTGACTGAACACTACCCTGCCCCAGGTTGACTGCCATAGCATGGCTCGAAGTGGTTTACTAGGGATTAACTCCTTATATCTCCAGTGTTTAGGGGAATTGAAACAATGCATATACATCATTGACGAGTGTTGCACCCCAAAATTTGACCAATCGGGTCTCGCATTTGGCTCGACGTTTCGACGCATAATCGCATTCGCATATGCATATTGCATACATTGCATTTTTCATTTGTATTGATTTTATCAGGGATCACAGCTCTCGTCTCGCGTTTCAGGTGTTTTTGATAGATAGAATTGATTTTTGGGTTATTTCGGTGCCCGTTTATTTTTACCGATTATTGTTGTGTCGTTCAGTGCTTATTTTGTCCCTCTGGGAATTATGGTGATTTTTCTGGGGTTTATTAGCATTTTTTAGGGTTTAATAGAATTTTTGATTTTTTTAATTCTTTTTAAATCATTTTTTAGCATTTTATAGAATATTGATAGATTTAATTCATTTTTAGAATATATTAGATTTTAAATAGATTTTTAGGATTTAATGGTTTTTTTAAGATAATATAGAATTTTCTAGGATATTAATTGAGTTTTGAATATACTAGATATTAAATGACTTTGATAGAAATATATGGTTTTTCTTTTAATATAGAAATGGATAGATTTTTGCTTTAATAGATTTTTTCTTTTATAGATCTTAAATCATTTGTGAATAATATAGAATTTTTTTTTAGCATTTAATATAGAGATTTATTAGAGTTTTAATTAGAGGTTTATTAGAATTTTTTTAATTAGGGTTAATAGAATTTAAATAAATAATAGTTTTTTTTAGATTTTAATATAGAATATTATTAGAATAATTTTCAGAATAGTAGATATTAGGGATTTTCTTTTTAGAGTATTATTAGTTTAGTTAATTAGAATAATAATCAGATTTTAATAAGGCCTAATCATTGCCATTAATCCATTTTTGAGTCATTATTGTGCAGGTTTTTTTGAAGTTTTTCGTGTGGGCCCAATCTCATTTTCGCAGCCCAATATTCCCAGATATGGTCCAGAATTGTCCAAGAGTGATCCAGGTTTATCCAGCAGAATCTGGAAATATCCAGAAGGTTCCAGCGAAAAATCAGCTATAAATGCCAGCAGATGACACGTGTTAACGGAGGGAGGCCCCACCCTGCATCACACGTTCACGCCACGTATCCCCACTAACCCTCTCTCTCAGCCACGCTACACCACACGTGGGCTACATGCAGAGAGCCACTCCACTAACTGCCACCATGCGTCATCATCACGCTACCTCGCCTGAGACGCCCCACCGGCCGGCCTGCATGGCCGGCGGCAACCGTCCCTCGCCGGAAACCCACCAGAATCCCCAGAACCCGATCGTCTTCGTCCTCTACCTCCCACCTTCATCTTCTCCCCTTCATCGCCACCATTAATCGCGCCCAGAAACCACCACAAACTCCAGAAACCTCCATCACCAACCTTCAATCCGTTCATCTTCACCGATTAACTTTCTTCAACAAAATTGCGTCGCCATTCATCATGTTCTTAGACGATCCTCATCTGTTTCCAGAAAATCACCAATCACGCTTCAGATCGACAACAGAAACTCAACGATCTGCCTCACGCGTTCCCAGATCTTCATAGATCTTCGTCAAAATCAATCAAGAACATCTCCAAATCGTTTAATCTTCAAACATGTTCATCGGATCTCCTTCAATATTCATCAAGGATCGTCAACGAAACTTCAAGAACGTCCATGCATTCGTCAAATCTCCAGAAATTTCCTCGCCGAGTCTTCAAAGACTTTCAACCACAACAATGACGCTTTCATCTTCGCTAGTCAAACCTTCCAGAACTGTTTCAAAAAAATCTCCGTCCAAGATTGTGTTCAAAGACATCAGGGGAAGTAGAGTTCTCGTTTCCAGATCGTGAGTAGTTTGCAGTTTTGTTTGTTTTCTTATTGAGAAATTGTGAAACGAAAATTATAATGAAAAGAAAGGAAGATTGAGTAAGGGTGAGGGTGAATTGAGAATGAGGCGGAGAAGAGATGTTGAACGGAGCGAGTTCAGACGGCGGCGGCGCTGGGAATAGGGAGAAAGGATCTAGGGTTTTCTGAAACTTGGAAGGGAGAAAGGAGAAGGAGAGGATGGGTCGTGGGCCTCAGGGCCCAGTTCATTTTTTTTTGGCACACGCCCCTCCGTTTTTGGACAAGTTCTGGGCCTTGGGCCCAATAAAGCTAATTTCTGGCATACTCCCAGTCTACACAATACGCCCCCTGCGTTTTTTTTTCTGAAGAAACTTGGGCTGGGCCCTTCTGTTTTATTTTATTTTTGCTGTGTTAACACCCCTTGTAATAGTTGCAACCCCC
The DNA here is from genome assembly GCA_963859935.3 of Lathyrus sativus. Classification (NCBI taxonomy): domain Eukaryota; kingdom Viridiplantae; phylum Streptophyta; class Magnoliopsida; order Fabales; family Fabaceae; genus Lathyrus; species Lathyrus sativus. The sequence goes on from OZ012737.1 coordinate 191,375,900, forward strand.
CCCCCCCCCCCTTTTTATGTTTTTCTTCTTATTTTTTGTTGTTTAAGTTTCTTTTTTAGAATAAAAGAAATAGGAAAACAAAAAAAAAATATATTTGAAAAAAAAAAGATGAAAAGAAAAATATATTTGAAAAATAGAAAAAGAAAAGAAAAGAAGTATATTTGAAATATTGTGAGAAAAAATAGAGAAATATTGTGAGAAAAAATAGAGAAATATTGTGAGAAAAAATAGAGAAATATTGTGAGAAAAAATAGAGAGATATTGTGAGAAAAAATAGAGAAATATTGTGAGAAAAAAAATAGGAAAATATTTGTGAAAAAAATAGAGAAAAATATTCAATAAGAAAATATGAAAAAGTATGTTAAAGAGAAAAGGAGAAAAAAGAGAAAAAAATATTAAAGTAGGTTTAATATTTTTTAAAGCATTTTCTTTTAGGTTTTTCATAGAAGTTATTTTCCTTTTAGGGATAGAATTAGAGGCCCATTTGTTAGGGGGCTATTTTCATTCGACTTTTCAGAATAGAATAGGATAGCGTTTCCTAGGAGATTTATTTCAGTATACCCCTTGTAATCATTTTTCAGAGATTAATAAAACGAGATTTGAGCTGTGGTCCCGTAGTAGCCGAACTACAGCTGCTCTGATTCTTCGTATCAGACGAAGATATGTAGGCATAGGATGCGATATCCTAGCGAGCACACTAACGACTGACTTTGTTGTTCTCTCGCGGCTGTGCGATCGAGACTTTCCCGCTGACGACTAATCGAGTACCCTTTTTCTCTCTTGCCCAAGTGCATTTGAGACCGAGCCATAGTTTTGACCATAGGTTCCCGACCCTGTGAAACCCGTTGTTTTTCTCACTGCTGTGTGAGAATGTTTGTTTAGCCGTAGTTAGTCTGAACTACGTAAAGCTCTGATCTTCCATCCAGTGGAAGTACGTAGGCACAAGACGCGAGGTCTTGGCGAGCCAATTTTCCCCGTAGTCCCGAACTACGTTGACTCTGACTTTCTCTCTTGAGAATACGTAGGCATAGAGTGCGACGCTCTATCGAGTCAATTCCCTCCCGTTTAGATTCAGCAGCCGTAGATAGATTGTTTTGCATCCAGTAGACAACCCAAGCAAGCGTGGATCCCATCGAGTACGATGGACGTGAGGGGTGCTAATACCTTCCCCTTGCGTAACCGACTCCCGAACCCAGGCTATGGTTGCGATGACCATACCTTTTCCCCGTTTTTGCGAGGTTTACTTCGAGCGTTTCCTTTCCCGCTCTGAGGGATAAATAACGCACGGTGGCGACTCTTCTGTCAGCCGGCGCCGATTTTCGCAGTAGCGACAGCTGGCGACTCTGCTGGGGATCCAACGTCCCCTGGCTGCTAAGGACTACGATAGTTCTTATGCATGTGGGATCCAACGTCCCCTCGAGAGAGTCAATCCTAGCGCTTGTTTGGGGCTTATTTATCGATATTATCTGTTGCTGTTGGGGTGTTACGGGTGTTCTATGATATTGAGAGAAGCCGGACCTGGGCTTGGAGTGCACCTTAGACTTAGAGTAGAGATTAGTGGGGGCGTACCGGCTTTGCTTGTACTAGTGTCCCGCAAAATCTACACTCGGACGAGGTTCTTCTGGTTGGCTTCTTTTTCTACCCTTTGGGTCGAAGGGGTTGTTGGTCAGCTGAATTGTCGACTCCGGGAACCGATCATTTGGAAGTTAGCTAAGTGAGGCCTCTTCAAGACTTGATGATGCCACTCCTTCTGGGAATCGTATCGTCAGTTCTGAAAGTCTGTGACGCTGACGACCGCATAGGATGCCGTACCTTGTCAGATATAGGTCCATACCTGTGAGTGGGGGGGTTTTTATTTGCAGGAAACTTGACTTCCAACCTACCCGTTATTCTGGTCTTCTTTTCAGAGAACGTCTCCGTCAGCAGCGCAGCAGTATTCAGATTTTGTGTGGGGGCTGTGGTCCCATTGTTTGCTGCATTTTGCATATCATATGCATATCAGTGTTGCATTGCATATCATCCTCCAGCTAGCCAGAGTTCTGATCCAGCCTTTGTTTCCTGAAGGTGATTACCCGGAGTTTGGACTGAGCAGCTGTTGATTGTCAGAAGACCTACCCAGGGTTTGAGTAGATTTGAGCAGAATCAAGTGTCGAAGTCAGCTGAAAATTATTGGTAGCCATGTCTGAAGGCAATTTCCAGTCTCCTAACACCTTGACAGGGTTCACTATGGCGTCCAACCCTCTGTATGATTACACGGAAGACTTCCCGCAAGTAAACAATGTTGCTGCAGACCCAGTTGTACAGCCTTCTGTTGAGAACCGAGATCGACATGAGCAGTTTGTTGCCCAGAATGAGCGTCCTCCTCCTGTCAACAATCAAGGTGTTGCTTTCCCTGTGATAAATTACCGAAGAGATATTCCAGCAGCTGGGATGGTAGATCCAAGAGCCCTTGACGATGGTAGAAGACTCCGAGTGTTGGAAGAGCAAATGAAAGCTTTGAAAGCCAAAGATGCTGTCAACCTGGATGCTGTAGGCATGTGTTTGGTTCCTGACCTGGTGTTGCCTTACAAGTTCAAAGTGCCGAAATTTGAGAAATACACGGGAGATAGCTGTCCAAAGCTGCATTTGATGATGTTCTGTCGAAGAATGACTGCGTTTGCACGAGATGATAAGTTGATGATCCATTGCTTTCAAGATAGTCTGACTGGGGCATCTTTGAGGTGGTATATGCAGTTAGAGAGGAATCAGATTCAGTCATGGATGGATTTAGCCAGAGCTTTTCTGAAGCAGTACGATTACAACCTAGACATTGCTCCTTATCGCATGCATTTGCAAGAGTTGTCTCAAGAGATCAATGAACCGATCAGGAAGTATGCTCAGAGATGGAGAGAATTTGCCGCTAGAGTGCGTCCCCCGCTGTTAGACCAAGAGCTGGCAAGCATGTTTGTGGATTCCCTACAATATCCGTACTTCAAAAGATTGCTCGGAATTCCGGCAAGTTTCTCTGACGTGGTAGCATTAGGAGAACGCCTTGAGTATTCCATAAGAATGGGGAAAATTCAGATTACTTCATATGATCAAGCTGTTGAAACTGAATACCCTTGTGACTATCAGAGTGAAGAAGAAGTTGTGATCAACTCAGTCATGCCAAAGGTTGAATATCCTCGAAGCGAATCAGTGAATTTTGTTGGTTCATCATCTTATCAGAGATCAGTACTTCCCGTGGCTTGTTATACTGAACAGACGGCCGTGCCTGGGGTACTCTATCAGGAATCTTATGCCGCTTCCATTGCAAATCAGCGAACTCGTGGCCGAGGTTATCAGAATCAGCGTCAGAATCAGAACCGACCTCGTAGCAACTTGGAACGAAGGAAAGCTCCTTTTCACCCAGTGCCTATGCCGTATAGCCAGTTGCTACCATCTTTGATTCAGAAGTCTTTGGTGGAGCCTAAAGCTCTTAAGCCAGTTCCAGAACCTTACCCTCCTGGGTACAATCCCCACGTTCAGTGTGGTTATCATGGTGGCTCTCCGGGGCATTCAACAGAAGATTGTAAAGCATTCCAGGCGAAGGTACAGCAGTTGATTGATCAGGATCGCATTTCCTTTCGAGAAGGGTTTCTGTTTGTTCATCCCAACCGCTCAGCTGTTTAAGCTCGTGACTCGGAGGGTGTTCCCCAGCAAAAGCCAGTGGTTCAGACAGGCAGGCGCCTCAGCATTGGCAGTCCTCGGACTTTTATACCATCATTTGCATCTGTAGTTTCTTTTTCTGTTAGTTACTACCTGCTTTTTAACATTGTATGTTTTGAATGGTGATAATAATAAAGTGACTATGCATTTTTCTGAATTAATCATGTCGCTGTCGCTCATTTATGGCATTGCACTGACACTTGCATTTATTTCACTCCACTTTTTCGCTGTGACTAGCAAAGTTAGGAGGGAGGATGATGAAACTAAAACTCATAACCAATGATTGTATGCTTTCAGATAAGACCGTACCGATGACGTACAAGGCATTGTTTCAAATTCCCCAAACACTGGAGATATAAGGAGTTAGTCCCTTGTTAACCACTTCGAGCCAGGAAGTAGAAGTTTTTTCGGACTTATAAACCCTCACATCTTAACCCGGGGCAGGGTAGTTGTCAGTTAGCTTGACCGAGCATTCAAGTCTTACAGAGGAGTGTTGTCTTTCAAGGACCAATCAGTTGATACCTTTCAAGAGGTCATACCTCACCAATCAGGAGTGAGACAGTTACAGTCCTTTCGGAGCAATCAAGACAACCAGTGTCACACGACTTTGTTCCAAAAGAAAGAAGAAAGAAAGCCCGCTAAGTAAAAAGAAAGAAAAGCTGAGAAAGCTAATACTTAGGCAAAAATTAGGGCATCCCGCTGGACTTCAAAAGAAATCAGAAAAATCGAAAAGAACTCAAAAGGAGTCAGTCCAGGCAAAAATTAGGGAATCAAAAGAATGAAAAAGAGGGATTAAAAAGAAATTTTTCCCCAGCAAGTCACAAAGTCGTGTACATAGACACCGAAAGCGAAGAAAGAGTAACTGTCACTCTAGAGGAAAAGCTTGTGAATTCCTTAACTGTAGGTTCTTACCATTCAACATATCTCTCGAAGAGGCGAGTGCTTGCGCCAGGTTAACTGAACCTTAGGATCGGAGATCATCACGTAGAAGGGGTGGGTACAAATCAAAATTTGAGCCAAATATCCTTGGTTTCACGAACCGTGAACCCGACCACGATACAACCCTTAAAAGACCTAATTGAGGTAGGGTAAATTTGAAGCGCATTACGATAAGGTTGAGTAACCTGACTCCTTCTTGACTTGCTAGTCACATCCTTGTTGTATTTTCACTGACCATGTAAGCACTGCGTTTGAACTTTGGTTCATTCGTCACTCTCAATCATATGCATGTAAATGAGTGACAGCTCAAAATTTTTTCAAAATCTGCATAATCACTGCATTAAGATTACCATTCGTAAACAGACGATTCTAATTGCAGGTTAGTAGTTAGCATGAAAGAAATTCCAGCAGGAATAATCAAGCAGAACTGAGTAATCCAGCAGTCTGAACCAGAATGGTGTATGTTGTGAAGCCTTGTGAATCAGGGGCATTATCTTCCAGTAAGTTCAGTATCAGTCAGTCTGAGGACAAGTCCCGAAGTTCCAGTTGAGCAGGGGCAGTTCATTTGAGAAGTAGTTGATCAAGAGGTGAGGCTTCTCAAGACCCAATCAGGGGCAATTATGCAGAGCGCTGAGATTTGAAAGCAGATGCTTCCAATGGATAATCAGATCGGGTTGAGTCGCTAGAACGCTCATTCAGGGGCAAGTCATCGCAGAGAATGTTGAAATCAACTGGGTTGTTAGGTGTTTAATTGGAGATTGAATTCTGTTATCGTGCAGATACCGGGGCAAGTATTCTCGAGGTCTTCTCGTAGCAAGTTGTTCGGAGCAGGTATTCCCAAGAGTTAGATTGGGGCAAGGTGCATTGTAATGGGGCAAGTTGTGCAAGCTAGTCTTCTATCCCCCAGCTGAGTGTACCAGAGGCAAGTCATTCAAACCAGCCTGTTTATCCCCAGCCAGAGTTGAGTATCGGGGAATCATGTCAATATCCTTATTGAAAACCTTTCAAATAAGAAGATCTTGTTGTCGTTGGATCATTATCCTGCAGTTTAAACCTGTTGCGTGTCAGTAACCAGTCGTTTCCAAAGTCCAGTTCTCGCCTGGCAAATCGGTAACCAGTTCTCGTCTGGCCCACCCTTCCGTAAGCATCAGTTCCCGTCCTGGTGCAGTTTATTGTAAGCAGCAGTTCCCGTCCTGGTGCAGTTTATTGGTAACCAATTCTCGTTTGGTCACCGTTTCTTCAAGTGTTATGCCAGTTCTCGCCTGGTGTACGTTAGCTCTCAGCCAGTTCTCGCCTGGTTGTCTATACCTCAGCTTGTTGTCCAGTCAGCCCGTCTGGTTCAAAAACACAAAAATCAATTTTCCTAACCTATTTTCCTATCAGTTCTCGCCTGATAGTCTACCTTTGAATGCTAGTTCTCGTCTAGTATTTTCCATTCCACTGTGTATATAGTTCATGTTTATTCTAAACCAGAAAAACAAAAAAAAAAAACCCAAAGGTATCTGACACAGTATTTCCCAACGACTCGCAAGTTGTCATGTTCCCCGATACGAAGCTCGACGGGTACCAGTGCTTCGAGTAATGTTTGAATTCCTTGTGGATATTGTCAAATCAGAATTGTTACTCTTCAGCAGATGGAAGTTGCTTATTATCCCCGGAAGAGTCGAGATTACCCCGTATAAGAGTAGGATCAGGAGTATCTTCAGCAGATTAAGATTGATATCCTTGATAGTAGGAGCATTTCCAGCAGTGTGCTGCGCGTAATCAACCTCAGTTTGGGTCAATCCCCGCAGAGCGCAATCAGTTGCCAATGGTTCGAAGGAAGCATTCCCGAGCAGAATTGTTTTCTTTCCCCAGTGAAGTCGTCAAGCAGGGTTGCCTTTTCATTTCTCCATCAGGGCAGTTATCCCCAGCGGATTTGATTTCTCGTTTCCAGCATTTATTTTGCTGAGATGGTTCTGTGACTTCAGTTCATCCCCAGTAGAGTTGGCGTTATCTTCGGCATTTATTTTGCCAAGTGGTTTTCAGACCTGGTGTTCTCTGGCAGCTCGAGCCTGCATTAGCATTTGCATATATAGTCATAGCATTTATACAAGCATATAGCATATCCATGCCGTCTGGGCCTCGCATTTTCAAACAAAACGCATAGCATTTACATGTCATATAGGACATTGCATCATTTCAAGCATACGCATGTCGAAACATAGACCAAGATGGTTACCTATTGGATTTCGAATTTGTTCACCTGCAGAGTTGTGTGGTTCAGCTTCTCGTCTTCCCCAGCGGAGTGATTCTTCATTTGGTTGCTACGTCAGCATCGGGAAAAAAAAACAACAACAACAAAGATTGACATATATCAGACTTCTGAAGCTGCCCCCTTCGTCAAAATAGGTGCCAGGCAGTTCCATTCAGAATTCCCCAGGAGAATTGTCCTCAAGTTCGCAGCGAACTGTGAGTTGACCAGATTTGATCCCATGAGAGAGATGGGAATCAAGGTGTTTGCTTTTCCGAAGCATTATTTCAATACTTGTGGCGTCACACAGGTGTTGAAAAGGAGAAGAAAATTGTATCAGAAAATTGACCAGTTGTTGCCGTGACAACCAAACTTCAGTTTATTGGAAGCTATTCCTCAAGCAGTTTTGCAGTATATTCTTGCGGTTGGCAAATTTCAGGGTTCCATTTGTATTCAACCGTCATCTACCTTGAATGTTTGAAGGCTGAGCGCTCTTCACCCACTCAGGTCGAAGCCGCTTGAATAGGGGCAGCTGTTGCACCCCAAAATTTGACCAACCGGGTCTCGCATTTGGCTCGACGTTTCGACGCATAATCGCATTCGCATCTGCATATTGCATACATTGCATTTTTCATTTGTATTGATTTTATCAGGGATCACAGCTCTCGTCTCGCGTTTCAGGTGTTTTTGATAGATAGAATTGATTTTTGGGTTATTTCGGTGCCCGTTTATTTTTACCGATTATTGTTGTGTCGTTCAGTGCTTATTTTGTCCCTCTGGGAATTATGGTGATTTTTCTGGGGTTTATAAGCATTTTTTAGGGTTTAATAGAATTTTTGATTTTTTTAATTCTTTTTAAATCATTTTTTAGCATTTTATAGAATATTGATAGATTTAATTCATTTTTAGAATATATTAGATTTTAAATAGATTTTTAGGATTTAATGGTTTTTTTAAGATAATATAGAATTTTCTAGGATATTAATTGAGTTTTGAATATACTAGATATTAAATGACTTTGATAGAAATATATGGTTTTTCTTTTAATATAGAAATGGATAGATTTTTGCTTTAATAGATTTTTTCTTTTATAGATCTTAAATCATTTGTGAATAATATAGAATTTTTTTTTAGCATTTAATATAGAGATTTATTAGAGTTTTAATTAGAGGTTTATTAGAATTTTTTTAATTAGGGTTAATAGAATTTAAATAAATAATAGTTTTTTTTAGATTTTAATATAGAATATTATTAGAATAATTTTCAGAATAGTAGATATTAGGGATTTTCTTTTTAGAGTATTATTAGTTTAGTTAATTAGAATAATAATCAGATTTTAATAAGGCCTAATCATTGCCATTAATCCATTTTTGAGTCATTATTGTGCAGGTTTTTTTGAAGTTTTTCGTGTGGGCCCAATCTCATTTTCGCAGCCCAATATTCCCAGATATGGTCCAGAATTGTCCAAGAGTGATCCAGGTTTATCCAGCAGAATCTGGAAATATCCAGAAGGTTCCAGCGAAAAATCAGCTATAAATGCCAGCAGATGACACGTGTTAACGGAGGGAGGCCCCACCCTGCATCACACGTTCACGCCACGTATCCCCACTAACCCTCTCTCTCAGCCACGCTACACCACACGTGGGCTACATGCAGAGAGCCACTCCACTAACTGCCACCACGCGTCATCATCACGCTACCTCGCCTGAGACGCCCCACCGGCCGGCCTGCATGGCCGGCGGCAACCGTCCCTCGCCGGAAACCCACCAGAATCCCCAGAACCCGATCGTCTTCGTCCTCTACCTCCCACCTTCATCTTCTCCCCTTCATCGCCACCATTAATCGCGCCCAGAAACCACCACAAACTCCAGAAACCTCCATCACCAACCTTCAATCCGTTCATCTTCACCGATTAACTTTCTTCAACAAAATTGCGTCGCCATTCATCATGTTCTTAGACGATCCTCATCTGTTTCCAGAAAATCACCAATCACGCTTCAGATCGACAACAGAAACTCAACGATCTGCCTCACGCGTTCCCAGATCTTCATAGATCTTCGTCAAAATCAATCAAGAACATCTCCAAATCGTTTAATCTTCAAACATGTTCATCGGATCTCCTTCAATATTCATCAAGGATCGTCAACGAAACTTCAAGAACGTCCATGCATTCGTCAAATCTCCAGAAATTTCCTCGCCGAGTCTTCAAAGACTTTCAACCACAACAATGACGCTTTCATCTTCGCTAGTCAAACCTTCCAGAACTGTTTCAAAAAAATCTCCGTCCAAGATTGTGTTCAAAGACATCAGGGGAAGTAGAGTTCTCGTTTCCAGATCGTGAGTAGTTTGCAGTTTTGTTTGTTTTCTTATTGAGAAATTGTGAAACGAAAATTATAATGAAAAGAAAGGAAGATTGAGTAAGGGTGAGGGTGAATTGAGAATGAGGCGGAGAAGAGATGTTGAACGGAGCGAGTTCAGACGGCGGCGGCGCTGGGAATAGGGAGAAAGGATCTAGGGTTTTCTGAAACTTGGAAGGGAGAAAGGAGAAGGAGAGGATGGGTCGTGGGCCTCAGGGCCCAGTTCATTTTTTTTTGGCACACGCCCCTCCGTTTTTGGACAAGTTCTGGGCCTTGGGCCCAATAAAGCTAATTTCTGGCATACTCCCAGTCTACACAATACGCCCCCTGCGTTTTTTTTTCTGAAGAAACTTGGGCTGGGCCCTTCTGTTTTATTTTATTTTTGCTGTGTTAACACCCCTTGTAATAGTTGCAACCCCCCCCCCTTTTTTATGTTTTTCTTCTTATTTTTTGTTGTTTAAGTTTCTTTTTTAGAATAAAAGAAATAGGAAAACAAAAAAAAAAATATATTTGAAAAAAAAAAGATGAAAAGAAAAATATATTTGAAAAATAGAAAAAGAAAAGAAAAGAAGTATATTTGAAATATTGTGAGAAAAAATAGAGAAATATTGTGAGAAAAAATAGAGAAATATTGTGAGAAAAAATAGAGAAATATTGTGAGAAAAAATAGAGAGATATTGTGAGAAAAAATAGAGAAATATTGTGAGAAAAAAAATAGGAAAATATTTGTGAAAAAAATAGAGAAAAATATTCAATAAGAAAATATGAAAAAGTATGTTAAAGAGAAAAGGAGAAAAAAGAGAAAAAAATATTAAAGTAGGTTTAATATTTTTTAAAGCATTTTCTTTTAGGTTTTTCATAGAAGTTATTTTCCTTTTAGGGATAGAATTAGAGGCCCATTTGTTAGGGGGCTATTTTCATTCGACTTTTCAGAATAGAATAGGATAGCGTTTCCTAGGAGATTTATTTCAGTATACCCCTTGTAATCATTTTTCAGAGATTAATAAAACGAGATTTGAGCTGTGGTCCCGTAGTAGCCGAACTACAGCTGCTCTGATTCTTCGTATCAGACGAAGATATGTAGGCATAGGATGCGATATCCTAGCGAGCACACTAACGACTGACTTTGTTGTTCTCTCGCGGCTGTGCGATCGAGACTTTCCCGCTGACGACTAATCGAGTACCCTTTTTCTCTCTTGCCCAAGTGCATTTGAGACCGAGCCATAGTTTTGACCATAGGTTCCCGACCCTGTGAAACCCGTTGTTTTTCTCACTGCTGTGTGAGAATGTTTGTTTAGCCGTAGTTAGTCTGAACTACGTAAAGCTCTGATCTTCCATCCAGTGGAAGTACGTAGGCACAAGACGCGAGGTCTTGGCGAGCCAATTTTCCCCGTAGTCCCGAACTACGTTGACTCTGACTTTCTCTCTTGAGAATACGTAGGCATAGAGTGCGACGCTCTATCGAGTCAATTCCCTCCCGTTTAGATTCAGCAGCCGTAGATAGATTGTTTTGCATCCAGTAGACAACCCAAGCAAGCGTGGATCCCATCGAGTACGATGGACGTGAGGGGTGCTAATACCTTCCCCTTGCGTAACCGACTCCCGAACCCAGGCTATGGTTGCGATGACCATACCTTTTCCCCGTTTTTGCGAGGTTTACTTCGAGCGTTTCCTTTCCCGCTCTGAGGGATAAATAACGCACGGTGGCGACTCTTCTGTCAGCCGGCGCCGATTTTCGCAGTAGCGACAACGAGATTCTGTCTGAAAGCATACGGTTTGCAATTATGGGTATCTCGTTATCATCATCCTCCCTCAAATCATGCTGAACAACAGTAAATAGAGTGGAGTGAATAAATGTGTCGGTGATAAGTGAAAATGAGTGAATACGACATAACTAATTCAAAACATGTATAAACGATACATTAATGAAACCAAATACGAATGACAATTGTTTAAAGCATACAAATACTTAAACAAACAAAGACAAAAATAAGAAATGCGAAAGATGAAAAGGCAACATGATGGCCTTCTTCGGGGATGAACTTGACTTGACTGGATTTGATCTGAATAATGCTATTTGGTTGGCGGCATTGGATTTTTGATGACATTGAGGTACTTCTCATCAAATGTGATAGCATCCCTGTCAATCATGTCTTGAACCACGTGCTTGAAAGCTCTGCAATTCTCGATCATATAGCCTGGAGCACCCTTATGAAATTCGCAATGAGAATTCGCATCGTAGTCAGCAGGAAGAACAATTGGGGGAGCTAGATCTCTCGGAACGACAACCTTCTTCTCCATCAGCTGAGCAAAGATACTAGCATATGTCATTGGTAGGAGATCAAATACCCTATCTGGCCTTCATGTCCTCTGTTGATGTTGCTGACGCGGTCTTTGAGCGGCTCGCTGTCTTGGTTCCTTCCTAGTTATGGCGAGGGCTTCGAAGATCTGATCCATCTTTGTATTGAGGGATTCCAACTCCTTCCTGATGGAAACTTGCTCTCGTTGAATCTGCTCCATTATTCGTCTTGTATTGGCTCTAGCTGCGTACTGGTGTTGAGGGATCAGCTTGATTTACTAGATATGAAGGAAAGAGAAACATGAGAAACTGTTGAAAGGAGAATGCAAGATGCACATGCAATGCAAATGATATGCAATGCAAGATGCAAGATCCAGGATCACAGGATCACAGATTCAAACAATTCTGAGATTAGCCGGGTGGACGGTTCAAGGATCATAGTCACTGCTCAAAGAAACCCCCACGGATAGGATTCTAAAACTGGTAGGTGCCTAGAGTCATGGATATCTTTCAAAGATATTACACCCGTGACAAAGCCTCATCATGACAATAATATCCTCAAAATAATCTCCTCTAGATGAGGTTTTCATATCTTCCACGCGAGAAAGACTTCTCGGAGGCATCAACTACACAACTATCGACACACGGATTCTAGAAAAGGTTCTCAGAGTCATAGATCGAGGTTGAAAATATTACTGTAAGGAAGTAATACGTTCAAGGGATCTCATCTGATTGGGGCGTTCGTATTAATTCACAAAGAATTAACACTACCAACCACCATGGATAAAATGGTTTATGGTCCTTGGGATCAACGATTCAAACTCGAAAACATTATTGCCATGGCAAAGACTCATCACAACAACAATATCTCCAAGGAATCTACTCCAAGTGGGGTTTTCGCTTCAACTCAACGTGAAAGACTCCATGCAAGTCTCCACTACACAACCACCATCCTAATCCTAGGGTTATACTCGGACTCGGGTGTAGAGCCATCTCACAAAATAACCACAAGCAGAACAACCCCACAATGCCACAAGCACAATTAACCAAGATAAGGATACAAATAAAAAGCGAGAAGAAAATAAAAACCAAAAAGCTAACAACTCAAACTACGATAGGCTCGACTCTCTCTTGCATGGAGCAATAGTCCCCAGCAGAGTCTCCACCTGTCGCACCTCGAAAATTCATTCGAACATACGACCCTCGCGCAAAAGGCGCGGAAATACGGTTCGACAGAGTCGCCACCGAACTTTATTTATCCTGAATGAACGGGAGAGGAAAATATCGAGAAAACCTCATAAACATGGAAGGAACACGGCCGTTGCAACCATATTCCTGGGTTCGGGAGTCGGTTATGCAAGGGGAAGGTGTTAGCACCCCTCACGTCCGTTGTACTCAACGGGAACCTCTTAATTCGAGTTGTGATAGAGTTAGCTAAACTTAATTCTTCTCTTCTCAATACTAAGTACTAAAATGGCAAGGGGAAAGGGGATGGTTAGAGGATAGGATGCTCGCCAAGGATTGGGGCCCTTGTGCCTATGTATCCTCATTCTGACGAGAATGAGAAATCAGAGCTCTCGTAGTTGAGGGGATTTGGAATGGGGGAAATGGAAGATGAGGGGATTTGTGCTTGCTAAGATCATCGCAATCTTGTGCCTACGTATCTTACATTCAAGAGTGAATGAAGAATCAGAGCAGTCGTAGTTCGTGGTAACGACCACGAAAGAAACAGGTTTGAATTGGTTGAAAGCGGGTACAGATGACGACTACTTGAAGTTTAAGAAAGACTTCTCGGACCCAAGTAATCGGGAGAGTGAACCAAAGACTTGGAACTCTCTCTTTTTCATCTTGAAGAATAAGGTTGTGTTTGAAAAGGGTGGAGTTGAATTGATGACGATTACTTGAAACTTAAGAAATACTTCTCGGACCCAAGTAATCGGGAGAGCGAACCAAAGACTTGGAACTCTCTCTTTTTCATCGCAAAAGAAGGTTTATTGAATGGGTGATGTTGATCAGATGACGACTACTTGAAGCTCAAGAAAGGCTTCTTGGACCCAAGTAGTCGGGAAAGCGAACCAAATACTTTGAACTCTCTCTTTTTCATCGTGAAAAGAAAGTTGTTTGAGTTTGAAACGAAGTTTGAGAGGATGAGTAATTGGATGATGGTTGAATATTGTCGAGTTGTTAATGTTATTTAAAGCCGTCAATTGCTCACACACGAATAAGATAACCCGCATATAAATAACAGAAAGCAAGATCAAAGACTTGAACCTACTCTTTACACCTTGAAAAGAATTAAGTAGTTGTTAATTGATTGATAGTTTGTTACGAAAATCCACTTGACATTGGATCAAGGGTTTGACTTATTATCGCGTGCAAAACGTGTAATGGATATGGTTTGAGAAACGGGACCGACTTGACTTATGCATCATGGGTCAAATTGTGTGCAATAGGTTGATGGCGAATGCGTATGAGCACTCGACTTACAGGGTGTTTGAAAATGGCTCGATGATGAAACGAGAATTAGTTTGAAAATAGTTTGATCCGCTCTAGTCCCTATGGGTGCTCATAGGAAATAAACTAATAATCAAAGAAATGCGAAACATACATCGGAATGGGAGAGGGGTACATGTAAGTTACATGGGATTGCACGAAATAAAGGGGTCTCATTGTAAGGTAGCCCAAGAGAAAGCCGTGTGTGTGCATTTGTGTCCTAAACTATGCCTTGAGCAAAGTCGGGCACGACTTAAAATTAAGATACCTACAAATAACCAATGATACAACAGTCCACCAATTCGGCTTTTAGGAGTTTCGATAATTTATTAGATGTTTTCGAATATGGGTGAATAAGAATGAATAACATGATATGACAATATGAATATAGCAAGATAATATAACAATAATATTCACAATAATATTTAACGAAAATTTAAGTTATTGATTAGTTTAGTGAATCGAATTGGGACACGAAAGAATAAGATCTCGTCTTAATCGCAAACATAATACCGATTAATCGAAGGTAGCCTATCACGATCCCAAAGTACGGAAAATGACCCCAATGGTCATTCACCATAGATTTGAAATCGAGAAGGTTATCAACTTCGATACGCGACGCTTACGAATAAAAAACTTCATTGATCCAAAAATCAAAATAAAATCGGAGAAAGAAAGTGGTCTCGGATCCTTTGTTTCACGCCAATAAGTTGACGGTTAAACGTTGGTAATCTCGTCATCGACCCAAAAAAAGATAGGACAAAAAGTCCAATAAAAAACGAGAAATTAAATTAACTCTACAATAAAATAAATCTCAAAACTTAAAAAAATAATTCTAAGAAACGAATAGAAAGATAATATAGAAAAGGTATGTATAAATATGCAAAAGACATGACGGTTGTTCATCAATGATCAACAACTTGGTAGTCACAAGCCTTTCAAAAAAAAAGCCTGCTAAGTCGAACACCTCAAAAGGGGACTTAGGAAAAAAATCAAGGCAATCCTAATGGACTCGAAGAGTAAAATCAATCCATGCAAAAATTAGGGATCAAAAGCAAAAACAAAAGAGGTCTTCAAATCCTCAACAAAAACAAAATAAGATCCGGTGACCACTATGCCAGAATCAAAAGGGTCACTAACATCTATGACAAAAGAAAAATAAAGTGACGGCCATTTCAAGCGAGTCTCAAATCATCATCTTCATTCTTGCACCGACAAAATCTAAGTGCGTATGTTAAAATTAATTGAACGTAGGACTAGAGATCATCACGAAGAAGGGGCGGGTACAAATTTAATTTTGAGCCTTATATCCTTTATTTCTATAACTGTGAACCAGACCATGCTACAACCCTCAAAAGTCCTAATTGATGCGGGATTTATTCTAAAAGCATACTACATCAAGGATGCGTAAACTAACTTCTAGAGATTTGCTAATCTTTTGTATTGGTGTCATATTCTTGCTATATCTTTCACACACCAGCTAAATTAGCAATGTGTTTGGACTAATAGTCCACTCATCACACATTGTCACATCATTCCAATAAATGATCTTTTCAAAACTTGCATGAATGTCGCATTAAAATTACCATTTTTGAATGAACAATTTTAATTGCAAGTCAGTACTTGGCATCAAGAAAATTACAAGGGGAAATCAAAGAGGAACTTGATCATTCATTGGTGTTGACCTGGATCAAGACTTTCTCATAACCCTATGAATCTAGGGCATGTTCTTCCGAGGTTCAAATAGAGGCAGACTATTGCAGAGCCTAGATACTGGGGCAAATCATCTCAGACTATGTCATGGCATAAACCCTTCAAGGAAAAATCATAAAATACCCTACAAATTGGGCAGACTAGTTGAACAAGGGAAATTTTCCTCTTTGCTTTCAAATTTGGTCAAGCTGACCATGTCAGACACTGGTAATTGTTGAGGTCAACAAGTGTGAAAACCCTCGGGCAAACCATAAGCATAATCAACATGCATTGGTTAAGTCGCTATGCTCGCACAACCAACATGCTTTGCTTACGTCGTAGCGCTCAACATTTGTAAGCCATCATGGCATATCAGCTAGAAGTGAGGTTCTTAGGAGAACGAGTACACAACTTCTGCAAAGGATCCAACTTGGGGAACTAGAAGTACCCACATTTGTCCTCTGATTATGGCATCGTCAGATAACGAGTGTCGGGAAGTCAAATTATTTCATCGAATAAAGTTCAACCCTGCTTGGCAACCACTAAAGTCCATTCCATTTGGCACCTATTAAAGTCCAACCCCACTTGGAACCTATTAAAGTCCAACCCTGTTTGGAAAAACAACCAAATTCCATTCCATTTGGCACCTATTAAAGTCCAACCCCGTTTGGCACCTATTAAAGTCCAACTTGCTTGGCAACCACCAAAAGTCCACCCTGCTGCATCATTATAAACCAAAGTCCAACCTTGCTTGGCACCTCCTAAAGTCCAATTCATATTGGAAACTACCAAATGTCCACCTAGTTGGCACATTCATAAAACCAATCACCAGGTTGCATTCACATATGCATCATATAATTGACATGTATCATATGCATACATAACGTAATCATTTCTTCCTTCAATCCTCGAGTTGACATATTATTACAAATCTTGACCCATGAGTCATTGTTTTTCTTTTCTCGACCCCCGAGTCAATATTGTCTTTATGTTCTCGACCCCCAAGTCGATATTTTCTTTATATCTTTCAACCCCCGCATTGATATTTTGTTTTTTTACTCGACCCCCGAGTTGATATTTTGTTACTCCTTCAACCCCGGAGTTAATATTTTATTTCTTATTCAACCCCCCACGTTGATATTTTGATTTATTCTCGACCCCCGAGTCGATAGTATATTTTCTTTTCTCAACCCCCGAGTTGATATACCAATATACCCTGTAAATCTTTTCACCTTGCTTCGCCTATTCCCAAATAATCCCTCATGGGAAACCATAAATAAAGCCTTATCAAAAATCATTACCCAATTGCATTCTCATGCGCATTGCATATCTATCATTTGCACATGTGCATTAGATTTCCTAGCAGTTGGATCTTAGTTTTATATATGTGCATCACATATAGCATGGCATTTCTGTCCCTAGCGGTATAGCATAACAGGATCCAGGATCGATTCATAATCATTTTGGCTAGTCCTCTATCGAAGTCGGTTGTATTCCTTTGAAAAGAGTTGATACCCCGCACGTGTTCAAAGAATTTTATTTCTCATCAAGTCATTCGTCAACCATGCAGTTGATAATGATAGTCCCCAGCAGCTGTTGCTCTTGTGGCTCCCCAAGCAGAGGTTATCCTAAAAAGTTTCTTGAAGGCGTTTTCCTTGTAAAGTTTAGACAACATTTTTCCTCTGATAGGAATTTCGCTCAACTATTCCCTAGCAAATTTATTGTTCAGAGATACTGCTTTGGTATCGCGAAAAGCCTTGATGGATAAGGTACTGCTTCGACAACTCGAAGAATCTCAAGTATTATTCAGAGATACTGCTTTGGTATCGCGAAGAATCTTATTAGATAAGATGCTGCTTTGACCACCCGAAGAATATCATTTGTGATCAGAGATACTACTTTGGTATCGTGGAGAATCTTATTGGATAAGAATCTCATTTGTGGTCAGAGATACTGCTTTGGTATCGTGGAGAATCTTATCTCATTGCATTTCACTTGTTTGTCAGACAAATTTCAGGGTCTTCTTGTATCTAATTGACTTCCATCCTAAAATGAGCGTCATGCAGCTGTTCATTCTCTTAGGTTCAAGGAAATAAGATAGGGGCATCTGTCATACCCCAAATTTGTCCTACCTATGTAACTTTCGCTTGTGTATCGGTCCACTAACAATATTTAGGAAATCCAAAAAAAACACATGTTACTTCTTCCTGTTGCATGGACTCAGAGGATCATAAAGTAATTTGAATTAAATTAGGGTTCATTACAGGTTCATTCAGATGTGTGGTTGGATTGAGGTTTATCTAGTTTCGACTAAATTTGTTAGTCATGCAAGGGTTTGTTTCAAGATCAAGGTAAAATTGTGCCTAATCCAAGTGGCGTGTTTCTGAAGTTTCATTTAGGAGTTCTATGTGAACTTAGGTTGTTTGTGGGTCAAGTTATCAGGTTATGTGTAAGTCGGGTACTTCATGGTTAAAGATTACCAATAATCAGATTGTTACCATTGGGGATTCTATGCAGTGCATTACGGTTCAAGGCATGTTCATTGAAGTCCATATTATTGTCATAAGAGATTTCACCATGAAAATGTTGGCTCCTCATGTTTGAAGTGATAAAGATCAAAATTCGGTGCCATATCCGTCCTCTCTAAAGTCCACATGGTTATCCATTTTCTATCCACTTTTAAATTCAATTCCTGTTCAATTCAATTTCATAACCAATTTTCAAATCCTTATTGATATCCATATTCATCTCCATCTATATTCCGGTTGCTTTTTTATTGTCCATAAATCACTTTTCTATTTAAAAATTTGTCACAAAGTTCATACATTGTTCAAATCCATTACAAAAAGGCCAAAAAAAATACAAATTCAGTTTTACAAATTAGAACCCATTTATACAATTGTTTACTAAAGCCCATTCTTTTTGGAAAATTATTACAAAAAGAAAGAAAAATTAAGGAGCCAAGGTAGTAATAGAAAGATGATGATCTTTCCATAGAAATCCCATTCATGTTATGCATATAGATGTACCATATTGTCCATTTTTCCCAAGCCAACTCATGCTAGCATTTTCACGCACCACTTGCGCAAACCGACTGCAGTACACACCATGAGACGCCTTGCCCCCAAAACAAACTTTCTAGCTTTTCCACAAAGACCTGAAGATGCAACCCTCAAGCAGACCCCACGACCTAAAAAACATGGTACTTCATAAACGCAGCTACTGCTATAAAACGAAAACCGGAAATCACACAGGGAGAGGCGGGCACAATTCTTCAACACCCATCACTCAAAACTTCATCACCTTCAAGGCTTTCCCTCTTCGAACAAAAACAACAACGATCCTTCCATTTTGGATACCTTTTTTTTCCTCACCAAATTTCTCTCAACTTTTCACCTTCAATATTCCTTTGCTTCTCCTTCCGTATTCCAACTACGAGCTTACGGCACCTACCAAATCACCAAACCCCCGACACTTTCCTTCATCTTCTAAAAACAACAAACCTCTCTTCCTTACTCTTCATCATTTTATCTGCAAATCATCAAAAAATAACCCACCCCAAAACCTTCGAATCGAACCCCTCTTGTCGTCTCCAACCTTCACCCATTAAACCTTTCTTTCTCCAAATTTCTCAACAACTGAAAATCGAATCCAAATCAGAGACATAAGGAGTAGTAGAAGAAAAGGGGATAGAACCGAAGCAAGATCAAAACAAGAACCTATACGCACCTGAATTTGAGACGAGAACATCGAACGCAGAGCAGATCGAGCGAGAAGGGTGAGAAATCGAAGGAGGAAGAACCGAATCGCTCACGAAGGCCATGGATGTTGTTGTTGCTGATGGTATTTTCCGAAAGTGGTTTTGGGTCCTTCATGGATTTGAAGCTTATGCGTCATTCTCTAAATTGTATTCCTTTTTTTTTGTTATTTGATACTACAACCTTGCAAAGATGTGGGTTGGTTTTGGATTTAAATTTTTTTTCTCTTTTTGAAACTGTGCCATTATTGTTGGTATGCTGTTCGACCTTATTGTGTATAAGAGTGGGCCGTGTCCCATGAGGACCATGTCAATGCACCACCCTTGGAATCCAAATTGTTTTTTTGTGCAAGGAAGAATGGGCCGTGAGGCCCATAATGAATCCTTGGATTTTCTCTGCACCCTTTGTCATATTTTTTAGAAGATAATATTTTGTTTGTTTTCTTAGATTAATTCTAGTTAGTCACTTTAATGGATCTGGATTAGGTGTTGTTGAATCCTGATTAGAACTTTTATTGTGATTTAAATTTCAGTTAATTGTGTTTTTTATTTTAATTAACTATTCATTTTCATTTATTTTTACTTAGATATTTAGTTTGTGATTAATTTCTTGATGCCAATTTTGATTGAATTCTAATTATTTATTCTAATTCTTGAGTAAGTCCTTGTTAGTTATGTAATTAAGATATATTAGTATTTTAATTGAATTTTGTGATTGAATTTTTAATTAAATATGTTTAATGGATTTTGATTAGAACTTCATTTGATTTTTGATTGAATTTTAGTTGAATATCAATTGAATTCTAATTGAATATTAATAGATTCGCTCATTGAAGTTTTACTGTTTTCTTAACTTGAATTTTTATTTTCTTTTTGGCTTTCGCTAATTGATTTAATGATTGGTCTTTTAGAATTTAATTGAAAGGTTGTCGTTCATTTTTGCGTTGATTTGTTGAGTATTAGTTGGATTGATCGGGTGAAGCTTCTGCAAGTGTTCTTGAGCTTTTGGGCCATGTTGGAGTGGAAACATACTTTTTTTCTAATAGGTACTACTGTTGTACCCCAAAATTTGACCAACCATTTCTTGTACTTGGCTTGTGTTTCATTTCATTTTTGCATTTCTGCATATCATAGCATTTGTTCTTAAGGCATGGGATCAAGGTATTTCTATGGCTCAGGGTTCTCTTTCGGGTGCAAGAGTCTAAATAGCGAGCATCAGAGGCTCTGACATTTATTTTGCCCAGCGATCGAGCGGTCGATTTTATTTTATTCAACGAGATAATTTTCAGCTCAGGAGACAAATCACTGGTTATCTCAGGCATTTTCACAGTTATAATATACAAAGGCAAGTTTCAGAGGCTTGACAGAACTCAAAACGGGTAAAAGCGGGAAAATATGCAGATTCCCTCCAAAAGACGCCAAAATTCAAATTTTCAAGGCGTTAACCGATTAACCAAAATGGTTAACCAGTTAACCATAGTAATTTTTCCCTGTATGTGAGTTTTCAAGGCTGCCACTTTTTGGGGTCCATTTTGATCACTTGTGAATTTGATTTTACACCAGAAGAAGGATCTAGAATCACTCTAATTTGGATTAACTTTCAAAATTAATTCAATTTCCCTCCCACTTTCCATTCCTAATCCCATTCCAATTTTCATAACCTCACTCCAAACCACATTTTGATCCCAAACCTAGAGCATATTTAAGTGAATTTGCTCCAAACCTCACACAATAATCCTTACAATTACAATTCATTTTCAGATTTCACTCTCACTCTTGGAATTTTCTCTCCATTTTTCTCTCTCCAAAACCTCCATCAGAGCTCTCACTTGAGTTCTTTGATTCTTCATTGGAATCATAGAATTCTATAGCTAAACCTTCATCATTCATCTCCATTATTTTTAATTTACCATTCAATTTTCGTTTGGTTTTGGATCTGAATTTGGAAGCTAATTTGGATCGTTTTTGCTTGATCTTGCTTGATCTTCATTTCTACAATAAGAAAGCTCTTGGATCTTGAAGAATCTCCGGGTTTCTTGCTTAGATCTACTCATTTCAAGTGAATCAACACTCACCAAAGCAAATCTCCGCTTCGTAGGTTGGCAATTTTAGATCTAATTATGTTTTGAGCTTATTTGGATAATCACAATGTAGATCTATGGCTTTTGATGCTTTTTGATCCATTTTATTGATTTTGATCTTGGTGATTAGTTATTTTGATGTTTGGTTGTGTTTGCTTGATGTTTGATTAATGATTTATGGTGTTAAATTCGCACATAATTGATTACATGATCATTTGGATGATTGCACATTGGATTAATTGCTGAAAGTGCTTTTGGATTGCTGTTTTTCTGCTTCTGGTGCAGTGTTAACCGATTAACCAGATGCAGTGCAAACTGGTTAACTAGTTAACCAGTGCGTTTTCCAAACATTTTTAAGTGGTTAACCGGTTAACCAATAGTGTTAACTGATTAACATTGAACCATAGTGCAACTTTTGTTTGTTTTCAAGCATGTTTGGATTTCTTTCCACATGTAATCTTCATGGATTGATGTGATGCATTTATGTGGATTGTTTTGACATGTTTCCTCATTCTTGGATGTATATCTTTGTGCCACAAGTATTCTTTGAATCATGTCTTTCCACTTGTTCAAAATGTGAGATAATTGTTTGAACTTTGGTTCTTCAATGTGACATGATCATTCTTGTGCTTGCTTGATGTTTTGGCTCTGAATTTGGATCATTCCATTTGTGATTCACTTTTGCCCCATGTGATTTGGCGCTTGTTCATGATGACTTGTTGCTTATGTTTGCACTTTGAGTTTGTCATGAACATTGGTGATTATTTTGCATTGATCATTTTCATTGCTTGGCTTGATCTCAAGGAATTGTATGGTTGAGATGTGCTTGTGGTGGTTGCTTCCCCACACTTTTTTCCACCCTCTTTTCTTTGTGTGTGCATCTTAGAATAACACCTCTTTTTTGCTTTGATGATTGATGGTTGATGTTTGTAGGAGCTTGCTTCTCCCATTTCATCTCATCTCTCTTGTGTTGGTTGAGTCTTCTTGCATTTGTGTTTGCATTTCATGTTTGCATCTCTTATTGCAATGACTTGTTTAAGTCACGTTCATCTCATTTTCTTTTCATATGTGATTGAATTGCTATGTGTTTACTTGGTCTTTTGCCATGATCCCTTAGGATTCCTAGTCCCTCTGTTTAAGATGGGAGTGAGAGACATAGGTGTTCAATCTTTTGCATGATAACATTAGGATAGATTTCCCCTTTCAATCCCAACCTTAGGAGCATTTTGCATGATAATATTAGGGTTAATTAGTTTCCCTTTAGAGTTTGTGTCTTCTCTTCTCATCTCCTAACTTTCATAAGACACTTAATAAAGGATAATAAATATTGTACGTTACGAGCCTTAAGTACTTGAGGAATGATGGTTGGGGGGCCTCCTCTCACATTGTCTAGAGTGTTTAGTGTATGGCTTTTGGGCGATATGCGACGCATTCGCTCTCAAGTCATAGTCTTTAGTGCAACATGAGTTACAAACTTAACTCAATTCACTTCTTCATAAAAAACACAAAACAAAACATCAAACCTTTTTATCCTTCGGGATTGTTTTCAAATCATTTTCAGAAAGAGTGTGTTAAGTCTTGGTTCTACCGCAAACAAGCATTGTCCCTAACTGCTAGAACGAAGGTTTAACCCTACTCATTAAAACACTTGAACCAATCTGTGGTCGTGTCTGTAACACCCCGTTCCCAAAATAAAATAAAACAAACAATTAAAACACATATCAGAGTTTCTCTCCCAAACGGGATGCCACAATACACATCAAATTTTCCACAAGTATATTTTTTCCAAATAATTTCTCAATAAAACTGCAGCGGAATATATATATATATATATATATATATATATATATATATATATATATATATATATATATATATATATATATATATATATATATATATATATATATATATATATATATATATATATATATATATATAGTCTGTCACAAATCGAAATAACACATATACATCATGTCATCAATATCGTCATATACATCAGCCGGCTAACCGCCCCAAAATATATATAGTATCATCAACTATCAACACATATCTCCCAAAATTAGATACGCCACTAGGGCACATATAATCAACAAATAAACACATAAACTCCCAAAACGCCTCGGTGTTACGTATCAGAGTGGTCCTACAGAGACACCACAATCTAAGCTAGCTAAACACCTGGATTGTCTGTACTTCCGAAGAAGCACAGACCACAACAACAACAAAGGGGTGAGAATCACGATCAAATATTAACGGTATAAACGTACATGAAATAAAAGGCAGAAACAATAAATCTATTATTTCATATTTCTCACACCCGGACCTACTGTCCCATCATCAACAATCACACACAACCACAATGCAACACATGCACTCGACTCGACAATATGCGGTACCGACTCAACTCAGGATAGATCGCATACGCTCCACTGAGCAACGATCTATCCCTACCACGCTCCTCCTGAGCCCATATAATCAAGTCATCAACGTCCCCTACTTGGGACACGGGTGGTCGCATACACTCCATCCGAGCAACGATCCAAATCCCGTCCACGCTCCCCACTTGGAGCACGTGTGCGTATCACACGACACGTCCACGCTCCCGGCTCGGAGCACGTGAGTACATCAAACCTCACGTCCACACGCTCCCCACTTGGAGCACGTGAGCCACACAGGCCTCACGTCCACGCTCCCCATTTGGAGCACGTGAGCCACACAGGCCTCACGACCACATGCTATGCAAGACACTATGCATAAACACACAACACACACAGTGCACACGACCCCACTGGTCCATCGCATCATAATATGCATACATACACAAGCACACAAAGTGTATCGATCCTACCGATCAACTCACCACACAACATATCACACATCATGCACCTAAGGCATATCGGTCCTACTGACCCAATCATCACAACAACACATAAACACGACGAATATAAAGTGTATCGATCCTACGGATCCACATCCATCACAACAACACATCAATACAATGCACACCAGGCATATCGATCCTACTGATCACAATCCATCACACAACATTATTTAACCATAACGCATATAAACCGTATTGATCCTACTGATCACAATTCATCATACAACAGTATTTAACCACAACGCATATAAAGCGTATCGATCCTACTGATCACAATTCATCATATATCAAGATATCTCACTCATCGTCACCGTCATCCCTCATAACATACTCCGATGCAATATCATAATCATATGGACATCACAGAATCGTGTCCCGATGTCCTTCATGCACTCACCACAGCTCACTAATAAGGTACTCACCAAGAAAGACCAACAAGGGTCCAAAATCACAAGGAAATCAGCATGAAACCGCAGCCAAAACACAAACTGCTGTCGGGCTCGCTGGCGCATTCGCCTGGCGAAGCCCCGCAGCAAACACTCGCTGGCCATTCGCCTGGCAAAGCCTCGCAGCGAACACTCGCTGGAACTCGCTTGGCGAAACTCCTGACGAAACAAAACAGAAGCTACTGGCAGCGTTCGCTGCCCAGTTCGCCTGGCAAAGCCTGGCGAAGGCTCGCCCCCACATTCACCCAACGAATGCCTGCGATTGCAGAAAAATAAACTCTCAGCTCAGAGTTGGCAACACGCTCCGAACCCAGCCGATTTTACTCCAAGCCAAACCCCATCATACCCGACAACTGTTCCACAACCTGACTACACCTCTATCCTTGATTTCATCCGATAGATTCGCACCTCTGCTCAATTTACCAATTTTCGGCATAACTCCGAAACTACTCAAAAACCCCAAACTCATTCAACCCAATATTCTCAACACATGCAAATGAATTAAACATCAAACAACACAACAATATCAGCATGCAAACAACATCAATCATCAAAGGATCTATAGGGATAGGGATTTCCCCCTTTCTACCGATTAATCATGTATTTACCAAATTTAACCGATTATCCTCCCCCCTTTACCTCAATTCAAGCTTTGATGATGAACAAGTTCTTCAATCCACACGAAATCCGCTTGCTAGGTTGTTGTTCTTGATCGTCCCCTTTCTCTTGCTCAACCGTGTTTCTCCTCTTCTTTCCAATTCTATTTTTCCACAATGGCAATGTTACCCCTCCTCCCAAATAATTCCTTATTATTCCAATTATATTAATAATCTCATTTTCTTAATTTTCAAAAATTAATATTATCACTTCATAATACCAATATTAATAATAATAACAATAATAATAATAATAATAATAATAATAATAATAATAATAATATCAACATTAATATTAATTATTAATTATTATCATTATCAATTATCCAATATTAATATTATGCCTTTATTTCTTCACCAATTCCCACACCAAAACACGTTGACGAATAAAATAACACCGGAACTAAAAATAATTAAAATGGGCGTTACAACTCTCCCCCACTTTAATTATTTTCGTCCTCGAAAATACCTAATGGAAACAGCTCTGGATACGCTTCCCGCCTCCTGCTCTCCAATTCCCAGGTCACACTGCCTCCTGCAGCACCTCCCCACGCCACTCGCACCAACGGTATCTCTTTCCCTCTGAGTCGCTTCATCTTGCGATCCTCGATCCTCAACGACAACGTCTCCACAATCAGATTCTCTCTAACTTGCACTTCATCCCTCTGAATCACATGAGACGGATCAGGTACATACTTCCGAAGTTGCGACACATGGAACACGTCATGCAAGTTCGAAAGCTCCGGTGGCAACGCCACCCTATAAGCCACAACACCAATCCGCTGCAAGATCTAATACGGTACGATAAACTTCGGATCCAACTTCTTGGACTTCAAAGCACGTCCAACACCCGTCACTGGGTTAACCCTCAAGAATACATGGTCACCCTCACTTAATTCCAACTCTTTCCTGCGGTTATCATAATAACTCTTCTGCCGATCTTGAGATGCTTTCATCTTCTCACGGATCATCTGCACTGTTTTAGTAGTCTGCTGCACCAACTCTGGTCCCAACACAACATTCTCACCCGACTCATACCAACATAAAGGAGTTCTGCACCTCCTACCATAAAGAGCTTCAAACGGCGCCATCCCGATACTGGAATGGTAATTGTTGTTGTACGTGAACTCAACCAAAGGCAAATGAGTATCCCACATACCACCTTTCTCTAACACACAAGCCCGCAACAAGTCCTCTAAAGTCTGAATAGTTCGCTCCGACTGCCCATCCGTCTGCGGATGATAAGCTGAACTCAACTTCAACTCAGTACCCAAAGCCTCTTGTAAACTCTTCCAAAATACAGAAGTGAACCTCGGATCTCTATCCGACACAATACTCAACGGTACACCATGCAGCTTCACAATTACCCGAATATAGATCTCTGCAAGCTTCTCCAACCGAAAAATGATACTAATCGGTATAAAGTGTGCAGACTTCGTAAGTCAATCCACAATCACCCAAATGGCGTCAAATCCTCTCGCCGTATTCGGAAAACCTATAACAAAGTACATAGAAATACAATCCCACTTCCAAACCAGAATCTCTAACGGTTGCATCATCCCAGAAGGTCTCTGATGCTCCACCTTCGATTTCTGACAAACCAAACAAGCATAAACATATCGAGCAATATCCTTTTTCATGCCCGACCACCAAAATAACTTTTTTAAGTCCTGATACATCTTCGTAGCTCCTGGATGAACACTCAGACTACTACGATGTCCTTCGTCCAAAATCAACTTCTTCAACTCATCATTATCCGACATGCAAATTCTGCCCGGAAACCTTAACACACCCGCACTATCCAACCTGAAATCGCTACCAGAGTTACTTCCGGCCTCTCGCATCAAATTCACAAGTCTCACATCTAACTTCTGATGTTCTCTTATCATATCCAAGAAATCATTCTTCACTTGCAATTTACCCAACATTACACCACCTGTAGTAAACTCACAAACTATACTCAAATCTCGAAACTGCTCAATAAGCTCCATCTCTTTCACCATCAAAGCTGACATATGAATTACCTTCCTGCTCAATGCATCTGCAACTACATTCGCTTTCCCTGGGTGATAACTCAAACTAAAATCATAATCTTTCAAAAATTCCAACCATCTTCTCTGCCTCATATTCAACTCTTTCTGATCAAACAGGTACTTCAAACTTTTGTGATCACTGAACACCTCAAACCTTGAACCATACAAATAATGTCTCCAGATCTTCAAAACAAAAACCACCGCAGCCAATTCAAGGTCATGAGTAGGATAATTCCGCTCATGCACCCTCAATTGCCGCGACGCATAAGCTACCACTTTTCCATTCTGCATGAGAACTCCGCCCAATCCCATCTTGGACGCATCACAATACACCACAAAAGGCTCACACAGATTCGGTAACACCAACACCGGCGCTGAAGTCAATCTCTTTTTCAGCTCCATAAAACTTTCTTCGCACGCAGCATCCCACACAAACACTTGATCTTTCCTCGTCAACTGAGTCAACGACAAAGCCAATCTATAAAAGCCTTCAATAAATCTTCGGTAATAACCAGCTAAACCCAAGAAGCTCCGAACTTCTATTACCGTCTTCGGTGGTTCCCACTGTAACACCGCACTAACTTTCGAAGGGTCTACTGAAACACCATCACCCGAAATAACATGCCCAAGAAAACTCACCGTCCTCAACCAGAACTCACACTTCGACAACTTAGAAAACAACTTGTTATCCTTCAACACTTGCAAAGCAATCTTCAAATGTTTCGCATGCTCTTCCTCAGACTTAGAATAGATCAGTATATCATCAATGAACACGACAATAAACTGATCCAAATAAGAGTGGAAGATACGGTTCATATATTCCATAAACACACCCGGCGCATTAGACACTCTGAAAGGCATTACCGCATACTCGTAATGTCCATATCGAGTCCTAAACGCCGTCTTCTGAATATCACCTTCTTTAACTCTGATCTGATGATAACCCGACCTCAAGTCGATCTTACTGAACACACGAGCTCCCACCAACTGATCCATCAAATCATCAATCCTTGGAAGAGGATATTTGTTCTTGATGGTCACTTTGTTCAACTGACGATAATCGATGCACAACCGCATGCTACCGTCCTTCTTCCTCACTAACAACACTGGAGCTCCCCACGGCGATACAGTTGGCCTGATGAACTTCCTGTCTAGCAAGTCTCCAATCTGAGTCTTCAATTCGGCCAACTCCACTGCCGACATCCTGTACGGAGCCATAGAAATAGGCCTCGTACCAGGAACAAGATCAATGCTAAACTCAACCTCTCTCTTCGGAGGCAACTCATTAATATCATCCGGGAACACCTCCGGAAACTCATTAACAACGGCTAACTCATCCAACAATGCCTTGTTGTCAACAGACAGTGATGCAAATAAAGCA
This sequence comes from Lathyrus sativus, assembly GCA_963859935.3. Classification (NCBI taxonomy): domain Eukaryota; kingdom Viridiplantae; phylum Streptophyta; class Magnoliopsida; order Fabales; family Fabaceae; genus Lathyrus; species Lathyrus sativus. The sequence continues at coordinate 191,404,838 of OZ012737.1, forward strand.
AACACATGAGCTTCATCTTTCAACAAAGTTCTCAATTCCTTACCGGGCAAAGAATCTGCCAACGCTTCCTCTTCCGGAGTCAAAAACACTAACACTTTCCGAAAATAATCAATGTGCACTCGGTTGAACTCCAACCAGTTCATACCAAGTATAACATTCAAACCACCAAGTGGCAAACAGATTAAATCCACACCGAAGTCTCGGCCAAAAATAGTCAGTGGGCACTTCAAACACACAAGTGAAGTATTCACTGAACCAATCGAAGGAGTTTCAATAGTCATCCGCCGCTCAAGAGTGGTCGGCACCAAACCTAACCTCTTCACACAATCAACAGAGATAAACGAGTGGGTTGAACCCGTATCAATCATAGCAGTCAAAGGAATGTTATTGATAAAACAAGTACCTTTGATCGAACGCTCTTCGTCTTCCCCTTGAGTTCCCACAACTGCAAATACTTTACCCGCCACCTGAGGCGCCTGAACCTTCCTCGGCTTCTCACAATGAGTACTAATGTGGCCCTTCTCGCCACAGTTGTAACAAGTAGGCATATTAGTCTTACAATCCGCCATCACATGGCCCGACTTCCCACACTTGAAGCACTTCTTAATCTCTTGAGGACAATCAATAGCATGACGCCCAACGACACCGCACCGATAACATTTCAAATCTGATGATGCCTTCCTCTCTCGGAATCTCTTATCAGACATAGCCTTTTCCTTTCCTTTACCGGTTGGCACACTGTAAGGTGTACCACCAAACCTCTGCTTACCCTTGCGATCATTCACCGCCTTATAATGTGCAATCCTCGCACGGTTATCATTGTCATAGATCCGACTTCTACTCACTAACTCAGGATAGCTCCTGATTTTCTAACATGCGATCCTCATCTTGATCTCTGGTCTCATCCCATTCTCAAATTTCAAGCACTTCGAAGTATTCGCTTCCTCAGTATTGTAATGAGGACAATACTGAGCCAATTCCTCAAACTTAGCTGCATACTCGGCTTCCGACATACTGCCCTGTTTCAATTCCTAAAATTCCACCTCTTTAGCACTTCTGATATCTTCTGGAAAATACTTCTCCAGAAATCCAGATTGAACCACCTCCCAAGTAATCGGAGTCCCCGAAGCCTCCATCCTCTGACAGCAATTGTCCCACCATGCCTCGGCCTCTCCCTCAAGCATGTGAGTACCAAATCTCACTTTCTGCTCATCATTGCACCCCATGGTCCTGAAGATCTTCTCTATCGCCTTCAGCCATTTCTGTGCAGCTACCGGATCCAGAATCCCACCTTCAAACTTTGGTGGCTTGTTGCTCTGGAACTGCATCAAGCCTCTGAACTGAGCCCGCAGCCAGATTTTGATTGGCCACCACTTGAGCCATAGCCTGCATAGCCGCAGCCAACGCCGCGTCATTCCTCCCAGCCATACTGCTCAACAACAACAACAGGTTAACAGAGAACAACCAACTCTATCCTACAGACAGACTCAAAACACTACACTGGCCGGACAGACCGACCTGCTCTGATACCAACTTGTAACACCCCGTTCCCAAAATAAAATAAAACAAACAATTAAAACACATATCAGAGTTTCTCTCCCAAACGGGATGCCACAATACACATCAAATTTTCCACAAGTATTTTTTTCCAAATAATTTCTCAATAAAACTGCAGCGGAATATATATATATATATATATATATATATATATATATATATATATATATATATATATATATATATATATATATATATATATATATATATATATATATATATATATATATATATATATATATATATATATATATATATATATATATATATATATATATATATATATATATATATATATATATATATATATATATATATATATATATATATATATATATATATATATATATATATATATATATATATATATATATATATATATATGTCACAAATCGAAATAACACATATACATCATGTCATCAATATCGTCATATACAACAGCCGGCTAACCGCCCCAAAATATATATAATATCATCAACTATCAACACATATCTCCCAAAATTAGATACGCCACTAGGGCACATATAATCAACAAATAAACACATAAACTCCCAAAACGCCCCGGTGTTACGTATCAGAGCGGTCCTACAGAGACACCACAATCCAAGCTAGCTAAACACCTGGATTGTCTGTACTTCCGAAGAAGCACATACCACAACAACAACAAAGGGGTGAGAATCACGATCAAATATTAACGGTATAAACGTACATGAAATAAAAGGCAGAAACAATAAATCAATTATTTCATATTTCTCACACCCGGACCTACTGTCCCATCATCAACAATCACACACACAACCACAATGCAACACATGCACTCGACTCGACAATATGCGGTACCGACTCAACTCAAGATAGATCACATACGCTCCACCGAGCAACGATCTATCCCTACCACGCTCCTCTTGAGCCCATATAATAAAGTCATCAACGTCCCCCACTTGGGACACGGGTGGTCGCATACACTCCATCCGAGCAACGATCCAAATCCCGTCCATGCTCCCCACTTGGAGCACGTGTGTGTATCACACGACACGTCCACGCTCCCTGTTTGGAGCATGTGAGTACATCAAACCTCACGTCCACACGCTCCCCACTTGAGGCACGTGAGCCACACAGGCCTCACGTCCACGCTCCCCATTTGGAGCACGTGAGACACACAGGCCTCACGTCCACATGCTATGCAAGACACTATGCATAAACACACAACACACATAGTGCACACGACCCCACTGGTCCATCGCATCATAATATGCATACATACACAAGCACACAAAGTGCATCGATCCTACCGATCAACTCAACACACAACATATCACACATCATGCACCTAAGGCATATCGGTCCTACTGACCCAATCATCACAACAACACATAAACACGACGCATATAAAGCGTATCGATCCTACGGATCCACATCCATCACAACAACACATCAATACAATGCACACCAGGCATATCGATCCTACTGATCATAATCCATCACACAACAGTATTTAACCACAACGCATATAAAGCGTATCGATCCTACTGATCACAATTAATCATACAACTGTATTTAACCACAACGCATATAAAGCGTATCGATCCTACTGATCACAATTCATCATATATCAAGATATCTCACTCATCGTCACCGTCATCCCTCATAACATACTCCGATGCAATATCATAATCATATGGACATCACAGAATCGTGTCCCGATGTCCTTCATGCACTCACCACAGCTCACTAATAAGCTACTCACCAAGCATGACCAACAAGGGTCCAAAATCACAAGGAAATCAGCACGAAACCGCAGCCAAAACACAAACTGTTTTCGGGCTCGCTGGCGCATTCGCCTGGCGAAGCCCTGCAGCAAACACTCGCTGGCCATTCGCCTGGTGAAGCCTCGCAGCGAACACTCGCTGGAACTCGCCCGACGAAACTCCTGGCGAAACAAAACAGAAGCTACTGGCAGCGTTCGCTGCCCAGTTCGCCCGGCGAAGCCTGGCGAAGGCTCGCCCCCACATTCCCCCAGCTAGGGCTGGCAATGAACCAAACCAACTCGAAGATAGTTTGGAATTCGACTCGACAATTAAATCGTTGAACTAGGTTCATGAACCAAATGAGTTGAGTATGAGCGAAAAATTAAGTTCGTTAACTAAATGAGCTGAACTTGAACTATACATAGTTCGACTCGTTAGGTTCATGAGTTAACTCGATTACATATGAAAAGAATTATACTGTCTTTAAGATTAGGTTTAAATATTTACTTCAAATATTAGACAAATTTAATCTTCAATTTAGTAGTTTTTGAATTAGACTCTCAAATGTATCTCTTGAAAGTTGTGTAGGTTTTGAATTAGTAGATTTCGAAGTTAAAGTTAAATTTCAATATGATAAATTTTATTTTATTTTAATATTTTATTTAAAATATATATATTTATTTAAAATGTCAAATATACTAAAAAATATATATATTTACAAAAATAGTTTTTAAGTTCGTGAACCATGTGAGCTGAACCTAATGAGATGAACCTAACGAGTCGAACCGAACTGTTCGTGAACTTATAACGAGTCGAGTTTGAGCTTAAAAAAAAGTTCGTGTCTAACTCGAACTCGAACTCGAATTCGAACAATTCTTAACGAGTCGAGCCGAGCTGAGGTGAGTTCGACTCGACTCGACTCATTTCCAGCCTTACCCCCCAGCGAATGCCTGCGATTGCAGAAAAATAAACTCTCAGCTCAGAGTTGGCAACACGCTCCGAACCCAGCCGATTTTACTCCAAGTCAAACCCCATCATACCCGACAACTGTTCCACAACCTGACTACACCTCTATCCTTGATTTCATCCGATAGATTCGCACCTCTTCTCAATTTACCAATTTTCTGCATAACTCCGAAACTACTCAAAAACCCCAAACTCATTCAACCCAATATTCTCAGCACATGCAAATGAATTAAACATCAAACAACACAAAAATATCAGCATGCAAACAACATCAATCATCAAAGGATCTATGGGGATAGAGATTTCCCCCTTTCTACCGATTAATCATGTATTTACCAAATTTAACCGATTATCCTCCCCCCTTTACCTCAATTCAAGGTTTGGTGATGAACAAGTTCTTCAATCCACACGAAATCCGCTTGCTAGCTTGTTGTTCTTGATCGTCCCCGTTCTCTTGCTCAACCGTGTTTCTCCTCTTCTTTCCAATTCTATTTTTCCACAATGACAATGTTACCCCTCCTCCCAAATAATTCCTTATTATTCCAATTATATTAATAATCTCATTTTCTTAATTTCCAAAAATTAATATTATCACTTCATAATACCAATATTAATAATAATAACAATAATAATAATAATAATAATAATAATAATAATATCAACATTAATATTAATTATTAATTATTATCACTATCAATTATCCAATATTATATTATGCCTTTATTTCTTCACCAATTCTCACACTAAAACACGTTGACGAATAAAATAACACCGGAACTAAAAATAATTAAAATGGGTGTTACAGTGTCAGCCCGAACTATGTTTGCTCTGATTTCTCATACCAGATGAGGATACGTAAGCACAAGACGACGATGTCTTGGCGAGCAACCTTCCCCACCTTCACCCGTAGTTTTCCGAACTACGTTGACTCTTACTTTCCCATTGCACGAGGGAATACGTAGTCATAGAGCGGTGATGCTCTATCGAGTCTGTTTTCTTTTTTTTGTCCCTGTGTGTCAGCCTTTAGATAGTTAACACCCTTTTAGATAGACAACAAGTGTGGATCTTGTTGAGTACCATGAACGTGAGGGGTGCTCATACCTTCCCCTTGTGTAACCGAGACCCGAACCCAAGATTTGGTTGCGATGACCTGTCTTTTCCCTTTTTCGTAGGTTTTCTCTGATCATTTCCTTTCCCTCTCTTTGGGATAAATAAAAAACGGTGGCGACTCTTCTGTCTTTGCCGATCCTTTTTCGCAGTAGCGACAGCTGGCGACTCTACTGGGGAACTTCCCATCCCCTATGCGAGTCAATCCTAGCGCTTGTTTGTTTTTGTTTATGGGTGTGTATATGTGTTGCATTTGTACAATATTGCATTTGCATTTTACTTTCAGCAGTTTATATCATGATATTGCTGTGTTGTTCGGTGGGACTGTTCCATTGAGTGATAAGCCAAAACCCAGGCTTGAGTATACACATATAATTAGAGTAGAAATTAGTGAGGACCTTCACGTTAGGCGTGCACTAGTCCTCATGAAATTCGCGTTCAGACGAGGTTTCCTTTGAAGACATCCTATCATGTGCATTGGTCAAGAGGGGGTGTTGGATCTGGAAACTGTTGACTCTAGAGACCGATCATTTGGGAGTCAGCTAAGTGAGGCTGCTTCGTTAGACTATGATGCCAAACCAGAAATGGTGAACTTATCATCGTTTCTGGAAAGTCTGTGATGCTGAAGACCGCATAGGATGCCAAACCTTATCAGAGATAGGTCCATACCTGTGAGTGTGGGGGGGGGGGGGGGGGGTTATGCAGTAAACCTTGACCTTCAACCTACTCGGTTTTCTCGTCAGTATGAACTTTTGATCTTTGATACAGTTGGGTCCCTTATATCAGTGCTGTGTTATTTTCTCTCCGAAGCGAAGCTCTGGTTCAACTTAGTCAGCAGTACAACAATCTTGATCCCATGTTGCATTTGCATACTCATTTGCATCCTAACATTTGCATGTATCTATGTTTCAGGTGCATATTTTCTCCTTGATTCTAGTAATCTAATCCACTGTCATCATGGAATGTGGTTTCAAGAAAGTTGTTATTTATAAGTTCCCAATACCAGACGTAGGACCTTTGGTGGGCCTCATTTTTGTAGTTGAGCGTAGAGTTATGGAGGATTTCAAAAAGGAATATGGGAGGATTTTAAGTCTTGTCTGCAAGATATCTAAATAAGAGTTAGAAGGTGTTGCACCCCAAAATTTGCCCAACCTCTTTCCTTACTTGGTTTATGTTTCATTGCATTAACATTTGCATAGTTATATCATTTGCATATCATGATATAATTCATATAGAAAGGGATCAAGTGTGATTCTTATAAAGAGAATCCTAGCAAGAGGTCTTATTCAAGATTGAAAAGTTATCAAAGTCATCAGGAGGTGATTTGAGCGCCTAAGAGTTTAGATGCTTGCATGAAGATTTTCTCCTAACTTGAGGATCAATTGAAGACCATCAGAGGGATTTGAAGTGTTGAATATGAGAAGAGGATGTGTATGGAGCTCATGGAATGCCTAGAGGGCCATGGGAGAGCTCAATCAAGTCATTGTGTCAAATGCAAGAGCCACAGTTGAGGTGCAAGCAATAAAGGTTTCATCTGGGTCAATCCTACGTCAACTGTGCAATTGAAGAGTATCAAAGCCTACTTTTAGGTCATAGATTTCATGAAATGATATGATGAGACATTTGTGGTGTTGTGCCAATATCAAGTCAAGAAGAGTCAAGAGTGTGGGAAGTTGCTAAATTAGGGTTTCAGTGTAAAATCCCCTGTTTAGTGCCTAACTTCAAGACCACATAAGTCAAGATGCAAGTTTCAAATGGATATTTGGCCAACATGAAACTTGTATAGAATCTCAATACCTTTAATTTGAGTACTAGAAGTCCTCAAGGGGATTTATAGCACTCAAGTTATGGTCCAGACAAGTTACAAGTCCTCAGATGTCTCTGAAATTTGTCTGTGAAAATCATTTGACTTCAAAGTTATTTTTGACCTAGAAGGAGGTTTCACCTGAACTTTTGGCCAACATGAAAGTTGTTCCTCATGATCTTAGCTTTCTAAATTGTACTAGAAGTCTTCCATCGGATTTGTAGAACTAAAGTTATGAGGTTTACAAGTCAGGGGTATTTTGGGAAAGTGAGATTATAGGCCATTTTCAATCATAGGTCAAAATCTCTAACTTGCACTTGTCAAATAGATTTTTGTTCAACATGAAACTTGTTCAAAATGTGGTTTTTAGGCTAACCAAGAAGTCATGATGAATTGATTTGGCTCATATCAAGATTTGGTTTGAAATGGCTTAAAAAGGGAGATTTTCAAAGGATTCAAAGTTGGAAAATTCAAATTAATGGTTAAGTGACCAAAACATGTCAAATAAGTACTCATTTTGATTGGAAATTTCATTTCAAACACAATGACATTGGTGGATTTTTGAGTTGAGGCAGATTTTCATGAGTTACAATGTTGTTTCTTCATATGCAAGTTACATGACCAAATCTCTCACCAAGGTAATTCAAGTGTTCCTTTTGGTCCCATTGCATTCACAAGGAATTGTGCAAGTGATTAAAAGCTTCTAGAGCAAGCTGGGATGGAAAATTCATGACTGTCGTATGCAATGTTGAAGAGAAAAATAAAAAATTGAAACGACTGGATTGGGCTCCAATTGGACTCAAAAAGCCCATAGACACATTTTATTTAAGTCATTTGATGATTTCAGAATCATTTTGGTGCAGTTTTCGTGGCTGAGGCAGAGATAGCAAGTTCAGTTGCAAGCAAGCAAGAGCAAATCGTGATTTGAGTTCCAGGCAGAATCAAGAACAATTGAAGGTTTCTTCATCTTTCTCTTGCATCCTTGAGTGATTCTGGAGAGGTTTGAAGGCTGAATCGTGCTCTAACTACATCTGTGCATAGATCTACACCAGGTATGTAACCTTCAAATTTCTCACAATTCTAGGGAGATGTAGTTCATGTTGTGCATGTGGTTAGGATTTGGTTGAGTCACAGATCGTTTCTGGATCAAAATTGAAGCAATTAGAGACAATTTAGGTTGAAGTGCAATTTCTGTTTGGACACGATTTAGCTTGATCTTAAGGTTTCAATGTGATTTGGATAGATCAGGTTAACCTAGTAAGTGTGAGGATCATTTCTATGCATTTGAATTATGATTTGGTGATGATCAATTTGGATGTGATTTCTGAAACTTGGATCGTGTTTTAAAACCTAGCTTGATCTAAAGAATTTGGATAGGATATCTGAGATCCTTGTGAGTTTCTGAGCATTTTGATGTAAGGTTTGATGTTACCTGGCTACCTGAGACCACCTGCTCACCGGAGAAGACGACCGGAGGTCTTCTCCGGCCACCTGAACAGTTCTCCCTCCATCTGAGGATTTAAATTGGGACGATGATGGATTGCCGTTAGATTAGGTTGAAGCTTGGACTTTGTATGCACATCTGATGGCCACGATTGCTCCTCAGAAGCTGACTTTGACTCCCCTCAAAATGCACTGTTCCATTAAATGAGGTGGCACGCCCCTGAGCCTTTAAATCCCTTGACCAGTCCACCAATCCAGCGCTCCATGTTTTATCTTCAGTTTTATTTTTTTTAATTCATTTTTGTATTATTTTAAATGCAAATTGATTCCAAAAATCATAATAATTTCATCTTTAATCTGAAAAATATTTTAAAAATATATCCATGCTCCTGATTAAATTGGTGATTTTCTGGGATCAATAAATTGCATTTTCATGCATTTTTCAATTTAATTTGCATTTTTCTCATTTATGTTATTTCCTTAATTTTGCATAATTGATTATCTGTTTTGTTGATTTTGGTTTGAGCATTTGGTTTGGTTTCTGAATTTGATTTTTGAGTATGTTGTAGATTAGATGTACATGCTCCCTTTGGATTTTTATTAGAATTTTTCAACAATTTTAGGTTCTGTTTTAGGTGAGATGTTTAGAGTCTTCCCAACTTATGGTTTATCTTGACACGATTCAACTTAGGATTTATTTAGTGGACCTAGAAGTTGATTTAGGCTTTGATATTTGAACTCTAGAATGTTAAAACATTCATGTTCCCTTAGGAAATTTCTTAGATTTTTACAACTTAGTTTTCTATTTTAGATAGAATTTGCAAGTAGAGGTTGCTTTTGGTGTTCCTTCTTTGGTGCCTTGCTTTGTGTGATCTTGTTGGTGTCTTTGGATCTTGAAGGGCTTGATTTACTTTTTGGAGGAGATGCTGGACATCTTGTAGCTGCTGTGGATTGGCTTGTGGAGCATAATTTGGAGTTTTCTTTCTCTTTTAGGTGCTTTTTAGAAGCTTATAAGATTAGGGTTTTAGGAAGAGCCATTAGAACTAGTTCTTTTCTTTTCCTCAAAAATAGAATGCATTGTTTGCTTCTATCCTCATCCCATGATGCAAATTACTCTTAAGGAAGCTCCATCTCTCCTTTGGAGGGATGAGTGGCATGCCTTAATGAGTAGAACTTTTGAGGATGCACTTTCTTTCATGTTGGTTCCTGATGAATTCCTTTGGTTTTCATCAGGTTTCCTAGCATTGTAACTTGATATCAATGATGATTTCTCTTCTTGTGGAGCTTGATAAAGTTTGAAGATGAAGAATTGAAGAAGCTTGAAGATAGGAGCTAGCTTGAAGATGAAGATTCTTTTGCTGTCAATTCAACTTTGCTGACAAGAGCTGCTGTTGAAGGTTGCAGTTGCTGTCTGTAGAAGATTGTTGCTGCTGCTTGGGCTGCTTCCTCTGCTTTTCTTTTGCTGTTTTGTCTGTTTGCTTGTGTTGCTTACCTTTAGGTTTGAGGTGGAGCTTGTCTCCCCTTGCCTGTTGTTTTCTTAGGTTTGAGGGTGAGCCGGACTCCCTTGCCTCGCTTGTACTGTTGCATAGCATGCATTTTACTGTTTATTGTTTACTGCTTGTTTTCTTTTGCTGTTTTCCCCTAGGATCTCTGATTTCCTCTGTGCAAGAGGGAATTATGATAGACATTAGGTTTTTAAACCATGCATGATAACTGTAGGTAGATTCCCTTTCAACCATAGTTTTAGGGTGTCTTTCTCTTCTCATCTCAAAACAATTCAAAAATACAGTAATAAGGTTAATTGAAGTCGTACGTTACGAGCCTTAAGCTATCTGGGAAAAGGTTGGTGGAGGGTCTCTCTCCAGTAATCTGGATGTTTAGTGTGGTACCCTTTGGGTGACATACGAGACATTCACTCCTGGGCCATAGTCTCTAGTGCGATGGAAATTGCGAACATCCTAAAAAACAGTTCTTTCGTAAAAGACTCAAACAAACATTCAAACTCTGTTTTTGTCCTCTTGGACCCTTAATCTGGAAAACCCTTTCATAAGGAGATAAAAAACTGTCAGACAAGCTTGTGTCTTCCGTAGCCCGAACTACGTTTGCTCTGATCTTTCATGCCGTGTGAAAGGACGTAGGCACGAGATTCGACATCTCGGTGAGCAACCTTCCCCCATAACCCGTAGTTAGGCGAACTACGTTGACTTTGATTTCTCGTTTCAGACGGGAATACGTAGGCATAAAGTGCGATACTTTGCCGAGTCACTTTCTTTTCCTTTTAGACCAGACCTTTAGAGTAGATAGATAAACACACCCTTAGATAGAAAACAAGCGTGGATCCCGTCGAGTACGACGGACGTGAGGGGTGCAAATACCTTCCCCTTGCGTAACCGACTCCCGAATCCAGGATTTGGTTGCGACGACCATTCCTTTCCCTCTTTGCGTTAGGTTTTCTCTGAGCGTTTCCTTTCCCTCTTTTGGATAAATAACACACGGTGGAGACTCTTCTGTCATGGCCGATGCCGATTTTCGCAGTAGCGACTGTAACACCCCACTTCCCAAAATCATCTAAATTAATAAACATTATAAATAAACAAAATCAGAGTTCCAATTCTCCCAAGTGGGATATCACATAAAAACAACGTTTCCTTATAAAAAGGTTTTTCTCCAAATACAGCGGAATGTTAAATAATAAAATTCAATAAAAGTTTGATACGTTCACAGGGAAATAAAATATAAGTTCAACATAAAACAAATAAAAACGCCCAAGTCCCGTGCTACGTATCAGAACATCCTAGACTCGACAATTACACCAATATCCAAGCTAGCTAAGCACCTGGATTATCTGTACTTCCGAAGAAGCACAGACCACAACAACAACAAAGGGGTGAGAAAACATGACCAAAAATATAATGGTAATGTAATACATGTAAATAAGGCAGTACAACACACCAACACACCAAGATTCACCCCTAACAACACCATATGACGAACCTACTGTTCAAATTACAATATAACATATTATAATGCAAAATGCAACTCAACACCATGCATGCGGTACCGACTCGTTGGTTCATTCAATCGAACCTGGATAGATCACTTACGCTCCTCCTGAGACATGATCTATCCCCCACCATTCTCCACAAAGGAGTACGGATGAATCACTTACGCTCCTCCTGAGACATGATTCATCCCACCAAAACACCATGATATGCACACACTAATGCATAACTAATATATTTAGGCACTCAACGTGCACACGATCCTCCTGATCATTTCATCATACATCAATGCATATATGTACAGATATAACATACACCAACACCATATAAATCAACCAGATGGTAAACAAGTTCATACTTTAACACCAAGATATAAACATATCCCACCACTCGGGGGTACACGATCCTACTGATCACTACATACATATACCTCAACTAATTGTCCACCGACAATATCAATGGAAACACGTACTATCACCAGTACGCAAGTTAAATCCCACACTCACCAACCCTACAGTGCATCAAGGCCAAAACATCACAAAAATCACATTCTGGTTCTGCGACGTTCGCTGGCATTCGCCAGGCGAACCGGGGCGAACCTTCGCTGGCATTCGCCAGGCGAACCTGCTGGCGAAGCCCCCTTTCCAACTATTGTGCATTCGCCAGGCGAAGCATTCACTCGCCAGGCGAACCTTCGTTGGCATTCGCCAGGCGAAGTTCCTACCCTTTAGGTCTGGGACTTAATTCTGAATTATTCGCTGCCACTCGCCTCAGCTCGCCAGGCGAACACTCGCCTCCCCTCGCCAGGCGAAGCTTCGCCAACACTCGCCAGGCGAAGCCCAGCGAATGCTGCGATTTCACCAATTTCTCACAGTTCTGCAGAGTGCTTTCTAAGCCAAATGGGTTAAACTTCCTACTTCCAATTCACCTCTTAACATCAGTACTAACAACATAGATATCATAACTTATCGGTTTCTAGACTACATTCCCAATTCAACTCTTAGGCATTCTATCGATATCCCAAAAGGTCACACAGAATTTTCCCTAAAACCCGTAAACCCAACCTATCCGCCAAATTAACCAAAAACCACAATTCATCAACAATCAACATCCAATTATCAGCAATAGTCAACAATCACAACATATCAATATGTAATATCATATATCGATCAATTTCCTACGGGGTTAAGGAATCCCCAACTACCCTATACATGTATAAACCATTCCCAATCAAGTTTCTCCCCCCTTACCTTGTTAATCGGTTGATCGATGAAAGAACCCTCCAAGGTTTGGCCAATTCTGATTTTCCCCCGTTCCTTCGTTCTTCGCTCCCTTTTCCGTTCTTCTCACTTCTCTCCTTTCTATCGTTCTTTTTCCACTTTCTCTAACTTCTCACAATGTATCGTAAAAACTACTAACCCCTCACATTCTCTATTTTAATTCTCTAATCCCAATTATAATAATAACTTAATAATAATAATAATAATAATAATAATAATAACTTAATAAAATAATAATAATAATAATAATAATATTATTATCTCACCAAAATAATAATAATATTAATAACAATAGTAACTATAATAAATATAATAATAATAATAATATTCCCACCAATATTAATATTACACACTATATTATTATATTCACCAAAACACCACCAATAATCCTCCCACATTAGGGACACCCACCAAACATCACCAAATACACCCCCACCAAAGGGCACACCAACACATAATATTTAAAATAATAATAAAATGACTAAATAATTAAAATGGGTGTTACAACTCTCCCCCACTTTAATTATTTTCGTCCTCGAAAATTACCTGATGGAAATAGCTCCGGATACGCTTCTTGCATCCTGCTTTCCAACTCCCAGGTCACACTGCCTCCTGCAGCACCTCCCCAAGCTACCTTCACCAAAGGTATCTCTTTCCCTCGGAGCTGTTTCATCTTACGGTCTTTGATCCTCAACGGCATCGTCTCAACAGTAAGATTCTCCCGAACCTGAACATCATCTCTCTGAATAACATGAGATGGATCAAAAACATACTTTCGCAATTGCGACACATGAAACACATCATGTAAGTTTAACAACTCAGGCGGCAACGCCACCCTATAAGCCACATCACCAATTCTCTGCAAAATCTCATAAGGTCCAATGAACTTAGGATCCAGCTTCTTGGACTTCAATGCACGACCCAACCATTCATCGGATTAACTCTTAGGAATACGTGATCACCTACACAGAATTCCAACTCTTTCCTCCGATTATCATGATAGCTTTTCTGCCTACTCTGAGACACTTTCAATTTCTCACGAATCATTTGAATTGTCTCAGTAGTCTGCTGTACAATTTCTGGCCCAAGCACCATATTCTCACCAGTTTCATACCAACACAGAGGAGTCCTACACCTCCTCCCATACAAAGCTTCAAACGGTGCCATTTCGATACTAGAATGGTAACTGTTATTGTACGTGAACTCAATCAATGGTAAATGAGTATCCCACGCACCACCCTTTTCTAACACACAAGCTCTCAACAAATCTTCAAGCGACTGAATAGTCCTCTCCGACTGACCATCAGTTTGCGGATGATAAGCTGAACTCAATTTCAACTTAGTTCCCAAAGCTTCCTGCAAGCTCTTCCAAAATTCCGAAGTAAACCGTGGATCTCTATCCGACACAATACTGGACGGAACACCATGCAACTTCACAATTACCCGAATGTAAATATCTGCCAGCTTCGTTAACGGAAAACTAATATTGAGCGGCACAAAGTGTGCAGACTTCGTCAATCGATCCACAATCACCCATATAGCATCAAAACCTCTCGCCGTATTCGGCAAACCTGTCACAAAATCCATAGTAATGCAATCCCATTTCCAAACCGGAATCTCTAATGGTTGCATAAATCCAGAAGGTCTCTGGTGTTCCACCTTCGACTTCTGACATGTCAAACAGGCATACACAAATTGAGCTATGTCTCTTTTCATACCAGACCACCAAAATAATTTCTTCAAATCATGATACATTTTCGTAGCTCCCGGATGAATACTCAGGCTACTACGATGTCCTTCGCTCAAAATTGACTTTTTCAATTCTTCATCATCTGGTACACAAATCCTGCCTCTAAATCTCAACACACCTGTACTATCCAATTTAAAGTCACTATCGGAGTCACTCCCTACTCCAGGCATCAAATCTACCAATTTCACATCCAACTTCTGATTTTCTCTAATCATATCCAAGAAGTCATTATTTACCTGCAACATACCCAACATTACACTATCTGCAGTAGTCTCACAAACCATGCTCAAATCTCTAAACTGTTCAATTAACTCAATTTCTTTCACCATCAGAGCTGCCATATGAATTTCTTTCCTACTCAAAGCATCTGCCACTACATTGGCCTTTCCTGGATGATAACTCAAACTGAAGTCATAATCCTTCAAAAATTCCAACCATCTTCTCTGCCTCATATTCAGCTCTTTCTGATCAAACAGGTATCTCAGACTCTTATGATCACTAAACACTTCAAATCTTGAACCATATAAATAGTGTCTCCAAATTTTCAACACAAAAACAACCGCAGCTAATTCAAGATCATGAGTCGGATAATTTCGCTCATGCACTCTCAATTGCCGCGATGCATATGCTACTACTTTACCATTCTGCATCAGAACTCCACCTAATCCCAATTTAGACGCATCACAGTACACCACAAACGGTTCACTCGGAGTCGGTAACACTAACATCGGTGCCGTAGTCAATCTCTTTTTCAACTCTTCAAAACTTTCTTCACAAGCAGCATCCCATACAAAAACTTGGTTCTTTCTCGTCAACTGAGTTAATGGCAACGCCAAATTAGAGAACCCTTCAATAAACCTGCGGTAATAACCGGCTAACCCCAAAAAGCTTCTAATCTCTGTCGCTGTCTTCGGCGGTTCCCACTGCAATACTGCACTTACTTTTGACGGATCCACCGCTATTCCATCTTCAGATATTACATGCCCCAAGAAACTTACTTTCTTCAACCAAAAGTCACACTTTGACAGTTTAGCAAATAATTTATTTTCCTTCAACACTTGCAAGGCAATTCTCAGATGTCCTGCATGCTCTTCATCAGATTTAGAATAAATTAATATATCATCAATAAACACTACAATGAACTGATCCAAGTAAGAATGGAAAATTTTGTTCATATACTCCATAAATACTCCCGGTGCATTAGTCACTCCAAACGGCATTACAACATATTCGTAATGTCCATATCGAGTCCTAAAGGCAGTCTTCTGAATATCACCTTCTTTTACTCTCATCTGATGATAACTCGATCTTAAGTCGATCTTACTAAATACACGAGCTCCCACCAGCTGGTCCATCAAATCATCAATCCTAGGTAAAGGATACTTATTCTTAATAGTCACTTTATTCAATTGACGATAATCGATGCACAGACGCATACTACCATCCTTCTTCTTCACCAACAACACTGGAGCTCCCCACGACGATACACTTGGTCTAATAAACTTTCTATCCAACAATTCTCCAATCTGAGACTTCAACTCAGCCAATTCCACTGCAGACATCCTGTACGGCGCCATAGAAATAGGTCTCGTACCAGGAACAAGATCAATACCAAATTCTACTTCTCGCGTCGGAGGCAATTCCGTAATGTCGTCAGGAAACACTTCTGGAAATTCATTCACCACTGCTAATTCCTCCATTGGCACTTTGTTATCCAGCGATAAAGTTGCAAATAAAGCAAACACTCTAGTTTCATCTTCCAACAAGGCCCTCAATTCTTTATTAGACAAAGAACTTGCCACAACTTCCTCTTCAGGGGTCAGGAACAACAATTCCTTCCGAAAACAATCGATGTAGACTCGGTTGAACTCTAACCAGTTCATACCCAGAATGACATCCAATTTACCAAGTGGTAGACAAATCAAATCCACTTCAAATTCTCTACCGAAAATGGTCAGCGGACACTTCAGGCATACCAAAGAAGTAGTCACTGAACCTATAGAGGGTGTCTCAATAGTCATCTGTATCTCCAGAGTGGACGGCACCAAACCTATCCTCTCCACACAATCTACAGAAATAAACGAGTGCGTTGCACCCGTATCAATAATAGCAATCAAAGGAATATTATTGATAATACAAGTACCTCTGATCACACGCTCATCACTGGCAGCTTGAGTTCCTGCCAAGGCAAACACTTTTCCACCAGCCGGAGACGTTTGAGGCTTCTTTGGCTTCTCACAATGTGTACTGATATGACCCTTCTCACCACAGTTATAACAGGTCGGCATAGTTGCTCTGCAATCAGCTATCACATGACCTGGTTTCCCACACTTAAAACATTTATTGGCCTCATTAGGACAATCATTAGCACGGTGTCCCATACCACCGCACCGAAAACATTTCCCTTCAGCAGATGCTCTCCCATCTCTAGGCTTCTTATCAACAACAGCTTTACGTTTTCCCTTATCAGCAGCAACACTATAAGAAGTACCACTAAACCTCTGCTTACCCTTACGGTAATTAACAGCTTTGTAGTGCGCAATCCTTGCTCGGTTATCATTATCATAGATTCTGCTCCTGCCTACCAGCTCAGGATAGCTCTTGATCTTCTGACAAGCAATCCCCAACTTAATCTCTGGACGCAGTCCATTCTCAAACTTTAAGCATTTAGAGGTCATTGCCCCTTCCACATTATAGTGGGGACAATACTGCACCAGCTCCTCAAACTTGGCAGCATATTCTGCTACAGTCATGCTACCCTATTTCAGCTCTAAGAATTCAATTTCCTTAGCGCTTCGGATATCTTCCGGGAAATACTTCTCAAAAGAACAACACCAGGTTAAAAGATATTCAACTACATCATACAGGACAGACTCAACTCGACTCAACAACACTGGCCGGACGGACCGACCTGCTCTGATACCAATTGTAACACCCCACTTCCCAAAATCATCTAAATTAATAAACATTATAAATAAACAAAATCAGAGTTCCAATTCTCCCAAGTGGGATATCACATAAAAACAACGTTTCCTTATAAAAAGGTTTTTCTCCAAATACAGCGGAATGTTAAATAATAAAATTCAATAAAAGTTTGATACGTTCACAGGGAAATAAAATATAAGTTCAACATAAAATAAATAAAAACGCCTAAGTCCCGTGCTACGTATCAGAGCATCCTAGACTCGACAATCACACCAATATCCAAGCTAGCTAAGCACCTGGATTATCTGTACTTCCGAAGAAGCACAGACCACAACAACAACAAAGGGGTGAGAAAACATGACCAAAAATATAATGGTAATGTAATACATGTAAATAAGGCAGTACAACACACCAACACACCAAGATTCACCCCTAACAACACCATATGACGAACCTACTGTTCAAATTACAATATAACATATTATAATGCAAAATGCAACTCAACACCATGCATGCGGTACCGACTCGTTGGTTCATTCAATCGAACCTGGATAGATCACTTACGCTCCTCCTGAGACATGATCTATCCCCCACCATTCTCCACAAAGGAGTACGGATGAATCACTTACGCTCCTCCTGAGACATGATTCATCCCACCAAAACACCATGATATGCACACACCAATGCATAACTAATATATTTAGGCACTCAACGTGCACACGATCCTCCTGATCATTTCATCATACATCAATGCATATATGTACAGATATAACATACACCAACACCATATAAATCAACCAGATGGTAAACAAGTTCATACTTTAACACCAAGATATAAACATATCCCACCACTCGGGGGTACACGATCCTACTGATCACTACATACATATACCTCAACTAATTGTCCACCGACAATATCAAGGGAAACACGTACTATCACCAGTACGCAAGTTAAATCCCACACTCACCAACCCTACAGTGCATCAAGGCCAAAACATCACAAAAATCACATTCTGGTTCTGCGACGTTCGCTGGCATTCGCCAGGCGAACCGGGGCGAACCTTCGCTGGCATTCGCCAGGCGAACCTGCTGGCGAAGCCCCCTTTCCAACTATCGTGCATTCGCCAGGCGAAGCATTCACTCGCCAGGCGAACCTTCGTTGGCATTCGCCAGGCGAAGTTCCTACCCTTTAGGTCTGGGACTTAATTCTGAATTATTCGCTGCCACTCGCCTCAGCTCGCCAGGCGAACACTCGCCTCCCCTCGCCAGGCGAAGCTTCGCCAACACTCGCCAGGCGAAGCCCAGCGAATGCTGCGATTTCACCAATTTCTCACAGTTCTGCAGAGTGCTTTCTAAGCCAAATGGATTAAACTTCCTACTTCCAATTCACCTCTTAACATCAGTACTAACAACATAGATATCATAACTTATCGGTTTCTAGACTACATTCCCAATTCAACTCTTAGGCATTCTATCGATATCCCAAAAGGTCACACAGAATTTTCCCTAAAACCCGTAAACCCAACCTATCCGCCAAATTAACCAAAAACCACAATTCATCAACAATCAACATCCAATTATCAGCAATAGTCAACAATCACAACATATCAATATGTAATATCATATATCGATCAATTTCCTACGGGGTTAAGGAATCCCCAACTACCCTATACATGTATAAACCATTCCCAATCAAGTTTCTCCCCCCTTACCTTGTTAATCGGTTGATCGATGAAAGAACCCTCCAAGGTTTGGCCAATTCTGATTTTCCCCCGTTCCTTCGTTCTTCGCTCCCTTTTCCGTTCTTCTCACTTCTCTCCTTTCTATCGTTCTTTTTCCACTTTCTCTAACTTCTCACAATGTATCGTAAAAACTACTAACCCCTCACATTCTCTATTTTAATTCTCTAATCTCAATAATAATAATAACTTAATAATAATAATAATAATAATAACTTAATAAAATAATAATAATAATAATAATAATAATAATAATAATAATAATATTATTATCTCACCAAAATAATAATAATATTAATAACAATAGTAACTATAATAAATATAATAATAATAATAATAATATTCCCACCAATATTAATATTACACACTATATTATTATATTCACCAAAACACCACCAATAATCCTCCCACATTAGGGACACCCACCAAACATCACCAAATACACCCCCACCAAAGGGCACACCAACACATAATATTTAAAATAATAATAAAATGACTAAATAATTAAAATGGGTGTTACAGCGACAGCTGGCGACTCTACTGGGGAATCCAACGGTTCCCTATGCGAGTCAATCCTAGCGCTTGTTTTCCCGTCTGGGGTTTTGTATGTATTTATCTTTCTATCTTTACTTTCAGTACTGTATATTATTATTATTTTGTTGTGGGTAGAGGGTTAGTTTGAGAGATAAGCCGGACCTGGGCTTGAGTGCACATAGACTTAGAAGTAGAGAGTAGTGGTTAGGCTGCTTGCTTTGCTCGCACCAGCTAGCTACGAAATCTGCACTCAGACGAGATTCTCTTTGATGGCATCTTGCCTGGCCCTTTGGGCTCGACAGGTTGTTGAATTTGAGGCCTCTTCAAGGGATGATGATGCCACACCTTCTGGGTATCGTATCATCGCTCTTAAAAGTCTGTGACGCTGATGACCGCATAGGATGCCGTACCTCGTCTGCGAGTTAAGTACATACCTGTGAGGGGTAGGTGGGTCTTTTGCAGGAAAACTCTGGCCTCAAAATACCTGGTTTGTCTCTGTCAGTGAGAATTGGTTGTGAGGGTTCTTTTGTGGTTAGTTTGGTTTGAGGAGAAGATTTGATTGGTTCTCAAGCTGCAGTACAGCACAACACAGTTCTTCATCATTGCACTTGATCCCCTGTTGCATATGCATTTGCATTTTCATGTTTGCATTTCATTAACGTGTATTTATGTTGCAGGTGTGCTTTTTCCCCCTCAGATTCTAGTGTTCTTCTTGCCAGACATGGAGTCCATGAAGAGAACAGTTGCTTATAGGTTGGCTTCTCCAGATATCAGTTCCTTATTGCGGTTGGTTGCTCTAGCAGATCAGAGGGTGAGGGCTGAGTTTAGAGAGTCTTATGGGAAACTGCTCAGTTTGTTGTGCAGACCTTCTGTGCTTGAGACGACTGGATTGTATACCTTGATGCAGTTTTACGAGCCTCAGTTGAGATGCTTCTTGTTCCCTGATTTTATTTTGGCCCCTACTTTGGAGGAGTATTCTGATATGTTAGGAGTTCCTGTGTTAGATCAGATGCCTTTTATTCATGAGGATACTGAGCCTGAGTTGGCTAAGCTTGCTGAGATTGTCAGTTTAGATGCTTCTGAGTTCCCTGGAGGTTTGGTCAAGCTGAATGGAGCTTATGGTTTTCATCTTTCTTGCTTGGTTGAGAAGGCTACGTAGTGTGCAAAGGATGGGTGTTGGATTGTCTTCAATGCTATTCTGGCTGTTTGCATTTATGGGATTGTATTGTTCCCCAACTTGCCTGATTTTGTTGACTCAGATGCTTTCTTTATTCTTGCCTCGAAGAATCCGGTGCCTACTCTCTTGGGTGACGTTTATCATTCTATTCACTATAAGAATGAGAAGCGTCGGGGAAAGAATGTTTCTTGCTGTGTACCTCTTCTATACAGGTGGTTTCAGGGACATCTTCCTAAGACAGGACCTTTTGTTGATACTGCTGGTATGTTAGATTGGTCTTCCCGGTTGATGGGATTTTGTGCTTAGAACATTGTTTGGTTTGATCGGAACCTGCTCGGAGTGAATATTATATATAGTTGCAGTGGCTTTCCGAACGTTCCTTTGATTGGATGGAAAGGTTGTATTAACTATAACCCTTCTTTGCTTGTGAGACAATTTGGCTATGCTTTGAGGGACTCTCCGGTTGAAGGCGAGATACAGGAATCTCTGTATCTCACGGGTTTATTAGATGGAGATGTTTTGGTCAGATTGAGGCATGCTTGGGGTAATATTCACAAAAGAGGAAAGACATTGCTTGGCAAGAGTGACAGTCGAGCTTATAATCCTTATCCGCTCTGGATCCATGAAAGGGTTGAAAAGTCTTTGATGCCGTATCCTGCTGCAGAGCCTTTGTATCTTCCGGTGATTGAGGAACCTACTTCAGTAGAGATTGAGAAGTATAACAAGCTGTTGGCCGAAAAGGAAGAATTGCAAAGAGCAAATGAAGAGTTAGAGAAAGAGATTTTCCAGCTTCGGCATGAGAAGAGTGAGGTAACTTTGAAGAAGCAGACTGAGATGATTAATAGGTTGGGTTCAGATTTGACTGAAGAGACCAGCAGGAGAGAAAAGGTGGGAGTAGCCCTGAATGGTGTTAGTAGTGTGCTTGCTACTAAGAAAGAGCTTCTGAATAAGGCTTATTCTCGACTTTCCAAATGGGAATTTTTGTGGAATGCCACGCTTACTAGCCGGAAGGAGCGTGAAGATGAGTTGAAGCTGCAAATTTCCCGGTTAGAGGAGCAACTCAGCGCTAAGGATGCGAAGATTGCTGAAGAGGCATCTCTTAGACGTGACGCTGAGTTTAGAGTGAGCAACATGGTCAAATAAATGAGGGGTTGTGAAATGAAGGCTGGCTTCAAGAGATGCAGGCTTGATGAATGTTTTGGCAAGGGAGCCTGTGTAGAGGATGCCAAAAAGTTGAGATCCACTGTTAGGCGACACACATTACTGATACAGGAACTCCTCTCCAGACCAGGTCATCCGGAGACGTTGAGGCTATTGGGAGATGTTCGGGCACGCCATCCGTCCTGATTTAGCTTCTCTTGTAGTTTGTTATTCGTGCTTGTATTTTGACCATCGCCAGGCTTGTTGGCCGAGGTCTTTTCAGTTGTATTTGGTTTTACCTTTGTACTCTGCCTCTTGGCATTTGTTTATGTATGAGGTTTATGATTCTGCGCTTGCTTACTTGGGACTCCATTGTCGTTATGGCTTATTCTCTGGAACTAGAATCAGGGGGAAATTAACCTGTGGCATATTTACATGTGTGCATTTGCATCTTCATATTGCATGGCAGGTACCTTTTTTGAGCTCGAATCTTATCTCCTGCATCTTTCATGTTGTTTCAAGATTGACAAACACAGAACTCACTGGTACGCTACAAGAAGCAACAGTAAGAAGATCATGGACCAGGTACAAGCTGAGATGCAGGAGATTCGGGATAGGTTGGCCCAATTCATGCATGCTTTGGAGGCTGTGGCTAAGGGCCAGGAACATCTTCAAACTTTGGTGCAACCGCTGCTGGCGCGAGCGGCTGGTAATACCGAATATAACTCTGTTCGTGTTGAGACCCCTCGCAGGGAGGAAGTGATACCAAATGCTGGTGAGACTGGTACTGGCAATGGCAACGGCAACGCTGGTAACGAAAATGCTGATAATGGTAATGGGAACATGGAAACCAACAGGAATGTTGGTATCAATACTGGTTTCGGTGACAACAATCAGGGTTTTGGCTTTGGCAATCTGGATGGCAATGATGGCTTTAATAATCAGGGCTTCGGCAACAAAGGGTTTGGCGATAATAATCAAGGTTATGGTAATAATGGATACGACAATGCTGGTTTTGGCAATGTGAATACCAATGGTGCTGGGTGGGTTCCTATAATACTGGCATTGGGACAGCGGCTGCTAATCAAGAGCTCGGCAATCTGAGGTATGACCCCAGGTTTTTCCAAAATGGTCATGGTCATGGTCGCAACGCTGTGTACGCTGGGTATGGTAATGAGGGTCCGTACTGGGACAGAGATCGTCAGGAAGATGCCTTTTCTGGGCAAGGCATGGGTTTTGAGGGTCCCACTGATAATGATCGGAGGATTAAAATGCTGTAGGAACAGATAAGAGGTATAGCCAATCAAAATTCTGCAAGTTTAGACATGGCTACCATGGGGCTGGTTCCTGGGCTGAGGGTGCCATTGAAGTTCAAAGATCCCACTTTCGATAAATATAAAGGGGATACATGCCCACGGGTTCATGTGCGTTCATATTACCGGAGGATGTCTGCTTACTCTGATGATGAGAAGATGCTTATGCATTTTTTTCAAGATAGTTTGTCAGAACCATCGCTGGAATGGTACATGGGACTAGAGCCCGCACAGATCGGAAGTTGGAAAGAGTTGGCTGATGCTTTTGTCAGACACTACCAATACAATAGTGACCTTGCGCCAAATAGGGTCCAGCTTCAAAGTCTTTCACAAAAGAACGAGGAGAGTTTCAAGGAGTATGCCCAGCGTTGGCGTGATCTGGCGGCAAGGGTACACCCACCTATGGTTGAAAGGGAATTGATTGATATTTTTATTGGAACATTCTCTGGGATGTATTATGATAAATTGCTCAATTGCTCGATGGGTAGTTTCTCTGACATGATACTCATGGGAGAACGGATTGAAAATGGCATTAAAATTGGTAAGATTCAAGCCGGTGAAGCGACCTCAGCTGGAGGTGCAAAAAAGGTCTTTGGTGGTAGAAGACAAGGAGACGCCAACGCAGTGTATGGTGGTCGAGGACGAGGTAGAGGTAGGAATCAGTATATTCAACAACAGGTTGCTAGTGTGACGATCCCTATACCACAACAACGACAACAACCACAACAACAGCAGCAGCAACAACAAAGGCAGAATCATGTTCAGAGAAGGGTTCAGAATGGGAAGCCAAAGAGGGTATTTGATACACCTCCGTCAACGTATGCAGAACTACTTCAAACGCTGTTAAGTTTGAATCTGGTTAAAAAGAGAACATTGGACCCACCCACAGGAGCGCTTCCTTACGGGTATGATGCTAGTAAGCATTGTGAATTTCATTCTGGGGCACCCGAACATGATATCGAGAGTTGTCATGCTTTTAAACACAAAGTCCAAGATTTGATTGATAGTAAAGTCATTAACTTCAGTCATGATGGTCCCAATATTGTACATCAACCAATGCCGAATCATGGAACGAATGCTATTCTGACAGAAGAAGATTTGGATTTGATTATGGATGTAAATGATCTGAAGACGCCTTTAAGCTATGTTAAAAGCAGAGTTTTGAAAGGGGGGGTCTTCCCTGGATGTGATGAGTACTGTTTGGATTGTTGGACCCGACCAGAGGGCTGTATTGATTTGAAGAGAGGTATTCAGGCCATGATTGATGAGGGAACTTTGCAATTTGACCGTACTGCTGTTCAGGAGCCTGTTGAGGCAATATTTGAAAAGCAGGGAGAGGTCGCAACAATTACAATTCCACAAAAGACTATTACGATATCAGCGCCCGCCAAGCGACCAACTATCACAATAACGAAAGCAGGGCCCATTCCTTATGAAAGTACGAAAGCCATTCCGTGGAATTACGGGTTGGAAGCTTTTTGCAATGGGGAAAAGATTAAGGTGGATAGCCAGCCGGCAGGGGCTGTGGGCAATCTTGTTGGAGCGGGAGGCATGACCCGCAGTGGTAGAATTTTCACTTCACCTAAAATTGAGGCTGAAAGGATTGCTAAAGGCAAAGCCCAAGTGAATGAAGGAGGACCTTCCCAGACGAAAGAGAAAGAAACATCGATCAAGGATGTAGAAGAGTTTATGAGGTTGATTCGCAAAAGTGACTATAAGATTGTGGAGCACTTGCAGCAGATGCCCTCCAAAATTTCGATCCTATCCTTGTTGCTTTGTTCCGAGGCTCATCGGAATGCCTTGTTGAAAATCTTGGACACATCTTTTGTACCTCAGGAAATAACTGTTAATCAGCTTGAGGGGGTACTGGCGCATGTGAATGCCGGACACAGCCTGGGATTTATTGACTTTGATTTAACGCCTAGAGGTCGGGATCATAATATGGCTTTGCACATTTTAGTGGAATGTCGAGGCACTGTTATGTCGCAAGCTTAAATACATGGTCGGGGACAGTGTTGTTACTATTTGCGGAGAGGAGGACATTCTGGTTAGTCATCTTTCGTCATTCAAGTACGTTGAAGTGGATGGGGAGATCCATGAGACGCCATGCCAAGCCTTTGAAGGGTTGCAGATCAAGGACAAGTCTCATGTTCCCAGCAAAGGGCCAGAGGTGGCCATGTCTTCTTACAAAGATGCTCAGGCAGTGGTTCAGGCCGGAAAAACCAAAGGATGAGGCCAAGTCTTAGAAATTCCTGTCAATATGGACAAGTTTGGGTTGGGGTATCGCTCGACGTCGTCATCCTCCGCATCAGGCCCGCCAAAGTTCAAAGGGCCAGTGGTGATCACTCCAGGTGGAGTCTGTTATGAAACGATTAATGTTGTTTCCGATGCTGAAGACGGAGATAGTGACTGCGATATGGACTCGTGGATCAAGCCCAGCGTGCCAGGACAGAGCCTATGCAACTAGTCTATCCAGGAACTTGTCCAAGTGACTACAAAACAGTAATGATTTGTTTTCTCGATTATTGTATAATCCTGTGTCCTACCCGGGGCATAGTGATTCTGTTTTCAAGGTTACTTGCTTATGTGTGTACTTTGTTTAATCATTAATAAAGGCGTTTTTCTCATGAAAATTTATTATCTTTGTTTTTCCTGTTTTTTCTTTAACAATAAAATGGCAATGTGGTTATGTGCTTTATTTGCGTTATTTGAAGCATTTACCCATTCTCATTGCAGGATTCATATTTCAGACGATACCGATCACGAACTTCCTATGACTCGTTTCGACTTCGAGCACCCGATATTTCAAGCAGAAGAAGAGATTGTTGAGGATAATGACTTATCAGAAGAGCTGACTCGACTTTTGGAACAAGAAGAGAGAATCATTCTGCCTCATCAGGAGGAAATTGAAATTATCAACGTGGGGTCCGAAGAAGTTATCAGGAATATTCGGATAGGGGTTGCACTGCAAAGTGATATCAAGCAAATTTTGATCGAGATGCTTCGAGAGTATAGTGATATCTTTGCTTGGTCTTACGAAGACATGCCTGGGTTGAATACTGATATAGTGGTTCACCGTTTTCCATTGCGTGAGGAATGTCCGCCGGTTAAGCAAAAACTCAGAAGAACTAGACCAGATATGGCCGTGAAAATTAAAGAGGAAGTTCAGAAACAGTGGGACGCTGGTTTTCTAGCTGTTACAACTTATCCCTCATGGGTCGCCGGTATAGTACCTGTACCAAAGAAAGATGGTAAGGTGCGGATGTGCGTGGACTATCGAGATTTGAGTAGGGCGAGCCCAAAAGACGACTTTCCGCTTCCTCATATTGATGTGCTGGTCGACAACACCGCTCAATTCTCCGTGTTTTCCTTCATGGACGACTTTTCGGGCTATAATCAGATAAATATGGCGCCGGAGGATATGGAGAAAACGACTTTTATTACCCCGTGGGGAACGTTCTGCTACAAAGTGATGCCCTTTGGTTTGAAGAACGTCGGGGCAACATATCAGTGAGCTATGACAACACTCTTTCATGACATGATGCATAAAGAGATCGAAGTCTATGTTGATGATATGATTTCCAAATCCCAGACGGAGGAAGAGCATCTGGTCAATCTTCTGAAATTGTTCAAGAGGCTTAGGAAATTCAGGCTGAGGCTGAATCCTAACAAGTGCACCTTCGGGGTGAGATCTGGTAAGCTATTGGGGTTTATTGTTAGCGAAAAAGGAATTGAGGTTGATCCTGCTAAGATAAAAGCAATACAAGAAATGCCAACGCCGAAAACAGAAAAAAAGGTTCGTGGTTTTTTAGGGAGATTGAATTACATAGCTCGGTTCATATCTCATCTAACGGCCACGTGCGAGCCATTATTCAAGTTATTGAAAAAAGATCAGGCTGTGACCTGGAATGAAGATTGTCAAAAGGCGTTTGAAAAAATAAAAGAATATTTGCAGGAACTTCCAATATTGATACCCCTAGTAGCTGGGAGACCATTGATTATGTATTTGACGGTTCTCGAGAAAAGCATGGGTTGTATTCTCGGTCAACACGATGAGACTGGACGTAAAGAGCATGCGATTTACTACTTGAGTAAAAAGTTCACAGATTGTGAGTCTCGTTACTCAATGCTAGAAAAGACGTGTTGTGCACTAGCCTGGGCTGCCAAACGTTTGAGGCAATACATGCTAAATCATACAACCATGCTAATTTCAAAGATGGATCCGATCAAATACGTGTTTGAAAAGCAAGCACTTTCCGGAAGGATTTCCCGATGGCAGATGGTACTGACAGAATACGATATTCAGTTTGTTTCTCAAAAGGCTATTAAAGGTAGTGTTCTGTCAGAGTACCTCACTGAGCAGCCAATTGATGATTACCAGCTGATGAGGTTTGATTTTCCTGACGAGGATATCATGTACTTAAAAATGAAGGACTGTGAGGAGTCGTTTCCTGATGAAGGTCCAAAGCTGGGTTCCAAATGGCAATTGATATTTGACGGTGCCGTTAATTCATACGGAAGTGGAATAGGGGCAATCATTACTACTCCCCATGGGTCGCACATCCCATTCACCGCCAGATTGACCTTTCCAGTTACCAACAATGAGGCCGAATATGAAGCATGCATTATGGGGCTCGAAGAAGCTATTGATCTGAGAATTAAAAATCTTGACGTGTACGGGGACTCTGCTCTAGTTGTGAACCAGATCAAGGGAGAGTGGGAGACTCGTCAGCCCAATCTGATACCTTATATGAATTATGCAAGGAGTTGTTACCTTTCTTTGACAAGGTGGAATTGCACCATGTACCACGAGCAGAAAATCAGATGGCAGACGCTCTCGTGACGTTGTCTTCAATGTATAAAGTTAACTTCTGAAATGAGGCTCCCATGATAGTTATTTCTCGCCTTGATAGGCCCGCTTTCATATTTGCCATTGAGGAAGCTTCCGATGGTAAACCGTGGTATTTTGATATCCAGAATTTCTTGAAGAACCAAGAGTATCCGGCTGGGGCATCCAGTCGTGATCAGAAGACTCTTAGGAGATTGGCTGGCAATTTCTATTTGAATCCGGATGGTGTTTTGTACAAGAGAAACCATGACTTGGTGTTGTTGCGGTGTGTGGACGAGAAAGAGGCTAATTTGCTCATGGAAGAGATCCACGAGGGTACATTTGGCACACATGCCGGCGGACATGCAATGACTAGAAAGTTATTACGAGCAGGATATTACTGGATGACGATGGAAATAGATTGTTTCAAGTTTGCAAAGAGGTGTTATAAATGCCAGATTTATGCGGACAAGATTCATGTGCCTCCGAGCCCTCTGAACGTTATGTCATCACCTTGGCCTTTTTCCATGTGGGGAATTGATGTGATTGGCAAGATTGAGCCCACGGCATCCAACGGACATTGTTTTATCTTGGTAGCTATTAATTACTTCACCAAATGGGTTGAAGCGGCATCGTATGCTAATGTTACCAAGCAGGTGGTAGCCAGATTTATCAAGAAGGATATTATCTGCAGATATGGAATCCCGAAGCGGATTATCACTAACAACGGTTCGAATTTGAATAATAATATGATGAATGAATTGTGCCAGAATTTCAAGATTGAACATCACAACTCTTCTCCTTATCGGCCCAAGATGAATGGTGTTGTTGAAGCGACCAATAAAAACATAAAGAAGATCGTTCAGAAGATGGTTGTGACCTACAAGGACTGGCATGAGATGTTGCCTTTTGCTTTGCACGGTTATCGTACGACGGTACGCACATCAACCGGGGCAACTCCTTTTTCACTGGTATATGGTATGGAGGCTGTCCTACCATTGGAGGTTGAGATTCCTTCTTTGAGGGTTTTACGCGATGTCCAACTTGATGAGGCGGAATGGGTAAAAGATAGACTGAATCAGCTCAGTTTGATGGATGAGAAGAGATTGGCTTCTCTGGCATATGGTCGGCTGTATCAAAGACGTATGAAGAAAGCTTATGATAAGAAGGTGTGTCCTCGAAGCTTTCAGACGGGCGATCTTGTGTTGAAAAAGATTCTCCCACCACAATCAGATCACAGGGGCAAATGGACTCCCAACTATGAAGGTCCATATATCGTTAGAAAGGTTTTCTCCTTATTGTTATCCACCATGGATGGTGAGGATTTTACATCCCCTGTGAACTCGGACGCAGTTAAAAAATACTTTGCTTAAAGAGACCCGCTGGACAGAAAAAGAGAGTCCAGGCAAAAATGGGGCATCCCGACGAACCATAAAAAAGGGAATAAAAGGTTCGGGCAAAAGTTAGGGATAAAATTGAAAAAGTGTACACCCGCGAAGTTGAAAACCTGAAAAGGGTGACTTTGGAAAAAAAGGGTATCCCGGTGAATTGAAAACCCGCACAGGGCGGTTCACACAAAAGTTAGAGATTTGAAAAAGCAAATGACTGCGGTCCGAGTTTGATACTGCGTTGCTTAGTGGTTTGGGAGTACCTGAGGGTCGTATATCCAAAAAAATCTCTTTCGAAGATCGAGTATCAGGAAAGTGTCAGAGTCAGGCGAGTCATAGGAGGATCAGCTCATGGTGTTCGTCTGTACCACGTTGTCGACATGTATACTAATTTTCTTTGTGCTTCTGTAATATTTGTATTTGCTTGTGCGTAACTTCCTCTTTTCAGGAGTTGCATCCAGTGTACAAAATTTTGCCTATTTACAGGCCCGTTGTCAATAAAGAATGTTATTCAGTATTTAATGCTTGTTCTTTACTGTTTTGTTTGTGAAAAACGTCGATGTTTTGATGAACTTGCATGTACATAAACTTGCTGGCCCTTGCCAATAATTGATAAAACTTCGAATTGAATGAACAAATGTCACGGATACTAACCGGGATAGATCTTGTTATGTAGATTTGTTCTGTCTTGTTTGTGTTTTGCAGGGTTCTCACCTTTGAAGCAAACAGTCAGGGAATTTATGCTTCCTCGGCCAGAATCCTTAGCGTAGGAATAGGCGTTATGTGAAATTTTTTCCTCCCCGTCAGATGGAAGTTGAAGTTTTTATCCCCAGAAGAGTTGGGATTAAATCCATGCAGGATCAGATTATCCTCAGCAGTTTAAGATCGACTTAGTCGGTAGGATGAAGTCATCCCCAGTGAGGCAAGATTGATATCCCCAGCGCAGTATGCATTCTTGGTGGTTGGTTATGAGCACATTTACTCCCCAAAGAGAGTCCTCGCAGAGTACAATCAGAGTACCCAAATTGATTCCCAGCTGAGTATCCTCAACAGGATGGTTATCCCCAGCGGAGTTGGTTTCACTTGTCCAGCATTTCTTTTGCTAGAATGCTTTGTGATACCTGGTTATCCCCAGCGGATTTGGTTTTGTCTTCAGCATTTATTTTGCTGAAGCACCTCTTGGCATCTTTGCATTATGCATATATCATCATATTTGCATCCTGTCGCTACTGCGAAAATCGGCACCGGCTTGACAGGAGAGTCGCCACCGTGCGTTATTTATCCCTCAGAGCGGGAAAGGAAACGCTCGAAGTAAACCTCGCAAAGACGGGTAAAGGTATGGTCATCGCAACCAAAACCTGGATTCGGGAGTCGGTTACGCAAGGGGAAGGTATTAGCACCCCTCACGTCCATCGTACTCGATGGGATCCACGCTTGATGTTTATAGGTAAAGGGTGTGTTATCTATCTATGCTAAATGGTCGGTCTGAAAAGAAAAGAAAAGGACAGGACTCGACAGAACATACGGTGTTCTGGGCCTACGTATTCCCTCGTGCAATGGGAAAGTCAGAGTCAACGTAGTTCGACTTCCTACGTCTAAACGGGGGAAAGGTTGCTCGCCAGGACATCGTGTCCTGTGCCTACGTACTTCCACACAGCATGGAAGATCAGAGCAAACGTAGTTCGACTAACTACGGCTAAACAGGGGGCTCTCACACAGCAGTGAGAAAACAAACTGGTCTCTAAGGCTCGGGGACCTATAACTACGATCGGGTCTCAAATGCACTCGGGCAAGGGAAAGGGAAACAATTAGTCGTTAGCGGGAAAGTCTCGATCGCACATCCGCGAGAGAACAAAGGTTAGTTGTTAGTGTGCTCGCTAGGATATCGCATCCTATGCCTACATATCCTTGTCTGGTACAAGGAATCAGAGCAACTGTAGTTCAGCTAACTACGAGTCTAGCTACTCAAAAGCTCCTACAGAAAGGAAAGGGAAACCCTAAAACTATAGCTGAGAAAGGGGAATCTACCTACTGCTATCACACCTGGTTGACCATCCTAATGTCTATCATAACAACTCCGCAGCGGAGAAGTCAGAGCTCCTAAGGGATCATGGCAACAGGACTAAACTACACATGAGAAACACTGCAAAGCAAAGAAACACTGAAATTATGCATGAATGCAACAACTAAACAAACAAGGCACAAAGGCCGCAAACCACAAAGGCAAGGGAGCTCAGCTCTACCAAATACCAACAAGCAAAGCCACTCAATAACAAACAAGCAGAAGGAGGACCACCTCAACTTCTCATGCACACAAAGTCTACTTCTAAGATGCACCTAACTCAGAACTATCTAGATGAACACCTAAGTCTAATGCAACATAACATCACGCAAGTCAAACAACACAAAGAGACTACCCCTGAGCAGGGCCTCTATCTACAAAACAAGAAACTACTCCTGGGCAAGGCCCCTAACAAACCTGAAACAAGCTCCTAATCTATCTCTAAACAAAACCCTATATAACACCTTAAGCAAAGATCTAAGCAAACATTCTAAGCAAAACTCTAAGCAATAGGAATCAATCCCAGTCTCCAAGCTTCAGAACAAGCTTACCAGAGAAAGGGAGCTTAAGCAGACAAGCTCATAGTGCCTTCCTCAGGAAAGTACCAGGAGGTTACTACTCAGGAGTCATATCCTATGCGGCTCGACAACTGTGATCAGTTTACATTCCTCCTCAG
Source organism: Lathyrus sativus (assembly GCA_963859935.3). Classification (NCBI taxonomy): domain Eukaryota; kingdom Viridiplantae; phylum Streptophyta; class Magnoliopsida; order Fabales; family Fabaceae; genus Lathyrus; species Lathyrus sativus. Next base: position 191,437,277 of record OZ012737.1, read on the forward strand.
GAGAAATTAAACTCACATGAAGGCTCCGGCATCACTGGATATTTGAGAAGACCTATATGCACTAAGGGAACTAAGTGAACAGACTCATAGGACCTTCCTCAGGAAAGTACTAGGGGGCTGACACTTAGGAATCGCACCCTACGTGGCTCAACAACTGTGATCAGTTTACATTCCTCCTCAGGAGAAATTAAACTCACAAGTTGGCTCCAACATCACTGGATACTTAAGAAATCCTAGATAAACTAATGGAACTAAGTGAATAGACCCATAGGACCTTCCTCAGGAAAGTACTAGGGGGCTTCCACTTAGGAATCGTATCCCATGTGGCTCAACAACATGTGATCAGTTTACATTTCTCCTCAGGAGAAATTAAACTCACAAGTTGGCTCCAACATCATTGGATACTTAAGAAAGAGGTGAGAAGAAAGAATGAAAGTCATTCATAGTGCCTTCCTCAGGAAAGTACCATAAACTCCCTTCAAACTTCAGGATCTCGAATCTCACAAACAGATAACAAGCTCTTAGACTAAGCCTCAATCCAATGCATCCCTGCAAGCTCCAACAGGACTCCAATCAGCTCCCACCTTCAAGAAGAACCCACAAGCCAACAGACCACAAGAAACTACCTCTGAAGTTCAACCACAGTTGAACTTCAAAGTCAGAAGTCATCAAGACTTCTCCTATCCTCAAGCTCAGACAAATCATATCAGAACATCCTACAAGAATCTATCAAAAATCTATGGGGAACCTACATGGCTCTAGGACAACATACTAAAAAATCAGAACAAAATTCAACACCAGATGAAAGAACTAAAACCAGCAATACAGACATATGCACAGGCCAATTATGTAATATCAATAACAATGAAAAAATGCAATTAAACTGAAAATGCATGATTAATCTAATGTTTTTATACTATAAAATTCTACACTGAATTACGAGGCTACAGAAAAAAGAACGGGATTATTTGACTAAACCTACTATTTTTTATTAATTTTTTAATGACATGTATGCACTAAAAAAATTAAAAGAAATCAACTAAAGGGAAAATATACCAAAAAATAGGGAATAAAAATAAAGTGACATTTTATTTTTATTTAATTTTCTAGACATTATGATGAAATGGTAGAAAAAAGAAGAATTAAAAAATCACTTATTTACATTTTATTATGAATTTTATAATATGCAAAGAAAATAAAAGAAAATAGTAAAAACAAAATTGAAATAACATGGAGGGGGGTACTAACAGCAATGAATTTCAGCTATTACTACATTGGGCCCTGAAGATGGGGGGTGCTAACAGCAAATGGGCGCAGGGCCCAATGAGTCAGAAAGTCATAAAAAATAAAAGAAAAAAGAAACTCGCTGGGGGGTGCCATCAGTGAATTTTCATGGTTGTTTCTCGTTGGGCTTACGCCCAGGGGGGGTGCGAATAGCCTTAGGGCCTAAGGCCCACATCAATACCACGCAGTCTTTCACACGCAGGGAGGGGTATACGAGCAAATTGGGAGCAGTGCGTCAGTAAACGCGTTTGGGCTTGGCCCAAATCTAACCCTAACCCAATGAAACCCTAACCAAAAATCTGAATACCCTTTCAAACTCCTAAACACTGTTCACGCTTCTAACCCCCAAACCCTAGCCGTCATCCACTCTCCTCTCTCTGCAACTCATCTTCCACTCTCACACCATTCCCAGAAAAAAAAGGAACCCCAAACAAAACTTCACACATCTCTCACGAGGAATCAATCCCTAACTCACAATCAACTAAACCTAATCTGGACCTAATAGGAGCTAACATGCAAATCTCAAACGAATCTCATGATCCAACCGAACAAACCACTAATGGAGGCGATGAAGAGAAGAAGACGAACCTGAGACGATGGAATTGCTAGGATTCTTTGAAGGCTCGACGAAAATCACCGCGAGAGAGGAAGATCTTGACGTCTTCCTGACTTTTGAAGGAGCTCACGGAGGCCCTGAAGCACGCGTTGAAGCTCGTTCGACTTCTCTTGGACAAGTGAGCGAAGAACTCCACGAGTTCTACGAAGATCTGGGATGAGAACCTCAAGAACTGACGAAGCTATGATTCTGAAGCAGATGGATCTTGAAGATCCTTTGAGTGGCGTAAATGTTCTGAGGAAGATCTTCAGAGGATCTTTGATGTTCGTTGGTGGATGGATGTTTCTGGAAATTCTTGGGATGAAGATTTGATGGCGTTCTGGAAAAGTTCTACGAAGGTTTGAGTGATTTCTGGATTCACTGATGGAGAATGATGAAGGTCTGGAAAACTGGATGAAGGTTCCTGGAGATTCGTATGAATTTTCCGGCGTGTATGAACTTTCCGGCGAGGCGACGATGAAGGTGGACGGAGGAGGAAGATGAAGCTCAGAGCGTTTCTGGGAATTCTGAGTGCAAAACGAACTCCGGCGAGCCGTTGCGGTGGCCGGAAGACGTTGGGGGTCACCGGCGGTGGGAGGCTACGGCGGATGCATGGCCGCCGGTGGGTTTTCTGGCGAAGCTCCGGTGAATGCTAGACGGTGACAAGTGGCGCGGGGGGGGGGGGGGGGGGGGGGAGATCAGTCTGAGCAACGCGTGGCGCGCATGCACAGAGAGAGAGAGAGTAGGTTCTGGTGGGACGCGTGGCGTGGATTGAGGGCTTCTGAGTGTGTGAGGTGGGGTCCTGCGTGAGTGTATCGTGGGCCAGCCCCTGCGCCACACGTGGCGCGCTGTATTTATGACACTGAGAATTCTGGAGCCTTCTAGAAGCTTCTGGGAGATGTTGGAAACAGCTGGACGAAAACTTGGACAAATTCTGGACTTTTTCTGAACTGCCTTGAGCTGAGACTGATTGAGAACTGGGCCTCAAAAAAACACCCCCTGGGCCCATACGAAAAATGAATAAAAACCCAAAAAAAAATGAAAAACTGATTAATATCTGATTAAAACTAATAAACTCTAAACAAAACATTAAAACCCTAATCAAATCTAGAAAGATTAAAACTCTAATTAACTCTATTTAAACCTCTATTAAACTACAACTAATAAAATCCTATTTAAATTTAAATGAATTCAATTAACCTAATTAAACTCTATATTAACCTAATTAAATCTAAAAATGATTAAGACCTAATTGACTCTAAATTTCTACTAACTTCTATTAAAGTTCTACCATTATTTAATATCTATTAAAATCTATTTGAAACTAATAAGAAAAAATCTATAATATTTCCTATATTATCTAAAACAATTAAAACTATATTTAAAATCTAATATATCCTACAAATGATAAAAAAACTATTAAACCTATTTTAAAATCTACATAAAATTCTAAACTATTAACATCTATTATTAATAAAAAGAAAAAAACTATATTCCCCTTTTTCTTTATTATTCTAAAAACAATTAAAACAATTAAAACTCTTTTATATTCTAAAACATCTATTTAAAAACCTATAAAATTCTAAAAAGAGAATTAAACTATATAAAAAATACAAAAACCCTATTTAAATTCCAGAAAAATCTATAAAGCCTATTAAAATCCACAAAAGTCTATTAAAATCCTAAAAATGCAGATGAATGCAAATGACCACCATAGAAGAGCGCACGAGACCAGATCGAATCGAACAGAGATCCCCGGTCATCAGAATATCCCCAAAATCACTATGCAAGCTAAAAATCACCGAGGAGCGCACAATTTCCCGAAAATGAAACCCTGGTGATCTGGACTGGATCTGCCATATCTGATAGACGAAAATCAAGCTGTAAACTCTGATATCCTCCGTTTGTGCACAAATATCATGCGTCTGATTTGCGAATACGAGTTTAGACCACGAGTCAGATAGGAGAATCGGTTGGTCAAATTTTAGGGTGCAACAGCTGCCCCTATTCAAGCGACTTGGACCTGAAGGGTTTGAAGAGCGCTCAGCCTTCAAACATTCAGAGGTACGAGACGGTTGAATACAAATAAAACCCGAAAATTTGCCAACCGCGAGCATATACTGTAAACTGCTTGGGGAATAAAATCCAGAAAACCGAGTCCAGTTATTACGGCACCGAACTGATCGATCATCTGATGAAGAACTCCTGATTTGAATGCCCATTACCTGTGATACCCTATGTAACAAAACCCGAGGGCTGCAACAAAATACCTGATCCTTTCACATTGCCTACTGATAGGCAGGGAGAGAAACATACTCACATCGTCCAAAGATGGACGGGAAGACTCCCTGATTGAATACTCACCTCGTCTAAGGATAGACGGAAAGACACCATTAATCTCCATATTCGCATCGTCTAAGGATAGACGGGATCATCCTGATTGAGGATCAAATCAATTCACATCGTCTAAGGATAGACGGGAACAAAGCCTGATCGCATACTCTCATCGTCTAAAGATAGACGGGAAGAAATAATCTCCGTACTTGCATCGTCTAAGGGTAGACGGGAAAAAATAATCTCCATACTCACATCGTCTAAGGATAGACGGAAAGACACCATTAGCCAAATACTCACATCGTCTAAGGATAGACGGAAAGACACCATAACGCAATTCAACACCATCCTTTGAATTTCAGAATTCTTCCGTCTACGGGAATTGATGGAAAGATCAACATCCTTGAAGGGGCCACATCGTCAGTGTGGACTGACGGGAAGAAAGCCACCTTTTAAGGAACCATGTCGTCAATAAGAATCGACAATCACGAAAACTGAACATTCTTCGAAGAGCCTCGACATCAATAAGGATTGACAGTCAGGAAAGTACCCCTTGAAACGTCATCTCATCCAATAAACAGAAAGAAAACCATTATCCGAAATATCGTTTTGAAACCCCTCAACAACCAAAGATAGCCGGAGAAGACTCGCTGGGGAAACACCTCATCGTACATATGATCTGGCAATAAGAAACCCGCTGAACAGTAACTCGAAACTTCTCATCATCTACTGATAGACGGAAAGAAAAGCATATCCCGGGGAAACCCCTTCTTGAAGCCCTACTGCGACCACCCGCAACTTCACATCGGCTAAGGATAGACGGAAAGAAAACCACATCCGAACTCAAGACGTCTAATGATAGACGGAGAAATCCACTTATTGGAGGAACACATCGTCAATATGAATTGACGGGAAGAAAAGTCTGTTGATATCTGATGACTGCTTGATCAAAGCATAACTATTGTATGATCTGATACAAATAATCTGCTGAACTGTCTGAATACTGTTGCTGGATAAATGCCCCGGAACTGATCACAGAGTAATTCACGTGCCATATGAGGCTGATAGAAAACCTGACTTAGGCTTCGTATGCATATGCGTATGCTTTAATCTTTCTATGGCGTAATGCTCCATTCAGGATGGAAATGCTACGTATTCTGAAGATGTCATGCAGGTATGATGCAAATATGATGATGCATGCAATATGCTAGTGCAGGTTCGAGCTGCCGGAGAGAGCTGGGTACAGAAAACTACTTCGGCGCCCTAAAGGCTGAAGACGAGGCCAACTCTGCTGGGGATAACCCGGATATCACGGAATCGTCCTAGCAAAATAAATGCTGGGAGAGTGAAATCAACTCTGCTGGGGATATTGGGAACTTAACCGAACACCTCGACGAAGTAATACCCTGCTGGGGTATATAACTCCGCTGTGAAATAGCAGACGCGCCAAGTGTGATTGGACTTCTCTGGGGATAACTTACCCATACCGACAAATTGGACTTTGCTGAAAAAATGGAGGGAGTCTTCCCGCGCGCTGATGAAGCTCGGATCTGGAAATTGATGCGCCACCACGGATGGGCTTCACAGTAATCGCAAACATGGATTTGAGCTCTTAAGCTATCTTGCTGGGTTAGGTACAACTGACGCTGGAAAATATTCTTCATGAATACACAGCCTTTTAGTGAAGAGTCAAGGGATAGTAACACGACTTCCCGTATTCATCTCGCTCTCGAAAATCGACTGCATCTGCTCGAATAACTCAGAATGTAGAACAACAATCCTTTCGCTTCTGATATGCCCCGGCCTGCGGGATCTCTGTGGGGATAGTCCTTGAAAGGAAATGTGCAAATCTGAGCCCTGATGGTCTGATATAACATGCCCCAGCATTCTGAGCTTCAGAGAGATGCTTCCCATCAAATGCTCCTTGAATAAAGAACAACCTCTGCGCTCTTAAGATGGTCTGCCCCTGACTGCAATGACCTCGCCCCTGATTATCTGATTCAGAGTAGTGCCCCTGACTACTAGATATTTGCCTGAATCTCAACCTGATTGCCCCAGGATAGCTGACCTCGAAAGGCTGACCTGACTGGGGATCACGGTAATAGCTTGTCCCAGCCCTCGGAACATTCGGGCATTCTGCATTCTATCTTGACCATAATTTCCATTGTAGGAAACTTCCCTGCTGTCAAGCGCTTACTCGCAAGTAAAACAAGTTGTTCTGCATAAAAGACATATTAATGCAACACATATGACAACTTTGACATCCAATCTGTTCACTGGAAAAGGAAAAACAGTTTATAGCATATGATGCATAAAACATTTATCAACATCAGTACCAACATGGTAAGAGGAACCTTTTTAGGAGTCAGAATCGACACGACCTTTACCGAAGTATGCTTTCGAAACAACCTGCTTCAATTAGGACTTTTGAAGGTTGTAACGTGGTCAGGCTCACGGTTTTGAAAGGAAGGATAAAGGCTCAAAGTTTATCTTAACCCACCCATTCTCCTTGATGTTCTCCCATCCTACGTTCAGCTAATTCAACCTTAGCGCTCACCTCTCAGAGGTTGGAAGATAAGAATGATAGTTCGAGAAACTATGAGTTTTCGGAGTGACAGCCACTCATTTTTCGTCTTTGACACTTGAGGTCACACGACTCGTATTCCATCGAGGATTTTTCTTTTGATCCTTTTCATCTTTTTCTTTTCATATCCCTAACTTTTGCCTGGACTGACTCCTTTTGAGTTTCTTTTGATTTTTTTTTTTTTTTTTTTTTTTTTTTTTTTTTTTTTTAAGTCCAGCGGGGTGCCCTCATTTTTGCCTAAGACATTTGTTTTGAAGTTTTTTTTGACTTAGCGGGCTTTTGATTCTTTTTCGTTTTTTGCGGACGAGTCGTGTGACACTGGTTGCCTGACTTTTTGGGGAATGATGTGACTGCCCCACTCTGGGTTGAACCCTTATGGTTTTTTAGGCACGACCTCTAGGGACATGATTGATCCTCGAACGGACACTCCTTTTGCAATTTGGACGCTTGGTCAAATTAGCTAACACCTACCCTGCCCCAGGTTGAGATTGAGGGTTTTTCATTCACAGAAAGAAACTCCTACTACAAGGCTCAAAGGGGTTAACAAGGGATTATCTTCCTTATATCTCCGGTGTTTAGGGATTTGAAACAATGCCTGTACATCATCAACAGGTTTTATTTCAAAAGCATACAATATTGGTAGTTGCATGTCGGTCATTTTCGTCATCCTCCCCAAATTCTTCTTAACCAAGCGTTGGACATTTGCAAAAACATGTTAGTGAACACGAATGGATCAAAACATGCATATTTATTTCATTATCATCAATTGAATGAAAACAACAAGTTTTACAAACAAGATTACAAATTCAAACAGGAAAGCAACTACAAATGTAGAGAAATGACAAGCTAAAACAAAGAAAATATGCTAGCTTCCGAGAACCGGGCTTTCACATCTGCCCTGCTGCTGAACCAGCTATCTTTACCAGAGACACTTCGATGCTGTCTTGATCTGCTTTCAACGACCCAACCAAATTATAGAGCCCTTCCTCCTTCATTCAGATGATTCTAGGACCTCCCGGCCCGAAGCTGATTGCTGCACTATCAAGCAGATCCTGCACTTTGTGCTTAAAAGCCTTACAATTCTCAACCGTATGGCCTGGTGCCCCAGTATGGAACTCACAAGTAGCATTGGCATCATACCCCGGTGGTGGTGTGCCTGTTAAGGGAGTCATTGTCCTTTTATGAACCAATTGGAGCTGAAGTAGCGTTTGCAGAAGCTGTGCATACGGCATAGGAGGAGTTTCCAAATGACGGCTTGCCAGGGGAGCCCGATTCTGATATCTCTTATACCCCTGCTGGCTCTGCTGCTGAGGCTGCTGCTGCTGGTATCGGGTTGACTCTTGAACACCCTTCGTATCAAATGCAATATCGGTTTCTTGACCTTCAATGTACTGATTAACGCTCTCCTTATGCTTAGCCACTTTCTTTCTCAGATCTGCCCCAGGGATAGGCAACAGTTGTGGGCCTGGAGATTCTGACGCCATGGAGTCCAGGATACGTTTCTGACCCACTGCAGCTTTAGAAACATCTGTCATTTTAGCATCGACTGAGACAGGAGCAATGCGCACCGCTACGCCGCCCGGCGTGAATTCAATATCGTGCGAGTCAATCAAGTCTTGAACATTGTGCTTAAAAGCATGACAACCCTCGATGTCGTGTCCGAATGCCCCAGAATGAAACTCACATTGCTTACTGGCATCGTACCCATGGGGAAACGCTCTCGTTGGTGGTTCCAACGTTCTTTTCTCAACCAGATTAAACCTCAATAAAGTCTGCAAGAGCTCAGCATATGTCATAGGCGGTGCCTCAAACATTCTCTTTGGCTTCCCTTCCTGGATCCTCCGCTGAGCCGGATGTATCTTCTGTTGCTGCTGCTCAGGTTCCACATGCACAGGTGGCGCGAGCTTCTTCATTGCGGCTTCAAATAGCTGGTCGTCCTCTTTCCGAAGCACATTCTTGACTACCTCCATGATCAAGCTCATTTGGGTCTTCAGCTGACTGTTTTCCTCCCTGAGAATCTTCTGCTCCAAACGCATCTCTTGCATGTCTCTCATCATCTGCCCCAGCTGGCTTCGGACTTCAATCAATTCAAACTGATTCTGTTCCATATCTCTGAAGGAGTTCCTGCAATAAACTGGGCGATGAGGAAATGAGACCCACAGTTCTGATATACCTGTTAAATGATAATGCAGCGTAGAAAGCAAACACATATTCATAACGAGACAAAGAGAAACTCAGGCTATAAGCATACAGACAAACATCTCCCATACATGTATAACCAACAAAAGCAGCACGTAAGCACAAATGAGTGCGAATACAATGACCCCAGCCAACAATCCTGGTGGTGGTCGGCAGACATTAGTGCACAAAAAGCTAAACAGATTAAGCAGAGAAAGCAGATGCGACATCCGGCGCAAAAACCTCTAGAAACTTCTCCCACACAACTGAACTCTCTGATTGACAATCTTCAGAGCACACACTTCCTGCGGAGTCTTCCATGACATTAACTGACGAACCCACACAACTGGAGGATGGAAAATCATTAATCTGAACAAAACCCTGAGGAGTGATGCAAATACGGCTAGAGTCTAACAGATCTTGAACCTGACTTCTAAGCACCTTACAATCATTTGTTGAATGCCCCTGTGCCTCACCATGGTACTCACAGCGGGCGCTGGCATCAAAACCTGGAGGATATGGTGGAATCACCGGCTTAGTCTCTTTCGGCACTATCAATCCGCTTTTGACCAGATCTGGCAACAACTGACTGTACGACACTGGTAGTTGAGTAAACTGCCTTTCAGGTTTCCTTGGTCTTCGTGGAGCATGCTGACGCGATCGGCGATAGGATGATCGTTGACTTGAAGTGTCTGAAAACTGATCCTGAGATGCTAGAGATTCTGAGGTGGCGTCATCTCCTTCCCACTCTTCTTGAGAACTGACAACTGACTCAATCTTATTAACTGGGACGTAAGGAACACCTCGAAACTTTCCACTCCTGAGTCCTCTCTCAACAATCTCTCCCAGCCTCATCAGGCCCACAAAGTTTGTGCAACAGAACAATTTGTCAAAATAATGGCCTTTCAGAGTACCCAAGAAGACGTCAACCAGTTCTCTTTCCGGAAGCGGTGGTTGAACACTAGCAGCCAATTCTTTCCATCTTCGCAAATACGCTCTGAACGATTCATTCTCCGCCTGAGACAATTCTTGCAGATCTACGAGACTAGGAGTCAAATCCAGGTTGTAATCGTACTGCTTCATGAAAGCTCTGGCTAAATCCACCCACGATCGAATCTGATTACTTTCTAACTGCACGTACCATCTCAACGATGCCCCAGTCAGGCTATACTGGAAGCAATGGATCATTAGTTGGTCATTTCGCACAAACGAAGTCATCCTTCGACAGAACATCACCAAATGCAACTTTGGACAGCTATCTCCCGTGTATTTTTCAAATTCCGGCATTTTGAACCTGTACGGCAACACCAGGTCAGGAACCAAACACATGGCTACAGCATCCAGGTTAACGGCATCTTTCGCTTCCAAGGCTTTCATTTGCTCTTCCAATGCTCGGAGTCTTCTACCATCGTCAAGAGCTCTTGGATCTACTAACCCGGTCACTGGAATATCTCTTCGGTAATTCATCACAGGGAAAGCAACATTTTGATTGTTAGCAGGCGGAGGACGTTCATTTCGGGCAACGAACTGCTCATGCCGATCTCGGTTCTCAACAGCAGGCTGCACAACTTGGGCTGCAGTAAGATTGTTCGCTGGCGGGAAGCCTTCCCTAGAATCATACGGATGGTTGGACGCCCTGGTAAACCCTGCCAAGGTGTTAGGAGCCTGGAAATTGCCTTCAGACATAGCTACCAATTACCTGTAACGGACTATGCTGCTTGATTCTGCTCAAATCTGCTTCAGCCCCTTGGTCGTCTTCAGCACTCTACTCTTGCCTCAAACAATTCCCCGAGAATCACTTTCTGGTGAAAACAAAGGCTGGATAAGTGCTCTGACCTGCTAGAGAAATGCTATGCAGTATGATTTATGCAAACAGAAATACAAAAAATGCTAACGTGCATGTGTGCATTGGAGATATTTCCCCTCCAATTCCAGTGTCAGTGGTAGCAAGACGAGATAAACCATAAAGACAATATTTAGAAAAACCCTTATATATTCATTAGAATAACTGTCTTGTCAAGAGGTTACATAACTATGCTCCATACAGCTGATATGATAAGGAGGATCCCAGCCAACATGCCTGGTGGTGATCTCAACATACAGAATACAAGAGAGAAATCAAGTACGGGTACGGTTGCGGAAGTCCTCGACCATCTTCTTTGTCTCTGCATGATCCGGTTGATAAATCAAACCTTCTATCAGCCGATCCCTCTTCCTGACTGTCCCTTGGATGTCTCTGACAAAGTCTTCCCAAGCCTTATCATTGGCACCGCCCCCAGGTTTGGGTCTCTTGGCATCTGCTCTATGCTAGAAATCTTCCAAATTCTTCATGGCATCTGTCAGCTTGCGCTCGGCCTCGTATCGGCGACAGGCTTCCTCTTCAAGCTCTTCATTCTTCACTTTGACCTGTTCTTCTAACTGAGCAATCTGTGTCTTCAGCTCTTCTTCTCGCTCCTTGCGCTTGGTCATAGTGAGATCCCAGTGTTCTCTGAACTTGGCTAGCTTTGTGTAGGCCCTTTCCAGCTCTTGCTTTTTAGTGGCCAACACACTACTAACTGAGTCTACATCTAATTCCAGACGCTTCTTGGTTTCAGTCAATTCCAATAACGTAGTCTTTAGATGTTTCAGAGTTTCAGCCTGTTGCTTAGAAACATATCCTGTTTCAATCTTTTCATGCCGAAGCTGGGCATTCTCCTGCTCTAAAGCCTCTTTAGCCCTTGCTAGCCCTTCTTTCTCCGCCATCAGCTGCTTGAATACCTGCATGTTCACAGTGGTGGGTTCCTCCACCGGAGGAGGATGCAATGGCTGAACCGCTGGATAAGGCATCAGGAACTTCACAGCTCGCTCACGAATCCACTCCACATATGGGCCAGGAACTCGAGTATCCCTTCTGCTACCTGAAAGCTTCCCTCTCTTGTGCAAGTTTTTCCAGGCTTTCTCAAGTTTGGTCAGCATCTCTTTCCCAATTGCCCCGGTGAGATACAGAGATTCCTGTATCTCCTCGGGCTTTGGCGCTCCTTGAGGTACATACCCAAATTGCCTGATCAATAAGGAAGGGTTGTAGTTGACACACCCCTTCCTTCCCACTAAAGGAACATTCGGGAATCCTTCGCATTTGAGTATGACTTCAGCTCCGAATACCTCTTTATTGACCCATACCACGTTCTCAGCAGTCAATCCCATTAAGCGCTCGGGCCATCCTAGAGAATTGATAGAGGTGACAAAAGGGCCTGACTTAGGCATATGACTGGTGAACCACCTGCATAGGAGAGGTACACAGCAAGACACATTCCTTCCTCGTCGCTTTTCATTCTGGTAGTGAGTTGAATGGTGAATATCTCCCAGCAGAGTAGGAACCGGGTTCTTCGCAACCAAAATATAGAAGGCATCTGAATCAACAAAATCAGGAATGTTCGGGAACAACACGATGCCATAAACACACACAGCAAGGATGACGTCAAAAACACCCCAGCTACCCTTCTGGGCGTATTCCCGAGCCTTCTCCACCAAGACATCCAACGGAAATCCCCATACGTCTCCTCTTCTGATCATCTTCCCCGACAGCTCAGACTCTTTCAAGCACAGGATGGCAGAAAGCTCAGCCAGCTTAGGCTCAGCGTCCGTACGATAGAAAGGCATCTGCTCACGGATCGGTATATCCAGAAGTGCAGAGTACTCCTCCAGGGTAGGAGCCAAAACGAAGTCGGGAAATACAAAACACCTGAGCTCCGCGTCGTAGAACTGTAACAGAGTATAGATGTCGCTGGTCTCGTAGGCAGATGGCTGATAAACGTAGGTCAGAATCCTCCCATATCTCTTTCTGAAGTCACCCATTCCCCTCTTCTTAGCAATAGCAATCAATTCTAACAATAGACTGATATTCGGCGACGGAAACTTATAGGGCAATACTCTCTTCAGGTTTTCCATGTCTTGCTAGGAACAAACACCAGAACTGGAAGGGAAAATATGTACCTGCAATACACACACGTTAGTTGAATGCAGATGGTAATGATGCAATATGATAAATAATGCAATCTGCGAACACAGGGGCTATGCTGTAGCCTGAAGAGGAACATCTCTGTGATCGAGAACAGAAAACCAACACGGTCACCAGAATCTCATGCCACTAACTATCATCTGATACTCAAAATATCAATCCCCTGGTAAGAAAACCATCTGAACCTCTGTATCTGACGAGAATACCATCTGATAATAGCCTCAACCTCAGATAAGAAACCCATCTGACCCAGACAACACACCTGGAGATGAATCAAGAACACCATCTGATAAAGGTACTGAATCATGGTTTCTGAAGGCCAGTTTTCCTGCAATAACCCAGTCCCTCTCACAGGTAGGATAGACCTAATCCACGGACAAAGGTACGGCATCCTATGCGGTCATCAGCGTCACAGACTTTCATGAATGACGATACGATTCCCAGAAGGAGTGGCATCATCAAGTCATGAAGAGGCCTCACTTAGCTGACTTCCAAATGATCGGTCCCCAGAGTCGACAATCCTCACGTCTGGACTCCCCTCAGATCCTCAGGACCGGAAAGGAGCACCTCTGCAAGAATCTCGTCTGAGCGCAGATTTTCGTAGGGAACTGTGCCTGCTCAGCAGACAGGTTCGTCTACTACTTCTCCGCAACTATATCTAGGTGTGTACTCAAGCCCAGGTCCGGCTTTTCACTCACAGTAACCTCCCTTTGCCCACAGCAATAATCATAATAATATAATGCTGGAAAATAAATGCGGAAAGGTAAAGGTACAGAAAAGTAAAGTGCAGAAAAGTAAAACACAATATGCACAACACCCAACAAATAAACACCCAAGCGCTAGGATTGACTCGCGTAGGGGATGGGAAACGGTCCCAGCATAAGGGATGGGAAAAGTCCCTAGATGCAATTTGTCCCCAGCAGAGTCGCCAGCTGTCGCTACTGCGAAAATCGGCGCCGGCTTGACAGGAGAGTCGCCACCGTGCGTTATTTATCCCTCAGAGCGGGAAAGGAAACGCTCGAAGTAAACCTCGCAAAGACGGGTAAAGGTATGGTCATCGCAACCAAAACCTGGATTCGGGAGTCGGTTACGCAAGGGGAAGGTATTAGCACCCCTCACGTCCATCGTACTCGATGGGATCCACGCTTGATGTTTATAGGTAAAGGGTGTGTTATCTATCTACGCTAAATGGTCGGTCTGAAAAGAAAAGAAAAGGACAGGACTCGACAGAACATACGGTGTTCTGGGCCTACGTATTCCCTCGTGCAATGGGAAAGTCAGAGTCAACGTAGTTCGACTTCCTACGTCTAAACGGAGGAAAGGTTGCTCGCCAGGACATCGTGTCCTGTGCCTACGTACTTCCACACAGCATGGAAGATCAGAGCAAACGTAGTTCGACTAACTACGGCTAAACAGGGGGCTCTCACACAGCAGTGAGAAAACAAACTGGTCTCTAAGGCTCGGGGACCTATAACTACGATCGGGTCTCAAATGCACTCGGGCAAGGGAAAGGGAAACAATTAGTCGTTAGCGGGAAAGTCTCGATCGCACAGCCGCGAGAGAACAAAGGTTAGTTGTTAGTGTGCTCGCTAGGATATCGCATCATATGCCTACATATCCTTGTCTGGTACAAGGAATCAGAGCAGCTGTAGTTCAGCTAACTACGGGTCTAGCTACTCAAAAGCTCCTACAGAAAGGAAAGGGAAACCCTAAAACTATAGCTGAGAAAGGGGAATCTACCTACTGCTATCACACCTGGTTGACCATCCTAATGTCTATCATAACAACTCCGCAGCGGAGAAGTCAGAGCTCCTAAGGGATCATGGCAACAGGACTAAACTACACATGAGAAACACTGCAAAGCAAAGAAACACTGAAATTATGCATGAATGCAACAACTAAACAAACAAGGCACAAAGGCCGCAAACCACAAAGGCAAGGGAGCTCAGCTCTACCAAATACCAACAAGCAAAGCCACTCAATAACAAACAAGCAGAAGGAGGACCACCTCAACTTCTCATGCACACAAAGTCTACTTCTAAGATGCACCTAACTCAGAACTATCTAGATGAACACCTAAGTCTAATGCAACATAACATCACGCAAGTCAAACAACACAAAGAGACTACCCCTGAGCAGGGCCTCTATCTACAAAACAAGAAACTACTCCTGGGCAAGGCCCCTAACAAACCTGAAACAAGCTCCTAATCTATCTCTAAACAAAACCCTATATAACACCTTAAGCAAAGATCTAAGCAAACATTCTAAGCAAAACTCTAAGCAAGAGGAATCAATCCCAGTCTCCAAGCTTCAGAACAAGCTTACCAGAGAAAGGGAGCTTAAGCAGACAAGCTCATAGTGCCTTCCTCAGGAAAGTACCAGGAGGTTACTACTCAGGAGTCATATCCTATGCGGCTCGACAACTGTGATCAGTTTACATTCCTCCTCAGAAGAAATTAAACTCACATGAAGGCTCCGGCATCACTGGATATTTGAGAAGACCTATATGCACTAAGGGAACTAAGTGAACAGACTCATAGGACCTTCCTCAGGAAAGTACTAGGGGGATGACACTTAGGAATCGCACCCTACGTGGCTCAACAACTGTGATCAGTTTACATTCCTCCTCAGGAGAAATTAAACTCACAAGTTGGCTCCAACATCACTGGATACTTAAGAAATCCTAGATAAACTAATGGAACTAAGTGAATAGACCCATAGGACCTTCCTCAGGAAAGTACTAGGGGGCTTCCACTTAGGAATCGTATCCCATGTGGCTCAACAACATGTGATCAGTTTACATTTCTCCTCAGGAGAAATTAAACTCACAAGTTGGCTCCAACATCATTGGATACTTAAGAAAGAGGTGAGAAGAAAGAATGAAAGTCATTCATAGTGCCTTCCTCAGGAAAGTACCATAAACTCCCTTCAAACTTCAGGATCTCGAATCTCACAAACAGATAACAAGCTCTTAGACTAAGCCTCAATCCAATGCATCCCTGCAAGCTCCAACAGGACTCCAATCAGCTCCCACCTTCAAGAAGAACCCACAAGCCAACAGACCACAAGAAACTACCTCTGAAGTTCAACCACAGTTGAACTTCAAAGTCAGAAGTCATCAAGACTTCTCCTATCCTCAAGCTCAGACAAATCATATCAGAACATCCTACAAGAATCTATCAAAAATCTATGGGGAACCTACATGGCTCTAGGACAACATACTAAAAAATCAGAACAAAATTCAACACCAGATGAAAGAACTAAAACCAGCAATACAGACATATCCACAGGCCAATTATGTAATATCAATAACAATGAAAAAATGCAATTAAACTTAAAATGCATGATTAATCTAATGTTTTTATACTATAAAATTCTACACTGAATTACGAGGCTACAGAAAAAAGAACGGGATTATTTGACTAAACCTACTATTTTTTATTAATTTTTTAATGACATGTATGCACTAAAAAAATTAAAAGAAATCAACTAAAGGGAAAATATACCAAAAAATAGGGAATAAAAATAAAGTGACATTTTATTTTTATTTAATTTTCTAGACATTATGATGAAATGGTAGAAAAAAGAAGAATTAAAAAATCACTTATTTACATTTTATTATGAATTTTATAATATGCAAAGAAAATAAAAGAAAATAATAAAAACAAAATTGAAATAACATGGAGGGGGGTACTAACAGCAATGAATTTCAGCTATTACTACATTGGGCCCTGAAGATGGGGGGTGCTAACAGCAAATGGGCGCAGGGCCCAATGAGTCAGAAAGTCATAAAAAATAAAAGAAAAAAGAAACTCGCTGGGGGGTGCCATCAGTGAATTTTCATGGTTGTTTCTCGTTGGGCTTACGCCCAGGGGGGTGCGAATAGCCTTAGGGCCTAAGGCCCACATCAATACCACGCAGTCTTTCACACGCAGGGAGGGGTATACGAGCAAATTGGGAGCAGTGCGTCAGTAAACGCGTTTGGGCTTGGCCCAAATCTAACCCTAACCCAATGAAACCCTAACCAAAAATCTGAATACCCTTTCAAACTCCTAAACACTGTTCACGCTTCTAACCCCCAAACCCTAGCCGTCATCCACTCTCCTCTCTCTGCAACTCATCTTCCACTCTCACACCATTCCCAGAAAAAAAAGGAACCCCAAATAAAACTTCACACATCTCTCACGAGGAATCAATCCCTAACTCACAATCAACTAAACCTAATCTGGACCTAATAGGAGCTAACATGCAAATCTCAAACGAATCTCATGATCCAACCGAACAAACCACTAATGGAGGCGATGAAGAGAAGAAGACGAACCTGAGACGATGGAATTGCTAGGATTCTTTGAAGGCTCGACGAAAATCACCGCGAGAGAGGAAGATCTTGACGTCTTCCTGACTTTTGAAGGAGCTCACGGAGGCCCTGAAGCACGCGTTGAAGCTCGTTCGACTTCTCTTGGACAAGTTAGCGAAGAACTCCACGAGTTCTACGAAGATCTGGGATGAGAACCTCAAGAACTGACGAAGCTATGATTCTGAAGCAGATGGATCTTGAAGATCCTTTGAGTGGCGTAAATGTTCTGAGGAAGATCTTCAAAGGATCTTTGATGTTCGTTGGTGGATGGATGTTTCTGGAAATTCTTGGGATGAAGATTTGATGGCGTTCTGGAAAAGTTCTACGAAGGTTTGAGTGATTTCTGGATTCACTGATGGAGAATGATGAAGGTCTGGAAAACTGGATGAAGGTTCCTGGAGATTCGTATGAATTTTCCGGCGTGTATGAACTTTCCGGCGAGGCGACGATGAAGGTGGACGGAGGAGGAAGATGAAGCTCAGAGCGTTTCTGGGAATTCTGAGTGCAAAACGAACTCCGGCGAGCCGTTGCGGTGGCCGGAAGACGTTGGGGGTCACCGGCGGTGGGAGGCTACGGCGGATGCATGGCCGCCGATGGGTTTTCTGGCGAAGCTCCGGTGAATGCTAGACGGTGACAAGTGGCGGGGGGGAGATCAGTCTGAGCAACGCGTGGCGCGCATGCACAGAGAGAGAGAGAGTAGGTTCTGGTGGGACGCGTGGCGTGGATTGAGGGCTTCTGAGTGTGTGAGGTGGGGTCCTGCGTGAGTGTAACGTGGGCCAGCCCCTGCGCCACACGTGGCGCGCTGTATTTATGACACTGAGAATTCTGGAGCCTTCTAGAAGCTTCTGGGAGATGTTGGAAACAGCTGGACGAAAACTTGGACAAATTCTGGACTTTTTCTGAACTGCCTTGAGCTGAGACTGATTGAGAACTGGGCCTCAAAAAAACACCCCCTGGGCCCATACGAAAAATGAATAAAAACCCAAAAAAAAATGAAAAACTGATTAATATCTGATTAAAACTAATAAACTCTAAACAAAACATTAAAACCCTAATCAAATCTAGAAAGATTAAAACTCTAATTAACTCTATTTAAACCTCTATTAAACTACAACTAATAAAATCCTATTTAAATTTAAATGAATTCAATTAACCTAATTAAACTCTATATTAACCTAATTAAATCTAAAAATGATTAAGACCTAATTGACTCTAAATTTCTACTAACTTCTATTAAAGTTCTACCATTATTTAATATCTATTAAAATCTATTTGAAACTAATAAGAAAAAATCTATAATATTTCCTATATTATCTAAAACAATTAAAACTATATTTAAAATCTAATATATCCTACAAATGATAAAAAAAACTATTAAACCTATTTTAAAATCTACATAAAATTCTAAACTATTAACATCTATTATTAATAAAAAGAAAAAAACTATATTCCCCTTTTTCTTTATTATTCTAAAAACAATTAAAACTATTTAAACTCTTTTATATTCTAAAACATCTATTTAAAAACCTATAAAATTCTAAAAAGAGAATTAAACTATATAAAAAATACAAAAACCCTATTTAAATTCCAGAAAAATCTATAAAGCCTATTAAAATCCACAAAAGTCTATTAAAATCCTAAAAATGCAGATGAATGCAAATGACCACCATAGAAGAGCGCACGAGACCAGATCGAATCGAACAGAGATCCCCGGTCATCAGAATATCCCCAAAATCACTATGCAAGCTAAAAATCACCGAGGAGCGCACAATTTCCCGAAAATGAAACCCTGGTGATCTGGACTGGATCTGCCATATCTGATAGACGAAAATCAAGCTGTAAACTCTGATATCCTCCGTTTGTGCACAAATATCATGCGTCTGATTTGCGAATACGAGTTTAGACCACGAGTCAGATAGGAGAATCGGTTGGTCAAATTTTAGGGTGCAACACATCCACCAAAATGCGTAGCATTTCCATGCCGTATGGAGCATTACGCCATTGCCAAACATACGCATTTTGAAACATAAGCCAAGTTGGTTACCTCTTTGTTTTCAGGTGTTATTCCCTGCAGAGGAGTAGGATTCTTGCTTGGAAGAATTTCTAGATATTCAAATTTTCAGCGTGAGATAGGTGATGATAACGTTCGTCCCGTCGCATGCTCCCCTAACAGAGTTGCTTGGTTAAGTTTCTCTTCTTCCCCAGCGGAATTCTTCTCAGATTGCTGTTATGTCAGCATTAAAAGATTTCATGGTTTAAACTTTTGGAGTTATCACTAGTGATTTCCCCAGTAGAGTTTTTCCCCACAGAGTTGTTTGGTTAAGTTTCTCGTATTCCCCAGCAAAGTATTCTTCAGACTGTCGTACAACAGTTTTCAAAATCTTAAACTTGTTACCCGTATTGACGGAGATGTTACCTGTGATGGACAAAGAGTTTACCCGTGATGGACGGAGAATTCACCCGTGTTGACGGAGATCCTTACCCGTGTTGACGGAGATTTTACGTGTTGTTACCTGTATTGACATAGTCGTTATCCGTGTTGACGGAGTTGTTACCCGTGTTGACGGAGATTTTTACCTGTATTGACAGAAATTGTTACCCGTGTTGACAGAGTCGTTACCCGTGATTGACGAAGTTGTTACCTGTGTTGACAGAGATTGTTATCCGTGTTGACAAAATTGTACCTGTGTTGACAGTGATTGTTACCCGTGTTGACGGAGTTGTTACCCGTGTTGACGGAGATTGTTACCTATGTTGACAGAGATTGTTATCCGTGTTGATGGAATTGTACCTGTGTTGACAGTGATTGTTACCCGCGTTGACGAAGTTGTTACCCGTGTTGAAGGAGATTGTTACCTGTGTTGACAGAGATTGTTATCCGTGTTGACAGAATTGTACCTGTGTTGACAGTGATTGTTACCCGTGTTTACGGAGTTGTTACTCGTGTTGACGGAGATTTTTACCTGTGTTGACAGTGATTGTTACCCGTGTTGACGGAGTCGTTACCCGTGATTGACGGAGTTGTTACCTGTGTTGACAGAGATTATTATCCGTGTTGACGGAATTGTACCTGTGTTGACATTGATTGTTACCTGTGTTGACGGAGTCGTTACCCGTGATTGACGGAGTTGTCCCTAGTGAAGTCGCCAGTGATTATTATCCGTGTTGACGAGTCATTACCTGTGATTGACAGAGATTGTTATTCCAGCTGTGGACGGAGTTGTACCCATGATGATGGGGTCTCTCCTCGTGTTGACGAATTTAGTCCAGTTGTGAACGAAGTTGTTCCTTGCAAAAGTAATTCGATGCCTGTGGCGTCACACAGGGGGTTGATGTTGAAATCCAAAGTTTTATCAGATGATTGATCAGTTGTTGCCGTAACAACAGGGCTCAGTGGAATGGATGTTGTTCCCACAAGCAGTTTTCGCAGCTTATTTCTGTGGTTGGCAAATTTTCGGGTTTCTTGGTATTCAACCATCTTCTACCTCGATTGTTTGAAAGTCGTTCGCTCTTCACCCAGTCGGGTCCAAGCCGTTTGAATAGGGGCAGCTGTTGCACCCCAAAATTTGCCCAACCTCTTTCCTTACCTGGTTTATGTTTCATTGCATTAACATTTGCATAGTTATATCATTTGCATATCATGATATCATTCATATAGAAGGGGATCAAGTATGATTCTTATCAAGAGAATCCTAGCAAGAGGTCTTATTCAAGATTGAAAAGTTATCAAAGTCATCAGGAGGTGATTTGAGTGCCTAAGAGTTTAGATGCTTGCATGAAGATTTTCTCCTAACTTGAGGATCAATTGAAGACCATCAGAGGGATGTGAAGTGTTTAATATGAGAAGAGGATGTGTATGGAGCTCATGGAATTCCTAGAGGGCCATGGGAGAGCTCAATCAAGTCATTGTGTCAAATGCAAGAGCCACAGTTGAGGTGCAAGCAATTAAGGTTTCATCTGGGTCAATCCTAGGTCAACTGTGCAATTGAAGAGTATCAAAGCCTACTTTTAGGTCATGGAGTTCATGAAATGATATGATGAGACATTTGTGGTGTTGTGCCAATATCAAGTCAAGAAGAGTCAAGAGTGTGGGAAGTTGCTAAATTAGGGTTTTAATGTAAAATCCCCTATTTAGTGCCTAACTTCAAGACCACATAAGTCAATATGCAAGTTTCAGATGGATCTTTGGCCAACATGAAACTTTTAGAGCATCTCAATACCTTTAATTTGAGTACTAGAAGTCCTCAAGGGGAGATATAGAACTCAAGTTATGGTCCAGACAAGTTACAAGTCCTCAGATGTCTCTGAAATTTGTCTGTGAAAATCATCTGACTTCAAAGTTATTTTTGACCTAGAAGGATGTTTCACCTGAACTTTTGGCCAACATGAAAGTTGTTCCTCGTGATCTTATATTTCTAAATTGTATTAGAAGTATTCCATATGATTTGTAGAACCCAAGTTATGAGGTTTACAAGTCAGGGGTATTTTGGGAAAGTGAGATTATAGGCCATTTTTAATCATAGGTCAAAATCTCCAACTTGCACTTGTCAAATAGATTTTGGTTCAACATGAAACTTGTTCAAAATGTGGTTTTTAGGCTAACCAAGAAGCCATGATGAATTGATTTGGCTCATATCAAGATTTGGTTTGAAATGGCTTAAAAAGGGAGATTTTCAATGGATTCAAAGTTGGAAAATTCAAATTAATGGTTAAGTGACCAATACATGTCAAAAAAGTACTCATTTTGATTGGAAATTTCATTTCAAACACAATGACATTGGTAGATTTTTGATTTGAGGCAGATTTTCATGAGTTACAATGTTGTTTCTTCATATGCAAGTTACATGACCAAATCTCTCACCAAGGTAATTCAAGTGTTCCTTTTGGTCCCATTGCATTCACAAGGCATTGTGAAAGTGATTAGAAGCTTCTAGAGCAAGCTGGGATGGCAAATTCGTGACTGTCGTGTGCAATGTTGAAGAGAAAAATAGAAAATAGAAACAACTGGATTGGGCTCCAATTGGACTCAAAAAGCCCATAGACACCTTCTATTTAAGTCATTTGATGATTTCAGAATCATTTTGGTGCAGTTTTCGTGGCTGAGGCAGAGATAGCAAGTTCAGTTGTAAGCAAGCAAGAGCAAATCGTGATTTGAGTTCCAGGCAGAATCAATAACAATTGAAGGTTTCTTCATCTTTCTCTTGCATCCTTGAGTGATTCTGGAGAGTTTTGAAGGCTGAATCGTGCTCTAACTACATATGTGCATAGATCTACACCAGGTATGTAACCTTCAAATTTCTCACAGTTCTAGGGAGATGTAGTTCATGTTGTGCATGTGGTTAGGATTTGGTTGAGGCACAGATCGTTTCTGGATCAAAATTGAAGCAATTAGAGACAATTTAGGTTGAAGTGCAATTTCTGTTTGGACACGATTTAGCTTGATCTTAAGGTTTCAATGTGATTTGGATAGATCAGGTTAACCTAGGAAGTGTGAGGATCATTTCTATGCATTTGAATTATGATTTGATGATGATCAATTTGGATGTGATTTCTGAAACTTGGATCGTGTTTTAAAACCTAGCCTGATCTAGAGAATTTGGATAGGATATCTGAGATCCTTGTGAGTTTCTGAGCATTTTGATGTAAGGTTTGATGTTACCTGGCTACCTGAGACCACCTGCTCACCGGAGAAGACGACCGGAGGTCTTCTCCGGCCACCTGAACAGTTCTCCCTCCATCTGAGGATTTAAATTGGGACGATGATGGATTGCCGTTAGATTAGGTTGAAGCTTGGACTTTGTATGCACATCTGATGGCCACGATTGCTCCTCAGAAGCTGACTTTGACTCCCCTCAAAACGCACCGTTCCATTAAATGAGGTGGCACGCCCCTGAGCCTTTAGATCCCTTGACCAGTCCACCAATCCAGCGCTCCATGTTTTATCTTCAGTTTTATTTTTTTTAATTCATTTTTGTATTATTTTAAATGCAAATTGATTCCAAAAATTATAATAATTTCATCTTTAATCTGAAAAATATTTTAAAAATATATCCATGCTCCTGATTAAATTTGTGATTTTCTGGGCTCAATAAATTGCATTTTCATGCATTTTTCAATTTAATTTGCATTTTTCTCATTTATGTTATTTCCTTAATTTTGCATAATTGACTATCTGTTTTGTTGATTTTGGTTTGGGCATTTGGTTTGGTTTCTGAATTTGATTTTTGAGTATGTTGTAGGTTAGATGTGCATTCTCCCTTAGTATTTTTAGTAGAATTTTTCAACTATTGTAGGTTCTGTTTTAGGTGAGATGTTTAGATTCTTCCCAACTTATGGTTTATCTTGACACAATTCAACTTAGGATTTATTTAGTGGACCTAGAAGTTGATTTAGGCTTTGATATTTGAACCCTAGAATGTTAAAACATGCATGTTCCCTTAGGAAATTTCTTAGATTTTTACAACTTAGTTTTCTATTTTAGATAGAATTTGCAAGTAGAGGTTGCTTTTGGTGTTCCTTCTTTGGTGCCTTGCTTTGTGTGATCTTGTTGGTGGCTTTGGAGCTTGAAGGGATTGATTTACTTTTTGGAGGAGGTGCTGGACATCTTGTAGCAGCTGTGGATTGGCTTGTGGAGCATAACTTGGAGTTTTCTTTCTCTTTTAGGAGCTTTTTAGAAGCTTATAAGATTAGGGTTTTAGGAAGAGCCATTAGAACTAGTTCTTTTCTTTTCCTCAAAAATAGAATGCATTGTTTGCTTCTATCCTCATCCCATGATGCAAAGTCCTCTTAAGGAAGCTCCATCTCTCCTTTGGAGGGGTGAGTGGCATGCCTTAATGAGTAGAACTTTTGAGGATGCACTTTCTTTCATGTTGGTTCCTGATGAATTCCTTTGGTTTTCATCAGGTTTCCTAGCATTGTAACTTGATATCAATGATGATTTCTCTTCTTGTGGAGCTTGCTAAAGTTTGAAGATGAAGAATTGAAGAAGCTTGAATATAGGAGCTAGCTTGAAGATGAAGATTCTTTTGCTGTCAATTCAACTTTGCTGACAAGAGCTGCTGTTGAAGGTTGAAGTTGCTGTCTGTAGAAGATTGTTGCTGCTGCTTGGGCTGCTTCCTCTGCTTTTCTTTTGTTGTTTTGTCTGTTTGCTTGTGTTGCTTACCTTTAGGTTTGAGGTGGAGCTTGTCTCCCCTTGCCTGTTGTTTTCTTAGGTTTGAGGTTGAGCCGGACTCCCTTGCCTCGCTTGTACTGTTGCATAGCATGCATTTTACTGTTTACTGCTTATTTTCTTTTGCCGTTTTCCCCTAGGATCTCTGATTTCCTCTGTGCAAGAGGGAATTATGACAGACATTAGGTTTTTAAACCATGCATGATAACTGTAGGTAGATTCCCTTTCAACCATAGTTTTAGGGCGTCTTTCTCTTCTCATCTCAAAACAATTCAAAAATACAGTAATAAGGTTAATTGAAGTCGTACGTTACGAGCCTTAAGCTATCTGGGAAAAGGTTGGTGGAGGGTCTGTCTCCAGTAATCTGGATGTTTAGTGTGGTACCCTTTGGGTGACATACGAGGCATTCATTCCTGGGTCATAGTCTCTAGTGCGATGGAAATTGCGAACATCCTAAAAAACAGTTCTTTCATAAAAGACTCAAACAAACATTCAAACTCTGTTTTTGTCCTCTTGGACCCTTAATCTGGAAAACCCTTTCATAAGGAGATAAAAAACTGTCAGACAAGCTTGTGTCTTCCGTAGCCCGAACTACGTTTGCTCTGATCTTTCATGCCGTGTGAAAGTACGTAGGCACGAGATGCGACATCTCGGCGAGCAACCTTCCCCCATAACCCGTAGTTAGGCGAACTACGTTGACTCTGATTTCTCGTTTCAGACGGGAATACGTAGGCATAAAGTGCGATACTTTGCCGAGTCACTTTCTTTTCCTTTTAGACCAGACCTCTAGAGTAGATAGATAAACACACCCTTAGATAGAAAACAAGCGTGGATCCCGTCGAGTACGACGGACGTGAGGGGTGCTAATACCTTCCCCTTGCGTAACCGACTCCCGAATCCAGGATTTGGTTGCGATGACCATTCCTTTCCCTCTTTGTGTTAGGTTTTCTCTGAGCGTTTCCTTTCCCTCTTTTGGGATAAATAACGCACGGTGGCGACTCTTCTGTCATGGCCGGCGCCGATTTTCGCAGTAGCGACAGAAGGTATCCACACGTTGCTGCAATGTTATGATCCTCAACTGTGTTGTTTCAGATTCCCCGGATATATTATGTTGCCTACCTTGGGAGAATTTGTTTAGCTGTTGGGAATCCCAGTCTTAGAAGAGATGCCTTTTGTGCATTTTGAAGAGGAGCCTAACCTATCCAACCTAGCCAATGCTCTTCACTTAGATGTTTCTGAACTAGAGGGAAAGATGGTACGAAGGAGTGGGGTGCCTGATTTCCCATTGCCATTCTTAATGAGTAGGGCTCAACACTTTGCAAAGGAAGGATGTTGGGTTGTCTTTAATACAATCTTGGCGCTCTGCATCTATGGGATAGTGTTGTTTCCCAATATACCTAATTTTGTTGATTTAGATGCTTTCCACATCTTTTCTTCCAAGAATCCCTGTGCCAACCCTTCTAGGTGATGTCTATCATTCTACACACTACAAGAATGAGAACAGACGAGGGAAGAACGTCTCCTGTTGTGCTCCATTACTTTACAGATGGTTTATTTCGCATCTGCCTAAGTTTGGACCTTTTATTGATACAACTAATATAGTTGGTTGGCTAGAGAGCCTCATGGGCTTGATCTCGGAAGATATTGTGTGGTTTAACAGAGACCTTTTGGGTATGGAGATTATTTACAGCTGTGGAGATTTTCCCAATGTTTCTTTGATTGGGAGAAAAGGTGGCATTAATTAAAACCTAGCTCTCGCCGTCAGACAATTTGGCGATGCTTTGAGAGAACCTCCGAAGAAGGATGAAGTACATGAATCTCTGTATTTCACAAGTTTAGTTGATGCTGTTACTCTGACTAGTTTTCAACAGGCTTGGAATAGCATTCATCGGAGAGGAAAGCTTTATTTGGGAAAGAGCGACTGTTGCACCCCAAAATTTGCCCAACATTTCTTTACCTAGCTTGTGTTTCATTTCATTCACATTAGCATTATCATTTGCATTTCATTGACATGTATGCAGGAGATCAAGAGGTATGATTACCAATCAAGGGCTATACAAGACTTTGAAGCTAGTTAAGAAGGTTATTCAAGTGTTCAAGGGTTGATATCCTTGTCAGAGAAGTTAAGGGATCCTCAGAGAGAGGGTTGAAGCCAAGTGTGTAGGTCTCCTAACTTGAGAGTTGTGGAAAGCCATCAGATGATTCTGAGGCCATGAAGATGGACTTGAGGTCTTGAGAGAGCTCATGAGAAGTTTTGAGGATCACTTTGAGGCCTAGACAGGTCATTGTGCAAGATTAAGAAGACTCATCCATGATTGGTACAATTAGGGTTTGATACCTAATTCAAGACCTAATTCAAGAGACATGTGATCATGGATTGATACATTGAGATGTTCTAAGGATGATTCCAAGGTTAAATCATCATGATTAAAGGGTTTGAGAAGTTTTAGGCTAGGGTTTCTAAGACTTGACAGTGTAAAATCCCCTGGCCTGACCCCTGACTTCAAGGCCATTTAACTCAAGATATGATTGTCATCTCATCTTGACCCTAACATGATTGTTGTAGGGCATGATCTTAGAATAAATTTTAGTACTAGAAGTCCTTGATAGGGTTTATAGAACTCAATTTATGAGCCAGACAAGTTACAAGTCATCTGAGGCATGTGAATTTGGAGCTTGAAAGTTGCCCAACTTGCATGACACTTTTTCCCTAGAAGGATGATTCCTATGAACTTTTGGTAAACATGAATGTTGTTCCTTATCCTCTTAGCTTTCTAAAGAGTACTAGAAGTCCATGATTGGATTTTTATAACTCAAGTTATGGCTTTGACAAGTCAAGGGTATTTTGGGTATTTGGACATTACAGGTCATTTTGAATCATAGGTCAATTTCACTATCTTGCAAGCTTCAAATGGATTTTTGTTCAACATGAAAGTTGCTCAAAATGATGTTTTTAGCTTAGCCAAGTATCAAGAGTCCATTGATATGGATAATATCATGCATTGGTTGAAGAAAATTCACATAAAGACCATTTTAATGAATTCAAAACAATTGGAAATAATATGTTTTCAGGCCAAATTTGTGATCATTTTGATTGGAATTGACATTCTAAAGAGATTGGCATCATCACAATTTTGAATTGAAGTGCATAACATGGCCATATGGAGTCTTGCTTCATAATGAAGAAACATACCAAGTACACCCCATGGATTGAAATCAAGGAGGGGAAACTATGCCATTGTACTCCACAACTGTTAAGTGAGTAAATTAGACTGGATTTGAGGGGAGAGTAAAGCAAAAACATGCACATCACCATTGGAATTTTGGAAGGAAAGTGAAAATTGAAAATCTTAAATTGGGCTTTGTTTGGGCCTCCAAAGTGGTTAAACAGAATATAAATTGGATGTGGATCATTCTGAGAAGCTTCTAGTGGAAAATTCAGTTGAGAATCCATTGGAGCAAGTTGGTGAAAGATTTTGAAATTGGATTTTCGGTTTTGGAGATTCAGAGGGTTTCATCAAGAATTGGTTATCGAGAAACATTTATCATCAATCACTGAAGCTATCTGCACTTGTTGGAGGAGAATTGAGGTCTGAAACCACCATACTCGAAGCTCAAACTCAGGTTTCCATTTCTCAAACTTTCTCTTAAGTCACGCGTTTTTAGCATCTTAGATTCATGTGGCTAGGTTGTAATTAAGGTGTAGATGGATTCTGGATAGTAAATTTGAGGATTAGTGACAAATTAGGTTTGAATCCATTTTCAGTTTGGATGTAGATTTCCTTGGTTTCAAGGTTTTAGTGTGATTGATTAGGATATTTGTAATCCTCGTGGAATTTACCTCAACTTTCATTCAAGAACCATGTAGTTTCGTTGAGTATTGAGAGAGATAGAAGGTCGTAAGTTTCGCCGGCGAAGCTCCGGACATTCGCGGCCTGATTCTGCATTTCCTTCCCCTGTGTTATTTCAAAATGAAGAAGACGAAATCATAGCCGTTCGTTCGCTTGAGAAACCTTGACTAAGTCCTCATATCCAATGACTGCAAGCGAACCACGTCACCCCCTCCCCAAAGTTGTGTCGTTTCAATTAGTGAAAGTCAAAATCTTGTTGCAGCGCGCTACTTGAACCTATAGGGCTTGGGTTCGATCCCTCGCGTAGTCATTTTTGTGTAATTGTGAAAGCTGAATGAATTGATTATTGGTTTTGGGCCTTAGCTTTTTGTGCTATCCACGCCTCCCCCTAATAGGCCCATCCTGAATAGCATAAGAAGTTGTTGCTTAATGAACCCCCCTGTCACGTTCAGAATAGAGTGAATTGATTAGCTTAGTTGAAACTCAAATGGGCCCAGCGCCCATGCGCTATTAGCACCCCCATTATTGGGCCCAGGCGAGATAACGCGTGCCCTTCCTGCTAGCTGCACCCTCCCTGTTCATGTTTAATTTCCTTTTTCTTTATTTCTTTTTTTGTTAATGCTTGTTAGATTTAATTCCTAAAAAATAGTGAATGTTGGTAATAAAATCTGAGAAAATTTGTGAGCATAGATTGAGATGTCTGAAATATTTCCATGCTTTTTATTTTAATTTTCCATTTATCTTGCAATTAATTTCATATTTTCTAGTGTAGTATGTTTGTAATGATGGAATAATTGTGTGCTGATTTTGTTCATTTTAGTTCTCATCCATACTTCTGAGTTTGATCTTGAGATTTTGTATGCTGATTGTACACATGTTGATGATGTTGTGTAATTTTTGTTATGATTTTTAGATGTTTTTAAATAAGGCTTTAGGGTAGTTGTTTAGGAGTGTTCTTGATTGAATCCCTTTGGTGTACCCTTGAGTTTTAGATTTAGTTTGAACCCTTATGACTTAGGTTTAACCTCTGATTTTTCTACCATGGCATGTTGATACATGTAGGATAGTGTAGTATTTTCCTTGGAATTTTTAGGAATGATTTCCCATTAAGTTCCTATTTTACAAGTTAACCTTAGATTAGGTGATCCTAACTAGGTTAGATGCATAGATTAGGCTTGTAAATGACCTGTAGATGACTCTAGGTCCTGTTTCCTCTCTTGATAGATTGGTATTAGATAGAAGCCTCCTTCTAGAACCCTTGATCTTTAGGATAGATGTCCTTAGAATGTATCATATGTGGTTTCTTTAGAAGCTTAAATAGGTGGATGGTTCTTCCTATAGAGGTGGTTTCCTCTTCAATTTTTCTTGCTTGATTAGAATCCCTCTTGTGAGTAATGTTTTCTCCTGTGGAGGAATACATTGCATTATCATAAAGGGGTTGAGTCCATGAAAGCTACCTCTCTGTCTAAAGGAAATGGAGTTGGTTGAGTGTCTGTGGTAAGTTCCTGTGGAACTTACCTTGCTTCTCATCTCCATTCTCCTAAAATTTCTCTCATTCATTCTTTCTAGGAACTTCTTAAGATAGCATAGTCCCTCCTGTGGGGGGAATGTTGCTCATCACTTGAAGGAGCCAAACCCCTAGGATTACCCCAAAATCTCTCCTAGTTGGTTGAGTGCTTGGAATAAGTTCCAGTGGAACTTACCCTGGCCTCCCAACACCCAATTTCTTTCCTTAGGATAGATGCTTGTATGATTACTTGTGGGATGAATCCCTTACTTGTCATAAATTCTTGTCCTTCATGCATGATTGTATGGTGTGATAGGATAGTTCATGCTTAGAGTAGCATAAGAGTAGGTGCATGATTGCATCAAGAGGTCGAGTGGGTCTCCCTTTGCTTGTTTGCATTAAGGGTCGAGGCGATCCTCCCCTTGCTTGTGTGTTGTTTTTCTTTTTCTACTTGACGTACTTGCATAATAGAGGTTGAGTGAGCTCCCTCTGCTTGTCTGTTTTGTCTGTTTTTCTTTTGCTTGATTGCTAAGAGGTTGAGTGAGTCTCCCTCTGCTTGTATTGTTGCATTGCATGTGCATCTTTACTGTTTATTTGTTTACTTTTTAAGCTGATGCTTTATCTGTTTCTGTATACCCTGGCATGATCCCTAGGAATCTCACTTCCTTTGATAAGGAAGTGATGATTAGAACTTTAAGTTGAAACCTATGCATGATAACTTCTAGGAGATCCCTGTTTCAAACCTTAACCATAGGATGAATCCTTGGCATGACAACGTTAGGACTTGATAGTCTCCCCATAGAGTTCGTTCTCTTCTCATCTCAAAACAACAGTAAAAAACGTAATAAAGGCAAGTTAGTATAAGCGCGTTACGAGCCTTAAGCTACTTGGGAAATGATAATTGAGTGGTCTCCTCTCAAACATCTAGGATGTTTAGTATAACTCCTTTGGACGCTATACGACGCATTCGCTCCTAAGTCGTAGTCTCTATTGCTGTACGAACTACAGACAACCATAAAAAACAGTTCTTTCGTAAAAGACAGAAAACAAACTTCAAACCTTTTTGCCCCGTGGGCCCATAATTCAAAGGAACCTTTTCTGAAGAAAAGAGTGTCATTAACTCCCAGTTCTACCGCAAACGGTAACGCCTAAGTCTCCAAGGGTCGAGCTGCGTACACCAAACTGCTGGAATTGTTTGTTAACCCTACTCGAAAAAATAGATGAATCTGACCTCCCGTAATCCGTATTATCCCGAACTACGTAAGCTCTGATCTCTCATATCTGTTGAGAGTATGTAGGCACAATACTGACGTATTGGCGAGCCACCTTCCCCGTAACCCGTAGTTAGTCGAACTACGTAGACTCTGATTTCTCGTTCCAGACGGGGATAAGTAGGCATAAAGTGCGACGCTTTGCCGAGTCATTTTCTTTTCTTTTCAGACCAGCCTTGATAGGTAGATAGTAAATAAACCCATCAGATAAACACAACAACCGTGGATCCCATCGAGTATGATGGACGTGAGGGGTGCTAATACCTTCCCCTTGCGTAACCAACTCCCGAATCCAGACAATGGTTGCGATGAACTTGTCTTATACCTTTTCGTCAGGTGTTTCCGATCGTTTCCTTTCCCGTTCCGAGGGATAAATAACGAAAGGTGGTGACTCTTCTATTTTTCCAGCACCTTATGTTCGCGGTAGCGACAGCTGGTGACTCTGCTGGGGAGATGCGACAGTTCCCTATGTGAGTCTCGCCTTGGATTTTCTTCCTAGCTGCCTGGGTCATCCCTAGCAGCTGGCGACTCTACTAGGGACTTGATAGTTTCCTGGGGATCCAACGTCCCTTATGCGAGTCAATACGGGGATCCAACGTCCCTGTACAAGAGTCAATCCTAGCGCTTGCGTGTTTACCTGTTAGGTTGTGTTTATTTATCGCATTTTTATTTCCCGCATTTTATTTTCAGTATAATATGATTATCTGTGCTGTTGTGGGAGGGGCTCTGATGAGTGATAAGCCAGACCCAGGCTTGAGAGCTACATAGTATTAGAGCAGATTGGTGGTGAACCTGCATGTTAGGCATGCACTAGTTCCCACACAATCTGCACTCAGACGAGGTTCTTTGAGATGATTTCCATTTCCAGCCCAGTGGGCCGTCGAAAGGATTTCAGATCTAAGGATTGTCGACTCTGGGAACCGATCACTTGTGATTCAGCTAAGTGAGGCCACTTCAAGAGATGATGATGCCACACCTTCTGGGTATTGTATCATCGTTTCTTGAAAGTCTGTGACGCTGATGACCGCATAAGATGTCGTACCTTTGTCAGTGATTAGGTCCATACCTGTGAGCGGGGTCGGGTTTTTGCAGGAAACCGTAACCTTCAGACAACCTAGTTTTCTTGATAGTGAATCAGTATTGTGGGTTTCAGTAGGCCTTTATTATCAGACTGTGGTATTTTCTTGCTGAAGCAAAAGTATGACCTGCCACTTCACAGCACAACACCGCACAACACAGCACCCTTGATCTCCTGCTGCATTTTGCATTCGCATTCACATTTTCATATTGCATTGCATCTAACGCGTATCTGTGTTGCAGGTGTGCAGTTCCCTCTCGATTCTAGCAATCTTGTCCATTCTTTGTCCATCATGGAGCCCAATGTGAGAAGAACTTTGGCCTATAAATTCCCTACTCTAGACATTACTACTCTGAGGAGTTTGATTTCTTTGCCTGGTAAGGAAGCTATGAGAGACTTCAGGGGAACCTATGGGAAGCTACTCAGTGTTGTGTGCAAGCCATCTGTGTACGAATTGAACGGACTCCAGACTCTGCTTCAGTTTTATGATCCACCATTGTGTTGCTTCACATTTCCAAGCTATATGTTGGCCCCCACTCTAGAAGAGTTTTCTGTCATATTGGAGATACCCATTCTTGCTCAGGTACCCTTTTGGCCTATTGATCAGGAGCCAGATTTGGCTAAGATTGCTACAGCTCTGCATGTTGATGTTTCTGAGTTAGAAGGGAAAACCGTCAAACGAAATGGAGCCTGGGGGTTCCCATTACCGTTTCTAGATGAGAGAGCCCGACACTACGCCAAGGAGGAATGCTAGGTGGCATTCAAAGCTATTTTGGCGTTGTGCATATACGGTATCATGTTATTCCCCAATATTCTAGATTTTGTAGATGTGGATGCTCTGCGTATCTTCGTCTCGAGGAATCCAATCCCAACCTTGCTTGGAGATGTGTACCATTCGGTGCACTACAAAAACGAGAATAGAAGAGGTAAAAGTGTATCCTGTTGTGCTTCGCTGTTCTATAGATGGTTTGTCACTCATCTACCGAAGGATGGTCCTTTTATAAAGACTGTAGAAACGAAAGAGTGGTCCGAGCGTCTGATGAGCTTGTCTGCCGAGGACATTGTTGGTTTGACAGAGATCGCCTGGGGAGTGAGATCATCTACAGCTGTGGGAACTTTCCTAATGTCCCTCTTGTGGGTAGGAAGGGTTGTATCAACTATAACCCGTCTATCGCTATCAGGCAATTTGGGTACGCCTTGAGGGGCCCTCCTAAAGACAAAGAGGTACAGGAATCTCTGTACCTCACTGGTGCATTAGAAGGGGATGATCTGGTTAGATTTGAACATGCCTGAAATAACATCCACCGCAAGGGAAAGACCTCGTTGGGGAAAAGAAACAATCAGGCTTATCCTCCTTACGTGGATTGGATTCGTAACAGAGCAGAGAAAGTGCTGATGCCTTTTCCTCCTGTCAAGCGGGATTGCCCTCCAGAGCCTACCATGATTGAAATCCAGAAGTATGAGCAACTTCAGGCTAAGAATGCAGAGCTAGTCAAAGCCAACGAAGATTTGGAAAACAAGATAGCTCAACTCCGAAGAGAAAAGAGCGAAGCCGTCTACACCTGCAAGAAGCAGACAGAGTTGGTCAACCACCTGGGCGCTAATCTGACCAAAGAAACTGATTCCAGGGAACGTCTTGGGTTGGACCTGAAGGAAGTGCACGGAGTATTGACTACCAAGAAGCAGGAGCTGGACAAGGTGTATCGGAAGCTGACCCAGTACGAGAAGTTGTGGAATAACACATTGACTAGCCACAAGGAGCGGGAAGAAAAACTGAAGCAGCAGATAGCCCAGTTAGAAGCTCAGGTGGAAGTCAAAGACAAGAAGATAGAGGCTGAAGCCTCACTGTGACGAGATGTCAGTACATGTTGGTTGATACCAAGGAAAACCTGATGGATTGTCAACTCTGGGCTGACGCTAAGAGGAGTAGGGTGGAGAACCGTTCTGAAGAAGGTGTTTCTAGGAGTGTTGCCGAGAACCTCCCAGAGTCCATTAGGCAGAGGGATCTGCTGATCCATGGCCTGCTCACCCAGCCTGATCATCTCGCCACGAAGAAGTTACTAGAGGATTTTCGTGCCTGTAGCTGCACCTGATCTCTTTGTATTTCTTTTGTACATTTTATGCATTGATATGCTGATCACCGCCAGGCCTGTTGGACAGGATCACGATTGTCGCTTCAGTTGTATTCAGTTACTGTTGTACGCAGCCCACGCGGGTTTCTTTTTCAGATGAATGTATATGAGGGTTTTCTATCCATGATTGGACGGTAGACTTTATTTGTCTCAGAAGCTAGAATCGAGGGGGACTTCCTCCTAACGCATGGATACGTGTTTGCATTTGCATGAATCATTTGCTTGACAGGTACCTTGCCGTTTTTCTAACCCCCTGTTGATACAGGTTGTTTCAGGTTTGACTCAGGTTGATCCGAGCAATGGAGCAGGTACGAGCGGAGCTGAGAGAGGTCCGAGGCCAGCTGAGGCAGGTTATGAGGGACCAGCAGGCGCTCAAAGAGGAGAACGACCAGCTGAAGAATCAGGTGGGCCTGATGGGGGAAGTGATAAAGAACATACTTAGAAGGGAATGTGAGCAGAAGCCCGAGGCTGTAGCCGGCATACTTGCTCCACGGGTATCTGAAGAACCCGCACCTAGGCATGATAAGCCTAACAGATCCCCTGCTCAGCTTGAAGCTCAGAACGTTTCCCGTCAGCGGCCACGTCCGGTTCCTCAGGACAACCCCAGAAGACAGAGGATGAAGACACCTGACAGAGCCCTCGACCCAATTCCGATGGATTATACTCAGTTGGCACAACTCTTGCTCCAATTTCAAGTGGTTGAACCGCGAGCTTTGGCTCCCTTGATAGGGACGCCTCCATCAGGCTACGATGCAGGCGCCCATTGTGAGTTCCACTTTGGAGCACCAGGGCACGACATAGCAGACTGTAGAGATTTTAAGCATCATGTTCAAGACCTATTAGACTCGAAGGCTATTGAATTTGTGCCAGGCGACATGAAGGTATCAGGAATTGATATTCCTATCCTTCCACCTGAAGCTGTAAGAGGTCCAAGGAACATCCTGGAGTCGTTGGAGTCTGAATCTCCTTGCCCGCAGCAGTTGCCAGTTCCTGGGCCAAATCTAAGGATGATAAGCCTGAGCATAAGCAATCCCAGGTTGCCCAACAACAAGATTCTCGTCAGCACCATAATCAGAATGGGCATCGCAGCAGCAATCTGAAGAGAAGGAATGCTCCCCTGCATCCAGTGCCTATGACGCTCAGTTAGTTGCTGCCGCATCTGATTCAGTATTCTCTGGTGGAGCCTAAGGCTCTCAAACCAAGGCTAGAGCCCTATCCTCCAGGATACGACCCCAGCGCTCAATGTGATTATCATGCAGGATCCAAGGGGCACGCGACCGAAGATTGCAAGGCTTTTCAAGCCAAAGTGCAACACCTGATGGACCAAGAATGCATATCCTTTCTAGAGGGAAGGCTGATCATCCATGTAACCGTGCATCCGATTGAGTCTGAAGACTTTGAGGGGTCGCTCCCCCCAGCAGCAAATAAGTGTGAAAGCCCGGTTCCCCGAAAGCTAGCACTCTGCATTTTATCATGTCATTTCTTTACATTTGTAGTTTCTTTCCTGTTAGAATTGCAAATTTCGTTTGTAAAGCGTGATTGTTTTTCAATTGATATTGATAATGAAATAAATATGCATGTTTTGAACTAATCCATTTGTGTTCACTCTATTGTTTTCTTTTATTTCAAACGCTTGTTTAAGTGGAATCCGGGGAGGATGATGAAATCCAATGATGCGTAAGCTTCCGATGCTATGCTTTTGAACAAAAAACCTGTTGATGATGTACAGGCATTGTTTCAATTCCCAAACACCGGAGATATAAGGAAGAGAATCCCTTGTTAACCCCTTTGAGCCTAGTTGTAGGAGTTTATTTCTGAAGATAAAAAACCCTCAATCTTAACCCGGGGCAGGGTAGGTGTCGGTTAATTTGACCAAGCGTTCAAATTACAACAAGGAGTGTCACTTCGAGGATCAATCACACCGTTATAGGTCATACCTAAAAAACCATGATGGTTAAATCTGGCTGATCAGGAGTGAAACAGTCACAATCCCTTTAACAAGTCATACGAGCCGATGCCATACGATTTGTTCCAAAAAAAAAGAGAAGAGAAAAAAGAAAGAATCGAAAAGAAAAGCCCGCTAAGTCGAATCTTGAAAGCAAGCGACTTAGGCAAAAATTAGGGTACCCCGTTAGACTTCAAAATTGAAGAAACTCAAGAGAGTTAGTCCAGGCAAAAGTTAGGGGGAAAACGAAAAAACGAAAAACGAAAAGTGAAAAAGGATAACGAAAGAAAATCCTCGAGAAAGAACGAAATCGTAGGGCTACCGGCATCCAAAGAAATACGAAAAGAGAGTGACTGTCACCTTGAAAAAGAATGATTTCTTGAACTATCACTTAGCCTTTGAAAGGTGAACGCTAAGGTCAAATTAGCTGAACGTAGGATCGGAGATCATCAAGCAGAATGGGTGGGTTAAAATGAATTTTGAGCCTTTATCCTTTCTTTCTTAAACCGTGAACCTGACCACGTTACAACCTTTAAAAGTCCTAATTGAGATAGGTTCATTTCGAAAGCATACTTCGGCAAAGATCGCATCGGAACTGACTCCTAGAAAGGATTCTCATTACAGTGTTGTGTTAATATTGACATGTTGATGAATGATTTCATATATTATGTCATAAATTTTTTCTTTTTCCAGTGAACAGGAATGGATTTTTGAAAACTGCCATATGCATTGCATTTGATATGTCTTTTATGCAGAACAACTTGTTTTACTAGCGAGTAAGCGCCTGACAGCAGGAAAGTTTCCACAATGGAAAGTCTGATCAGAATAGAATGCAGAACGCCTGAGTATTCCGGTGAACCGGGGCAAGCTATGTCAAATGATCACAGATGGGTATCAGCCATCTAGAAATCGTTGATCCGGGGCAATCAGGTCGAGATTTGATGAATCTCTCACAGCCAAGGATATTACTCCCACAGATCAGTCCATGAGGGGCAAAGTCATGACAAGACTGGGGCAGGTCACCCCGAGAACGTCGAAGCCATCTTTATCCTGAAGGTTATTAACTTGGAGCGCCTCTTCGAAGGTTAAGATGCTGAGGCAGATCTGGGAGAAAAGATTGCCGATTTCCTTTCAAGGAACGTCCCCAAAGAGATCTCACGGGCTGAGGCAAAAGCTGAAAGCGAGAGAGCCATTCCTCCCCGTGTTGGCATAGATTGTCAGAGTTTGTCAGAAGTCGTCGGAAGATTCTGGGGTAAGCCATCTCGAGTTTGTTTCATGACATGTTTTGCCAAGCAGGATGATTCCTTCTTCCCTAGCAAGTTCAGCAGCGTCTTCCTACAGAGTCTGAACATGGGACCAAGAGCATTGATATGTCTCCCCAAGTAGAGTAGATTCTCTCCAACCAGATGTATCCTAGGCAGAATCATCATTTTCCCAACTGAGTCATGCGCTGAAGCGTATGTTCATCCCCAACACTGAGTCAATGTGCAGTTTTCTCATGAAAGACTATCCGCAAGTGTGCAACTTTCGATAGCTCAGACTGAAGTCTCCAGCAGAATTGAAATTCCCCACAGAGTTGCACTCTCCCCGGCAGGTAGGAGTGATTCCATCATCCGGTTGCCCTCCTCAGCCGAGGTTGCAGTTCCCCAAGAGAGCCGAGTCCTTGGAAGCCGTTTGAGCCATGATTGGTTTTCCCCAGTAGAGTGTTGAATAGCTGATGCTATATTCCCCCACCGGAGTCGTTATCTCTAGGAAAGTTTTATATGCGAAGGCCGTGCAGTTTATTTCTGCGATTGACGTCGTTTCCTCATCAGTTTGTGGTTCG
Source organism: Lathyrus sativus (assembly GCA_963859935.3). NCBI lineage: Eukaryota > Viridiplantae > Streptophyta > Magnoliopsida > Fabales > Fabaceae > Lathyrus > Lathyrus sativus. Next base: position 191,475,383 of record OZ012737.1, read on the forward strand.
TACACCTAGTCGAGTAAGTACAGGTTCTCGTAGAACTTTGTCCCATGCATCAATCATCTGGAGTTCGTTGCCCCAGGTTTAGTCCAATTGAGATTGGTGTGACTTCTTCTCCTCGCTAGGATGATTCCTCCTCTCCACCAGAGTGGTCCTTTCTCCTTGACAGGAGGATTCTCCCTTCAACATTTATTTTGCTGATGGGGTCGTAGCATTTTGCATGATTGCATAGCATTTACCCTAAAAACGCGTAGCATTTCCACCGTGTGGAGCATTACGCCATTGTCAAACATATGCATATGAAACACGAGCTAGGTCGTTACCGTTCTTGTTTTGCAGGTGTTCCTCCGTAAAATGGTTTGCTCAAGATGATTCTTGAATTCCCCAGAGAAGTTGTTTGGTCAAGATGATTCTTGAATTCCCCAGAGAAGTTGTTTGGTCAAGATGATTCTTGAAATCCCCAGTAAAGTCGCCATAGTTGGTTGCTCAAGTTGATGCTTAGAGTCCCCGGCAGAGTGTTTGCTCAGGATGATTCCTGAAATCTCCAGCAGAGTTATTGGTTCAGGATGATTCTTGAAGTCCTTGGCAGAGTTATTTGTCCAAGATGATTCTTGAAGTCCTCAGCAGAGTTGATTCACTCGGAATGATTTCTGGATCCCCGAAGCAGAGTTACTTGATAGTTCTTTAGAATCCCCAACGGAGATGTGTCATCCCCAGCATGTTTTCAACAGAGAAGTTGAAATTTCCTTGAAGACTTGATGATTGAAGTCCGGCAGCGGTGCCAAAACCCCTGACTTACTGATGAAGTCCAACTACGATGTCGACGTAGTTCTCCTAGCTGATGCAGAGTGCCTGACGGCAAAAGAATGTATATCCTTATTGGTCCGTGATTGATTAAGGATTCCATTTGAAGACTTACTGATGAAGTCCAGCTGCGATGTCGAAGCAATTTTCCTAGCTGACGCAGGGTGCCTGACGGCAAAAGATTGTATATCCTTAGTGGTTCCTGATTGATTAAGGATTCCATTTGAAGACTTATTGACGAAGTCCAACTGTGATGTCGAAGTAGTTCTCTCAGCTGATGCAGAGTGCCTGAGGGCAGGAGTTTGGGTATCCCTATTGGTTCATGCTTGACCAAGGATTCTATTTCAGACTTGCTAACTGTCGCTACTGCGAAAATCGGCGCCGGCTGAACAGAAGAGTCGCCACCGTGCGTTATTTATCCCACGGGAGGGAAAGGAAACGCTCAGAGTAAACCTCGCACAACACGGGAAAGGTATGGTCGTCGCAACCAAAACCTGGATTCGGGAGTCGGTTACGCAAGGGGAAGGTATTAGCACCCCTCACGTCCGTCGTACTCGACGGGATCCACGCTTGCTTTCGGGTATGGATTGTTATTCTATCTACTCTAGAGGTCAGGGGTTAAAAGAGAAAATAAAATGACTCGGCAAAGTATCGCACTTTATGCCTACGTATTCCCGTCTGGAACGAGAAATCAGAGTCAACGTAGTTCGCCTACCTACGGGAAAGGAGGGGAAGGTTGCTCGCTAGGATATCGCATCCTATGCCTACGTACTTTCATACAGCATGAAAGATCAGAGCAAACGTAGTTCGGGCTACGTACGACACAAGTCTGTCTTGATTGATTTTATTCCTTCTGAAAAAAGTTTTTCTGATTAGCAGTCCCGACGGACAAAAAATGACGTTTTGATGAGTTCACATTCTTTTACGGAAGAAGTGTCTTTTATTGTGTTTGAAATCTTTATTGGTGTTTTTCTGCTTGTTTTGAGGAAGAAGAGACAGAACTCTAACCTACGGTTGCGAAGGGAATCAAACTATCCTAATGTTATCATGCATGGGTTAAGACCTAGTGTCTATCATGCTCCTCTCTTGCACAGAGAGAAACAGAGATCCTACGGGAACAGACGGAAACAAAAACAATATCAGATATATACAGTAAAGCGGTAAAATGCATGGATGCAACAATACAAGCGAGGCAAGGGAGTCCCACTCAACCTCGAACCTAGAAAACAATAGGCAAAAGTGAACAGGCTCCACTTTCAACCCAACAGGTTAAACAGCAAACAATACAGTCAGGAAAACCAATCAATACATCAGAAATGAAATACAGCAGAAAGGTAAACAGCCACAGCAGCTCTGCATCACACCAGTCTTCGAGTCATCTCCAATCAGCTACAGGCTTCAGCAAGCATCACTCTCCACCTTCACAGCTTTCCAGCAAGGGCTTTGGTCATCAATCTTCCATCTGCAATGGCTTTTCTTCAAGTCTCAATCTCCAGGAGAAAGATCAGTCAACAAGATGAAGGGAAGGAATGTCAGACAGTCAATTACCTACCAAGGGTGGTTCATTAACTGTTAACATTAAACAGAAAGTTTCCCCTCAAAAGTTCTATCTTTCAAATACATTCACTGATCCTTCCAAAGGAAGGAGGTGGATATTTGAAAGAGACTTTGAATCATAGGGAAAGGATGGATGCAGACAAGGCATTCCATGTTTGGGAAACAAGTTTTCTAATCTAGAGCTCTGCCTAGCTCCTAAACCCTAGTCTCCTCAACAGCTGCTAGCAAGAATCTCCTCTCCAACTCTGGAAGTTGGTCTTCAAGCTCTGGATCTCCAATGGCTTCATCATCACAAGTCTTCAGCTCCCCCAATCCCCAAGCAATCCCAATACCCATACAGACAGACAATAATCCCCAGAGGGCACACCACACCAATCAATCAAATATAGCAGTATACTAATAGCAGTAGGGGAATCCTAGTGATTTCTAAGGGGATCTATCCTATACCCATAACCCCTATAATCCATACCCCAAAAATCAAATGAAAATCTCCTAAAAGAATTAAACTATCTCACCTAAGTTGATTTAAAACCCTAATTTTGTTCATGTTATTCACACTTAAACTAATCACCTAAAATTAATTCCTAAAAATATGAACTAAATTGCATTTACAAGCTAATAATGTCTATTAATCAACCTAAAAAGAATGGACAAAGAATATTAAAGCAACTATTAGAACAAAAATTATCAAATTCATGTATGAAATGAAACACCTAAAATAGGCATTTATTTGGAAAATATGGGAAAAATATCAAATAAAAAATAAAATGCAATTTTTATTTTTTATAATTTTCTAGACATCTTGAAGAAATTAATGCAAAAAGAATCATTGAAAAATATGAAGTTTATGATTTATTATGATTTTTTAAAGGATGAGAAAATATTAAAGAAATTAAAATGACAAAATAGGAAATAAAAGGAGAGGGGGGTGAGAATAGCAAACGCGCTCAGTTGTAATTTCCATTGGGCCAAGAACCAGGGGTGCAGATATTAATTGTGTTAGGCCCAGCGCGTTCAGAAAATCCAATGAAAAATGTCAGAAAAAAGGAAAAATCCTCGGTGCAAATAGTAGCTCCATCACGTTCATTCAGTGGGCTTCTCAAAACGGGGGGTGGGGATATGAAAGTGGATCCAAGGCCCATGCTGATGAAGTTAAGTGAAACGGTGCGTTTCACAGTTGAACTTCCCTCCGTTTCTCATTTTTAATCGTGTCCGTTGGATTGGGAATTAAGTCAAAGGTCCAGGCCAGATTAAACGGTCCAAAGGTTATCTTCAACCTTGGACAAACCCTAGCTCTGAACTTCATCTCCCATGCACACGCATTCGAGCTCCCTGTTCTCACTCAGTTCTCCATGGATTCGCTCGACATGAAAAGCAAACTTGGTCTATAACGATCCCTCTACACAGCCATAACCACAAATCCTCCTAAAACTCAAGCAATAAACAAATTCGATAGAGATAACAGTCCTGATCCACCATGAGCACCTGGCATCAAACCTCTCCCTTCTCTCCAAATCTTGTCCTAAACTCATCTACACTCCATGATGATCTTAACATGCTAATCCAACAAGATTCTCGTGCATTATCCTAATAGTTACAAGCTCTAACAGATTTGGTGCACTATGAGCAACCTCCATTAATATACTAACAATCCTATGCCATGATCACTATGCTAGCTAATTCGAAGGAAAACATACCTGGTGCAAATTCTTGAAAACAGGTGCTAGAATCCTTGAATCTGATGCTTGTGATGAGTGGAAAATGATCAATGAGCTTGATGATTACTTCTGTTTGCAACAAATATGACTCCCAAGCTTTGAATCTCTCAATTCCAAAATTTGTGCTCCTTGAATGATGATGATGAATGGCACGATTCTTGCTCCAATCTACCAAATCTTCGATGAAATTCTGATCTAGGAAAGGTGTTGATGATGATCCAATCAAGAAATGTGGAGATTGATGGAGATTTGAGAGGGTTTGAGAAGCTTTTGCAAAATGAGAGAAATGTGTGATATTTGTGGTTTTGAGAAAATGTAATCACCAACCATGGCATGAACCATCTCATATCAATATATACATGATGTTAGAAACTCCTAGAAGCTTGGAGAAGCTTCCCTTGCACAATTTCCCTTGGATTTGGTTTATGTATCTTCCATTACAAGTAACCATGGATAACTCCCAAAATGTGAACTAAGCTCAAAATTATACTTTAGCCAATGTCTTTAAAATGATATTTCCATTCAAAATGACCTATAATTTTGCTTCATTTGGCTAAAATATGAAAAATCTCATTTTTAAGTCCATTTTTATTCATTAAATCCAACAATTTTGAAACCTTATGCTATGAATCTTCCCAATCTCTCATGGTCACTTTTCTAGACTCAAACTGTCATTTGGAACAAGTTTGATGTTGTAAAGTTTTCCATTTGAAGCTTCCTTGTATGAGTTTTGGGCATAGGTTGAAATGACCTATAATTCTCAGATGACCAAAATACCCTTTGCTTGCCAAGACCATAAGTAGAGTTCCACAAATCATATGAAGGCATACCATACCATTCTAGAAAGCTAAGACAATGAGGAACAACTCTTATGTTTACCATAAATTCATTTGAAATCTACTTGAGGGGTAAAAGTAGCTTGGAAGTCAAGTCACTTTCACAGACAAAAGTTCAGATACCTCAGATGACCTGTAACTTGCAAGGATCATAACTTGAGTTATATAAGTCTCCTTAATGTATTCCACCACTAAAATTAAAGGTCTTGAGATCCTATACAAGTTTCATGTTGACCAAGGATCCATTTGAAGCTTGCATTTTGACTTATCTTGCTTGGAAATTTGACCTAAACTAGGGGATTTTACACAGAAACCTTAATTTAGAAACTCCTCTTCTCCTTGATTTCTCCTGATTTCTCCTTAGCATAACAACATATCCTTATTCTCCATGTCAAATGATGAACCCCACATCTCTCCAATAGCCTTTTATGCCTTTCAATCAGTCAATTGACCTAGAGTTGACCCAGGGTTGACCCAGATGAAACCCTAGTTGACTGTCCTCAACTACAATTCTTGTGATCATATCAATGACTTGTCTCCTTCTCCAAATGACTTTCTAAGTCTCCCATGATGTCCAGATACTCTCCATGCTCAGCCCACAGCTCACAATTTCTTTGATGATCCCCAGATACCCTCAGATAGGAGATAGATGAACTGCTTGATCCATTGACTTGATAGCTTCCCAATTCTTTCTGATGACTTGAATGAGATTGAATTTGAATAATAACCTCTTGATAGGCCTCTAGAGATGAGAATAATGATTGGTCCCCTGTTGGATGACTTGCTATGCTTATGCTATGCAGATGATTAGACTATGTACATGACTCTATATATGCAAATGCTTAATGCAATTGAAACATAAACCAAATGAATTAGGTTGAGCAAATTTTAGGGTGCAACAGCTGCCCCTATTCAAGCGACTTGGACCCGATTGGGTGAAGAGCCCGGAGCCTTCAGACATTCGTGGTACGAGACAATTGAATACTAAGAACCCAGAAATTTGCCAACCGCAGAAATAAACTGCGCCCCTGCTTGGGGAATGACATCCACTGCCTGGATCTGACTGTTATGACAACCCACTGATCTTGTGCGACCGCTGGGGATTCTTCTCATCATCCTGAAAAAGATTTTATCATCGCGGAGATAGAACATTGTCCATGTCAGGACGCCTGCTTCGTCAATTTGGAAAACTTCCACAACTTTGCTGGGGATGGCTCGTCTGCCTTCTTATCAGAAATAAATCGTCCACGTTAGGAATAAACTCTTCCACGTTAGGAATAACACCGTCCACGTAAGGAATAACCACCTTTCCACATAAGGAATAACACCGTCCACGTTAGGACTCACCTTTCCACGTAAGGAATAACACCGTCCACGTTAGGACTCACCTTTCCACGTTAGGAATAATAATCTTCTTGATTTGTCCACGTAAGGACTCCATCGTTCCACGTAAGGAACACTCCTTTATCTGTCCACGTAAGGACTCCAACCTTTCCACGCAAGGAAACGCTCTTCGTCTTGATTTGTCCACGTAAGGACTCACCATTCGACTCGCTGAGGATAAAAACTTGTCTACGTTAGGACTCATGCATCTTTGACCCACTGGGGGAAATTAGACTTTGTCCACGTCAGGACTCACATCTCAACCTGTTGAAGTAATAGACCTGTCCACGTCAGGACTTGCGCGTCTTCGACTTGTTGGGGAAATAAACCTCGTCCACGTCAGGACTCATACTTCGCCAACAACACGTAGAAGGGTAAATTTGTCCACGTCAGGACTCTCGCATCTTGTCTTCACAAAGAACTACAAACTTGTCCACGTCAGGACGCACCTTTCACCATTAAGAAGAAAGACACTTGCTGGAAATAAATTGTCCACGTCAGGACTCCGACACGAAGAATAACCAATCTTGTCCACGTCAGGACTACACATTCAATCAATACGGAGAAATCAAATCGGTCCACGTTAGGACTAGCACATATCGTCAATTCGAGGAAATCAATTTGTCCACGTCAGGACTTCACATTCCATCAATTCTGAGAAATCGACCCTGTCCACGTTAGGACTAGCACCTCTTATCAACCATGAGGAAAGAAATCGGTCCACGTTAGGACTCCACTTTTCTAGCACGAAGAAAACCTGTCAAGAAATTTGTCCACGTTAGGACTCATTTCTTCATTGATCCCAACCCACAGACTTCTTAGTACTGACGTTACAGCAGCTTTGAGGCTGACTCTACTGGGGATATTTGGAAACCCAAACTACTGGATGCCTGCTCTGATAACCGGCGGTAGCCTCTGAAATTCTGGTTCATGAAACCTTTTAATGCTGACGTAACAACAACTTTGAAGGGAACAAATCGCTGGTCGGACTAGAGAAAATTCAACAAGAACCCTGGCGGGGAAATAAGTAACTCTGCTTAGGGACAAAAAGAAACTTATCCTGCTGACTCTGTGGGGAGTAGTGCCACAGCTGACACTTCGTTGAATGTCTCATGCCGAGACTTCGAATGTTTTATTGATTCACCTGAGCAAGGGCTCCCTCTACCTGCAAGAGAAACAATACTCGAGAAAAAAGGTCAGCCAACCTAGTTTATGTTTCAAAATGCATGTGGTCGACAATGATGCAATGCTCCATTCGACATGGAAATGCTACGCTTTTATTTGGTGGATGCAAGTATGACACTATATGCCGATGCAAATGCAGACCCGAACTGCTGGGTACAGAAACTGCTTCAGCAAAATAAATGCTGAAGATAATGCCAACTCCGCTGGGGATAGCCAGATGCTACAGAATTATTCCAACAAAATAAATGCTGGAAGGATGAAGTCGACTCAGCTGGGAAATTAGGAACTTGAACCAAGCACCTCGCTGAAGTAACATCCCGCTGGGGGATATAACTCTATTAGAGAATAGCAGATGTGTCAAGTATGATTGGACTTCTGCTGGATAGTGAACTGATATCACACGGTATTTTGACAAAATAAATGCCAATGCGCCACACCAACTCTACCGGGGAGGGTCTCCATCTTCGAATTCCACCGGGGGGAATGAAAACACTGGCAAAGAGAATTCCGCTGGGGATGGGATGATTCTCTTGGGGGAAATCAACTAATTCCACTGGGGGAGAGTAAATGACCCTACGGGGAAAGTGAACTGTCCGAATACAGCTCACAGACATTAATCTTCTGCGATTAAACCCACTCTGCTTGAGATACACTGCCTGGATACAGCCTTATAATCTTGGAATCGCCAAACTCTGCTGAGGATAGACGGCTTTGCTGGAGGATGTCCTTCGAAATAAGCTACAACTAGCTGGGGAATTCTATCCTCCTTCAGGAAGAACATGCATGACCTGCGTGGGGGTCGGTTCTTTCATTATTGCAATCTTTTGATCATCTTCCTCGTACGGCTATGAAACCTGCAACAACACAAACAAGACAAGACAAGCCTATGCAACCAAATCAATTCAGATTAGTGACATCATTTTCAGTTAATTCAAAGCTTTAGCAATGGTTGGCAAGGGCCAGTGCTGTTATACACATGCTAGTTTCAATAAACTTAGGCGTTTTATCATGCACAAAACAGTAAAGAACCAGCATCAAGTACTGAATAACATATTTCATTGATTGGGCCCCTGAATGGGCGGAGTTTTGTACACGGGATGTAACTCCTGAAAAGAGGAAGCTATGCAAAGCAGATATACAAGTATGCACAGGAAGCATAAATATTTTGACAAATTAAATTTTGTACACATGTCGGCAACGGGACGCAGACGAACACCACGAACTGATCCTCCTATGACTCGTCCGACTCTAATGCTTTCCCGGTATTCACTCTTCCGAAGAGGTTGTATCTGATAATCGACCCCTCAGGTATTCTCCCGCACGGATGCTCACCGCGGTATCAAATTCGGACCGCAGTCATTTGCTTTTCAAATCCCTAACTTTTGCGTGAACCGCCCTTTACGGGTTTTCAGTTCACCGGGATACCCTTTTTTGCCGAATCCGCCCAGTGTAGGTTTTCAACTTCGCGGGTGTACATTTTTTCAATTTTATCCCTAACTTTTGCCCGAACCTTTCATTCTGTTTTTGGTTCGCCAGGATGCCCCATTTTTGCCTGGACTCTCTTTTTCTGTCCAGCGGGTCTATTTTAAGCAAAGTATTTTTTAACTGCGTCCGAATTCACAGGTGACGTAAAGTCTTCACCGTCCATGGTGGACAACAACAACGCTCCTCCTGAAAAGACTTTCCTGACAACGTATGGCCCTTCGTAGTTTGGGGTCCACTTGCCCCTGTGATCTGCTTGCGGCGGGAGAATCCTTTTCAGCACAAGGTCGCCCGTCTGAAAGCTTCGCGGATGTATCTTCTTATCATATGCTTTCTTCATTCGGCTCTGGTACAAACGACCATATGCTAGAGAAGCTAGCCTCTTCTCGTCCATCAAGCTCAATTGGTTCAACCTGTCTTTCACCCATTCTGCCTCGTCGAGCTGAACATCTCGCAATACCCTCAGAGAAGGGATCTCAACCTCCAGTGGTAATACCGCTTCCATTCCGTATACTAACGAGAACGGGGTTGCCCCGGTTGATGTGCGTACCGTCGTACGATAACCGTGCAAAGCGAAAGGTAGCATCTCATGCCAATCCTTATAGGTCACCACCATCTTCTGGACGATCTTCTTGATATTCTTATTGGCCGCTTCAACAGCGCCATTCATCTTGGGTCGGTAAGGGGAGGAGTTGTGATGTTCGATCTTGAAATTCTGACAGAGCTCCTTCATCATTTTGTTGTTCAGGTTTGAACCGTTGTCCGTGATTATCCGCTCGGGGATCCCATATCGACAAATGATATCTCTCTTGATGAATCTGGCCACCACTTGCTTAGTTACATTTGCGTAAGACGCCGCCTCTACCCACTTGGTGAAATAATCGATTGCTACTAGGATGAACCGATGCCCGTTAGAAGCTGTCGGCTCGATCTTTCCAATCATATCGATTCCCCACATCGAGAATGGCCATGGTGATGACATTACATTCAGAGGACTCGGAGGCACATGGATCTTATCAGCATAGATTTGGCACTTGTGGCACTTCCTTGCGAACTTGAAACAGTCAGTCTCCATAGTCAGCCAAAAGTAACCTGCCCGCAGCAGCTTTCTCGTCATAGCATGCCCACCAGCATGCGTACCAAAGGTACCTTCATGTATTTCCTCCATGAGTAGCTTTGCCTCTCTTTCGTCTACACAATGCAACAACACCAAGTCGTGGTTTCTTCTGTATAAGACACCATCCGGATTCAAATAGAAATTACCCGCTAATCTCCTGAGAGTCCTCTGATCTTGACTGGATGCCCCAGCCGGATACTCTTTATTCTTCAGAAAATTAAGGATATCAAAATACCACGGTTTGTCGTCGGATGCTTCATCAATAGCAAATACGTAAGCTGGTCTGTCCAACCGAGAGATAATGATTCGGGGAGCCTCGTTCCAGAAGTTGACTTTGTACATGGAAGACAAAGTGGCGAGAGCGTCAGCCATTTGATTCTCTGCCCGTGGTACGTGATGCAATTCAACTTTGTCAAAGAACGGCAGCAATCTCCTTGCATAATTCATGTAATGTACCAAGTTGGGCTGACGTGTCTCCCATTCCCCTTTTATCTGATTCACCACCAGAGCTGAGTCTCCGTATACGTCCAGATTCTTGATTCGCAAATCAATGGCTTCTTCAAGCCCCATTATACAAGCTTCGTATTCGGCTTCATTATTGGTAACTGGAAAGGTCAATCGGGCAGTAAACGGGATGTGCGACCCGTGTGGCGTAGTGATGATTGCCCCTATTCCGCTACCGTAAGCGTTCACAGCTCCGTCAAATATCATCTTCCATTTGGAACCCAACTCTGGTCCTTCGTCTGGCAACGACTCTTCACAATCTTTCATCTTTAGGTACATGATATCCTCGTCAGGAAAATCAAACCTCATCGATTGGTAATCTTCAATAGGCTGCTCTGCCAGATACTCAGACAGCACACTCCCCTTTATAGCCTTTTGCGAGACGTATTGGATGTCGTATTCAGTCAAGACCATCTGCCAACGGGCAATTCTCCCTGACAATGCCTGCTTTTCGAATACATATTTGATAGGATCCATCTTCGAGATGAGCATGGTTGTATGATTCAGCATGTATTGCCTCAAACGCTTGGCGGCCCAGGCTAGCGCGCAACAAGTTTTCTCAAGCATTGAATATCGAGATTCACAGTCTGTAAATTTCTTACTCAAGTAGTAGATCGCATGCTCTTTTCTTCCTGTCTCGTCGTGTTGACCGAGAACACAACCCATGCTTCCCTCAAGAACCGTCAAATACATAATCAAGGGTCTCCCTGCCACTGGGGGTATCAAAATAGGAGGCTCCTGCAAATACTGCTTTATTTTATCGAACGCCTTTTGACAATTTTCGTTCCATATTACAGCTTGATCTTTCTTCAACAGCTTGAACAATGGTTCACACGTGGCCGTTAGGTGAGATATGAACCGGGCGATGTAGTTCAACCTCCCTAAAAACCCGCGCACCTCTTTCTCTGTTTTAGGCGTCGGCATTTCTTGAATCGCTTTTATTTTAGCAGGATCGACCTCTATTCCTCTTTCGCTTACGATAAACCCCATCAGTTTACCCGATCTCACCCCGAAGGTGCATTTGTTAGGGTTCAGTCTCAGCCTGAACTTCCTAAGCCTTTTAAATAACTTCAGCAGATTCACCAGATGCTCTTCCTCCGTCTGGGATTTGGCAATCATATCGTCAACATAAACTTCGATCTCTTTATGCATCATATCATGAAAAAGAGTCGTCATCGCACGCTGATATGTTGCCCCAGCATTTTTCAAGCCAAAGGGCATCACTTTGTAGCAAACTGTTCCCCAAGGCGTTATGAAAGTAGTCTTCTCCATATCCTCTGGCGCCATTTTAATTTGATTATAGCCTGAAAAGCCATCCATGAAGGAGAATACGGAGTATTGAGCAGTATTATCAACTAGTACATCGATATGAGGAAGTGGAAAATCGTCTTTTGGGCTTGCTTTATTCAAATCTCTATAATCCACGCACATTCGAACCTTGTCGTCTTTCTTTGGCACTGGTACGATGTTAGCAACCCATGAGGGATATTTTGTTACAGCCAGGAAACCAGCGTCCCACTGTTTTTGAACTTCCTCTTTGATCTTCACTGCCATGTCTGGTCGAGTTCTGCGAAGCTTTTGTTTGACTGGCGGGCATTCTTCTTTCAGTGGCAGGCGGTGCACAACCATATCTGTATCGAGCCCAGGCATATCTTCATACGACCATGCGAATACATCACTATACTCTTGGAGCATTTCAACCAGTCTTCGCTTGATGTCGCTCTGCAGTGCGGCCCCGATACGAATATTCTTCTCAACCCCTTCCGACCCCAAGTTGATAATCTCGATGACCTCGTCGTGAGGCAGAATGGCTCTTTCCTCTTGCTTCACCAACCGAGACAGTTCTTCAGGAATGTCGCTATCTTCGACAACCTCTTCTTCGGCCTGAAATACCGGATGCTCAAAGTCGGGACGAGTCATAGGTGGTTCAAGGATGTCATCTGAAAATGTTATCCTGCAAAAGGAATGGTTAAGTGCTTCAAAATGCGTATAAAGCGAATAACCACGTTGCCATTTTATTGAAAAATACAAAAACAAGAAAGACAGAGATTACAGTATTTGCACATGAAAAAACGCCATTTATTTAATGATTAACACACAATGTTCATAACAACACAGCCCTAAGCAAATCACGATGCCCCGGGCAAGACATCAGATTATTCAACAATTAATAAAGCAAAGCATTACTGTTTAAGAGTCACAGGAACAAGCTCCTGAATAGACCAGTTGCACAGTCCCTGTCCTGGCGTGCTTGGCTGAATCCAGGCATCCATATCACAGTCGCTGTCTCCTTCGTCAGACTCCGAAGCAGCATTGATGGTCTCATGACATACTCCACTGGCAGAGATGGTTATTGGCCCTCTGAAACGGGGTGGCCCCACAGCAGGTGTTGACGACGACGGTTGGTATCCCAGCCCGAACCGGTCCATCTTTACAGGAATATCCAGCACTTTGCCCCAGCCCTTTGCTTCTCCTGCCTCCACTAGAGCTTGAGCTTCTTTATACGACGAGACGGCTATCTCCGACACTTTGCTCGGCCCGGGACCTTTGTCCTTAATACGCAAACCTTCAAATGCCTGGCAAGGTGTTTCGTGGATCTCTCCGTCGACCTCCACATATTTAAATGACGACAGATGGCTGACTAGGATGTCTTCTTCTCCGTATACGGTGACTACGCTGTCTCCGACCATATATTTCAACTTCTGATGCAGGGTAGACGTGACTGCCCCAGCCCCATGAATCCAAGGTCTTCCGAGCAGGCAGCTATACGCAGGCTGTATATCCATGATATAAAACTCAGTGGCAAACACCTCCGGCCCCACCTGTAGAGGCAATGTGATCGATCCAAAGACTGTTCTTCGCGTGGCATCAAACGCTCTGACTACCAAGTCACTGGGCGTGCACAAGATTCCTCTGACATCCAGCTTCATCATCGCTTTCTTGGGCAGCACATTCAAAGACGATCCGGTGTCGACCAATACATGCGATATTACTGATCCTCTACACTCGACGGATATGTGCAGCGCCATATTGTGATCTCTCCCTTTCGGGGTCAAATCGAAGTCGGTAAAGCCTAAGTTGTGGCCTGCATTCACATGTGCCAACACTCCTTCCAGCTGATTCACGGAGACGTCTTGGGGTACGAAGGAAGTATCCAGGACTTTCAACAAAGCATTTCTATGAGCTTCAGAACATAGTAGCAACGACAGGATAGATATCTTGGACGGCGTCTGTTGCAGATGCTCCACAATCTTATAATCACTTTTTCGTATCAAGCGCATGAACTCTTCTACATCTTTCGATGCCGCTTCTTTATCGCTGGCTTGTACTGGGACATTCTCAACCATCTTCCCCTTTCCTTTTGCTAGTCTTTCGGCCTCCACTTCAGGTGATATAAAGATCCTACCACTCCTCGTCATACCTCCTGAACCAACAACGTTATCGACAGTCTCGGCAGGCTGCTTATTAACATCAATCTTCATCCCGTCACAATACACCTCCAACCCATATGACCAGGGGACTGCTTTCGTGTTCTCGTACGGGATTGGTCCGGCCTTAGTTATGGTGATCGGTGGTCGCTGGACTGGTGCTGCAATAGTGATTGTCTTTCGAGGAATCGTTACAGTGGCCACATCACTCTGATCATCTGCTACCGCCCCTGCAGGCTCTTCGGTCGCTGCTCGGTCAAACTGCAATGTGCCTCCGTCAATTAAAGCCTGAATGCCTTTCTTCAAATCATCACACCCCCCAGCTAGGGTCCAGCATTCTAAGCAATACTCGTCACATCCTGGATAAACACCCCCTTGCAACAATCTGCTCTTTATCTCGCTCAGCGGCGTTTTTAAATCGTCGACATTCATAATCAGATTCAACCCTTCCTCAGTCAGAATGGAGTTCGCCCCATGATTAGGCATGGGTTTCTGCACTATATTCGAACCTGCCGTTCCGAAATTGATAGTCTTATTGTCCAAAAGATCCTGCACAACGTGCTTAAAAGCATGACAACCCTCTATATCGTGGCCCGGCGCCCCAGAATGAAACTCACAGTGCCTGCTTGCATCATAACCATACGGAGGCGTTCCCGTTATCGGTGCCAGAGTTCTCTTCTCTACCAAATTTAGACCCAACAGCGTCTGCAACAAATCTGCATAGGTTGAGGGAGGCTTCTCAAACACTTTTCTTGGCTTACCACCCTGGAATCTTCGCTGAGCCTGCTGTGCCCCCTGCTGAGGCTGCTGCTGCTGCTGCTGCATTGGCTGCTGCTGAAACGGTTGTTGTTGTTGAAGTGGTTGTTGCTGATACGGGATAGTAACGCTCGCCACCTGCTGCGGCTGATGATATTGGTTTCGTCCCCTGCCTCGGCCTCGGCCTCGGCCTCCAAATACTGCGCTTGCCTCGCCCTGACGGCGCCCACCAAAAGCCTTCCTATTACTGCCAGATGCAGTTGATTCCTCAGCCTGGAATTTTCCTTGCTTAATGTTACGTTCAATCTTTTCTCCCATCAGAATTAGGTCTGAAAAACTGGCCAGAGATGTATGAAACAACATGTCATGAAATAAGCCTGTGAATGTGCCGACGAACATGTCATTCATTTCCTTGTCTTCTAAAGGAGGGCGGACCCTGGCAGCCATATCGCGCCACCTTTGCGCGTACTCTTTAAAGCTCTCCCCCTTCTTCTGAGACAACCCTGTCAATTGGACCCGATTGGGCGCCAAGTCGCTGTTATACTTGTAGTGAGCTACAAAGGCCTCCGCCAATTGCTTCCATGTCTTGATATTGGTTGGCTCCAACCCCATGTACCACTCTAAGGAAGGGCCTGACAAACTATCCTGAAAGAAATGCATTAGCATTCTCTCATCAGTTGAGTATGCAGACATCATTCTGTAATAGGCTCGCACGTGCACTTTCGGACAGGTGTCCCCTTTATACTTATCAAACGCAGGAGCTTTGAATTTTATTGGCACCCTCAAGCCAGGTACCAGACCCATTGTTGCCATGTCCAAGCCCACAGCACTTTGGTTCAGGACCCCCCTCATCTGTTCTTCCAGCATTCTGATCTTCTGGGAGTCATCCATCGGCCCTTCGAAACCTCCGCCGGAGAAAGCGTCCTCCTGCTGATCTTCTTGCCACATACCATTCCCAGCTCCATACCCATCATATCCATTATGACAGCCAGCCCTGATCTGATTCATCACTGGGCCTCGCCCTCTGTTGCCGTATCCCTGAACACCTCCAGCAGGCCCAAAAGTCATTAACCCAGCGCCGTTTCCATTTCCGAAACCTCCGTAACCCTGATTGGCCACCCCATAACCATCTTGCCCAAAGCCTTGAGCATTGAAACCATATTTCCCAGCATTATCGAATCCCTAATCGTTGAACCCGAATCCAGTATTGCCAAAGCCTTTGCCTCCCATATTATCACCCAAGTTGACATCACCAAGCCCAACGTTATGGACGGCAGTCTCGTTCCCAACTCCGACGTTACCGTTCCCAGCGGTGGTAGCGTTGTTGACATTAGCAGCAGGTATATTGACTACAGGTGGAGCCACTGGCGTGGGAGTGCCATCTCCATGAACAGTGTCGACTCGCACAGACTGATGATCCTCATTACCGTGACCAGCATTTCGGGCCAACAGAGGTTGGACCATGGCTTGCAAATTCTCCTGACCTTTTGCAATAGCTTCCATGGTCTGCATAAAGAGGGCTAGCTTCTCGCGCACATCTTGCATCTCGTTCTGCATTTGATCCATGATTCTTCGACAGTTGGTGCGAGTAGAATAGCGGTGCGGGTGCTGATCTGCAATCCTGGAAAGTACCTGGTTCAGAGCAGAAAATAAGACACCATCCAAAGATTACCTGTAATGCAATATGAATATGAATGCAATGCAATCTGTGTGTCTGTGCATTAGGGAAATTCGTTCCCCGATTCTAGTGTGAAGGTGCCGGTGCAGTGACAACACTAAAGATCGGAGCTGAATCACAGAAAGCCTCATATATTGCTGAGAAACCAATAAGCCAAGAATACAAGGTTACTGAGAGTACAAGGAGAAGGCATGACCTCAACCAACAATCCTGGTGATGGTCAGCACTATGCAAATAAAGCATACAAGTTACTATATGAAATGATCAAACACCCCCATAAGTCTGGTACTCTTCTAGCAACTTTTTGGTCTCCGGATGACTTGGTCGAGCAAACAGCCCTTCAACAAGTTGGTTTCTTTTCTTAAGAACACGACGTACGTCTTCAACAGTTTCTTCCCATGCCCCCTCTCCGAAACGATCCTCAAGTTTACGCTTTTGAGACACAGCTTCATCTCTGCCTTTGATGGCCTTGTTTAGTGCGTTCTGGAGACTATACCGGGTCATCACTTCTTCTTCACACTTCTTGATGCTAGACTTCAACTGTTCTTCGAGATCGGAAATTTGCTGCTTCAACTTATCCTCCCTCTTCTTATTGTTGGTCAGTGTAGCATTCCAAGTCTTATTGCAAGAAGAGATTTCTCGGTGTGCCGCGTCGAGCGCTTTCTTCTTTGATTCCAGCATGCCATGGGAGCTTCTGAACTCTTGCCCCAGACGTTCGCGCTTCTTCTTCTCCTCAGTCAATTCAGCCCCTAGTCTGTTTACTAGCTCAATCTGCTGTTGGAAAGCATGCACGGCCTTGTTTTTCTCGCTGCGTATCTGGGCTAGCTCTTGCTCTAACCCTTCATTGATCTTCATCAAGGCTTCTTTTTCTTTCACAACTTGCTCGTAGGCCTCCCTCGAAACAGTAGTTGGCTCTGCTACCGGAATAGGAACAAGGGCTGGTGCATCTGGAAATGGCATCCGTAACTGACTTGCTCTCTCCTGGATCCAAACTCTGTAAGGTGCATAGGCCTGACAGTCATTCTTCCCTAACAACGGCTTCCCTCTTCGGTTAATACGCGTCCAGGCATGCTGCAGCTTGGCTAATAACTCATCCTTCAAATCACCGGTGAAGTATAGAGATTCATGTACTTCTTCCTCCTTTGGCGGGTTCTTCAGCGCATATCCGAATTGGCGAATGAACAGGGAAGGGTTGTAATTGATACACCCTTTCCTTCCTATCAACGGAACATTAGGGTACCCAGAACAACTGAATATAAGCTCAGACCCTAGCAGGTCTCGATCAAACCACTCAACGTCTTCGGAAGATAGCCTCATCAGGCGCTCTGACCAGCTAGCTGAAGTTGCACTCTCCACAAAAGATCCCTTCAGGGGAAGGTGGCTCTTGAACCACATATTCAACAAAGGCGCACAGCAGTAAACAACCTTTCCCCTTCTGTTTTCATTCTTGTAGTGCAAGGAGTGGTAGAAGTCTCCGATCAATGTTGGCACTGGATTGCCGGCAGCAAATAGATGGAAAGCGTCCAAGTCTACGAAATTGGGCAAGTTAGGAAACAACACAATCCCATAAATGCATAGAGCCAAAATAGCGTTGAAAACCACCCAACATCCGCTCTTGGCATACTCCTGAGCTTTGCCAACCAAGAAGTTAAGAGAGAAACCTGAAACCCCAAGCCAAGAAGTCACTAACAGTTCTGCAGCGTCCATATGCAAGGCTTTAGCTAAGTCCTCCAACTTGGGCTCAGCAGCAGAGTGAATAAAGGGAACCTTGTTCTGCACGGGTAGCTCAGTAAACTCCACATACTCCTCAATGGTAGGCCCTAGGATGAAGTCAGCAAACGTAAAACATCTCAATGCGGGGTCATAGAACTGCATCAAGGTGTATAGCCCATTCATCTCATCAGCAGTGGGCTTGCAGACTAATCTCAGTAATCTCCCATGACTCATTCGGAAGCTTCTCCTAACCTCCTCATTAGCAAGAGATATCAGACCAAGCAAAGAAGTAATATCAGGTGTAGGCAGCTTATACGCAACTGTTTTCCTCAAACCAGCCATAATCAATACTCAGAAGTCTGGGCACTAGAATCGGGGGATATGTAAATGCACTTGCAGCACAGACACACGTTAATGGGATGCAATGATAATGAGTATGCAAACAATGCAATGCAAGTAGCATGCAACAGGGGCCAAATGCCGTAGCTGAATAGCCTGAACCATCAAGAAGTCTCAGATAGACTCTATAGAAGTCCTCAAACCCTAGTCTCAGATAAACCTAAAACAAAGCTCCAACAATGGTCTCTGATAGACCTCAAGCCATAACTCTCACTGGTCTCTGACAGACCTCATATCATATCCCCAACTGGTCTCTGACAGACCTCAAATCATAACTCCAACTGGTCTCTGACAGACCTCAGAACTCTCCAGCTGGTCTCTGACAGACCTCAGAACTCTCCATAAATACCCAAGATCTCAGGTCAAGAAATAACCGGTAGTCTGGAGGTCTAGTTACCTGCATAACCCCAAACCCTCTCACAGGTGGATGTCCTAGTAACTGACAAAGGTATGGCATCCTATGCGGTCGTCGGCGTCACAGACTTTCAGGGTTGATGATACGATTCCCAGAAGGAGTGGCATCATCAAATCCTGAAGAGGCCTCACTTAGCCAACTTCCAAATGATCGGTTCCCGGAGTCGACAATTCAGCTGACCAACAACCCCTTCGACCCAAAGGGTAGAAAAAGAAGCCAACCAGAAGAACCTCGTCCGAGTGTAGATTTCATGAGACACTAATGCAAGCAAAGCCGGCACGCGCCCACTACTTTCTACTCTAATTCTAGGTGCACTCAAGCCCAGGTCCGGCTTCTCACTCAATATCAGAACACCCGTCACACCCCAATACAGCAATAATAATCAATATATAATGCTGAAAATAAAGGTCAGAAATATAAATCCATACAAAATCCTCGACGGGAAAACAAGCGTTAGGATTGACTCTCTTAAGGGACGTTGGATCCCAAATGCATAAGAACTATCGCAGTCCTTAGCAGCCAGGGGACGTTGGGTCCCCAGCAGAGTCGCCAGCTGTCGCTACTGCGAAAATCGGCGTCGGCTGAACAGAAGAGTCGTCACCGTGCGTTATTTATCCCACGGGAGGGAAAGGAAACGCTCAGAGTAAACCTCACACAACACGGGAAAGGTAAGGTCGTCGCAACCAAAACCTGGATTCGGGAGTCGGTTACGCAAGGGGAAGGTATTAGCACCCCTCACGTCCGTCGTACTCGACGGGATCCACGCTTGCTTTTGGGTATGGATTGTTATTCTATCTACTCTAGAGGTCAGGGTTTAAAAGAGAAAATAAAATGACTCGGCAAAGTATCGCACTTTATGCCTACGTATTCCCGTCTGGAACGAGAAATCAAAGTCAACGTAGTTCGCCTACCTACGGGAAAGGAGGGGAAGGTTGCTCGCTAGGATATCGCATCCTATGCCTACGTACTTTCACACAGCATGAAAGATCAGAGCAAACGTAGTTCGGGCTACGTACGACACAAGTCTGTCTTGATTGATTTTATTCCTTCTGAAAAAGGTTTTTCTGATTAGCAGTCCCGGCGGACAAAAAATGACGTTTTGATGAGTTCACATTCTTTTACGGAAGAAGTGTCTTTTATTGTGTTTGAAATCTTTATTGGTGTTTTTCTGCTTGTTTTGAGGAAGAAGAGACAGAACTCTAACCTACGGTTGCGAAGGGAATCAAACTATCCTAATGTTATCATGCATGGGTTAAGACCTAGTGTCTATCATGCTCCTCTCTTGCACAGAGAGAAATAGAGATCCTACGGGAACAGACGGAAACAGAAACAATATCAGATATATACAGTAAAGCGGTAAAATGCATGGATGCAACAATACAAGCGAGGCAAGGGAGTCCCACTCAACCTCAAACCTAGAAAACAATAGGCAAAAGTGAACAGGCTCCACTTTCAACCCAACAGGTTAAACAGCAAACAATACAGTCAGGAAAACCAATCAATACATCAGAAATGAAATACAGCAGAAAGGTAAACAGCCACAGCAGCTCTGCATCACACCAGTCTTCAAGTCATCTCCAATCAGCTACAGGCTCCAGCAAGCATCACTCTCCACCTCCACAGCTTTCCAGCAAGGGCTTTGGTCATCAATCTTCCATCTGCAATGGCTTTTCTTCAAGTCTCAATCTCCAAGAGAAACAACAGTCAACAAGATGAAGGGAAGGAATGTCAGACAGTCAATTACCTACCAAGGGTGGTTCATTAACTGTTAACATTAAACAGAAAGTTTCCCCTCAAAAGTTCTATCTTTCAAATACATTCACTGATCCTTCCAAAGGAAGGAGGTGGATATTTGAAAGAGACTTTGAATCATAGGGAAAGGATGGATGCAAACAAGGCATTCCATGTTTGGGAAACAAGTTTTCTAATCTAGAGCTCTGCCTAGCTCCTAAACCCTAGTCTCCTCAACAGCTGCTAGCATGAATCTCCTCTCCAACTCTGGAAGTTTGTCTTCAAGCTCTGGATCTCCAATGGCTTCATCATCACAAGTCTTCAGCTCCCCCAATCCCCAAGCAATCCCAATACCCATACAGACAGACAATAATCCCTAGAGGGCACACCACACCAATCAATCAAATATAGCAGTATACTAATAGCAGTAGGGGAATCCTAGTGATTTCTAAGGGGATCTATCCTATACCCATAACCCCTATAATCCATACCCCAAAAGTCAAATGAAAATCTCCTAAAAGAATTAAACTATCTCACCTAAGTTGATTTAAAACCCTAATTTTGTTCATGTTATTCACACTTAAACTAATCACCTAAAATTAATTCCTAAAAATATGAACTAAATTGCATTTACAAGCTAATAATGTCTATTAATCAACCTAAAAATAATGGACAAAGAATATTAAAGCAACTATTAGAACAAAAATTATCAAATTCATGTATGAAATGAAACACCTAAAATAGGCATTTATTTGGAAAATATGGGAAAAATATCAAATAAAAAATAAAATGCAATTTTTATTTTTTATAATTTTCTAGACAAATTGAAGAAATTAATGCAAAAAGAATCATTGAAAAATATGAAGTTTATGATTTATTATGATTTTTTAAAGGATGAGAAAATATTAAAGAAATTAAAATGACAAAATAGGAAATAAAAGGAGAGGGGGGTGAGAATAGCAAACGCGCTCAGTTGTAATTTCCATTGGGCCAAGAACCAGGGGTGCAGATATTAATTGTGTTAGGCCCAACGCATTCAGAAAATCCAATGAAAAATGTCAGAAAAAAGGAAAAATCCTCGGTGCAAATAGTAGCTCCATCACGTTCATTCAGTGGGCTTCTCAAAACGGGGGGTGGGGATATGAAAGTGGATCCAAGGCCCATGCTGATGAAGTTAAGTGAAACGGTGCGTTTCACAGTTAAACTTCCCTCCGTTTCTCATTTTTAATCGTGTCCGTTGGATTGGGAATTAAGTCAAAGGTCCAGGCCAGATCAAACGGTCCAAAGGTTATCTTCAACCTTGGACAAACCCTAGCTCTGAACTTCATCTCCCATGCACACGCATTCGAGCTCCCTGTTCTCACTCAGTTCTCCATGGATTCGCTCGACATGAAAAGCAAACTTGGTCTATAACGATCCCTCTACACAGCCATAACCACAAATCCTCCTAAAACTCAAGCAATAAACCAATTCGATAGAGATAACAGTCCTGATCCACCATGAGCACCTGGCATCAAACCTCTCCCTTCTCTCCAAATCTTGTCCTAAACACATCTACACTCCATGCTGATCTTAACATGCTAATCCAACAAGATTCTCGTGCATTATCCTAATAGTTACAAGCTCTAACAGATTTGGTGCACTATGAGCAACCTCCATTAAACTTCTCCAAACTCTGTGAAAATCATCACCTAACCACCTAGGTCTCTAATATACTAACAATCCTATGCCATGATCACTATGCTAGCTAATTCGAAGGAAAACATACCTGGTGCAAATTCTTGAAAACAGGTGCTAGAATCCTTGAATCTGATGCTTGTGATGAGTGGAAAATGATCAATGAGCTTGATGATTACTTCTGTTTGCAACAAATATGACTCCCAAGCTTTGAATCTCTCAATTCCAAAATTTGTGCTTCTTGAATGATGATGATGAATGGCACGATTCTTGCTCCAATCTACCAAATCTTCGATGAAATTCTGATCTAGGAAAGGTGTTGATGATGATCCAATCAAGAAATGTGGAGATTGATGGAGATTTGAGAGGGTTTGAGAAGCTTTTGCAAAATGAGAGAAATGTGTGATATTTGTGGTTTTGAGAAAATGTAATCACCAACCATGGCATGAACCATCTCATATCAATATATACATGATGTTAGAAACTCCTAGAAGCTTGGAGAAGCTTCCCTTGCACAATTTCCCTTGGATTTGGTTTATGTATCTTCCATTACAAGTAACCATGGATAACTACCAAAATGTGAACTAAGCTCAAAATTCTACTTTAGCCAATGTCTTTAAAATGATCTTTCCATTCAAGATGACCTATAATTTTGCTTCATTTGGCTAAAATATGAAAAATCTCATTTTTAAGTCCATTTTTATTCATTAAATCCAACAATTTTGAAACCTTATGCTATGGATCTTACCAATCTCTCATGGTCACTTTTCTAGACTCAAAATGTCATTTGGAACAATTTTTATGTTGTAAAGTTTTCCATTTGAAGCTTCCTTGTATGAGTTTTGGGCATAGGTTGAAATGACCTGTAATTCTTAGATGACCAAAATACCCTTTGCTTGCCAAGACCATAAGTAGAGTTCCACAAATCATATGAAGGCATACCATACCATTCTAGAAAGCTAAGATAATGAGGAACAACTCTTATGTTTACCATAAATTCATTTGAAATCTCCTTGAGGGGTAAAAGTAGCTTGGAAGTCAAGTCACTTTCACAGACGAAAGTTCAGATACCTCAGATGACCTGTAACTTGCAAGGATCATAACTTGAGTTCTATAAGTCTCCTTAATGTCTTCCACCACTCAAATTAAATGTCTTGAGATCCTCTATAAGTTTCATGTTGACCAAGGATCCATTTGAAGCTTGCATTTTGACTTATCTTGCTTGGAAATTTGACCTAAACTAGGGGATTTTACACAGAAACCTTAATTTAGAAACTCCTCTTCTCCTTGATTTCTCCTGATTTCTCCTTAGCATAACAACATATCCTTATTCTCCATGTCAAATGATGAACCCCACATCTCTCCAATAGCCTTTTATGCCTTTCAATCAGTCAATTGACCTAGAGTTGACCCAGGGTTGACCCAGATGAAACCCTAGTTGACTGTCCTCAACTACAATTCTTGTGATCATATCAATGACTTGTCTCCTTCTCCAAATGACTTTCTAAGTCTCCCATGATGTCCAGATACTCTCCATGCTCAGCCCACAGCTCACAATTTCTTTGATGATCCCCAGATACCCTCAGATAGGAGATAGATGAACTGCTTGATCCATTGACTTGATAGCTTCCCAATTCTTTCTGATGACTTGAATGAGATTGAATTTGAATAATAACCTCTTGATAGGCCTCTAGAGATGAGAATAATGATTGGTCCCCTGTTGGATGACTTGCTATGCTTATGCTATGCAGATGATTAGACTATGTACATGACTCTATATATGCAAATGCTTAATGCAATTGAAACATAAACCAAATGAATTAGGTTGAGCAAATTTTAGGGTGCAACACTAACGAATTCCGGTTGACGCCCGAGATATTCTTTGAATGCCCGACGGCATAATTAACTTGATTGTTAAAAGTTCCTAATGACCTGATGAGTCCCGAGGAATCCTTCTTCCGCAGTGTCGTAGAATGCCTGACGACAATATCAGCTATGTATCGTCGGTTACCGAGTGATCAGTGATCCCTTGATGACTTGAGGAAGAAGCTGCAACGAAATCTGATAATCATCCCGACGGAGATTTGAGAGTAGCCCTTCACTAGTTACTAAGTAACCGGTGATCCCTTATTGACTTACTGATGAAGTCCGACAAAGATGTTGTCGACGTGCCTAGCGACACGATGATTCCATAGGTGACGATAAGAAATTCTACTGCAGTGGCGCAGAATGCCCGACGGCATAATCATCCATCATTCACCAGTTACCGAGTAACCGGTGATCCCTTATTGACTTACTGATGAAGTCCGACAAAGATGTTGTCGACGTGCCTAGCGACACGATGAGTCCATAGGTGACGATAAGGAATTCTTCTGCAGTGGCGCAGAATGCCCGACAGTATAATCAACCATCATTCACCAGTTACCGAGTAACCGGTGATCCCTTATTGACTTACTGATGAAGTCAGACAAAGATACTACCGACGTTCCTAGCGACACGATGATTCCATAGGCGACGATAAGGAATCCAGCTATCTTTCACCAATTATTGTGTGACCAATTCCCCAGCAGAGTTGTCGTGCAACTGTCATGCTCAGTTTCGAAGATGTTCCTAC
The DNA here is from genome assembly GCA_963859935.3 of Lathyrus sativus. Taxonomy (NCBI): domain Eukaryota; kingdom Viridiplantae; phylum Streptophyta; class Magnoliopsida; order Fabales; family Fabaceae; genus Lathyrus; species Lathyrus sativus. The sequence goes on from OZ012737.1 coordinate 191,500,374, forward strand.
CAATCAGAGTATCGTTTACCTGTGCGGGCGGCAGATTGCCAGTTACCGTGTAACCAGTGATCCCTCGATGATTTGACGATGCAATGGTATCAGATAAATTAGAGAATCATCCTGACGGAGGTTCAGATCAGTATTTCTCTAGCTAGTTGCCGTGCAGCTAGTATTTCAGTTTCCGAAGATTTGTCCCCATCAGAGTACCGTGTACTTGCGCAGTTGGCAAATTTCCGGGTTTGTTGGTATTCAACCGCCTTTTACCTTGATTTTTTGAGAGCCGTTCGCTTCTCACCCATTCAGGTCCAAGCCGTTTGAATAGGGGCAGCTGTTGCACCCCAAAATTTTCCCAACATTTCTTTACCTAGCTTGTGTTTCATTTCATTCACATTAGCATTATCATTTGCATTTCATTGACATGTATGCAGGAGATCAAGAGGTATGATTACCAATCAAGGGCTATACAAGACTTTGAAGCTAGTTAAGAAGGTTATTCAAGTGTTCAAGGGTTGATATCCTTGTCAGAGAAGTTAAGGGATCCTCAGAGAGAGGGTTGAAGCCAAGTGTGTAGGTCTCCTAACTTGAGAGTTGTGGAAAGCCATCAGATGATTCTGAGGCCATGAAGATGTACTTGAGGTCTTTAGAGAGCTCATGAGAAGTGTTGAGGATCACTTTGAGGCCTAGACAGGTCATTGTGCAAGATTAAGAAGACTCAGCCATGATTGGTACAATTAGGGTTTGACTGGGTCAACCCTAAGTCAACTGAGAATTTGGAGAAAGTTGAGACCTAATTCAAGATCCATGTGATCATGGATTGATACATTGAGATTTTCTAAGGATGATTCCAAGGTTAACTCATCATGATTGAAGAGTTTGAGAAGTTTCAGGCTAGGGTTTCTAAGACTTGACAGTGTAAAATCCCCTGGCCTGACCCCTGACCTCAAGGCCATTTAACTCAAGATATGATTGTAATCTCATCTTGACCCCAACATGATTGTTGTAGGGCATGATCATATCTTCAATTTGAGTACTAGAAGTCCTTGATAGGGTTTATAGAACTAAAGTTATGAGCCAGACAAGTTACAAGTCATCTGAGGCATGTGAATTTGGAGCTTGAAAGTTGCCCAACTTGCATGACACTTTTTCCCTAGAAGGATGATTCCTATGAACTTTTGGTAAACATGAATGTTGTTCCTTATCCTCTTAGATTTCTAAAGAGTAATATAAGTCCATGATTTGATTTGTAGAACTCAAGTTATGGCTTTGACAAGTCAAGGGTATTTTGGGTATTTGGACATTACAGGTCATTTTGAATCATAGGTCAATTTCACTATCTTGCAAGCTTCAAATGGATTTTTTTCAACATGAAAGTTGCTCAAAATGATGGTTTTAGCTTAGCCAAGTATCAAGAGTCCATTGATATGGATTATATCAAGCATTGGTTAAAGAAAATTCACATAAAGACCATTTTAATGAATTAAAAGGTGAAAATTCAAAACAATTGGAAATAATATGTTTTCAGGCCAAATTTGTGATCATTTTGATTGGAATTGACATTCTAAAGAGATTGGCATCATCACAATTTTGAATTGAAGTGCATAACATGGCCATATGGAGTCTTGCTTCATAATGAAGAAACATACCAAGTACACCCCATGGATTGAAATCAAGGAGGGGAAACTATGCCATTGTACTCCACAACTGTTAAGTGAGTAAATTGGACTGGATTTGAGGGGAGAGTAAAGCAAAAACATGCACATCACCATTGGAATTTTGGAAGGAAAGTGAAAATTGAAAATCTTAAATTGGGCTTTGTTTGGGCCTCCAATGTGGTTAAACAGAATATAAATTGGATGTGGATCATTCTGAGAAACTTCTAGTGGCAAATTCAATTGAGAATCCATTGGAGCAAGTTGGTGAAAGATTTTGAAATTGAATTTTTGGTTTTGGAGATTCTGAGGGTTTCATCAAGAATTGGTTATCGAGAAACGTTTATCATCAATCACTGAAGCTATCTGCACTTGTTGGAGGAGAATTGAGGTCTGAAACCACCATACTCGAAGCTCAAACTCAGGTTTCCATTTCTCAAACTTTCTCTTAATTCACGCGTTTTTAGCATCTTAGATTCATGTGGCTAGGTTGTAATTAAGGTGTAGATGGATTCTGGATAGTAAATTTGAGGATTAGTGACAAATTAGGTTTGAATCCATTTTTGGTTTGGATGTAGATTTCCTTGGTTTCGAGGTTTTAGCGTGATTGATTAGGATATTTGTAATCCTCATGAAATTTACCTCAACTTTCATTCAAGAACCATGTAGTTTCGTTGAGTATTGAGAGAGATAGAAGGTCGTAAGTTTCGCCGGCGAAGCTCCGGCCATTCGAGAACCCTGTCACGTTCTGAATAGAGTGAATTGATTAACTGAGTTGAAACTCAAATGGGCCCAGCGCCCATGCGCTATTAGCACCCCCATTATTGGGCCCAGGCGAGATAACGCGTGCTCTTCCTGCTAGCTGCACCCTCCCTGTTCATGTTTAATTTCCTTTTTCTTTATTTCTTTTTTGTTTTAATGCTTGTTAGATTTAATTCCTAAAAAATAGTGAATGTTGGTAATAAAATCTGAGAAAATTTGTGAGCATAGATTGAGATGTCTGGAATATTTCCATGCTTTTTATTTTAATTTTCCATTTATCTTGCAATTAATTTCATATTTTCTAGTGTAGTATGTTTGTAATGATGGAATAATTGTGTGCTGATTTCATATTTTCTCATCCATACTTGATGATGTTGAGATTTGATCTTGAGATTTTGTATGCTGATTGTACACATGTTGATGATGTTGTGTAATTTTTGTCATGATTTTTAGATTTTTTTAAATAAGGCTTTAGGGTAGTTGTTTAGGAGTGTTATTGATTGAATCCCTTTGGTGTACCCTTGAGTTTTAGATTTAGTTTGAACCCTTTTGACTTAGGTTTAACCTCTGATTTTTCTACCATGGCATGTTGATACATGTAGGATAGTGTAGTATTTTCCTTGGAATTTTTAGGAATGATTTCCCATTAAGTTCCTATTTTACAAGTTAACCTTAGATTAGGTGATCCTAACTAGGTTAGATGCATAGATTAGGCTTGTAAATGACCTCTAGATGATTCTAGGTCCCGTTTCCTCTCTTGATAGATTGGTATTAGATAGAAGCCTCCTTCTAGAACCCTTGATATTTAGGATAGATGTCCTTAGAATGTATCATATATGGTTTCTTTAGAAGCTTAAATAGGTGGATGATTCTTCCTATAGAGGTGGTTTCCTCTTCAATTTTTCTTGCTTGATTGGAAACCCTCTTGTGAGTAATGTTTTCTCCTATGGAGGAATACATTGCACTATCATAAAGGGGTTGAGTCCATGAAAGCTACCTCTCTCTCTAAAGGAAATGGAGTTGGTTGAGTGTCTATGGTAAGTTCCTGTGGAACTTACCTTGCTTCTCATCTCCATTCTCCTAAAATTTCTCTCATTCATTCTTTCTAGGAACTTCTTGAGATAGCATAGTCCCTCCTGTGGGAGGAATGTTGCTCATCACTTGAAGGAGCCAAACCCCTAGGATTACCCCAAAATCTCTCCTAGTTGGTTGAGTGCTTGGAATAAGTTCCAGTGGAACTTACCCTGGCCTTCCAACACCCAATTTCTTTCCTTAGGATAGATGCTTGTATGATTACTTGTGGGATGAATCCCTTACTTGTCATAAATTCCTGTCCTTCATGCATGATTGTATGGTGTGCTAGGATAGTTCATGCTTAGAGTAGAATAAGAGTAGGTTCATGATTGCATCAAGAGGTCGAGTGGGTCTCCCTTTGCTTGTTTGCATTAAGGGTCGAGGCGATCCTCCCCTTGCTTGTGTGTTGTTTTTCTTTTTCTACTTGACGTACTTGCATAATAGAGGTTGAGTGAGCTCCCTCTACTTGTCTGTTTTGTGTGTTTTCCTTTTGCTTGATTGCTAAGAGGTTGAGTGAGTCTCCCTCTGCTTGTATTGCTGCATTGCATGTGCATCTTTACTGTTTATTTATTTACTGTTTAAGCTGATGCTTTATCTGTTTCTGTATACCCTGGCATGATCCCTATGAATCTCACTTCCTTTGATAAGGAAGTGATGATTAGAACTTTAGGTTGAAACCTATGCATGATAACTTCTAGGAGACCCCTGTTTCAAACCTCAACCATAGGATGAATCCTTAGCATGACAATGTTAGGACTTGATAGTCTCCCCATAGAGTTCGTTCTCTTCTCATCTCAAAACAACAGTAAAAAACGTAATAAAGGCAAGTTAGTATAAGCGCGTTACGAGCCTTAAGCTACTTGGGAAATGATAATTGAGCGGTCTCCTCTCAATCATCTAGGATGTTTAGTATAAGTCCTTTGGACGCTATACGACGCATTCGCTCCTAAGTCATAGTCTCTAGTGTTGTACGAACTACAGACAACCATAAAAAACAATTCTTTCGTAAAAGACAGAAAACAAACTTCAAACCTTTTTGCCCCGTGGGCCCATAATTCAAAGGAAGCTTTTCTGAAGAAAAGAGTGTCGTTAACTCCCAGTTCTACCGCAAACGGTAACACCTAAGTCTCCAAGGGTCGAGCTGCGTACACCAAACTGCTGGAATTGTTTGTTAACCCTACTCGAAAAAACAGATGAATCTGACCTCCCGTAATCCGTATTATCCCGAACTACGTAAGCTCTGATCTCTCATATCTGTTGAGAGTACGTGAGCACAATACTGACGTATTGGCGAGCCACCTTCCCCATAACCCGTAGTTAGTCGAACTACGTAGACTCTGATTTCTCGTTCCAGACGGGAATACGTAGGCATAAAGTGCGACGCTTTGCCGAGTCATTTTCTTTTCTTTTCAGACCAGCCTTGATAGGTAGATAGTAAATAAACCCGTCAGATAAACACAATAAGCGTGGATCCCGTCGAGTACGATGAACGTGAGGGGTGCTAATACCTTCCCCTTGCGTAACCGACTCCCGAATCCAGATAATGGTTGTGATGACCTTGTCTTATACCTTGTCTTCAGGTTTTTCTGATCGTTTCCTTTCCCGTTCCGAGGGATAAATAACGAAAGGTGGCGACTCTTCTGTTTTTCCGGCACCTTATTTTCGCGGTAGCGACAGCGACTTCAGAGCCTATGGTCCATACGTGGAATGGATCCAGGAAAGAGTTGAGAGACTGTTGCTACCGTTTCCAATCAGGGAGCCTTTGTACCCCCGAGTAGTTGAAGAACAAAAGACAATTGACATCCAGAAATACAATCAACTGTGGGCTGAAAAGGAAGAACTACGCAGGGTGAACGGAGAATTGGAGAAGGATATCATTCTGCTTAGGAGTGAGAAGAATCAAGCCACCCATCTATCTAAGAGGCAGACTGATACCCTGAACAAGATGGGAAGGGAATTGACTGAAGGAATTCGTGTTAGAGAACGTCTTGGTTAGGATATGAGAAGCCTGGGTAATGCTCTCAAAGGCAAGAAAAAAGAATTAGAGAAAGCACACCTTGAGATATCCAAGTTCAACGCTCAATGGAATGCTATCTTAACCAACAACAAAGAAAGAGAAGATGGGCTTCGTCAGCAGATTGACAGGCTGAAGACTCAACTCTGAATCAAAGATGAAAAAGCTCCTGGAGAATCTGCTTTTCGATATGAAAGCGACCGCAAGCTACGTGAAGCTCTTGCAACGTTGGAGGAGTATAAGTTGAGAGCAGATCTGAAGAGGTCTAGGCTTGAAGATGCATTTGGGGAAGGCGCCTGGGAAGATTATGCTTAAGGCTTACAAGCTACCATAAGCAGGAGGGAGTTGCTTATCCAGGTATTGATTTCTAGGCCTGATCATCCTGATACTAAGGAGTTGTTGGAGGAGTTTCAGACTCGCTGTCACACTTGATGTATTGTCTCTTTTATATTTTGTTGTTTCGTACTCCGACCATCACCAGGATTGTTGGATGAGGTCGCGTTGACTTAGTTATTTTTCCTTGGTGATATACTGTGTGTTGATACTCTGTGTCTCATTTTATTTATGAGAGAAGTTTTGTGACTCCATCTGTTGGCTCTTCATTCTCCTATTGTTCCTGTGGAACTAGAATCAAGGGGAAGATTTCCCTGAACCATATTTATATGTCTGCATTTTGCATCATTTTTCATATTGTATTGCAGGTGTTCTGGTTCCATTGACCTTATTTCTTTTTTTGGTTTTCTCAGCACTTTTTCAGGATTGCAGACTGCACGATTCACCACTATTCGACAAGGGGGAATCAGCAAAAAGCCATGGACCAAATTCAACTTGAGCTACAGGAGTTCCGTGACCGCATGGCGCAATTTATGGACTTGATGCAAGGAGTCGCCAACGGTCAGGAACAGCTGAGAACACTCGTTCAACCTCAGATTGCTAGGGTTGACGGAAGTGGAGTTCTGCATGGTGGGACCGCTGTTGTTCCTCCTATAGCTGACAATGTCACTCCTCATGCCACTGCCATCCCAACAGTTGTTATTCCTCCGTGCAGAGGTAATCAGACTGGAGTCCATGTTCCAGCATCAACATGCACTATACACAGAAATGCTAGTCCTTAGTGGGAAGAGGACGAACAAGACAATATTTTCTCCATGGGAGATCTGGGAGCAGGTCTGCAACCTAACGCGGACAGAAGGTTCAAATTGATAGAAGAGAAGATGAGGAACCTTGAAAATCAGAATTCTCTCGGTCTAGACATGTCAAACATGGGGCTGATCCTGGGTCTAAGGATCCCACCAAAGTTCAAAGTCCCAGACTTTGACAAATACAAGGGGATGACCTGTCCCAGGGTGCATCTTCATTCATACTACAGAAAAATGTCCGCATACTCTGATGACGAGAAGTTGCTGATGCATTTCTTTCAAGATAGCTTGTCTGGTCCGTTCTTGGAGTGGTATATGGGTTTGGAGCCAGTCAACATCAGAAGCTGGAGAGACTTGGCAGAAGCTTTCGTCAGACACTACCAATATAATAGTGATCTGGCGCCTAACCGTGTGCAGTTATAGAATTGTCACAACGGAGTAATGAGGGATTTAAAGAGTACGCCCAGAGGTGGCGCGAACTTGCTGCAAGGGCTCAACCTCCAATGGTGGAGAGATAACTCATTGATCTGTTTGTAGCTACACTGCCTAGTGTGTACTACGAGAAGTTAGTAGGGAATATGTCTAGTAGCTTTTCAAATTTAATCATCATTGGTGAACGAGTTCAAAATGGGATTAAGCTGGAAAAGATCCAAGTGGGAGAGGGGCCCTCATTTAGAGGAGGTAGGAAGAATTTTGGTAATAAGAAAAGGGAAGGAGAGACGAACATGATCTCAGGATATAGGGGTAACAACAGAAATAGAAACAGAAGTCAAAAGTATCATCAGCAACAACCTCAGATTGCGAGTATTACTATTCCAGCAGTACAACCACAACAACACCCACAACAACAGCAACAACAACAGGATTATGCACTGCGGAGGTTTCAAGACCGTGAGAGAGTAATGAATAGACAGTTTGATGCACCACCAATGCCATACTCACAGCTCTTACAACACTTGTTGCAGCTTCATTTGGTCCAGAAAAGGACGATGGCACCTCTGACCGGCGCACCACCCCCATGGTATGACGCAAACGCCAGATGTGACTTTCACTTAGGTGCTCCCGGCCATCATATAGATAACTGTAAAGCCTTCAAGCATAAGGTTCAAGACCTTATAGATATCAAGGCAATCAATTTTACAAATGATGCGCCCAATGTTGTTCAAAATCCTATGCCCAACCATGGAGCGGCTGGGGTAAATGCTATTGTGGAAGGAGAGAATTTGAATTTGGTGGCCAATGTTGAAGAGCTAAAAACTCCTTTGGGTGTTGTCAAGAATAGGTTGTTGAAGGGTGGAGTGTTTCCAAGCAGTATTGAAAATTGTGAAGGTTGCTTGGCGCATCCTGAGGGATGTGAGGACTTGAAAAATCATGTGCAGAGATTAATGAATGAAGGTGTGCTACAATTCGACAGAATTGGTGAAGAGAAAGACAAGAGGGTGATTGATCAAGAACAGGATGAGGTTGCCACAACCTCAATTCCTTTTAGAACCATTAACATATCTTCGCCGCCTAGGCCAGCTACCGTTATAATCACCAAGGCAGGGCCCGTGCCTTATGAAAGCACTAAAGCGATCCCGTGGAATTATGGGGTTGAAGTCTTTTGTAATGGTAAAAAACAAGAGCTGAAGGGAACGACGTCTGATTCGATGGATAATTTGGTGGGAACAAGCGGAATGACGAGAAGTGGGAGGGTGTTTGCACCTCTAGAGGCTAACATTGAAAGACCGGATAAGGGAAAGGGGAAAGTTGTTGTTGAAGAAAGTTCTCAAGGGGGTGAGAAGGATCTTTGTTGAAAGACGCTGAGGAATTCATGCGTCTAATTAGAAAAAGCGATTACAAGATTGTGGACCATCTACAACAAACCCAATCAAAAATATTAATCGTATCATTATTACTGTGCTCTGAGGCACATTGGAATGCCCTTATGAGGATTCTGAACACTACGTATGTGCCACAAGAGATATCGGTGAACCAACTGGAAGGAGTGGCAGCACATGCGAATGCTGGAAATGGATTAGGATTTACTGATCTGGATTTGATACCTAAAGGAAGAAACCACAATCACGCCCTGCACATTTCCATTGAGTGCAGAGGAGCTGTATTATCTCATGTGCTGGTGGATACTGGGTCTTCACTTAATGCGTTGCCCAAAAAGGCTTTAATGAAGCTTGACACCCAAGGAGTAATAGCACGCCTAGCGATCTGATTGTACGAGCATTTGATGGAACAAGGAGGTCTGTGTTCAGAGAAGTAACTCTTCATATCCAGGTTGGCCCAGAGGTTTTTGATGCCGTCTTCTACATAATGGATATCCAACCAGCATACAGTTTCTTGTTAGGCCAGCCCTGGATTCACTCGACAGGGGCAGTGACGTCGACCTTGCATCAGAAATTAAAGTATATGGTGGGAGGTAACATTGTCACCGTCTGTGGTGAGGAGGAAATTATGATCAACCATTTATCCTTGTTCAAGTATGTGGAAGTTGATGGGGAGATACATGAGACCCTGTGTCAAGCATTTGAGACAGTCCATGTCAGAGAGAAGGCACCAGTTGTGGGCAGTGTTCCTGAGGTTGCTATGTCTTCATTCAAAGAAGTGCAAGTTGTGGTAAAGTCTGGATCATCTCAAGGTTGGGGGTAGGTGCTAAGTATCCCCAATAAGCAAGATAAGTTTGGATTGGGGTAGAACCGTCGTCTTCTTCTTCACAGAGCGCTCCACGCTACAGAGGACCAGTCCAATTTACAAGTGTTGGGGTGATATTTGACTGAATCAACGCTGTGCTCGAGGATAAAGGTGATAGTGATTGTGATATGGATGCGTGGATCCGACCATGTGTTCCCAGCCGAAGCCTGAGCAACTGGACCATTGAAGAAGTTGTCCAAGTGACCCGTGAAAAGTAATTATCTTGTTTTCTGATTATGTGCGGCCCTATGTTCTATCCGAAGCATAGCGGTCTTTGTCTGTAGGGCCTTATCCTTGTTTATGTTTTGAACAATTGTTTTGTCATTAATCAAAGGGCGTTTTTGCATTCAAATATTGTGATCCTTGTTTTTCCTGTTTTTATTTTTAACAATAAAATGGCAATGTAGTTTGTGTTGTTTGCATATCACTTTAAGCATCAAATCATCATCATTGCAGGTTTCACATAGCAGATGCCACCGATTCAGACTCGTCTATGACTCGGTATGAATTTGATAATCCAATCTTTCAAGCTGAAGAAGAGATTGAAGAAGACGAAGACCTGCCTGAAGAGCTCGCCAGGTTGCTGAAATAAGAAGAGAAGGTTATTCTGCCTCATCAGGAGGAAATTGAAGTCGTCAACCTGGGTACAGAGGAAGATAGAAAAGAGGTCAGAATAGGGGCTGCTTTAGAGGATGGTGTCAAACAAAGACTGGTAGAAATGCTCTGAGAGTATAAAGATGTCTTTGCTTGGTCATATGAAGATATGCCTGGACTTGATACGGATATTGTGGTTCATTGCTTGCCTCTTCGAGAAGAGTACCCACATGTGAAACAGAAGCTTAGAAGAACCAGACCGGACATGGCAGTTAAAATCAAAGAAGAGGTCCAGAAGCAGTTGGACGCCAGATTTCTTACCATGGCGAACTACCCTCCGTGGGTCGCTAACATCGTACCTGTACCAAAGAAAGATGATAAGGTCAGAATGTGTGTGGATTACCGTGATCTAAACAGAGCGAGCCCGAAAGACGATTTCCCGCTCCCCCACATTGATGTGCTTGTTGATAATACTGCTTAATATTCAGTGTTTTCCTTCATGGACGGTTTCTCTGGATATAACCAGATCAAGATGGCCCAGGAGGACATGGAGAAAATGACCTTTATCACGCCGAGGGGGACATTTTGCTACAAGGTAATGCCCTTTGGATTAAACAATGCAGGGGCAACCTATCAGCGGGAAATGGTCACTTTGTTTCATGATATGATTCATCATAAGATTGAAGTTTATGTTGATGACATGATCGCAAAGTCACAAACGGAGGAAGGACATTTGGTGAATCTATTAAAGTTGTTTGAGAGGTTAAGGAAGTTCATACTAAGGTTGAATTTAAACAAGTGTACTTTTGCTGTACGGTTAGGAAATCTATTGGGGTTTATAGTCAGTGAAAAAGGGATCAAGGTCGATCCTGCAAAAATAAAATCTATACAGGAAATGCCAACACCGAAAACAGAGAAAGAGGTGCATGGTTTCCTGGGTAGGTTGAACTACACTACAAGGTTTATATCTCACCTCACAGCCACATGTGAACGAATGTTCAAGTTGTTAAAGAAAGATCAGGCGATGGTCTGGAATGAAAATTGCCAAAGGGCATTTGAAAAAAATAAAAGAGTATTTACAGGAGCCTTCGATACTGATGCCTCCAGTGGCTGGAAGACCATTGATAATGTACTCAACGGTTCTTGAGAACTCCATGGGTTGTGTTCTCGGTCAACACGACGAGACAGGAAGAAAAGAACATGCCATCTACTATTTGTGTAAAAAGTTCACAGATTGTGAGTCTAGATACTCAATGTTAGAAAAGACGTGATGCGCACTTGCTTGGGCCGCCAAACGTCTAAGGCAATATATGCTGAATCACACAACCATGCTGATTTCAAAGATGGATCCGATTAAGTATGTGTTCGAAAAGCAAGTGCTTTCGGGAAGGATCGCTAGATGGCAGATAGTTTTGATAGAATATGACATTCAATACGTCTCCCAAAAGGCTATCAAGGGGAGTGTTTTGTCAGAATATCTCACAGAGAAACCAATCGATGATTATCAGCCGATGAAGTTTGAATTTCCTGATGAGGATATCATGTTCTTGAAAATGAAAGATTGCGATGAGCCATTACCGGGTGAAGGTCATGAGATAGGCTCCCAGTGGCAAATGATTTTTGACGGAGCTGTTAACTCCTATGGTAGTGGAATTGGGGCAATCATTACCACTCCCCATGGTTCACACATACCATTTACTGCCAGGTTAACATTTCCCTGCACCAATAACAAAGCTGAATATGAAGCATGTATCGGGGGCATTGAAGAAGCGATTGATTTGAGAATCAAGAACCTTGATATCTATGGTGATTCAGCTTTGGTGGTCAACCAGATCAAGGGAGAATGGGAGACTCATCAACCTAACTTGATTCCCTACATGAACTATGCAAGGAGGTTGTTACCTTTCTTCGACAGGGTAGAGTTTCATCATGTGCCAAGAGCGGAGAATCAAATGGTGGATGCCTTGGCTACCTTATCCTCGATGTACAAGGTAAATTATTGGAATGATGCTCCGAGAATTGTCATCTCGCGCCTTGATAGGCCAGCGTTCGTATTTGCAATAGAGGAAGCTTCAGATGGGAAGCCGTGGATTATGATATCAGGAATTTTCTCAAGAATCGGGAATATCCGCCTGGGGCATCGAGCCGGGATAAGAAGACCTTGAGAAGATTGTCTGGAAACTTCTATCTGAACAAGGATGATCTACTCTACCGAAGAAAATTCGACTTAGTTCTATTGAGATGCGTGGATGAAAAAGAAGCAGGCTTACTTATGGAAGAGGTCCACGAGGGTGCTTTTGGTACGCATGCAGGCGGGCATGCAATGTCTCGGAAACTGTTTAGGGCAGGCTACTATTTGTTGACTATGGAGTCTGATGCTTTCAAATATGCCAAGAAATGCCATAAATGCCAGATTTATGTTGATAAGATGCATGTATCGCCAAATCCTATGAATGTCATGGCGTCTCCCTGACCCTTTTCCATGTTGGGCATTGATATGATCGGTAAGATTGAACCGACCGCATCCAGCGGACACCGCTTTATTTTAGTGGCAATTGACTATTTCACTAAGTGGCAATTGACTATTTCACTAAGTGGGTTGAAGCAGCCCGGTTCATTAAGAAGGACATCATCTGTTGTTACGGAGTGCCCGAAAGAATCATTATTGATAATGGTTCAAATTTGAATAACAAGATGATGAAGGAACTGTGCCAGAGTTTCAAAATTGAGCATCACAATTCTTCTCCTTATCGCCCAAAGATGAATGGCGTTGTCGAAGCAGCCAATAAGAACATAAAGAAAATTGTGCAGAAGATGGTTGTGACCTATAAAGATTGGCACGAGATGTTGCCCTTTGCATTACACGGATATCGTACTTCGGTACGTATTTCAACTAGGGCAACTCCTTTCTCGCTAGTGTATGGTATTGAAGCTGTCCTACCATTGGAAGTCGAGATTCCTTCTTTGAGATTTTTGGTTGACGTTAAACTAGATGAGGTGGAATGGGTGAAGAACAGATTGAATCAACTCAGCCTGATGGACGAGAAGAGGTTGGCACCCATTGCATATGGCCGTCTGTATCAAAGCAGGATGAAGAAAGCTTTCAATCAGAAGGTGCGCCCACGGAGCTTTCAGGCAAGTGACTTGGTGTTGAAGCGGATTCTCCTTCCACAGACAGATCACAGGGGCAAATGGACTCCCAACTACGAAGGTCCATACGTCGTAAGGAAGGTCTTCTCAGGAGGAGCCCTGCTACTTTCAACCATGGATGGAGAATATTTCACATCCCCTGTGAACGCAGACGCAGTTAAAAAATACTTTGCTTACACAGACCCGCTGGAAAGAAAAAGAAAATCCAGGAAAAAATGGGGCATCCCGGCGAACCATAAAAAGATTGGGTTCGGACAAAAATTAGGGATGAAAAAAAAAAGAAAAGATGTAAACCCGCAAAGTTGAAAACCTGAAAAGGCGAATTTGGCAAAAATGGGTATCCCAGTGAATCGAAAACCCGCAAGGGCGATTCAGGCAAAAGTTAGGGATTTGAAAGGTAAATGACTGCGGTCTGTGTATTGATCTTTTGAATACAGTGGATTCTGGGAGAACCCGAGGGTCAATCAATCAAGTCATTCTCTTCGGAAGATGAATCATCAGGAGAAGCATGGAAATCATGCGAGCCATAGATGAATCGACACATGGTGGTTGTCCGTACCACATTGCCGACATTTTGTATATTTTCTTGCAGTTCTGTACTTTTTGCGCAACTTTCTCTTTTCAGGAGTTGCATCTGTTGTAAATCTGCCTATTTACAGGCCATTTATCAATGAAGTATACTATTCAGAAAGCTTTTGTTCTTGTTTTAGCTTTTACTGTTTTGTTTGCAAAAGACGCCTGATGTTCTTGATAAAACTTTCATACATAAACTTGTGGACTTTGCTAATAATCATTAAAACTTTGATTTTCTCGAACGATGTCATGGACAATAACCAAGATAGCTATTGTTGTGCACAAGATACTTAGTTTGTATTTTTTGCAGGGCTCTCATCCTTGAGGTTATTCCAGCGAGTTATCCCCAGCAGCTTATGACTAGTTTCTCCCCAGTAGTCTGAGTTTATGGTTATACCCAGCAGGTAGGCTTGGAATTATCCCCCAGTAGTGGAGCGAGTTTTGAGTTTTGTTTCCCCATAGAGTCTAAATCTTTGACTCCTTTCCCGTCAGAGTTCAAGTCAGGGACTCAATTCCCTAAGTAGAGGCTGATATTGTTGAGTTTGTTGCTCATTTCCCCAAGCAGAGGAAGATGTTGATTCCCTCATTGGTTGATCTCCAGCGGAGTTCTTGTTCGTAGCAGAATGCAGTTGGTCGTTGGTATTTGTCAGAGTAAATTTCCTTCGGGATATTTCCCCAACTAATTTTCATCTCCTGCAGATCCCCAGTGAAGTTGCTGGGTTGGTTTTCTTCCCCGCAAAGTGGGATTGACCCAAAGATTGTTATTCTCCATCCTCAGCAGAGAGAGTTTGAGGATATCTTCCCAGTAAATCTTATTCATTATCCCTAGCAGAGCGGATTTAAATCTCTAGTAGAGTGGAATCCCCGGCAGAATGGAGTAATTCCCCGTAGTTTGCTTTACTCCCCGGTAGAGTCATATTCTGAAAGGCCATCCAGGGTTGATTTCCCCAGTAGAATGGATTTGTTCTCCCCAGCCAAGTTGTTCATTCCCCAGAAGGGTTGTATTCTGGTAGGCCATCCAGGGCCGCTTTCCTCAGTAGAGTTGATTTTGATCCCCAGTGGAGTGGCTTTTGTTCTCAGCAGAGCAGTTTTACCCAGGAGAGTTCTTTTCCAGGAAGTTATCCAAGGCTTGTTTTCTCAGCAAAAGTCCAATAGTACTTGGCGCATCCGGTCATCCCCAGCGGAGTTGGCTATGTCTCTTCAGCATTTATTTTTCTGGAGCGGTTCCTTTGCATTTTGCATTGTGCATATCATCCTCCCAAATGCAAAGCATTTCCATTTCGTATAGAGCATTACGCCATATTCAAACATGTGCATTTGAAACATAAGCCAGGTTGTTACCTCTTGTTTCCGATTGTATCTTCAGCGGTTTATGATGCGTTCATCTTGCCAATAGTATTTCTTGAGCCCGTGCGATATCCGGACCCTGGCAAATATCGGTGTTTTTCTTGAGCCTGTATGGTATCCAGACCACCAGCAAGATCATTGACCGATGTGTTCATCTTATCATTCTCCCTAACAAAGTTTACTTATTCAAGTTCATATTTCCCCAAAGGATTTCTTCACCCGGATGGTGAATCGACGGATGTTCTTCTCAACTTCGTGTTGAGCCGGCCTTCGGATTCAACGCCTGTTTGTTTAACAGATGCCTGACAGCGAGGTCAGATGTTCTTCTCAACTTCGGGTTGAGCCGACCTTCGGGTTCGATGCCTGTTTGTTTAACAGATGCCTATCGGCAAGGTCATATGTTCTTCTCAACTTTGGGTTGAGCCGACCTTCGGGTTCGATGCATGTTTGTTTAACAGATGCCTGACAGTGAGGTCAGATGTTCTTCTCAACTTCAGGTTGAGCCGACCTTCAGGTTCGATGCCTGTTTGTTTAACAAATGCTTGACGGTGAGGTCAGATGTTCTTCTCAACTTCGTGTTAAGCCGACCTTCGGGTTCGATGCCTGTTTGTTTAACAGATGCTTGACGGCGAGTCCAGATGTTAATCTCAACTTCGTGTTGAGCCAGCCTTCGGGTTCAATGCCTTTTTGATTAACAAATGCCTGACGGCGAGGTAAAATGTTCTTCTCAACTTCGTGTTGAGCCAGCCTTCGGGTTCGATGCCTGTTTGTTTAACAGATGCCTGACGGCAAGGTCAAATGTTCTTCTCAACTTCGTGTTGAGCCGACCTTCGGGTTCGATGCCTGTTTGTTTAACAGATGCCTGACGGCGAGGTCAGATGTTCTTTTCAACTTGGGGTTAAGCCGACGTTCGGGTTCGATGCCTATTTGTTTAACAAATGTCTGACGGCAAGGTCAGATGTTCTTCTCAACTTCAGGTTGAGCCGGCCTTTGGGTTCGATGCCTGTTTGTTTAATAGATGTCTGACGGCGAGATCAGATGTTCTTCTCAACTTCGGGTTGAGCCGGCCTTCGGGTTCGATGCCTGTTTTTTTAACAGATGCCTGACAGTGAGGTCAGATGTTCTTCTCAACTTCGGGTTGAGTTGGCCTTTGGGTTCGATGCCTGTTTGTTTAACAGATGCCTGACAGCGAGGTCATATGTTCTTGCCAACTTCGGGTTGAGCTGGCCTTCGAGTTCGATGCCTGTTTGTTTAACAGACGCCTGACGGCGAGGTCAGATGTTCTTGCCAACTTAGTGTCGCTGACTGCATGTTAGAAAATGTTTCTTCTGACTGCATGTCAATGCTTTCTGATTGGTAATGAGTCAACTCATTATCCCTGCAGTTATCAGTTACAATTTCTTCAATGATTCTATTTCCACTCCGGTGGACCATTCTACAGGTTAATATTTTGCGGTTGGAAAATTTCGGGTTCTGTTCTATTCAACCACCTTTTACCTTGAATGTTTGAAAGTCATTCGCTTTTCATCCCTTCAGGTCCAAGTTGTTTGAATAGCGGCAGCTATTGTACCCAAAAATTGGCCAACCATTTCTTGTAATTGGCTTGTGTTTCATTTCATTTTCGCATTTCTTCATATCATAGCATTTGTTCTTGAGGCATGGGATCAAGGTATTTCTGTGGCTCAGGGTTCTATTTCGGGTGCAAGAGTCTAAACAGCGAGCATCAGAGGCTCCGGCATTTATTTTTCCCAGCGATCGAGCAGTCGATTTTATTTTATTCAATAGGATAATTTTCAAATCATGAGACAGATCATAGGTTATCTCAGGCATTTTCACAGTTATAATATGCAAAGGCTAGTTTCAGAGGCTTGGCAGAACTTAGAACAGGTAAAAGCGGGCAAATATGCAGATTCCCTCCAAAAGGCGCCAAAATTCAAAATTTCAAGGCGTTAACCGATTAACCAAAATGGTTAACCGGTTAACCATAGTAATTTTTGCCCTGTACGTGAGCTTTCAAGGCTGCCACTTTTTGGGGTCCAGTTTGATCACTTGTGAATTTGATTTTACACCAGAAGAAGGATCTAGAATCACTCTAATTTGGATTAACTTTCAAAATTCATTCAATTTCCCTCCCACTTTTCATTCCTAATCCCATTCCAATTTTCATAACCTCACTCCAAACCACATTTTGATCCCAAACCTAGAGCATATTTAAGTGAATTTGCTCCAAACCTCACACAATAATCCTCACAATTACAATTCATTTTCAGATTTCACTCTCACTCTTGGAATTTTCTCTCCATTTTTTCTCTCCAAAACCTCCATTAGAGCTCTCACTTGAGTTCCTTGATTCTTGATTGGAATCATAGAATTCTATAGCTAAACCTTCATCATTCATCTCCATTATTTTCAATTCACTATTCAATTTTCGTTTGGATTTGGATCTGAATTTGGAAGCTAATTTGGAAGTGATTATTTGGATCGTTTTTGCTTGATCTTGCTTGCTACAACAAGAAATCTCTTGGATCTTGAAGAATCTCTGGGTTTCTTGCTTAGATCTACTCATATCAAGTGAATCAACACTCACCAAAGCAATCTCCGCTTTGTAGGTTGGCAATTCTAGATCTAATTCTGTTTCGAGCTTATTTGGATAATCACAAATCTAGATCTATGGCTTTTGATACTTTTTTATCCATTTTGTTGATTTCGATCTTGGTGATTCATGATTTTGATGTTTCCTTGTGTTTGCTTGATGTTTGATTACTGATTTTTGGTGTTAAATTCGTGCATAATTGATTACATGATATTTGGATTATTGCACATTAGATTAATTGCTGGAAATGCTTTTGGATTGCTGTTTTTCTGCTTCTGGTGCAGTGCTAACCGATTAACCAGATGCAGTGCAAACTGGTTAACCGATTAACCAGTGCATTTTCCAAACATTTTCAAGTGGTTAACCAATAGTGTTAACCGATTAACACTGAACCAGAATGCAACTTTTATTTGTTTTCAAGCATGTTTGGATTTCTTTCCACATGTAACCTTCATGAATTGATGTGATGCATTTATGTGGATCGTTTTGACATGTTTCCTCATTCTTGGATGTATATCTTTATGCCACAAGTATTCTTTGAATCATGTTTTCCACTTGTTCAAAGTGTGAGATAATTGTTTGAACTTTGGTTCTTCAATGTGACATGATCATTCTTGTGCTTGCTTGATGTTTTGGCTCTGAATTTGGATCATTCCATTTGTGATTCACTTCTGCCCCATGTGGTTTGGCGTTTATTCATGATGACTTGGTGCTTATGTTTGCACTTTGAGTTTGTCATGAACATTGGTGATTATTTTGCATTGATCATTTGCATTGCTTGGCTTGATCTCAAGGAATTGTATGGTTGAGATGTGCTTGTGGTGGTTGTTGCCCCACACTTTTTTCCTCCCTCTTTTATTTGTGTGTGCATATTAGGATATCACATCTTTTTTGCTTTGATGATTGATGGTTGATGGTTGTAGGAGTTTGCTTCTCCCATTTCATCTCATCTTTCTTGTGTTGATTGAGTCTTCTTGCATTTGTGTTTGCATTTCATGTTTGCATCTCTTATTGCATTGACTTGTTTAAGTCACTTTCATCTCATTTTCTTTTCATATGTGATTGAATTGCTATGTGTTTACTTGGTCTTTTGCCATGATCCTTTAGAATTCCTAGTCCCTCTATTTAAGATGGGAGTAGGAGAGACATTAGGTGTTCCATCTTTTGCATGATAACATTAGGATAGATTTCTCCTTTCAATCCCAACTTTAGGAGCATTTTGCATGATAACATTAGGGTTGATTAGTTTCCCCTTAGAGTTTGTGTCTTATCTTCTCATCTCCTAACTTTTATAAGACACTTAATAAAGGATAATAAATGTTGTACGTTACGAGCCTTAAGTACTTGAGGAATGATGGTTGGGGGGCCTCCTCTCACACTGTCTAGAGTGTTTAGCGTATGCCCTTTGGGCGATATACGACGCATTCACTCTCAAGTCATAGTCTTTAGTGCAACATGAGTTAAAAACTTAACTCAATTCACTTCTTCATAAAAAACACAAAACAAAACATCAAACCTTTTTATCCTTCGGGATTGTTTGCAAATCATTTTCAGAAAGAGTGTGTTAAGTCTTGGTTCTACCGCAAACAGGCATTGTCCCTAACTACTAGAACGAAGGTTTAACCCTACTCATTAAAACACTTGAACCAATTTGTGGTCGTGTCAGCCCGAACTATGTTTACTCTGATTTCTCATACCAGATGAGGATACGTAGGTACAAGACTACGATGTCTTGGCGAGCAACCTTCCCCACCTTCACCCGTAGTTTTCCGAGCTACGTTGACTCTGACTTTCCCATTGTTCGAGGGAATACATAGGCATAGAGCGGCGATGCTCTATCGAGTCTCTTTTCTTTTCTTTTGTCCCTGTGTGCCAGCCTTTAGATAGTTAACACCCTTTTAGATAGACAACAAGCGTGGATCCCGTTGAGTACAACAGACGTGAGGGGTGCTTATACATTCCCCTTGCGTAAGCGACTCCCGAACCCAAGATTTGGTTGCGATGACTTGTCTTTTCCCTTTTTCGTAGGTTTTCTCTGATCGTTTCCTTTCTCTCTGTTTGGGATAAATAAAGAACAGTGGCGACTCTTCTGTCTTTGCCGACCCATTTTCGCAGTAGCGACAACTACTAGATTCTCAATTTTATCACTATTTCAAGCATCACTCTAGGGTTTTATTATTGATTAGAGGCATACCGAGTACATCTGAAGTCCTACTTCGAAATAGTCTCTGTTTGCGCATTATATTTGGTACTTAGATGTTATAAAGTTTTAAAAGGATGCTTAAGTGGTTACCTTGAAGCTGAGAAACTTGTTTTGATGCTTTAAATCTCTTATGTTAAGTGTGACATGTTGTTGATGACACGAGGCCTGCTTAGGGTTTAACATCTTTGCTTACAACCTAATATTGATGGAGGAGTCTTCAATCCTATGTTGCATGTTTGGCTTTGTGTCAATCCAATTGATGCTTTGGCTTCATTTGTTGCCATTTTACCACTGCGTCTTACTTTGTGGTGAACGAAGAGTCACTCAGCCTTGCCTTTTGGTTGAGATCACGACATCGTTCCTGTGGTTGAGAACGAAGAGTCACTCAGTTTTGTTCCTTAGCTGAGATCACGACATCGTTCTGTTGATAATTGTTTAATGTAATGTTTATTTGTGTGTGTTCACTTGATCTTCCAGGATTCCTAGCTCGATTTAATTTCTGACTAAGCTCAAAGTAGGCGATACATCAGGTTTCCAATCCTTTATGTGGCAACATTAGAAGTTGGCTTCCCCTAATTGTTTTCTTTCCCACCTTTACACTCTTTTGTACGCAAACTCAAACCTCGATTCACATCGAGTATTTTCTCATACTAAATCAATATATTTAACTATACTTAAACACAATTTCAATAAAGATGTAAAGGGAGTTGGAATGGAGTCTTCGATTCTTCTCCTCAATTGTTTGAGCCCGAGGAGCCTTTCTTAAGTCTGAACAAATTGTCCTCTCTAAAAGATTCATAATGTGAAATGAAATCAAAACTTATTTTCCTAATACTTAGATGAAAAAGAGAGAGAGAGTCAAGTCTTTGACTCATTCTCCCGATTACTTGGGCCCGAGGACCCTTTCTTAAGCCTTGAGTAATCGTCATCCGAGTTAACACGCTTTAACTATATCAAAACTCTTTCATAATATAAGATGAAAAAGAGAGAGAGTCAAGCCTTTGCCTCATTATCCTGATCACTTGGGCCTGAGGAGCCTTTCTTAAACTTCAAGTAATCCTCATCTGTTTAAAATACTTTAACTATATTCCATTGTTCAAAATGCTTTCTAAACACAACCTCTTTTCGAGATGGAAAAGAGAGAGAGAGTCAAGTCTTTGACTCACTCTCCCGATTACTTGGGCTCGAGGAGCCTTTCTTAAGCTTCGAGTAATCGTCGTCCGATTAACTTACTCGACCCCCATCAAAATCCTTTTGCAATTAAGGCTGAAAAAGAGAGAGACTCAAGCCTTTGACTCACTTTCCCGATTACTTAGGCCCGAGAAGCCTTTCTTAAGCTTCAGGTAATCGTCACCTCTAGCAAAACATCCAATACATCAAACTCACTTTTCTCTCCCCCATGCGATCAAAAATTCCCAAGACACTAATTCCTCGCCCTCATGCGATCCACAACTCAAATAACTTTCCCAAAGAACATTGTTTAGTCCCTTCTTCCGTGCATATGAACTAGTGCTTCAGCCTCCCCTAGCGAGCAGACAAGCCAATGTTTAGCCGTTAGAATGCGACCTAAACACTCGTTCACTTCAATCACAAACCAACCAACCGTAGTCTTCCAAATTACAAACGCTCTGGTTTCTCATTTATCGATTAGAATATGTAGGCATAGGATTGCGAGATCCTAGTGAGCTACCTTTTCTTTTTTCTACATTCCCTCCATCTTTCGTTTTCCCCTAACCTTCAACCGTAGTCCCACAAACTATGATGCTCTGACTTTCCCATTGCATGAGGGAGTATGTAGGCACAAGGGCCCCAATCCTTGGCGAGCACCCTAATATAAAACCACCCTTTTTGCCTTAGTAAGTAAATTCCCTTAGAATTCTCTCACGAATCAAATCAAGAGGTTCTCATTGAGTACAACAGACGTAGAGGGTGCTAATACCTTCCCTTTACGTAATTGACTCCCGAACCTAGAATTGGGTTGCGATGACCATGTTCTTATCTCTTTAAAGGTTTTATCAATATTTTCCTATTCCTTCCTTGGAATGAATAAAGTTCGGTGGTGACTTTGTTCGAACGTTTTTTTCGCGTCCATCGCGAGGATCGTATTTTTTGAGGTATGACACTTTGCCAGTCCTGAAAGAGGGAGCATCTTGCAGTAATAGATGATAAGTAGGGTTTAAGAAATATTCCTCCTACGAAAGGCAGGGAGGACTCAAGCCGTATATAGTAAGATATTCCTTCCATAAAAGGTAGTAAGGACTCAAGGGATATAATGAAATAAATCTCACCAAAGGTAGAGATCTCATCAAATCAAAGAGTGGAATATTCCTCCTATAAAAGGTAGAGAGGACCCCAAAACAAAAGGTTTGGAGAAAGGTTCCTTACGCGAAAGGCAAAAAGGATTCCAAAAAAAAGGGCTTGGAGAAAAGATAAATTCCTTCTATATCATATAGAGGAACCCCTTTATAGGTAACACGATCGAATAAATTTCTGCAAAAATAGAAAAGACTCCTGAACAAAAGGTTAGGAGATAACATCTCCTACGAAAGGTAGTGAGGACTCTAGTGTTAGACTATGGCACAGATCTAGAAGGGGGGTTCAATAGATCCCAATTAAAAATTTGAGTCGGCGCTACCAATTAAAAAAATTGGTTTTGAAAAATTGTTTTAAGTGCGGAAGTGGCCGAGGAAAATATAGTCTAAAACGAACGATTATTGGAAAATCGGATATGCGTTAAGCCTTTGGATTAATGACAATATGGAAAAGAGAATCACAACACTAATCACACTTATCAATGATCTAATTCACTTGTTAGGATTCCTAGTTCCAATGATTAATAGAGCAAACCAAAACTAGATACACAAGTAAGATAATTTTGGTTTAGGCAATTTGTCAAACACTTCGTGTGCAAAAACACTCCAAGTGATATTTATGTTGAGTAAGTGATTCCAACTAGCCTAGTACAATGTCTTATTGTACTTTGGATTCAAAAACAAAGTTTTAACCTCTTACTCAATTGATATCACAGTATGACAATAGTGCTTATACAAAAATCACTTATTTTTAAGCTAAAACGAAAATGCTGAAAAATAGAGAAGACGAGTATTTGGTGAGGCAGTTCCCCCGTCGTCCTCGCTTCGGGGTACGTCTGCCCTCAATTCTAAAACTAGAATTGAGATAGATTTAATAGATATCACCTGTTGAATGTAACAGTTTATACAAGGATTGAACAACAAATATACAACAGAATTCTTAATAGGTTGAATGTTGCTTCCACTCCTTGCCCCTTGATTCAAGATGAATCAAGTCCTCCGATCGTTGTTGATAGACCTCCGATTCCAGCCACTTTATTGAATAACCCTTAGTTGTTCAAACCTTCGGCTCCGGCAGATCTCAACTGCAACGAATCGAACCCGAGATCTTCCCCTCAATATCACTGAATCCGCTACTAGACTGTTGAAGAACACCTCTTCACAATCACCTTCGCTCAGTTGACCCTTGATGAAGAATCTCGTCCAAAAACCCCCCAAAATTCAAACCAATCTTGGAGGATAAAACCCTAACGGTTTTATTCAAGAAAGAACCTGTCATAAGCTTCAACCCTAACTAGATTACCCAATCTAAGCTTCGAACCTTATCACCTTTAATCACTCACAATGCACTTTAAAAATGGCTGTGTGTAATTGATGTGTTGTGAGATGTTGAAGATGAAGATGATGAATCTTGGACACCTATTTCACTCTTTCTTATTCTTGAACACATGAATCAGTTTTTATCAAATGTTAAAATGACATAAGTGGTTGAACTTGTATATATAGTACCAGACCAACCAAAGACATAACCGTTTTTCAAATAATAGAGGGAATCACTTAAAAACTGCATTTCCGCGCGAACGGTCGACCGCAGCAGGTCTGTGCATCGACGCATAGCCTGTGCTTTTGGAAATCTGCAAAAACTTATCAGTATGCGTCGACCATACAGTCGGCGTGCGCTGACCCGTTGAAAAGTATTTCCTTCATGCGCCGACCCTATGGTCGACTCAACCCTTCATGCGCTGACCAGTGGAAAAAGGCACGGATGCATGCGCCGACCCTATGGTCGACTCATGCCCTGCAAACCTGCAAGAATTGATATACATGTGGTTTTTCATGTCGCTTGTCACGACCATATTTTATCTACACATATTATATTTATTATAACAGTTTTTAGACAAATATAAAAGGATATGGTAGGTGATACGTTGCATTTGTTTGGTAGAGTTGGAATTTACAATTGCCAATTCATCCATGGTTGTAATTCGTCATCATCGAAACCTATATCGAGTGATGTCTTGCAGACTCGTGTGATGTGTGGCTATTTTCCTTCACATTCTCCCCCTTTTGATGATGACAACCTATATACAACCAAAACAACCAAAAACACAACAATATGCAATGTATACACAAGCTCCCCCTTTCTTTTGTAATATGAGGCTGCAAAACAAACAACCATCAACTGTTGTGAACATTCTGGCTTGGCTTTGGTGCTTGCTACATGTTCTTCTCCCCCTTTGACAACATCAAAAAGAGAAAGAGAACTCGTCAATTAACAAAAAAACATACAATAGGTGATAGCTAGTCAATTACCAAACTTCACACATAAGAGTGATAATGAACAAAAAACTGGAATTAATAGATAATGAAGAGAATACATGCAAATGGGTGAATATTCAGACAAACATAACACGGAATAACGGAAAATACACAGTGAAAAAAATATGCAACTATGTAACTAATATACCCGGCCCTGACCTCGGCCCCTCCCCTGGTATGCAACATCTGGATTGCGGTGAGGATCTGTGAAGTCCACAAACGCTTCCACAGACATGTTGAGATGATGGAGAATGTCAGTGATTTCCATGTCTTGCCTTTCATTGGATGCAACAAGAGCTTCAAAGCGGGCATCCATCCTAGTTGAAAATGAATTTAACCTTTCATTTTGAGTACGAAGCTCAGCTCTGATCTGTTCCATTCGCGTATCTTGACTCCTCATGAAGGTCTGTTGATCTAATTGCATGGACTGCAGCATATTAAGTATTTCAGAGTTGTCCGATGGTGGAGGAGGTGATGAGTGCTGAGAAGGTTGATGATCTTGAGGGTAGCCGTGATATGGATCACAGAATCTACCCAGGGTGGTCCAGCCTGTGTACTGCCATTCACCCCATCCCTGATTTGTGCAACCTTCTTCCTGTTCTTCAGATGGAGCTGAATGCTGGAGCCAATCAGTATTTGGAATCTCATGTTGAACCGACGATTGATAATAGTCTTGCGTCTCGCATACGGGTTCTTGTACCTCTTCCGCTGCATTTTCTTCATCATTTTCCTGTTCATCTTGCTCTTCGCTTTCCTGTTCAGAACTGTCATCAGATTTATGAGTCACCCGAGGAATGTTTGCTCGACGAACAAACTTGTATGTTTGTCGTTCATCACACCAAAAATATCCCATCATGGAAAAGGTTTTGGTACTGAATTCTTTGTCAGAGGATACTGAAACACAAGGAAATGATGGGTATACAACATTTGCTGCGGTGAGAACTTCCGAGATAAACGACCCATAAGCTAGAGTAGTGCCTCGACCTGAATCTCTCAGAGAAAAAATCCTGCTTGCAATATAATATGGCCAGTTTATTTTGATCTTATGTTTCAAAATATAGATGAGATGTACCTCAGCTTGTTCGACTCAGGACAAGCCACCTTTTTTCGGTCGTAGGATGCGAGCGACAATCCACTGAAGGATGCGCTCCCCTGTTTGGAGTTTTCCTGCCGTAACCGTTCTAGGAAAGGCATCACTATTGACAATAGCATCTGAATAGGGCATTTTGAGCATGTCATTCAGAGCCCTCTTAAACTCGTATCTCGGCACCGTGCGAGAGTTCGTTACCTCATGAAGAGGTGGTGCATCAGCAGCTACAGTCAAATCAAAATACTTATTCCAGACTTCAGAATTTACGTTTACCAGTTTATTGCCGACGGAGGTGTGGAAATATTGACTTTGAAAGTTGTCACGCAGACTAGTGTAGAACACCCGAACTAAATCCTCACTGTATTTTGTGTTACACTCCAGAAAGTTGAAGAACCCCTGAAACTCCAGCAAAGACATAATTTGGGTAAGATGCATGCGCTTTGTCGTTGCCTTGTAGAATGCATGCTGCGGAACGACTGCTCTTTTGCTGATATTCTTGTTGAAGTTTTCAACCGCAGGTGGAGGAACTAGTGAGACAACGGTAACGGGTACTGAAGCGGATGATGAGGCCCTTGATCTCTTTCCGGTATTTTTGTGAAATAGAGAAGCCATTGATGATGATTTTTGGAGATTTTGTAGTGATTAACTGCAATGCCTTTGGAGAGAGTAGTTGGAGATGAGTGTGAAGAAGATGAGAACTATCCCTTTTTATAGAAGAAGGTTTAGGGTTTTGGAAAGAGGGAGGAGGCAAGGGGATACAATAGATGTCTAGATGCAAGTTACAAAAAAATGCACTTTCAAATCATAGTAATTGTTGACTGCACATTTAATGTAGAAGTGAAGAGATGGAACAGTTTTCAAAAGCAAAAAAAATTTTGGGTTTTTGCGCGAGCCGTCGACCATAACCCCTGCATGCGTCGACGCATACTGTGTGATTTTTGATAATTTTGAAAGTCTACAGCATGCGTCGACCGCTGCCCTGTTTTGGTCGACTTATAGTGATTAAAAACTCAGTTTTTCATTTTATGTCATGTAGAATGCCACACTTGATGCCTATTTACACTTTCACAATATAATTTGCATCCAAAACACATAGTATTTGCAGCAAATGTCATATATATAAATACCATGATAGTCAAACAATATACTAGTTTAAGTCATGAATGTTTAGAGAGAGAGAGAGAGAAGGAGAAATATCACCTCTATACCGACAACACTTGATAACAACATACTTGTGCTTGCAACAAAACTAAACTTGTTAGAAGTACAAGAGTATAGTTGTAAACCGAGTAATACGAAACTAGAAATCATTAAACCCGATCAGAAATGTCGAGAATGCCAAGTTCTCGACGGATATGAAAGAAAGGTTCAGTGGCTAGCGACTTTGTGAAAATGTCCGCTAGTTGATTTTTGGTGTCAACGTGTAACGTCACCTTTCTCTACATGATCCCTCAGAAAATGGTGTCGAATTTCTATATGTTTGGTACGAGAATGTAACACCGGATTTTTGGTAAGGTTTATAGCACTGGTATTGTCACAAAATATTGGAACACGTTCTAGTTTTAAATTGAAGTCCAATAGTTGCTGCTTAAGACATAGGACTTACGCACAACAACTACCGGCGGCTATGTATTCCGCTTCGGCGGTTGACAGAGCAACAAACACTTGTTTCTTGCTGTGCCAACTGACCAAGGAATTTAAAATAAGTGACACGTACCGCTGGTGCTTTTCCTATCCGATTTGCAACCGGCAAAATCGGAATCGGAGAAACCTACCAATGAGCAATCATTACCTTTGGAATACCACAGTCCATACTTCGGAGTACCAGATAGGTATCGAAGTATATGTTTGAAAGATTTTAGGTGGGATTCCTTAGGACATGATTGGTATCTGGCGCACATACACACGCTAAACATAATGTCGGGACGAGAAGCAGTAAGATAGAGAAGAGAGCCAATTATACCTCTATACCTTTTTACCTCAACGTCCTTACCACTTTCATCTTTACTCATATTTACACATGTTGGCATAGGAGTGTCTATGGCTTTTGAATTTGCCATGTCAAATCTCTTGAGAAGCTCCAAACAATATTTTGTTTGGCTCACGAATGTTCCTTCTTTCAGTTGCTTGATTTGCAAACTGAGAAAGTATGTGAGTTCACCCATCATACGCATCTCGAATTCTCCCTGCATAAGCTTAGAAAACTCTCTCACGAGATTCATGTTAGTAGATCCAAATATGATATCGTCAACATAAATTTGTACAAGAATTAAGTGCTTTCCTTGACGTTTAATGAAGAGAATAGTGTCAACCTTTCCTCTTGAGTAACCTTGATCAAGTAAAAATTTACTTAGTCTCTCATACCAAGCTCTAGGAGCTTGTTTGAGACCGTATAAAGCCCTTTTCAGTTTGTAGACATGATCAGGATACTCATGAGACTCAAAACCAGGAGGTTGTGCAACATAGACTTCTTCATTTATGTACCCGTTAAGGAACACACTCTTAACGTCCATTTGAAATAACTTAAAATCCTTCGCACAAGCGAAAGCAAGCAAAAGGCGTATAGCCTCGAGTCGGGCAACCGGCGCATAAGTTTCCTCATAGTCGATGCCTTCCTCTTGGTTATACCCTTGCGCGACTAAACGCGCCTTGTTGTGAGTTATTACTCTGTTTTCCTCCAATTTATTTCTAAACACCCATCGAGTGCCGATTACTCGATGACCTCGCGGAGGAGGGACAAGGTCCCAAACCTCATTTCTAGTTAACTGATTTAGTTCCTCCTGCATTGACAAAAACCAGTGTTCATCGAGTAGGGCTTCCTTAGGGTTTTTAGGTTCCATTTGTGAAACGAACGCGAAGTGATAACAGAAATTACTTAGCTTCGATCGAGTTGTTACACCATTTGTGATGTCTCCGAGAATATTTTCAATTGGATGGTCTTTGTGAGACTTCCAAGCTTGAGGGAGATCATCGTTTGAAGGCGGATGAACTTCCTCGGTTACATCATGATGTACATCTTTATCCTCCTCAACTTTGGCTTCGTGAGGTTGATCAATCCCCGTCTCGCCACCTTTGAGTATGTCTTCCGTAGATGTACCTGCACCATGAACAACACTATCCTTTCCGACATTTCTCGGATAGGACTCATCAAAAGTAATATGCACAGACTCTTCTACAGCAAGCAATTGTTTATTATATATTCTATATGCTTTACTCGATTGAGAGTATCCGAGGAAGATACCTTCATCGACCTTGGAATCGAATTTGCCCAAGTTTTCCTTTCCATTGTTTAATACAAAACATTTGCATCCAAACACATGCAAGTGAGAAACATTTGGCTTTCACCCTTTTAAAAGCTCATACGGTGTTTTATTTAGAATGGGGCGAATAAGCACCCTATTCAAAACATAACACGCCGTACTAATGGCGTCGGCCCAAAAATATTTCGGTAAACCACTTTCGCTAATCATTGTTCTTCCCAATTCTTCTAAAATTTGGTTTTTACGCTCCACAACCCTGTTTTGTTGAGGGGTGCGTGGAGTGGAGAAGTTATGATCTATACCATGGTTACCGCAATATTCTTCAAATAAGTGATTTTCAAACTCACCTCCATGGTCGCTTCTAATTGATACAATGTTTGTATTTAACTTATTTTGGGAAAGTTTAGCAAACCTTTCAAAAGCGGCAAATGTATCACTCTTACTTACTAAAAAGATGGTCCAACAAAACCTAGAAAAGTCGTCCACTATTACGAACCCGTAATAGTTTCCTCCTAGACTTTTAATCCTAGATGGCCCAAACAAGTCCATATGAAGAAGTTCGAGAGGTCTCGTTATTGAAACGATCTTTTTGGATTTAAATGAGATCCTCGTTTGCTTCCCTTTTTGACAAGCATCACAAAGGTGATCCTTGGTGAACTTTATTTTGGGAAGTCCTAAGACTAAGTCTTTTGAGACTACCTTATTTAGTAAGTCAAAGTTAACATGCGCTAAACGCCTATGCCATAGCCATGAGTCTTCACTCATAGTTATGAGGCATTTGTCGCTTGTTAACGATACTTCATTTAAGTCAAGCATATATACGTTGTTTACTCTAAAACCATTAAACATATTCTTCTTATCATTATCGTGCACAATTTTGCAAAAATCTTTTGAAAATGATACATTGTATCCTTTGTCGCATAATTGGCTAATGCTAAGCAGATTATGTTTAAGGCCCTCGACAAGCAACACGTCGAAAATCGTAGTAGAAGAGGGATTACCTACACTACCTTTACCTAGTATTGCTCCGCGGTTGTTATCACCATAAGTTACATACCCTTTCTTCTTAGCCACGAAGTCTATGAATAAGGATATGTCTCCAGACATGTGTCTTGAGCATCCACTGTCGAGAATCCATCTTCTCTCGGTGGTCTCGATACATTTTACCTATCAAAACATAATTAGCAAAAGGAGGTACCCAATGGCATATTGGGTCCTAATATGTTAGCGACAAGATGGTTGCGTTTGGGCAACCATTGATAGATGCCTTTAGGAACCAGAAATCTCCTATATCGGCATTTAGCAATGGAATGGCCTTTCTTGCAACAATATAAGCATGCAAAATCGACTTTAGAATCACTTTTACTTGCTTGATCCCTAATTACATATGCATATTTTTGATATGGATTTATCATACTTTTTCTAAAATCCTTTCTATCAATAGCAAATGTAATTTTAGGCTCAAGTGCCTTGTTTAATTTGGCCTTAAGGTTTCTAACTTCACCTTGCCAAATATGACAAGTATCACATCTAAATTCGAAAGGATTTCTATGGTCCTCACAATCCGATTTATTACCTTCCACAATTGAAGCCTTAAGGTCCTCTAGTTTCTTTTTGGACTCATTAACTTTGTGCTCTAAGTAAGTAAAAATTCTTTTATTAGAGGCAAGTCTCTTAAAGGCTTCAGTTACTTCATTGTGTAAAGCATTAAATGCGGTTTGTAATTCTGAATGCGACATATCTGAGGACTTCTCATATTTAGAGTGACATACCTGTTTTTTTTTATTTTTCTGATGAGCGGAAAGGCATAGATTCACAGACTCTTCTTCATCACTAAAGCTTTCATCAGAGGAGGAAGAGTCGCTATCGCTTTCCCAAGCTATGTACGCTCTCCTTGGCTTTGATGATTTCTTGTATGACTTTGATGATTCCTTTTCCTTTGCCTTTTTGTTCATCAGACAGTCCGGTTTGTAGTGACCGGGCTTCCCACACTTGTAGCACGTCCCTCTAGTCTTTTATCTTTTGAGTCATCATCTTTGGAGTACCTCGATTGTTTACGGAAGTTTACCAAGTTCTTCTCGGAATGTTGGATGCCGTTCTTTCTCACGTAACGGTTGTACCGTTTAACGAACAGCCCCATATCTTCACTCTTGTCCTCTTCTTCTTCGTCGCTTGAGGAATAATCACTTTGCTCTTTTGCTTGAGACTTCGAGGAGGAAGTCTTGAGAGCTATCGATTTCTTTTCACTCACCTTCGTTTTGTCTTTCTTTTCCATCTTTTCGCGTTGGTCTAGACTCAAGAGTACCTGTTCATGCTCTTGTAGTTTACCAAACAATATTGTCAAGTCTAATAAGGTAAGATCATGTGCTTCTTTGATGGCGGTCACTTTTGGCTGCCATTCCCTGTTAAGACATCTCAAGATCTTATTAGTAGCAACATCATTGGAAACTGGCCTACCTAATGAATGTAAACGATTGATGAGATGAGTAAATCTCTTTTGCATGTCAGCAATGGTTTCCCCTTGCTCCATGAAAAAGAGATCAAACTCTTGTGTTAATGTGTTGATTCTAGCTAACTTAACATCGTTCATCCCCTCATGGGCGATTTGTAGTGAATCCCACATGGCCTTAGCAGTAGGACAATGGGATACACGATAGTATTCATCTACACCTAATGAGGAGATTAAGATATTTTTGGCTTTCCAATCATAATTGTATTTTTTTCTCATCGTCATCGGTCCATTGTGCTTCGGGCTTTGGCACAACTACATTATCCGCATTGGTCATAGTAATTTCTATTGGACCATTGAGGATAACATTCCATATTTTTTTGTCTATGGAGTTTATGTGCACCCGCATACAGTCTTTCCAATAACTATAATTTTCACCGTTGAAAACGGGAGCTCTATTGTATGCCCCTTTTGGTTCGTTAGCCATTTTCTATCAACGTTGTATTTGAAGCACCGAGTAACCGGAGCTCTGGATACCACTTGTTAGACTATGGCACGGATCTAGAAGGGGGGGTTGAATAGATCCCAATTAAAAATTTGAGTCGGCGCTACCAATTAAAAAAATTGGTTTTGAAAAATTGTTTTAAGTGCGGAAGCGGCAGAGGAAAATATAGTCTAATACGAACGGTTATTGGAAAACCGGATATGCGTTAAGCCTTTGGATTAATGACAATATGGAAAAGATAATCACAACACTAATCACACTTATCAATGATCTAATTCACTTGTTAGGATTCCTAGTTCCAATGATTTAAAGATCAAACCAAAACTAGATACACAAGTAAGATAATTTTGGTTTAGGCATTTTTCAAACACTTGGTGTGCAAAAACACTCCAAATGATATTTATGTTTAGTAAGTGATTCCAACTAGCCTAGTACAATATCTTATTGTACTTTGGATTCAAAAACAGAGTTTTAACCTCTTACTCAATTGATATCACAATATGACAATAGTGCTTATACAAAAATCACTTATTTTTAAGCTAAAACGAAAATGCTGAAAAATAGAGAAGACAAGTATTTGGTGAGGCAATTCCCCCGTCGTCCTCGCTTCGGGGTACGTCTGCCCACAATTCTAAAACTAGAATTGAGATAGATTTAATAGATATCACCTTTTGAATGTAACAGTTTATACAAGGATTGAACAACAAATATACAACAGAATTCTCAATACGTTGAATGTTGCTTCCACTCCTTGCCCCTTGATTCAAGATGAATCAAGTCCTCCGATCGTTGTTGATAAACCTCTGATTCCAGCCACCTTATTGAATAACCCTTAGTTGTTTAAACCTTCGGCTCTGGCTGATCTCAACTGCAACGAATCGAACCCGAGATCTTCCCCTCGAACACCTCTTCACAATCACCTTCGCTCAGTTGACCCTTGATGAAGAATCTTGTCCAAAAAACCCCAAAATTCAAACCAATCTTGGAGGATAAAACCCTAACGGTTTTATTCAAGAAAGAACCTGTCACAAGCTTCAACCCGAACTAGATTACCCAATCTAAGCTTCGAAACTTATCACCTTTAATCACTCACAATGCACTTCAAAAATGACTGTGTGTAATTGATGTGTTGTGAGATGTTGAAGATGAAGATGATGGATCTTGGACACCTATTTCACTCTTTCTTATTCTTGAACACATGAATCACTTTTTATCAAATGTTAAAATGACATAAGTGGTTGAACTTGTATATATAGTACCAGACCAACCAAAGACATAACCATTTTTCAAATAATAGAGGGAATCGCTTAAAAACTGCTCTGCGCGAACGGTCGACCGCAGCAGGTCTGTGCGTCGACGCATAGCATGTGCTTTTGGAAATCTGCAAAAATGTATCAGTATGCGTCGACCATACAGTCGGCGTGCGCTGACCCGTTGAAAAGTATTTCCTTCATGCACCGATCCTATGGTCGACTCAACCCTTCATGCGCTGACCAGTGGAAAAAGGCATTGATGCATGCGCCGACCCTATGGTCGACTCATGCCCTGCAAACCTGCAAATATTGATATACTTGTGGTTTTTCATGTCTCTTGTCACGACCACATTTTATCTACACATATTATATTTATTATAACAGTTTTTAGACAAATATAAAAGGATATTGTAGGTGATACGTTGCATTTGTTTGGTAGAGTTGGAATTTACAATTGCCAATTCATCCATGGTTGTAATTCGTCATCATCGAAACCTATATCGAGTGATGTCTTGCAGACTCGTGTGATGTATGGCGATTTTCCTTCACATCTAAAATGAAAGGCTCGGAGATAACTTCCTTCTATGAAAGGTAGAAAGATCCCTATAACAAAAGGTTTGGAGAAAACAGTCCTACTATAACCAGTAGAGGATATTCTGTTGAGGAAGAAACGATTGTGGAAATTTCTACAATAAGCAGAAAAGACTCCTAAGCAAAGGCCAGGAGAAAAATCCTGCTACGAAAGGTAGTGAAGACTCCAAAACAAAAGGTTCGGAGACAGAAATTTATTCTACGAAAGGTAGAGAAAGACACCAGAACAAAAGGTTCGGGGAAGAAAATTTCTTCTGCGAAAGTTAGAGAGGACTCTAGAACGAAAGGTTCGAGGAAACGAATTTCATCTACGAAAGGTAGAGAAAGAAACCAGAACAAAAGGTCCAAATGAAAAGGTCTACAAAAGGTAGGATATTCTGCGGTGGGAAAAACGTAATACACAAAGATGAACTGCTGAGGATAATGTGCAAAAGGCACAAGCCAAAAATCTTACGACGGCGGTATGAACAAAACTCACAAAAGGTAAGTTGAGGGCGATAGCCACCCCTATATAAAGTATCAGAATACCCTCAACAAAAATGACATTCCTTGTGTAGTGATTGTCCAGTTCTTGGTCACATAGGCATAAAACGTTCAGCTTGATCGAAGATGCCCATAATAAAGTCTTGTCGCGTGTAAAAGACAGCGAAGTGATTGCGACTTTCCATATTTGTCGGATTCCTACTGCAAGTATACAATCTATCGCGTAGTTTTAAAATATTGTCGAACCCACAAGGACTAATAATCAACCTAGAGTGATCAGTTATTGTGGTGCAAAGCTAAGACTTCATTTTTTTGCGGTAAAAATACTTAATTAAAACGAGATTTGAACAAGAATAAGAAATGGGTCCGAAAAATGATCCACGTGCTCCTAAGGAACTCTGCATATCCTAGGTGTTAACAAAGGACTCAAAGTTATTCTGTAGGAAAACTGGTTTAAAGATTCGATCTCACACTCTCGCGCTATTGACCCAACCACACCTGATGACCCCAAGATTTTGCTCTCGCTCGCTCGGTAGTTAAAAGGCACGCTTTGAAAACTAGTAAGGCCTAACGGAAACCTGAAGTGCTCTCACTACATTCAGACTCAGTACTCGGTGTCTACTATCTGACAATCACCTCAAACTACCGCTCTGTCGGACACGTCTTGGTGTGTTTCTCACTCTCGTGACAAAACATTGTTAACCAACCTCTAGCTCTCACGACAAGACTGGCTAAATTCTGGTTAGACACCAGAACCGAAATCATAAAATAACTAAGTTGAACACCGATGGTTCCTACAAAGTCCCGTCGGGTGACGGTACTCAAACTACGGACTTTGACTAAACTACTCAAACATGTTCATCTCTAAACTTAAGACATTTATCATGCTGCAAACTAGAATATACATATATGCGATTAATACGAAAGTAAAGTAATGTTGTAAAAACAAAATTATAAATAACCTGAAATAAATTGAAATGAAATAACTTCAAATGTATTACAATGTTGATCCAAGTGTGAAAACAACAATTACAAGAAAGTAAAAGTACAACGGGCAGTAATCACTCAGTGTGAGGAATTTCTGCTTTGGTTAGTGAATATGTAAGGGAGGTCTAGAAGAATTTCGACAGCGCTTCCGCACGGGTTCCTTGGATGCTTAACTCTTACCTACCAACCTCTATTTATAGAGAGGGGTGGTTCCTAAATAATAGGAGTTGAAAACTGCCTCAGAACTGCCCAACTATTTTGAAAAACTGCTCTCGCGGTAAATGGTGACCGCCATTAGCTTCAAATTAGGATTCCCTTCTTTTCTTCAATGGCGAACGACTTCCTTAGGTAATGGCGAGCGCCATTTTCCTGAGGAGGCCAGAATGTTTCTTTTTGAGGGGCTTTCTCTACCGCTTAGCTTGTGTTTCGATCCTTTTCTTCTATGTTGCTGATTTAACACTTGTCAAGTAAAAACAGAGGAAAACATAAGTAATCAACAGCTAAAACAATAATGACTCGATAAAATAACAAATAAAGATGCACGAAATGAATCAAAAAATGAGATACAAAGTCGAGTCATCAAACTCCCCATACTAAAATCTTTGCTTGCCCTCAAGCAATCGACCAATATGGTAAACAGAAAGTAAGCATGGTCGGAAAGATTGGCATAACAAAACTCTGATCATACACAGATGCTAGGCTAAAGTTCGATCGATAGGTACTAAATAATGAAAATAAGGATATTATACTGACACATCTCCACATTTGCGGACAAACACTCCCCTTCTATGCAATACCAATTCAAATCACGAAATTATGACCAAAACTATATCCTTTATCCTATTTCACCTCTTTTTCATTTTCGCGCAATCACATTAAGCCTGTTATCCCTTGCACTCACATGGTAAGTGAACCTGTTTGTGTTATATGATCTCGATATTCAGAAATTTTTCTCTTTTTGCATATTACGTTTTCTTTTGCTCACGAATTTCAAGAGTCCGAATCTTTAGGTTAAATGGCTGGGTGAGGACCATCTAACTTAGGGGGTCATATCTTTCATTCGTTTTCTATAAAAATCACATTATTCAAAATTTTGAGATGAACGCATATTTGCATCGGTTTGTTACTTAGTCGTACACAAGGATGGTGTTGATGATCACACTAAAATTCACCGTATTTCTGACTCCGATTTCGCATGCATTCTTAGCTTTTATTGTTGTTTTTCTTTTTTATTGCTTTGTTTTCTTATGTTTTCAGGTTTTTATAATAATCGGAGCTTGAATCGGGAAAAGGAGCGAAAAAGGAGTGAAAACGGACGAAAACCTAGAAATTCAGCATTTTGCACTTGCGGCACCCACCGTGGCGGGCGCCATGGGGTTAGCCATGACGTGGCCACGTCTCAAGACCACTCCTCAACCTCCAAGACCCATGATCCCCACTCCATCATCCCCTGTAGGGACCATGGCGGGCGCCATGACCTTGTGGCGGGCGCCACAAGGCAAAATTTCATAACCTCCACTTTTTAGTGGAGGGGCGTCCCGGTCATTTCATGCTTTCAGTTTTTACTATAAATAGGACCTTAGATTTTCGTTTTTCTCCATCCAGAATTAGAATTCTCTAGGCATATATCAGTTATAAAGCAGTTGCCATTCCACATCGGGGTGCCTCTGCAATCGAGTGATCGAGTCTGTAATCTGTCTGTGGTTCGAGTTTTGGAGCACTCTGGAGGAAGTTAATCCTGCCGCCATTTTAATTCCAGTTAGTATTTTATTTTTCCGCATTGCTTTACTTTTATTTATTTTCTCGCACTTTACTTTGTTTATTTCCCGCACTCGCACATTTACTTTGTTTATTTCCCGCACTCGCACATTTACTTTGTTTATTTCCCGCACTCGCTTTAGATTACTCATATGAAAAACTATAAAAAGAATATTTACTTTATCATGTCTAACTAATCCCATAAAGGTTAGAATGTAAGGATCGTAATTAAACCAGTAATCAGTATAATTGTTCGTGGAAACACCTAAGGGCTATTTTATCTTTCAATTCAAGTAATTGTTTTTAACTATTTCAAAAACAGCCAAAAGCGCTTTGTATAGTTCATTAGGAGTTTCTAGATTAAAAAGAAAAGAGATTTTAAAACGATTTTCGGACGCGTTATGAGATTTAGAGTCTGGTTCATAAGAACCTCTTTTTGCTAAGAAGTCCAGGTTAAAATACTTTTCAACTTTGTTAAGAAACTATATTTCTTAAAAATAGGTTTACTACTCTAACGCAGTACGCACCTTTTTATCCGTGACAATAGGAGGGGTTGATTAGAGAGTACAACTCGGTTCTGAATACGCGAAAGCGACAGTTCCTGTTAAATTAGTTCTTTTCAAAGGAGAAAACATTGCCCATAAGTAGTTCCATTAACAAGTACTGGATTATCATTGATTACGTGAATTACATTCGAGCCTGTCTTTTATTTATTATTTAAAATTATAATTTTATTTACCATTGCACCCTTACTAAAACCCTTAAAAATAGTTGCCTTAGATAAACACCATAACAACAGGTACGATAGATTGACACTTGGTCTCTGTGGATTCGATAATCTTTTATATTACTTTGACGTGATTCGTACACTTGCGAAAAACACGCATCAAGTTTTTGGCGCCGTTGCCGGGGACCAATATCGTCAAATTTCATTACCCTGTAGTTATACCGTTTAGACTAAGGTTGTTACCCACCGGTCAATGCGAAAGACTCGCAGTGCCGGAAGTTTAGTAGACCCTCTAGCTGAACCTGAACGTTACGCTCGCGCACGTTTATTTTTCCATAGGAATAGGAGAGCTATGGCCGAAGATCAAAATCGAAGACCTCTTAAGGACTTCGCCCAACCATCAAACGAGGAACCTAGTTCCAGTATAGTAAACCCCGCTATCCCAGCCAATAATTTTGAACTTAAGCCATCCCTGCTGCAATTAGTGCAACAGAGACAATTCGCAGGTCTCGCTACTGATAACCCGAACCAACATTTAAAAAACTTTCTTCAATTAGCAGACACCTTTAAAACCAATGGAGCTTCTCCTGAGGCAATACGCTTAAGATTATTTCCCTTTTCCCTCAGAGATAAAGCTCTATCATGGTTAGATTCCCTTCCACCCAATTCAATAACAACTTGGGATGACCTTAGAAAAGTTTTCCTTGCTAGATATTTTCCCCCAAGTAAGACCGCTCTTCTTCGAAACCTAATAACTAGATTTACCCAACACCAAGGTGAGTCGTTGTTCGAAGCCTGGGAGAGATATAAAGAACTATTAAGGGCATGCCCACACCATGGCCTAGAGAATTGGCTAATCATCCAAACCTTCTATAATGGACTTCTTTATAACACTAAAATGACCATCGACGCTGCCGCTGGTGGCGCACTGATGAACAAACCTTACCCTGAAGCTAGTGCCCTTATCGAGGATATGGCCCAAAACCATCAATCATGGGGAGTAGAACGAGCGACAGTGGAAAAGAAGGAAGCCCAAGGAGGAATACATGAGCTAAGCTCTATAGACATGATGCAGGCTAAAATGGACGCGTTGGCCCTTAGAGTTGAACATATGTGTACAACTCCGAATACTGTTGCCGCAGTTTCGCCGAATTGTGAGATATGTGGAACGCAAGGACACCAATCCGCCGAATGCAATCTGTTGAATGAAACCAACACTGAGCAAGTGAACTATACCCAAGGGAACCCATTTTCAAACACATATAACCCTGGATGGAGGAATCACCCAAACTTCTCCTACAAAAATAATAACCCTACCCAAAATACCGCACCTCCGAGACAACAAGGTTACCAAGCCCCTAGAACAAATCAACCTATGCAACCTGTACCACCTAGCCCGAGCTTTGAGGAAGTTGTAAAAGATTTTATCGTTGCTCAAAAACAACAAAACAAAGAGTTCATGAACCATAACGTCCATGTTAACGAACTAATTACCAAGTTAGGAACCAAGGTTGATCAAATTATTACTCATAATAAGATGCTTGAAACCCAGATCTCTCAGGTAGCGTTAAACCAAGCCCCACAGACTACACCTGGAGGACAGTTCCCTGGACAACCTCAACAAAACCCGAAAGGGCAAGCTAATGCCATTACTCTACGAAGTGGAACCGCTTATAAGGAACCTTTAAACCCTAGATTAAGTGAGCCCGAAACTTCTGAGAGGAATGAGGAAAAGGAACCAGAGAAGCCTGAAACCCCGGAAAGTCAAGAAAAAGGAGAAGAACCTAAAAATAAAACCTATGTACCGCCACCGCCATACAAACCACCAATACCTTACCCTCAAAGATTAAAGAAAACCCAAATCGATAATCAATATCAAAAATTCGTTAAGGTTATAGAAAAACTTCACGTAGAAATCCCCTTTACAGAAGCCATCACCCAAATACCTTCTTATGCTAAGTTTCTCAAAGACATACTTACAAATAAACGTAGACTCGAAGATCCGAAACCCGTGGAATGTAATTCTATTTCCGAAAATAGGTTAGCAAAGAAAGATAAAGATCCCGGAAATTTTTCCATTCCTTGTGTTTTGGGGAATCATGTCATCGAAAAAGCTTTTCTAGACTTAGGAGCTAGTGTGAGCTTAATGCCTTTAGCAGTTTGTGAGAGATTAAACTTAGGAGAATTACAACCTACTAAGATGTCACTTCAATTAGCCGATAGATCCGTTAAATACCCTATAGGCATACTTGAAGACGTCCCTGTTAGGATAGGTCAGCTGTTTATACCTACTGATTTTGTTGTCATGGACATTAAAGAAGATGACGACATACCAATCCTCCTAGGTAGACCGTTCTTATCGACTGCTGGGGCCGTAATAGATGTTAAAAAGGGAAAACTAACTTTTAAGGTAGGTGGCCAGAAGATAGAATTTATATTGTCAAAATTTCTTATGGCACCTGTGATAGGAGATTCTTGTTATGCCTTAGATATCATCGAAGAATGTATTAGGGAATTAGAACAAGAAGAAGAAACTGAATCTATAAAATTGCCATCAACCCTTATTTTGGAAGATGACAATTATAAAACACCCTACATTGATGATAACCTTCACGAATGTTTATCTCTTACCCCAGATCCTATGCCTTGCCCTATAAAACCGACCGTAAAACTTAAGGAACTGCCTAAAAACCTGAGATATGAATTTCTTGATGAAGATATGAACCGTCCAGTTATAGTCAGTGCTACCTTAAACCAAGAAGAAACCGATCAATTATTAGAAGTTTTACGTAGGTACCCCTCAGCCTTAGGATATAAGATCTCTGATCTAAAAGGAATAAGCCCATCCGTATGCATGCATCGGATTTTGCTTGAAGAAGATTCAAAACCTTCTAGAGAACACCAACGTAGAATAAATCCTATAATGAGTACTGTAGTTAAGACTGAAGTTCTTAAGTTACTAGAGGCAGGTATAATATATCAGATCTCGGACAGTAAATGGGTGAGTCCTGTGCATGTAGTACCTAAAAAGGGAGGCATCACAGTCGTGCAAAACGAGAAGGGCGAACCTGTAGCAAAAAGAACTGATGGAGGTTGGCGTATGTGCATAGATTATAGAAAATTAAATAAAGCAACTAGGAAGGACCATTTCCCATTACCATTCATAGACCAAATGTTGGAGCGCCTAGCCAGACACTCTTACTTTTGTTATTTAGATGGATATTCAGGATTCTTCCAAATACCTATTCACCCCGAAGATCAAGAAAAAACTACCTTTACATGCCCAGTTGGAACCTTTGCCTATAGAAGAATGCCTTTTGGACTTTGTAATGCTCCTGCAACTTTCCAACGCTGCATGATGTCTATCTTTGATGATTATTTGGATGGAATCATGGAAGTATTTATGGACGATTTCTCAGTTTGTGGGTCAGATTTCAAAAATTGTCTTGTCAACCTTGAGAAAATCCTGGAGAGATGTGTGGAGGTAAACCTTGTGCTAAATTGGGAAAAATGTCATTTCATGGTCACCGAAGGGATTGTTTTAGGACATATAGTTTCCGAAAAAGGTATAGAGGTAGATAAAGCAAAAATAGAAGTCATAGAGAATCTAAAACCGCCGAAGACTATCAGGGAGATAAGAAGTTTTCTTGGACATGCCGGATTTTACCGACGTTTTATCAAGGATTTCTCCAAAATAACAAAGCCCTTAACTGGTCTTTTAATGAAAGATGCTGAGTTCATCTTCGATGAAAAATGTACTGAAGCATTTAATCTTCTGAAGCAAGCTCTGATTTCAGCACCTATAATGAAACCCCCTGATTGGTCGGAACCGTTTGAGATAATGTGTGACGCCAGTGATTATGCTGTTGGAGCCGTTCTAGGTCAGAGAAAAGATAAGAAGTTACATGTGATTTATTATGCCAGTAGAACCCTAGACGCTGCACAGCTCAACTACGCAACAACCGAAAAAGAGCTCCTAGCTGTAGTTTTTGCAATAGACAAATTTAGATCTTATCTAGTAGGAGCCAAGATTATAGTTTACACCGACCATGCTGCCATTCGTTACTTACTAAGCAAAAAGGATGCCAAGCCTAGGTTACTTCGATGGATTCTATTATTACAAGAGTTTGATTTGGATATCCGTGACAAGAAAGGCACTGATAATGTGGTAGCTGATCACCTATCTAGGCTAGAATACCTGAAACCTGATCCAGTACCCATAAATGACGATTTTGCCTACGATAGACTGATAGCCCAACTAGAAACCATTGAAGATGATAACCCAGACCCTCATGAGCAATTTCATAAATCCTTAGCTATAAGCAATGTACCTTGGTATGCAGATTTTGTTAATTACCTAGCCGCTGACATCATACCCCCTGATCTAAACTACCACCAGAAGAAGAAGTTCTATAGTGATGTGAGAAACTTCTATTGGGACGATCCATTTCTTTTCAAGAGAGGTAAAGATGGCATTTTCCGCCGTTGTGTTCCAGAAGAAGAGGTAAACAATATAATTGAGCATTGTCACTCTGCACCCTATGGTGGACATGCAAGCACATCTAAGACCTACGCCAAGATTCTTCAAGCTGGCCTATTCTGGCCTACTATGTGGCGTGATGTCCATGCTTTCATTGTCAAGTGTGACAGATGCCAACGCACAGGAAATATTTCAAGACGTAATGAAATGCCGTTAAGAAATATCCAAGAAGTAGAACTCTTCGACGTATGGGGTATGGACTTTATGGGACCGTTCCCACCATCTTTTGGAAATCAGTACATATTAGTAGCTGTTGACTACGTGTCTAAATGGATTGAAGCTATCGCCGCACCCACAAACGACACCAGAGTAGTCATCAAATTATTCAAGAACTATATATTTCCCAGGTTTGGAACACCCCGTTTAGTCATAAGTGATGGAGGATCACACTTCATATCGAGAATATTTGATAAACTTTTAAGCAAGTATGGAGTTAAGCATAGAGTAGCAACACCATACCACCCACAGACCAATGGACAAGTGGAAGTATCTAATAGGGAGATAAAACAAATCCTCGAAAAGACTGTCTCTATATCTAGAAAAGATTGTTCGCAGAAACTTCAAGAAGCATTATGGGCCTATAGAACCGCTTTCAAAACTCCTATAGGAACAACCCCTTATCAACTGGTCTATTGAAAATCATGTCACTTACCATTTGAGTTGGAGCATAAGGCCTATTGGGCCATCAAAACTTTGAATTTGGATTACTTGACAGCTGGTGAGAAACGTATCCTTGATATCCACAAATTAGAAGAGCTCAGACAATCTGCCTACGAAAATGCCATCATATACAAAGAAAGAACAAAAGCTTGGCATGACAAAAGAATCATAAGAAGAGACTTCAAAATAGGCGATCCTGTTCTCCTGTTCGATTCTAGGTTACGACTATTTCCAGGTAAACTCCGTTCGAGATGGACTGGCCCTTTCGAAGTATCTAAGATCCTGAGATCCGGTGCTATTGAAATCAAGAACCAAACATGTAAACCGTTCATAGTCAATGGACAGAGGTTGAAGCCCTACGAAGGAGGTGACATTCCAACAACATACACCTGTCATACTCTGAGTGATCCACCATATCCTTCCAATGATGTTTAAATATCGGTCGTCGAGCTAATGACGTTAAACAAGCGCTGCATGGGAGGCAACCCATGGTTTTTCTTATTTTTGTACTTTTTATTTTTACTTTATTTTAATTTGTTTATTTTATTATTATGTCAAGACTCACGATTGAATGTTTTATGTGCTTTCAGGACTTGTTTGCTAACCTTGTACAGAATGCAGAACCCTGATGACATGCACGTGGCCTTTAGAGATGATGCACAGAGAGAGCGTTACTATGTTCACATGAGACGCCCTATGGCTCCTACCAGGTACCCTGACCATGACTGCATGGATGCCTTGGGGATAGAGCCAAGCGTCAGATTTTTATGCCATCAACTCCAGTGGGACCAGTTTGACGACAGGAACAACACTTATAGGAACTTGACTCTTGAGTTCCTCAGCTCGTTTCATCATGACCCTTGGGCTGGACCCGATGGACTCGCTGTTTTCAGGTTGTTCGGGATTGACTACTCATTCTCTCACAAAGAGTTTGGTGATTTACTAGGTTTCCAGACTACTCCTGATGCTATTCCAGAGACTCCGATGGGGTATTTTATGAGCAGAGAAGTGGAAAAGTTTTGGACTAAAATATCAGGCGGAGGGAGCCAAGATCCTTCTACCCAGTTTTCTCAGGTAATCCACAACCCTGCATTGAGGTACTTCCAGATGATTCTAGCACATTCTTTCCTAGGTTTTCCAGATACAGAGACACTGCTAAGTGAAGAGGAGATTTTCCTACTGTTTTGTGCGACTCAGTCTCGCCCTGTTGCTTGTGGCAACTTTCTACTGAAGGGCCTTGCTAGTGTTGCCAGATCATCAGTAGGAATCATCCATGTCGGTGGGATTGTTACACAGATTGCTACTGCATTGGGTTTGTCTCGCAAGCTATTGCACCTCAGAGACCGATGCTCTACATCAGGCGATCGACGAGCTTCGGAGGGAGATAGCTGAGATTCGTGGATCAAGCCAGGATAAGAAACCTACCACATGACTCACTCCACCCTGACAGCACTACCCTAGTATTTAACTTCCTTTTATTTATCGCATTTCCAGACATATTTTACTTTATTGCAGCTTTTATATTTTCATGCACTTTGAATTCCTTATATATATACATATTATGCACTAATTTTTATTTTTCTTTTTCTTTGTTGATTTTTAATTATTTTATTTTTGTCGGGCAAAGAAAAAAATATATAAGACAAAAATATGCAAGCCAATGCCTTGAAAAGAAGAAGAAAACGCTATTCAGACCCCCCGGAAGACAAAGGTGCAAGGAAGGCCCAAAGGAGGATCCAAAACCACAAGGCCCAGGAATTGGCCTTGTGGCGGGCGCCATAGGCCCTGTGGCGGGCGCCACACCGTACCATCAACAAATACGGGATTCAATCCCCATTTCCACCATTTTCATCCCTTTCTTCACCAAAAACCCATTTTTCCAACCTTCCAAATCCTCCTTGAACCCCATTAAAGCTCCCCCATTTCCAAAATACCCTCCATCCATAAAACATATCCAACAT
The DNA here is from genome assembly GCA_963859935.3 of Lathyrus sativus. NCBI lineage: Eukaryota > Viridiplantae > Streptophyta > Magnoliopsida > Fabales > Fabaceae > Lathyrus > Lathyrus sativus. The sequence continues at coordinate 191,545,043 of OZ012737.1, forward strand.
CCATTTCCATTTTCATCCATCAAAAACCAAAAAAATCAAAACTTTATCATTCCCCTCATAAACCACTTTTCTACTATTTTCACTACCTAAGGAGCTTTTCAACAATGGAGTTCAACGGATTTATTCTTCGTGATGGAAGACCGGGCGAAAGGCAACGGAAAATTATTCAGAGGCTTCAAAGTCGAGAAATCCTCTCGACTAGGTACGTCGACGATAACTGTCTGTATGCTTTGGGTATTTATCATAGTGTTTTTAATTTATTAGAATTTCTAGGCTTGCATAATATTTTCATTAATCAGGAACCTACCTATGAGAGGCTGACAACTGAGTTTTTGAGTTCTTTGATATACACTGTCAGTCCTAACACTGCTAGTACTGTCGGTACTGTTATTTTTAGACTGTTTGGAATTGAATATGAATTCAGTACCAATGAGCTAGCAGATTTGTTAGGAATCCCTCATAGGGAAGGTTCGATTTGTGAGGCACCTTTGGATGCTGAATGGTCGGCCGAGGTATTTACCTTCTGGCTAAGGCTTTCAAGTACTTCAATTAATTCTTTTGAAGGGATACTTGCGTCGACCATTCACAACCCGACCATAAGAGTTTTTAGACTTCTTTTGGCATGTACTATTTTTGGCCGGGAAAGTCCAAACAAGGTTAATGCTCGTGAACTCCTATTTTTGCAAGGATGCCTCACTAGAACCCACATCAATCCGGTCCCGTTTATGCTTGCCCACATGACTTTATTTACTAATAAAACAGGACCGATTGTTTTTGGAGGGCTTGTTACGTCTATTGCTCGGGCTCTTGGCCTGAATGATGAGATAGCTACACTTGAACCACTACCTCCTCGCACAATTAATTTAAAATTTCTGAAAGACATGAAATTGTGCCGAACAAGGAGAGAAGGTGGTTATGAGTTGATGGTTCATGGGGTATCTATCCCATCTGTTGCTTTACCATGCAGTAGACGTACTGATGTACGTGATGAAAGGAACTGGACCTATGATCTTAATGCTCCACGTGTTTTGGGTCCACTTCCTCCTAATATTCCCGATGGGGAGGCACATGACACTAATGATGAGTATGATCGGAGAGAGCAGTCTCCCATCCCTCACATGTCCCCCCATCGTCCTTCACAGTCACACACTGCACCATCTTCCTCTAACCCTGTTGCAGGTACTGCTCCTGGATTCTTTGTCACCGAGGAGATGTGGCGTGATATGACAGCTAGAGAAGAAAGGCGTGATGGCCTTCTCTCTACTATTTCACAGCAGCTGACGAACAATATGAGCTTCATGCAACAATCGCGATTGGTTTCGGATCGTGCTTATAGCAACATTTGCCGTACCTTGAACGATATTTCATTAGAGCAGAACCGTCAGAGAGAGTTCAACAGCCGACACTACCAGCTTGTAGAGGCTACTCAGGGTTCCATCTTGGGTAACCTTCGAGAGGTCCGGAGTGCTCAGGCTGCTTTATCAGCACGACTCGACCGGAGGGACCAGCATCGTAGTAGATCCCGTCGTTCCAGACCATCACATCAGGACGGCGAAGGCACCAGTGCCCCTCCTCAGTAGTCTTTTTCCAGGTTACCCCCCTTATCTTATTTCGAAACATTGGGGACAATGTTCGATTTAAGTGTGGGAGGGGATTTTATTGCTTTCTGTTATTTCCCTTTTTAGTTAATTTCCTTTCAGTTATTTCCCTTTTCAGTAATTTATTTTTCTTAGATAATGCATGAGTCTGACGAGTCACCAGTATAGTGTCTTTTTAGTTCATCTTCATTTTTTCCCATTTCCTTAGCCTTACCAGAAAATTTTTAAAAAGAAAACAATGTTGTTTCACATGTTTTTTGGGCTTTGAGACAGGTTTAGATTAGGATGTGGTGACTTAGGTCAACTTTTTGAAACATCAGAACCATTTTAGCACCATAGACCTCTTGAATATAGGAATCACTCCTAAACCCCACCACTATGGCCTTTACTATCATTCAAAAAATTGTCCTAAGTAGTTTATTTTAGCAGTCAGCTCCGGCCTAAGCATACTCTACGTAGGGGGCCGATCAATATAAGTGAATGATCCAGTGCTAATAAAAAAAAAAAAAAAAAGAAAAAAAGGCAAACTCTGGTATAGGTGACCCTCACAAAGTCATTTAAACCGAAAAAAGAGAAGAAAAAAAATTTTTGCCACAAAAAGAAAAAAAATTGCAAGTCACCTATTGTTAGTTGGTTCAGAGGTATCTGGAACTGAACTTGGTAGGGCGGATTACGATCCGATCCCCCGCAGCTACATTTAGGCGAAATAAAAACAGGTTTACACATGCTTATGTGCCAGAAACCTTATGTTATGGATCAGAATCACTAACCGGTCACTCTACTATGAAGCATGTACGGATAACGGGCTTAATGTGATTGCGCCTGAATGAAAAGGACACAAAAAGATGAGAAGATAGGCCTAGGTATCGTGGGATGACATGGAGTGGTTAATATAGGATTGAAGTTTGTGTTTGTGTTACTATGGTACCCTTGGTTCACTTAGTTAGTATCTGTCACTGCATCCTGACTTGAACTTAGAATCCCTTTAGCCCAAAGACAAGTGTTGACACCATATTTTCTTAAGCTTTAATGTTTGCTTGAGGACAAGCAAAGGTTTAAGTGTGGGAGAATTTGATCACACTAAAATTCACCGTATTTCTGACTCCGATTTCGCATGCATTCTTAGCTTTTATTGTTGTTTTGCTTTGTTATTGCTTTGTTTTCTTATGTTTTCAGGTTTTTATAATAATCGGAGCTTGAATCGGGAAAAGGAGCGAAAAAGGAGTGAAAACGGACGAAAACCTAGAAATTCAGCATTTTGCACTTGCGGCACCCACCGTGGCGGGCGCCATGGGGTTAGCCATGACGTGGCCACGTCTCAAGACCACTCCTCAACCTCCAAGACCCACGATCCCCACTCCATCATCCCCTGTAGGGACCATGGCGGGCGCCATGACCTTGTGGCGGGCGCCACAAGGCAAAATTTCATAACCTCCACTTTTTAGTGGAGGGGCGTCCCGGTCATTTCATGCTTTCAGTTTTTACTATAAATAGGACCTTAGATTTTCGTTTTTCTCCATCCAGAATTAGAATTCTCTAGGCATATATCAGTTATAAAGCAGTTGCCATTCCACATCGGGGTGCCTCTGCAATCGAGTGATCGAGTCTGTAATCTGTCTGTGGTTCGAGTTTTGGAGCACTATGGAGGAAGTTAATCCTGCCGCCATTTTAATTCCAGTTAGTATTTTATTTTTCCGCATTGCTTTACTTTTATTTATTTTCTCGCACTTTACTTTGTTTATTTCCCGCACTCGCACATTTACTTTGTTTATTTCCCGCACTCGCACATTTACTTTGTTTATTTCCCGCACTCGCACATTTACTTTGTTTACTTCCCGCACTCGCACATTTACTTTGTTTACTTCCCGCACTCGCTTTAGATTACTCATATGAAAAACTATAAAAAGAATATTTACTTTATCATGTCTAACTAATCCCATAAAGGTTAGAATGTAAGGATCGTAATTAAACCAGTAATCAGTATAATTGTTCGTGGAAACACCTAAGGGCTATTTTATCTTTCAATTCAAGTAATTGTTTTTAACTATTTCAAAAACAGCCAAAAGCGCTTTGTATAGTTCATTAGGAGTTTCTAGATTAAAAAGAAAAGAGATTTTAAAACGATTTTCGGACGCGTTATGAGATTTAGAGTCTGGTTCATAAGAACCTCTTTTTGCTAAGAAGTCCAGGTTAAAATACTTTTCAACTTTGTTAAGAAACTATATTTCTTAAAAATAGGTTTACTACTCTAACGCAGTACGCACCTTTTTATCCGTGACAATAGGAGGGGTTGATTAGAGAGTACAACTCGGTTCTGAATACGCGAAAGCGACAGTTCCTGTTAAATTAGTTCTTTTCAAAGGAGAAAACATTGCCCATAAGTAGTTCCATTAACAAGTACTGGATTATCATTGATTACGTGAATTACATTCGAGCCTGTCTTTTATTTATTATTTAAAATTATAATTTTATTTACCATTGCACCCTTACTAAAACCCTTAAAAATAGTTGCCTTAGATAAACACCATAACAACAGGTACGATAGATTGACACTTGGTCTCTGTGGATTCGATAATCTTTTATATTACTTTGACGTGATTCGTACACTTGCGAAAAACACGCATCAGTTGACTGCTAGTATAAATTAGTCAAGAGGCTACTTATAAGAAACTAGGCATAAGGTCTTATCATAATGTCTATTTAAATCAATATTGCATACTTAGGGAATCTAAGGCGTAGACACGGTACCGATATTTTCACAACTTTGCCAAGTCTAACTAACACAGCCTAAGCAATCTATATACTCTCGGAGTGTCATGCCATGAATCAAAATTTTAAAATTATGGTCAAAATAGGGGAGTTATGAAAAAATTGTAAAGCAATTATTGATTTAAACGTGCATATGACTCAAAAAAGAAACAACTAAAACTATAAAAAAAAACTGGAAATGACAGAAAGAAAATAAAAACAGTAAACAGCTCCTCCCCCACACTTAAACTAGGCATTGTCCTCAATGGCCAAGTCTAAGGTGAAAGAAGGAACGATAGAACCTGGAGTAGTCAGTGCTGGCGGCCACGGCCTCCACGATGGTGTCTTTCCTGGTTGAAAGCTGGGTTGTCCTGTGGGATATGCAAGAGTCGTATTTGGAATTGTTCTCATCAGGTACATTTTCGAGGACAAAAATATTTTAAGTGGGGGAGAGTTGTAACACCCAATTTAAACTATTTAGTCGCTTCTATATTTTTCTGTGATGTGTATTGGTGTGATTTCCTTAATTAAGGGTATGGGGTTAAGAGCGAAAGTGAGAGCTGACCTTAGTTGGAGTAATGTGGACCTAGAATAAGGGATAAGTTAATAACAAGATTAAGTGCATTATGATTATTAATATTATCATTTCAATTATTATTAATAATAATATTAATAGGATTATGGTTATTATTATTGTTACTATTAATATTATTATTCTTATTATTAGTAATTAAATTAAATAAATTAAAATCTGATTAAGGGGTTAAGAGAGAGTTAGTGGAGGAATTAGTCAGTTAACACGTAAAAGAGGAAAAAGGCAGAGAAAGGATAGCTAGGGCAAAAAGAACCAATTCTCCATTGTTGTCAAGGAAAAAGCTTCAATCCAAGGTAAGAGGGGAGAATGGATTTCAATATGGGTGAATTAACATGAGTGGGTAGTGAGAGGTCCTTTCTCTCGTAGGAATTTCTGTTTGTTCTTGTTCATTGATCTGATTTCGTAACTTTGTGATGTTTCTTGTGATTACTGTCATTGATGAATATTTCTTTTCTGATGTTGGATGAATGGAGCTAGAACTGATACGAAAATCGTGTGGAAATCCATTAATGATGTAATGTAATTCTGACAGTTAATAGATCTGAGAATTAAGGGTTTAACCGTAATCAAAACTGGATCTAATAACTAGAATCTTGAAAGAATAGAAGATAGGATTCATTGGAATCAATTAAAATATGAGTTTTAGGATGAATGGGAAGATAGAATGGTGGATCTTGAGTAGAAACCCGTGAAAATGATGAGATCTGAGTTTTTTTGACAGATCTGCTGGTCATACGCGTATTGGAGGTGTCAATACGCGTATGGGGGACTTCCCAAGGGGCTGTACGCGTAGTAGACGTGCCCTGTACCCAGTTTCAGCACGACCATATAGTGATACACGTATGGGCCTGGGCAATACGCGTATGAGGGTAGTCATAAGCGTAAGGGGCGACTCTGATGGGGTTTTAGGAGGTAGAAGCCCCTGGTCTTATGCGTAAGGTAGGGGTGATACGCGTATGATAGTAGGCACTACGCGTATGGACCCTGTTGGTACGCATATGGACAGTCTGGGATGACTTTTCCCCAGTTTTTGTGATTTCTGTCCAGATTTCGCTTGGAACACAATTCCGTTCAATCGGCAGGATTAATAGAACTAAAATGAACTTAAGGAAGATTAGTAATGATATAAATCGAGGGAATGTAGAATGTTATGTATGTGCCCTTGTGGGTGTGTTTTGATAAGTGGGAGCCATGATTGTCGAATGTGGACGGTCTTGTGCAATGGTGGTAATCCCCGAGAGGATTATGGTGAGCAGATGGCTCGTGTGGATCATTGATGATCATGAATTATGCTTGAATTATTATATTGCATAATTGTGTTGTCATGCATTTCATGTCATGTGTCTTGTAGAGATGGCTAGGTGGGAATCCATGATGGGTGCCTAGTTTCATCTGGACTTCATGTGGAAGTCGTTGTGGAGATAAGTTGTAGTTTAGAGGAACGTATACGACTTATCCAAATTCCAACGGGAATCGGGTTTTAGGGTGAACCGTACGTATTTGTATTGGTACCACATGCGTTATGTCGGGTCAGTGAGTCACATTGCATATTTGGGTTTTGATATGGGCTATTAATGCTGAGTGATTGAGATGGCACGTGTATGTGCGTTGTATGTGTATGATTATATGTGTGGTGTGTAACTACTTCTTAACATATGGATTTCACCGCTTATTTATTAAATGTATTTCTCACCCCTTTTCTGTTTGTTGTGTCTGTGTTCCCCGGGGAGTGCAGATGACTAGGTACCTGAGTAGTGCTTGGAGTGTGTCGCTATTTGATCGAGTCCTAGGAGTCGCTCTGATACGTAACATGGGATGACGGGATTACGTTATATTTTGCTTATTTTCTTGATTTATTGTTACGTATCTTTTATTTGTTGGATTAAGGATGTATGATCACCTTGTAGTGGAGATTATGTTTAAACAATTGACTTTATTCCGCTGTTTAATTGGAAGCTAGATATCATTGGTTTAATTATGAAAAATGAAGTGACTTAGTGTGACATCCTACTTATTTTGAGAACTCTGATGTAATTTTATGAAATATTTCCGTATATGTTTTACAATACGCGTACGGGGTAGAGTGGGGTGTTACAATTGGTATCAGAGCAGGTTGATTCGCCTAGCTAGTGTTGTAGTAAAGTCAGACTATAGGATGTCTATAGTTGTGTGTTTCTTCTAACCTATGTTTTCATGGATATTGAACAATATGGTTGGTAGGAATGATGCCGCGATGGATGTTGCGCTACAAGCTGTTGCGTAGGCAGTGCAACACACTGGTCAGAATATCAATCGGAGTGCTGGAAACAGAGAGTTCCGTAATTTGGAGATGTTCCAGAATAACAAGCCACCTATGTTCGAAGGTAGACATAATCCAGATGTAGCACAGAAATGGCTGAAGGATATTGAAAAGATCTTTAGAGTCATGGGATGCTCAGAGGATCAGAAGGTACAGTTCGATACCCATATGCTGGAAAATGAGGTTGAGGACTGGTGGGACAACACCTGCCAGAGATTGGAAGCTGGTGAGGGTCCCATTAACTGGACAGTGTTTAGGACAGAGTTTCTGGAACAGTATTTTCTGGAAGATGTTTGCAAAAAGAAAGAGATTGAATTCATTGAGTTGAAATAGGGGAACATGACAGTGGAAGAGTATGCGGTTAAGTTTGACGAATTGGTAAAGTATTGTCCTCATTACAATCCTAATGCAACTATGAGTTCGAAATGCATCAAGTTTGAGAACGGGTTGTGTCCCAAGATCAAACTAGGTGTCGGTTATCAGAAGATCAGGTACTTTCCTGAGTTGGTGAACATGTGTAGAATCTATGGTTAAGACACCAGAGCTAGAATCGCTCAATATAAGAATCTAAGTGACAGAAGAAGCAAACCGCAACATGGAAATACACCTTAGTGTGCTCTGGATGATAAAGGAAAACAGAAAGATGTTGCTGGGAAGAAACCAAGTGGGGGAGGAAATCCTTCCAATCCTCTCAAGTGTTTCAGATGTGGTAGCGCGGGTCACCGTGCAAATGAATGTCAGAATAAGGTGAAGAAGTGTTTTAAGTGTGGAAAGCCAGGTCATGTGGACGCGGATTGTAGAACCAACATACCAACCGGTTACAACTGTGGTGAGCAAGGTCATATCAACACCCACTATCAGAAATCGAAGAAGTCTCAGACAAGTGGGAAGGTGTTTGCATTGGTGGGAGCTCAGCCTACCAGTGAGGATCGATTGGTCAGAGGTACGTGTTACATTTATAACACTCCTTTGATTATTATTATTGATACAGGTGCAACTCACTCATTTATTTCTGTGGATTGTGTGAAGAGACTGGGGCTTGTGCCATCTACTTTGAGTAGAGGGATGGTGATTGATACTCCATCTATTGGATCAATTGCTACATCTTTAGTGTGCTTGAATTATCATGTGTCGATCTTTGGTAAGGATTTTGGAGTGGACTTGATTTGTCTACCACTCAGCGAGCTGGATGTTATTTTAGGGATGAATTGGCTCGAGAGCAATTATGTGTATATTGATTGTTATAAGAAGAGGTTGTTATTCCTGACTCATGAAGAAGAAGGAATGGCTAGTCTTATATCTACTGAGTTAAGAATCTTGGGAGAAGACGAAGCTAAAGTATTTGCAGTGTTCACTTCGTTATCTATGGAGGGTAAGTTGTTGATTGAGGAATTACCTATTATGAGAGAATTTCCTGAAGTGTTCCTGAAGGATGTTGCAGAGTTACCTCCAGAGAGGGAAGTAGAGTTTACGATTGATCTTGTCCCTGGTACTAGACCTATATCTATGGAACCATACCGAATGTTAGCGTCAGAATTGGCAGAGTTGAAATCTCAATTGGAAGAATTATTTGACAAAAAGTCTATAAGACCCAGTGTGTCGCCATGGGGAGCGCCAGTGTTGTTATTAAAGAAGAAAGATGGAAGTATGCGTTTGTGCATCGATTATCGCCAGTTGAATAAAGTGGTTACAAGTATCCACTTCCAAGAATCGACGATCTTATGGATCAACTCATGGGAGCTCGTGTGTTCAGTAAAATTGATTTGAGGTCAGGCTATCATCAGATCCGTGTGAAGGAAGATGATATCCAGAAAACAACTTTCAGAACTTGGTATGGGGATTATGAATATGCAGTGATGCCGTTTGGTGTGTCCAATGCAGTGGGTGTGTTCATGGAGTACATGAATCGTATCTTTCATAATTATTTGGACCAGTTTGTAGTAGTTTTCATTGATGACATTTTGATTTACTCCAAGTCAGAAGTAGATCATGTAGAGCATTTAAGAGTTGCGTTGCAAGTGTTGAAGGATAATAAGTTATTTGCAAAACTTTCGAAGTATGAGTTTTGGTTGAGCGAAGTGAGTTTTCTTGGACATGTTATTTCTGGAGGAGGCATAATAGTGGATTTATCGAAAGTGAGTGTTTTGCTTCAGTGGGAGGCTCCAAAGTCAGTGACAGAGATTAGAAGTTTCTTAGGCTTGGCAGGCTATTACCGTAAGTTCATCAAAGGATTTTCTAATCTGGCCCTTCCGTTGACCCAGTTGGCTAGAAAAGGCTAGACATTTGTATGGGATATTTTGTGTGAAGAAAGTTTCCGAGAACTGAAGAAAAGGTTGACTACCGCACTAGTGTTAACCTTACCAAATCTAAGTGATCCTTTTGTGGTATATTGCGATGCGTCTAAAATGGTATTAGGCGGTGTTTTGATGCAAGATGGCAAAGTTGTGGCTTATGCTTCACGATAATTGAGGATTCATGAAAGGAATTATCCTACTCATGATCTTGAGTTGGCTGCAGTGGTTTTTGCATTAAAGGTTTGGAGACATTATTTGTACGGGTCGAGATTCAAAGTGTTCAGTGACCATAAGAGTCTAAAATATCTGTTTGGCCAGAAGGAATTAAATATGAGGCAGCGAAGATGGCTGGAATTTCTGAAATACTATGACTTTAGCTTGAGTTACCATCCCGGTAAAGCTAACATCATGGTAGATGCTTTGAGTCGGAAGACGATGTATATGTCGACGTTGATGATTAGAGAATTTGATTTGATTGAGCAGTTTAGAGACTTGAGTGTGGTTTGTGAGTCAACTTCGGAAAGTGTAATGTTGGGGATGCTGAAAGTGAATAATGAGTTCCTTCGTGAAATAAGAGAAGGTCAGAAACTAGATTTGACATTGGTGGACTTGATGACCGTAGGCGGAACGGATAAGGAAGAAGACTTTAAAGTAGATGATTCTGGTGTGTTAAAGTTCAGAGACAGAATTTGTGTGTCAGATAATCCTAATTTGAAAAAGGTAATTTTGCAAGAAAGCCACAGGAGTAGCTTGATTATTCATCCAGGAGCTAAGAAAATGTATCAAGACCTGAAGAAATTATTTTGGTGGCCGGGTATGAAGAAAGACATAACTCGGTTTGTGTATGCTTGTTTGACTTGTCAGAAGTCAAAGGTGGAACACCAGAAACCATCCAGTTTGATGCAACCGATGGAAATACCGAAGTGGAAATGGGATAGTATTGCAATGGATTTTGTGACTGGATTGCCGAATACGACGAGAGGTTTTGACGCAATTTGGGTAATTTTGGATAGACTGACGAAGTCGACGCATTTTATATCGATTAACATTAGTTTTCCTTTGACGAAGTTAGCAGAAATTTATATCAGAGTGATAGTGAAGTTACACGGGGTTCCGTCGAGCATTGTATCTGATAGAGACCTGAGGTTTACTTCTGGATTTTGGAAAAGCTTGCAAGAAGCTTTGGGTTCCAGTTTGAAATTGAGTTTTGCTTATCACCCGCAGACCGATGGTCAATCTGAGAGGACTATTCAATCATTGGAAGATTTGTGAAGAGCTTGTATACTCGAGCGAGGAGGCGCTTGGGATACTCATTTACCGCTGATTGAATTGACTTAAAACAATAGTTATCATTATAGTATTGGAATGGCACCTTTTGAATCATTGTATGGTAGAAGGTGTAGGACACCTCTATGTTGGTATGAGTCGGGCGAGAGTACGGTACTCGGACCCAAGATTGTGCAACAGACCACAGAGATAATCTAGATGATTAGAGAGAAAATGAAGACGACCCAGAGTAGGCAGAAAAGCTACCACGATAATAGGAGAAAAGACTTGGAATTCAGCGAAGATGACCATATATTTCTTAGAGTCAACCCGGTGACCGATGTTGGTCGTGTGCTGAAATCAAAGAAATTGGATCCTAAGTTCATTGGACCGTATCAGATCCTACAGAGGGTTGGGGATGTTGCCTATGGAGTGGCGTTTCCACCTGAACTTTCGAATTTACATGACGTGTTTCATGTATTGCAACTTCAGAAGTATGTTGCTGATCCATCTCATGTGCTTCAGAGAGATGAAGTGCAAGTTCGAGATAACCTTATGGTGGAGGCGATGCCGTTGAGGATCAAAGACTGGAAGGTGAAACAACTAAGAGGGAAGGATATCCCGTTGGTGAGAGTAGCTTGGGGAGGAGCTGCTGGAGGAAGTGTGACCTGGGAATTGGAGAGCAAGATGCAAGAGTCGTATCTGGAATTGTTCTCATCAGGTACATTTTCGAGGACGAAAATATTTTAAGTGGGGGAGAGTTGTAACACCCAATTTAAACTATTTAGTTGCTTTTGTATTTTTCTGTGATGTGCATTGGTATGATGTCCTTAATTAAGGGTATGGGGTTAAGAGCGAGAGTGAGAGCTGACCTTAGTTGGGGTAATGTGGACCTAGAATAAGGGATAATTTAATAACAAGATTAAGAGTATTATGATTATTAATATTATCATTTCAATTATTATTAATAATAATATTAATAGGATTATGGTTATTATTATTGTTATTATTAGTATTATTATTCTTATTGTTAGTAATTAAATTAAATGAATTAAAATCTGATTAAGGGGTTAAGAGAGAGTTAGTGGAGGAATTAGTCAGTTAACACGTACAAGAGGAAAAAGGCAGAGAAAGGAGAGCTAGGGGAAAAAGAACCAATTCTCCATTGTTGTCGAGGAAAAAGCTTCAATCCAAGGTAAGGGGGGAGAATGGATTTCAATATGTGTGAATTAACATGAGGGGGTAGTGAGAGGCCCTTTCTCTCGTAGGAATTTCTGTTTGTTCTTGTTCATTGATCTAATTTCGTAACTTTGTGATGTTTCTTGTGATTACTGTCATTGCTGAATATTTCTTGTCTGATGTTGGATGAATGGACCTAGAACAGATACGAAAATCGTGTGGAAATCCATTAATGATGTAATGTAATTCTGACAGTTAATAGATATGAGAATTAAAGGTTTAACCGTAATCGAAATTGGATCTAATAACTAGAATCTTGAAATAATAGAAGATAAGATTCATTGGAATCGATTAAAATATGAGTTTTAGGATGAATGGGAAGATATAATGGTGGATCTTGAGTATAAACCCGTGAAAATGATGAGATCTGAGTTTTTTGACAGATCTTCTGGTCATACGCATATTGGAGGTGTCAATACGCGTATGAGGGACTTCCCAAGGGGCTGTACGCATAGCAGACGTGCCCTGTACCCAGTGCCAACACGACCATTCGGTGATACGCGTATGGTACGAGTATGGGCCTGGGCAATACGTGTATGGGGGTAGTCATACACATAAGGGGTGACTCTGATGGGGTTTTGGGAGGTAGAAGTCTCTGGTCATACGCGTAACGTAGGGCTGATACGCATATGACAACAGGCACTACGCGTATGGACCCTGTTGGTACGCGTATGGATAGTCTGGGATGACTTTTCCCCAGTTTTTGTGATTTCTGTCCAGATTTCGCTTGGAACACAATTCCGTTCAATCGGTAGGATTAATAGAACTAAAATGAACTTAAGGAAGATTAGTAATGATATAAATCGAGGGAATGTAGAATGTTATGTGTATGCCCTTTTGGGTGTGTTTTGATAAGTGGCAGCCATGATTGTTGAATGTGGACGGTCTTGTGCGATGGTGGTAATCCCCGAGAGGATTACGATGAGTAGATGGCTCGTGTGGATCATTTATGATCGTGAATTATACTTGAATTTATATATTGCATAATTGCGTTGTCATGCATTTCATGTCATGTGTCTTGTAGAGATGGCTAGGTGGGAATCCATGATGGATACCTAGTTTCATCCGGACTTCATGTGGAAGTTGTTGTGGAGATAAGTTGTAGTTTAGAGGAACATATACGACTAACCAGATTCCGGCGAGAATCGGGTTCTAGGGTGAACCGTACGTATTTGTGTTGGTACCACATGCATTGTGTCGGGTCAGTGAGTCACATTGCATATTTGGGTTTGATATGGGCTATTAATGTTGAGCGATTGAGATGGCACGTGTATGTGCGTTGTATATGTATGATTATATGTATGGTGTGTAACTACTCCTTAGCATGTGGATTTCACCGCTTATTTATTGAATGTAGTTCTCACCACTTTTCTGTTTGTTGCGTCTGTGCTCCCTGGGGAGTGCAGATGACCAGGTACCTGAGTAGTGCTTGGAGTGTGTTGCTATTTGATCGAGTCCTAGGAGTCGCTCTGATACATAACATGGGATGACGAGATTACGTTATATTTTGCTTATTTTCTTGATTTATTGTTACTTATCTTTTATTTGTTGGATAAGGATGTATGATCACCTTGTGGTGGAGATTATGTTTAAACAATTGACTTTATTCCGTTGTTTAATTGGAAGCTAGATATCATTGGTTTAATTATGAAAAATAAAGTGACTTAGTGTGACATCCTACGTGTTTTGAGAACTCTGATGTACTTTTATGAAATATTTCTGTATATGTTTTATAATACGCGTACGGGGTAGACTAGGGTGTTACACTGCCGGAGCTCCGATAAAATGTCATCCAGCGATGAGAGAATACCTGCAAAGTTAGAAAAAGAAGCAGCGGGTTCCTGGGTGCTAGGCCCAGGTGTGTCAGTAGTACGTCTACGAGTACGGGGCCCCTTAGAAGGTTGTCCCGTAACCTCACGATATTGCCTCTCGGTGTTTTCCTCCTCTAAATCTGGCACACCTAAATCAATCAACCAATTATCACGCCGGCGCACATCGTTATGCATAAAGCAGGGTAGAGAGAAACCTCGGAACAAAGTGGTACGGACCATAATATGATACTTACCACTAGGAAAACTTTTGACAAGCCGCATATGACGGCAAAAGTCAATATTTGCATAGAGGCAAGGTATACTGTCAGCGTTTTCTAACTCGGCTTCTAAGTCTAGACAGCATGTGATAGCAGTGACGACACCGCCAATGAAAATGGGACCACTAGTTCTGTTTGAAACACTGAAAAATGGGCTAAGAGGAACGGTGTGGGTTTAATAGGATTTTGGACCGCAATGGATAAAGAATAAGTCTTTAGAGTTCACATTGCCTGGATTTTCACGTCCATAAATGGTGGAAGCGAGGATACGGTGTAAGTATCAAATCACTGGGTTATGGATGGTAGTGGCCTTTAGGCCTTCCCATGTGGTAGTGGTGGTGATTTGATTCCAAAACTGAAAGGCTTCGTGCTCCCAGTCACTTTTTAGAGGTGCAAGGGTAGCAGATCCTTCGGTGGCGGGAAAGCCAAAGTATTCCACTACCTGCTCATGAGTTAACCAATAGTCAGCATTAAACATTCGGAAGTGAATGGTATCGGTTGTGCGGGAAAGATCATGAACATACCAGAGTGAACTTAGAAACTCATATGTAAGCCTAACGGAAGAAGCATTAAACATAGAACACAAACGAGTCATACCGAGGTTTTAGAGCATCCAAGAGATGCTCTAGTAGAGACCCAGGGTGCGAAGAGTGTCTGGGTCTGGATACCGTGTCGCATAGACGGGTCTCTTGGAGAGTCGGTGAAAGTTCGCGCGCATTGTGTTCCCGATCACTCCTTCGGGGAACTCGATGCCCATATAATCAATTTCTTGGTTAGCTTCCATAATGCTTATTTGTTTGGGTTTCTAAGAAGGGTGTAAGAATGACAAATGGTTTTGAAAGTGATGATGGAGAGGGTGAAGTTGGTGGGTTTAAATAAGGGTTGAATAGAGAAGTTGGATGTTTAGAAGTTAATGTGGGATAATGAGGAGGTTATGGGGTGATTAATGATGTATTGGGAATATGTAAGGGTGATAAGAGTGAAGAAATGAAGAGGCAAAACAAATTTTTAAATTTTTAAAGCAATTCTACCCCCAGGACCAAACGGCGAGTGCCATTAGGTCATGGCGATCGCCATTTGCCTCAGGCACGAGCTGTTTGCTCTGGCTTGGCAAAAAGTAGTTCTGCCGGGATATTTTTGGTGTTTTTCTTATTTCCACTTACACACAATAAAAAACTACACTAAAGAAATATTAAACAGGATGTAGAAAGCTAAAAACAAAAGTACATAAAGAAAATAAAATTTGAATTAAACGAAGCTGAAGTGCGTTACAACTACGCGTCGGCATTCCGACGGTAAACAGTGGAATGAAAAATTAGCAGTACATACAATGCGGGAATGGGAAACACATTACAGAGAAATAAACTATCCTAAGAAAAACAGGGAAAAAGCTGCGTCTGGCAGTCATCCGTGGTGTTGTGCAGTGGAATAGACCATCTGGAACAAGTGGTCCAACTCCTCATGGACAACATCCATAAGCCCAATGAAATTGATTCTGAGGGACGAAATCTCATTCTGAACGAAATCCAATTCGGACTGGAGGCAGTTAATAGCTACAGCTACATTAACCGTTGGATCAGTAGGATTAATCTCCAAACTTTGAGTGGCAGAGGCAGACATAATAGTGTCACGGTTCTCGTAAGCTTGAGGAGAGTCAGGTGGATTCAGAAACTCATCGGAGACCTCGAAGTCATAGAGCCAGTTATTCTTTTTGTGCACACTAGTTTTCTCATGGTTGGGCAGGGTAAAAGTATGGACTACAACATTATTAATAAGTAGCTCAAATTCAACAAGACCGAGATTTGCAATCATTTACTGATTGAAACAAAAGTTAATGTCCATTAAACGGGTGCCACCGAAAGCAAAGGAACGACTCAAATGATATCTCATTCCAATTGCATCAGCAATCATTGTTACCCACCCCCCTATTAAGATCGGCTCAAAAGAATCACGAGTAAGACGACTAAAATTTGCAAGCAGGAATGGGGCAGCATTGACAGGTTTTCCTTGGGATGCGCAAAGCATGATATACAGCTCGTCCCAAGATACAGAGGTGACGTTCTCTTCTTTGCCAAAGAAAGTGTGAGCAATAATCTTATGAAAATATCGCCATCCTGGGTTGTGGATGTTCTCAGAAAACATAACATTGGGTTAAACATTACCGTTCCCAGTTAAGGTACCCCAGAATTATCTGAGATCAAAACTAGTGAAGGCATCCACAAGGGTCTTGGTTACAACATCGGGCTCATTAGGAAAGCCCAACAAGTCAGCAAATTCGTGATGAGTGAACCTATACTTTTTCCCAAATAGCCTGAGAGTAGCCAGTCTACAACCAAAACCGAAACCACGGTTGGTGTCGAAGAAAAGAGAGTTGAGGAACTCCAGAGTCAGGCTACGGTAGGTGTTGAACTTATTTTCTAAAGCAAAGTGGGACCAACCTATTTGGCTCATAAGGTAAATAACATTGTCCTGGATACTGAGGGTTTGCATAGCAGAGTTGTCAGGGTAGACGGACATACCAAAATCTCTTTGAGACAAAGCCTGAAATCGACGTCTCTGGACATCATTCTTGAAGGTGACAGTATGGTTCTCGAATGTCTGCATGGTCTCAAGTCAAAGGTATCCTAGAGACGGTTATCCTAGAGATCAAAAGAAAATAATACACTATTAGGGAAATAAAATTACTACGCGTTAGTACGATTAAGATATAGATACTAATGATAAAGTAATAATATCGACAATATTGGAATTGCATAAGAGATAAATTCTACATTAATCATGCATACAATGTCCTAAAACTAACAACAATAAAAAAAAACAAAAACTAAAGATCATGGTTTAGCTTCCACGGAGCACTCTGTTTAATGTCGGGAGCTCGACATTAGATCTGAAAAAGGGTGCCTTTAGTCAGGAAGAGCGGGAGGCTCCTCCAACTTGCAGTATGTACAAAATTCCTTATTTTCCACTGAGTGGTATTGCTTGAGTCTTTGACCGTTCATGATGAACATCTCATTTGACTTTCCTTTTATTTCAACCGCTCCACTCCGCAGGACTATATCTCCTTCATTAAACTCCTTCTTTTCTATCCTCTTATCATGCCATTTCTTGGCTCTTTCTTTGTATATTCAGGCATTTTCATATGCGTCTAGTCTTAGTTCCTCTAGTTCATGGATATCCAGAATTCTTTTCTCACCAGCTCCCTTGTAATTCATATTCAAGGTCTTAGTGGCCCAATAAGCTTTGTGCTCAAGTTCCACGGGCAGATGGCATGATTTTCCATAAACCAGTTTGTATGGTGTGGTTCCTATAGGGGTCTTGTAAGCTGTTCCGTAAGCCCACATAGCTTCATGAAATTTAGTAGACCAATCCTTCCTAGAGGTCGCAACTGTTTTTTCTAAAATTTGCTTGATCTCCCTATTTGACACCTCCACTTGTCCACTTGTTTGAGGGTGGTAGGGTGTCGCTACTTGGTGTCTTACCCCGTATTTAAGCAATAATTTCCCGAAGACATTTGAAATGAAATGGGAACCGCCATCACTAATGACAATTCTTGGTACACCGAATCTGGGAAAGATTATATTTTTGAAAAGTTTGACCACCACTCGTGCATCATTTGTAGGAGAGGCTACCACCTTGATCCACTTGGGTACGTAATTGACTGCAACAAGTATGTATTTGTTTCCAAAGGAAGATGGAAAAAGGTCCCTTGAAATCAATTCCCCATACATTAAAGTCTTCAACTTCTAAGACCCCCCTTGTGGCATCTCACCGTGTCTAGAAATGTTCCTAGTGCGTTGACACCGGTCGCAGTTCATAATAGCGATGTGGACGTCCTTCCAGAGGTTTGGCCAAAAGAGGCTAGATTGTAATACTTTTGCGCATGTTTTTGATGTACTGGCATGTCCTCCATACGGTGTGGCATGGCAGTGGGATATGACATCCGCTACCTCCGATGCAGGGACACATCGATGAAATATTCCATTGGCGCCTCTTGTAAATAGTATGGGTTCATCCCAATAGTAGTGTTTGAGTTCATGGAAGAACTTCTTCCTTTATTGTTATGTTAGATCTGGTGGAAGCACTTTGGCTGCTAGGTAGTTAACACAGTCAGCATACCATGGCAATGTGGTTTTGGTACAAATTGCTTCTACTACTTCATATGTTTCTGCATTGTTAAATAACAAGGAATGTTCTATTGTGTCGCCTTCACTTTCCAATTGGGCTACTAGTCTGTCGTAAGGGAATGCATCATCTATAGGAACTTCTTCGGGTCCCAGACCCTCAATCCTAGAGAGATGATCTGCTACCACGTTCTCTGTTCCTTCTCATCCTTAATTTCTAAATTGAATTCTTGCAAAAGCAAGATCCATCTCAAGAGTCTTGGTTTGGCATCCTTCTTAGTCAACAGGTACCTAACCGCATCATGATTGGTATAGATAATGATTTTTGCTCCTACTAGATAGGAACGAAATTTATCTAAGGCGAAAACAATGGCCAGGAGTTCCTTTTCTGTGGTTGTGTAGTTCATCTGCGTGCTGTCCAGGGTTCTACTTATGTAGTAAATTTCATGAAGCTTTTTGTCCTTTCTTTTCCCTAAGACAGGGCCTACAACATAATCGCTAGCGTCACACATTATTTCAAACGGTAGACTTCAATCAGGTGGTTGCATGATGGGTGCGGTAATAAGAGCACTCTTCAGATGTTCAAATGCTCTCAAGAATTCTTCATCGAATATGAATTCGGTTTCTTTCATTAGTAGTTCAGTCAGAGGCTTTGTGATCTTAGAGAAGTCTTTAATAAATCATCGGTAAAAACCTGGGTGTCCTAAAAAGCTTCGTATTTCTCTAACTGTTTTAGGAGGTCGAAGATTTTCTATGACTTCTATCTTTGCTTTGTCTACTTCAATACCTCTAACGGATACTACATGTCCAAGTACTATGCCTTGTCGTACCATGAAATGACATTTCTCCCAATTCAACACAAGGTTTACCTTAACACATCGTTCAAGTACCATATCAAGGTTTGACAGGCAGTGTTCGAAACTTCCCCCACACACAGAGAAATCGCCCATGAATACTTCCATTATATCGTCTATGAAATCTGCAAAGATCGACATCATGCATCTCTGAAATGTTGCGGGAACGTTACACAACCCAAACAACATTCGTCGATATGCATATGTGCCATAGGGGAAAGTAAATGTAGTATTTTCCTGATCATCAGGATGGATAGGTATCTGAAAGAATCCTGAGTACCCGTCTAAGTAACAGAAATGTGAATGTTTGGCTAGCCGTTCAAGCATTTGGTCTATGAAGGGTAAAGGAAAATGATATTTTCTAGTAGCCTTATTCAGCTTCCTATAATCTATATACATCCTCCATCCAGTTTGAGTTCGTTTTGCTACGCACTCGCCCTTTTCGATAGTTACAACCGTAACACCACCCTTCTTTGGTACGACATGTATTGGGCTTACCCAATTACTATCAGATATCGGGTATACGATTCCTGCTTCCAATAGCTTTTGCACTTCTTTCTTGACCACATCGCCTAAGATAGGGTTCAACCGTCTTTGATGTTCTCTATACGTCTTACAGTCCTCCTCCATCATAATATGATGCATACATATAGAGGGACTTATCCCTTTTAGATCGGAAATGTTGTATCCAAAAGCTGAGGAATATCTCCTTAAGACTTCCAATAGTCTCCCTGTTTCTAATTGTCCCAAATTGGCATTAACTATCATTGGTTTTTCAAGTTCAGTATCTAGGAATTCATATCTCAACTCCTTGGGTAATGTTTTAAGTTCCACAAATGGTTTCTTTGGGCATGACATTGGATCGAGTGTGAGTGCTAGGCATTCTCTTAGACTACCATCTTCATATGGCTCACACCAGTTATTATCCTCGAATATTGGAGGGGTTGGAATCTTAAGTACTTCTGTATACCTTGTTGGTTCCTTCTGCATTTCTTTCACGCATTTATCGATAATGTTTAGAGAGCAGCATGTATCATCTAAAACAGGGGCTTTTAGGAATTGGGCTAAGATAAACTAAATTTTTCTTCCCCTACCTCGAAGGTTAATTTTTGTTTCTTCACATCTATTATGGCTCTAGCTATTGCTAAGAACGTTCTACCTAAGATGATTGGTATATTAGAATCTTCCATAATGTCCATTTTTGCACCCTAAATTTTGACCCCTTAGATTCTCATCATCATTTTAGGAGCATGCTCATAGGATTACCTAACCTTAACCCAGTTCAAGTCTATCTTTGTCAAGTTATAGATGAATCAGGGTTTAGTACAGTCAAATCAAAGCTTCAGGGTTTGTGATCAATCAAAGTTTTAGGCTAATTCAATCATGAAACAAGATCAAGGGTATCATATGATTTCAATTGAGAATCCAATTTGAAGTTGTCACTCCAGGATCAAGAACAGTGCAGTCCAGGAGCCCCGATTAGGGTTTTTGACCGGTAAAAGTCAATTGTAGTTTGACTTTGGTGTTGGAAAGTGTTTTAATGGTGGGATCATGGTCCATGAAGTTCAAATAGCTTAATAAAGTTCATTCAAGAAGTTTCAAAGTTTCAGAAGGTCCAGAGTGTCAACAAGCGACTCGGTAGTCACCGATCGATCGTACGGTTGACTGAAAAGTCAACTCTTCAAATTTAAGGAATTGGAATTCAAAGTGTGAATAAAAAATGTTCCTTATGTCATATTTCACTTGCCTATCAATTTTCATGACCATTGGGTCAGGAATGAAGGAGTAATCGAAAAATCAGGAAATTAGGGTTTTGAAAGGGGCTAAACCCTAACTCCTTAACCACACATCCAAATGAGTTGGTTCAAAGCTCATTGGAAAGCTCTTGACAAGTCCTTCAAAAGTCCCACAGTGGTCCACAATCAGAAAATTCATATTTTTGGAGTTAGAATCAAATTCATTACAAGAGGGCAAAATAACTTAGAAAAATACTAAGTTATTTCACTTTAAAAGCTTATTTTCATCCAACTTTGGAGGGACTTTTGACATAGTTCCAATTGAAGTTAGAATTTATAGAAAACATGAATGTTTTAGAGCTACATGAGGGCTTTTCAAAAAGTATTAGAAGTCCTCAAAAGGATTTGTGAGCTGAAAGTTATGGGTTTGGCAAGTTGGTGTTTTCACACTTGAGTCCCACATTGACAAACTTTCAAAAATCATTCCTTTGATCAATTGGACAAATCTCAGCCCTTGGATGTCATTGTTTCTGATATGTAGAGGCTTTGAAGTGTAGAAATGTGAAGAAAATGCAGAAGAGTTGGATTTGCCAAGTTTGCAAGTTGCCTTGCAAGTTGCATTAAAAAATCATAAAACAACCAAGAGGTGGAAAGTGAATTCTGAACCAGCCATAAACCTACACCCTCTAGCCTGAATTTAGCCACTCTAAACTCATCATGATGCTTGACTTCAAGCTTACCTCCATGCCAAGAAAGCCTTTTTTGGAGATTTGATTCAAAAATACAAAAACCTTTCCTTCTTAGGAAGGAAACCTCAAATCAACCCACTACCTCTCATTTGCATATAAATAGAGGCACTCCCCACCTCATTCCACACACAAGAACTCTTCTAAAAACCATAGAAAGTTCAAGCATCCACTCTTTCACTCTTTGCTCCCATTTTCACAAAATCACAAAAACCTCAAAAATCTGTCTTGGTAGAACAACTGCCATATCTATTTCCCTACACTCAAACTCACCAAAGATCATCTACACAATCCATAAATATGGTATAGAAGGTGTCCAAGCCCTTAGACCATTCAAAAACCTCACCATTCAAAAAGTCAACTTCCATACCAAGATACTTTGACCATAATGCATGAAATTTGCCAAATCAAGTTCTAGCCTTGTTCTTGATGTTATAATCATTCAAACACATCACATATATCATACCTCAACTGTCCAAAGCATTAAGGATCATTGGTAAAACCTATTTCTCCAACTGTCTTAAGGATTGCACTTTTGCTTCAAGAAGAAGGAAGCTCCAAAGCTAGGTGCATTTGAAGTTTTCTCTGAGTTTCTTGTTGATCTAATCTGCTCAACACAGTCTACTAGAGGTATGTAGACAGTCCATTTCCTATTTTACATCATAATCCAATGTTTGGTATTTTGAGTTTGTTATGTTGAAAATGTGGCATGAACATGTCCTATGTTAAAACCTTGTTATGACTGAAATGTAGCTGTTTGTTGAATTGGATCACCTTTGAAATCATGATTATTGTTTAGAGCTGTTTTCATCTAGTTTGCTCATTCATTCAAAAAATGCCATATTTTGCATATTATTGCCATAGACATACCAGTTTTGGTTATAGGCTAGAAGTGGCTTAAGTTTGAGTTCAAAATCATCCATTTATGCATTTGTGACATGTGTGTATGGTTTGCATAATCTGTTCTCACCTGTTTTGGCATCTCACCTCCAAAATGCATTTTTCAAAGACAAGTGGCCATGAGATATACCAAAATTGTTTATGTTCACAATGTAGCTGATTCCTAAGCATGAACATCCTTATTTCCATGTATATGATGTGTGTATGTGATTTATTTGCCAATATCATGCTTTGAAACTGAACTGCACTTTTTCATGTTGCATCAAAATGCCACTTTTACAGCTTGTATGTCATCTTCCATAGCAGACCTTTTTGAACTCTATTTTGTGTTTGAATTTATTCACCAATATATATGTGAGCTGTGTGCATGATTTGTTTGATCAAAATATGCCTAGGGTATGAATTGAATCTCTTCATGCATTAAAAATGCCAAAATTTGCAACTCAATCCTCATTTTTTGTGACAGTTTGTTTTAAGCTTCAATCCTTGTTTTGAT
The DNA here is from genome assembly GCA_963859935.3 of Lathyrus sativus. Taxonomy (NCBI): domain Eukaryota; kingdom Viridiplantae; phylum Streptophyta; class Magnoliopsida; order Fabales; family Fabaceae; genus Lathyrus; species Lathyrus sativus. The sequence goes on from OZ012737.1 coordinate 191,568,024, forward strand.
TCACTCAATACCATGTATGTGAGCTGTGTGCATGACTTACTTGATCAGAATATGCCTAGGTTGAGAACTGAACTTCATCATGCTTCATACTCATGACAATTTGCAATTTGAGTACCACACCTCATGGCAGTTTGTTTCCAGCCCCAAATTGTGTTTGATTTCATTCAATGATATGTATGTATGGTGTGTGGATGTTTAGTTTGATCTAAAAGTGTGTGGAATTGAAACTGTACATCATCATGCATTTCACAACACAATTTTGCAACTGGCACCTCATTTTTCATTTCAGACTGTATTGAACCAAAATAGTGGCCTGAACTCATTCATTATCATTTATGTGGTGTGTGCGCATGATTACATTGATTTAAAACTGACTGGTGCATGAGTTTCATTCCAAAATGCATCTCACATGTTCACTTTGCACACACCATCGGGTTTTAAAATTAAAGCATGATCTTGAAAAACCAATGCCACCGTCATGTTCCTCATGAAATTCTACTCAATTTAGACTAAACTTTTGTTTCAATCCATTAAGAATTGAGAAAGTTACACCCAAAATGCAAATCTTGAGTTTGTGTGTATTTTTTTGCCCAGCCTGCCATGAATCTATGCCCTATATGTTTAAATGGGTGGCTTCATCGATGGATGTACAGCCACCCTAGTGGTAATCACTTTGTAACCTAAGCGCCTTTGACCTTGCTTGCATGGATTCGACCCCTGAGGAGGGCAACCCTTTTACCATTTTTCACTATTTTTCATGCAATCTTCAAAAAATCATATCTCATCCATTTTTAATCATTTTGAACCAATTCTTTTTGCATTGTGTTTATTTTTATGCCCACTTTTATGTCATATTTTAAAATTCCATGTTTTTCCAATTTTTCATCTCTTTTGACCACTTGCAAGTTAGTGATGTTTCACGATCGTTTTCGCGTGTGCAGATGAATTTCTCTCTTGTTATATTTGTGAATGTCATGATATTTTCTTGCCCTTATATCCTTAGATGTTAGTCAACATGCTAGGATTTTCTCTTTGGGTTGTTATCATGACTATTTTGCCTTCTCTGAGGAATTTACTTAAGCTCGATCTGTCGTCACATTTCCCGCTTGATCAGTTGCTTTGATTGTCATCAATGCATATCTTGTGTTTATATTTAACATGTTCATTTAATGGTTGTCACCATGCTTTTATCATCATCATGTTATTACTATGTTAATGTTTTCTTTCCCCAAAGGAAAAGTCTTTCCATTGACCCTCATGTCATGGATAGCTCATTTACCCCTTTCTTGACTTTGTTAAGTCACTTTAACCTTAACTTAGAAGCCATTAGACATTGCTTTAAGTCTAAGGAGCCCACCTGTACTAGGAGTGTTCTTCAACTAGAACCCTAGGATAGAGTTTGTCAACTCTATGTAAGAATCATTTTCATGATTTCTTACTTTCCCTTTGAGTGTTACAATCTAGATTAGGGAGTTTTGTCAAACTCCGCACAAACATTGTCATGTTTGTCTCCCCCTTGAACCTTGATCATCATCAAGTGTTCTTTATCCCTTGTGAGGTGAACTACGATTGCTCTGATTCTATCCTAGTTAGGATACGTAGGCAGAAGATGCGATGTCTTTGCGAGCAAACTTAGAAGACCATCATTAGGTCTTTGTCTATTCTTTTACCCAATCCCAAACCATAGCATATTTCACAAACTTAGCAAGAAATCAAACAAAAGGTTCCTGTAGAGTACTACAGATGCTTAGGGTGCTAACACCTTCCCTAGGTATAACCAACCCCCGACCCCCGAATCTCTTAGCATTGTTGTTACATCGCGAAAAGGGTTTTTCTTTCTTTAGACCTTTCCTTTGGATAAATTAAAGTTCGGTTGTAAAAGAATTAAGGTTCAAGTTAATATAATAGCTTGATATCCAATTTTCACCGCAACCGAAATGGCGACTTCACTGGGGATTATCGAGCTTTTGTTTTGAGGGTTTAGCCTATCTCGTTTGATTACTTGCTCTATTTGTGAATATTTGTAAATATATACATATGTGCTCTGATGGATCTTGGGAATTTTGAGTGGTGAGACAACACTATACCCGTGTTTGAGCGTACTTATGATAGGATGGTGGTATATTCAAGGAGGCTTATAGGGAGTTGATTCCCGATCAAGTTAACTTGAGAAAACCACCGCTCATTAGAGGCCCTTCTGAGAGTTAGTATTGTTGATCGAGTATTCGTGAACACAATGCTACTTTCTACATGGGAGCCCGTGATACTGAGGACCTTTAGATTACCTTTTCCCCCACTTTGGCTTTATTAGGATGTAGTGCAGTGACTATGAGGGAGTCATTCCGAAATAGTTGATACACGATACTACACTTGGACGAGACTCTCTTGAGAATATTATCGACCACCGAGTTATTTGGGAAATTGATAATATCCGAAAGATAGGTCGAGGACTCTGGGAACCTTTTTAGAGCCTTGTTCTACAGTTTTGAAGGCCTTAGTACATACCTTGGGATGGGTAGACCTTGGATCCACGCTCGTCCTTTAAACCTAGGCTTGTGTTTGCGCATATGTGATATTTGCATTTACCTGTGTTTGTGCATTTTTGCATTCATAAACATCATATCGTAAAGTTTCATGGAACTCAGACTTTTGTTTGTAAACATCAAGGTTGTTATGAACAGTAAAAGAAAGAAACTTTGAAGTACACTTACAAGAGTTTTAACTTGGATGACCTAAAGAGGTTGGGTACCTTGGTGACAGATCTAGAGGGATTCAAAAATATATGGGAAACTGTTGTTATTCTTGAAGATAAAGGTGGATAATGGACTCCTCTCCATGCTTCTCCAGTTCTATGATTCAGTCTATCATCGTTTCACTTTTTCGACTATCAACTAATACCCACTAAAGGAAAACTCTGATTTGGTTGGATTGCTCATTCTTGACGAATCTCCTTTTACAATCATAGGGAAAGACCACATGGAGAAAGATATTGTTAAGGCTACACGTTTGGGAGTCGCTTTGAGCAAAGCACAACAAACAGAGAAGCATGGGAGCACAAGCATCAAGTGGTTGTCAAAAAAATGAAGAATTTCAGAAACAACTACGGTTGAAGAATAAAGAAGTTCTCTCTTGTAAGAAGAGAAAAGTATCAGATGATTTATCTTCACTTAGTCCTCAGTTGACTCCGTAGAAGCTAATTGTGGAGAAGCTTATCCTCGAGAAAGCCCAGATGGAAAAGGAGATTGAGAAGCTCAACTCGAAGCTGTCCAGAGAACCTCTTTAGGACTTTTGTTATCTTTTATTTAGCTCTCTGTTTAAGACTCTTGTAAGAAGTACTGACATGTTGCAATTCAAATTAATGGTTAATGAAAGAAATTTTTGGTTTATCTTGATGTTTGTAAATATTTTGAGTTCCATGAAACTTTTTGCATTGCATGAGCATGCTGTCACATTTGCATTTGCATTTGCATTTCTCAGCCCTGAGTCTCCTGTTCCTTTTCCTGTCTCTAGAGGGATACCTAGCACGCATCCTGGACCAATGGAAACAATGAAAGAGCTTTTGAAAGGGCAAGAAGCCTTGAAGGAGGAAATCAGGGTCCTCAAAGATCAGATGAATTGGGTTTTGGAGACTTTGCAGAATTTGATGAAAAATGAAGGGTATTCTCCCACTATTGCGCCTAGAGAGGTCGTAAGTCCAGCACTTTCGGTGACTCTCTCAAGGACCTCCTGAGCTTCAACGGTTAGACCATCGTCAACCAGCATTTGGGCCTGCGCCAAAACGTCATCCTTGTCAGGTGGTTACCAAAAGAGCATCTCAGCATTCATTGGTTGTTTCCCCTCAAAGTTCTCGAAGCCAGAACATGAATAAGAAGAATTTTGTCAAGAGGAACAAGGCATGCTACAAGATAGTTCTTGTGCCGCTAAGTAAGCTTTATCCGCTACTAATTCAGAATTCGTTGGTGACTCCACGAGCTCTTAACCTTGTGCCAGGACCATGGCATAATGCAAACTTGACTTGTGAGTTTCACAAAGGGGCTGAAGGACATGAACTAGACACTTGTTTGGCGTTAGGATTTGTGGTGCAAGAGCTGGTCTATGACCAAAAAAAAACTGATCTTTGAAGAAGATCGCCTAGAAGTTGAATGCAAGTACCATACTGGGACAATGGGGCATTTGGTGGAAGAGTGCAACGGTTTTGGGTTGAAGGTGCAAAGCTTGTTGGAGCTGTTAAAACCTCAAAAAGGTAAACCAGGTATCAGTGTCTCAGCTCTCGAAGCAAAAGACAAAGGACCTACGAGGCCTCTCAAGGTTCTATACCACAAGGAGCAAGTAATCAGTGATAGAGGGGTTCCCCCGTTTGGGCCTGGAAACTGAAGTTGTTAAGTCAATTCTCCTAAGCTGGCTGTATTCTGTTTGTTTCAGTATTTTCCTTGTTGTTTAATTTGAATTGCTTGTAAGCTGTTGTTCATTTTGAATTGGCAATATTAATGAAATTTTTGTGCATGTTTTGATTAAGTCCATTCGTTCCACTCTTTCTTTTTCATTGTTATGAAATACAAAAATGAAGAAATCTCTTTACTAAACTGTTGTTTAAAGCAAAGATTGGGGAGGATGATGAGAACTATATCCATAACTGCTGTTGATATGCTTTCAATTTAACTTTGCCGATGATGTAAGGCATTGTTTCAATCCCTAAACACCGGAGGAATAAGGAAGATAATCCCTCGTTAACCACTTCGAGCCTAGAAGTAGGAGTTTTCTTTCTTTACAAAAACAGAAACCTTAATCTCGAATCTGGGGCGGGTAGTTCTCAGTTAACTCGAAGATATGTGCATACAAGACGCTTTTCACAATAACAAAAAAGTGATGCATTCAGGTTTTCCTTCGCACACAACAAACAAGTGTCTAAATCCAAAAGATGATGACGGTCCGCCGTAGCCATTAAACTAGGTAGTCACCTCCTTTATCAAAAAAGAAAAAGAAGAAGAAAAAAAAGAAGAAAAAAAAAGAAAATTGAAAAGCCTGCTAAGTCAAAACCTGTGAAGGAGACTTAGGAAAAAATGGGGCATCCTGCTGATTGTATATCCAAAAGAAACAGTTCAGGCAAAAGTAAGGGATAATAAAAGAGGAAATTCTTAAAGCTTCACTTTCAAAAATCCTCAAATAGCAAAAGCTATCAAATACTGTAAGGGAGTTGTGACTACCTTAGATTTGTGAATCATCACCAACTATCAGCCTGTAGGAACCTAAATGTATAGTTTGAGTTAACTGAGCGTAGGATTGGAGTTCATCATGAAGATGGGCGGGACAAATAACTTTGAGCCTTTATCCTTTGTTTCATGAGTCGTGAGCCAAACCACGTTACAACCCTTAAAAGACCTAATTTAGGTAAGGTTGTTTTGAAAGAATATTACAACAAGGTTGGATAACCTGACTCCTAAATGATCTTTGATGTTTGTGTGTGTTCATCACTTTATCCATCATCCGTAAAATGATTGGATCGCTTTCACTTTGATCGTTTGATCACTCCGCCGCGTGTGTTTCATCAAAATTGTTTTCAAAAGATTGCATGAATTTTACATTGAAAATTGCCAACTTTTAATGAACAATATTGTTTTCCAGACGATTCAATGTCAAAAGGAATCCCAACAAATGTTGTCAGCTAGGGAGTTGGATTTGATAAAGGAAGCTCGACATGGGGCAACTAATTTGAAGGATTGGTTAATCATTTATCACAACATTCAGTTAATCAAAGCTGGCCAAGTCGAGATTAGATTAATCTCTCAAAGACCGTTGAACTGGGGCAGTTACGTCGAGGTTCGTGAACCTCTCAAAGAGTTTGAAGAGATTGAGGCATCTTGTATGTCAATTCTTCTGTAAAACCCTCTTGGTGATTTCTTCTTGCAGACCATGTGTTCTGGGGAATATTGTTTGGGGTCTTATAAGCAAGTTGCTTCTTAGCTCTTTTCAAGGCCAGCTACTCTAAGACCAGTTAATCAGAAGCAATCAAGTCAAGATGAGATTAATCTCTCGAAGGCAGTTGAACTGGGGAAGTTGTGTCGAGATTCATGAATCTCTCCAAGAGTTTGAAGATATTGAGGCATCTTGGTATGTCAATTCTTCTGTAAAATCCTCTTGATGATTCCTTCTTATGGACCATGTAATCTGGGGCAGAAAAGTTGGAAGACCGTTTGTCGCAAGATCCGTTGCTCACTTGCAGAGGTTGGTTATACTATCAAGGGGCAGAAGTATTTGGTTCTCATGATACCCTTTAGTCAGCTCTCCGATTAAGTTGTTACTCCAGTTGATCTTGGAAATTCCTTTGGTGATGTTTCCTTCGACAAAGAATTCGAGCTCATGATGGCAATCCGAGTGCAGTCATGATGTTGTGAATTACTCTCTCCCAGAGAAGGTTATAACTTTGAAGTTGGAATTGTCAATCTTTATGATCATTGTTGCGGTGGAAATAGGATATCAAACTATTAATTAGTTTGAATCGCAATTCAATTCACAACCGCTCTTTGATTTATCCGAAGGAAAAGGTCAAAAGAGGGAAAACCTATTTTGCATCGTAAACACAATGCAGGGAAAGATCTAGGGTTCGGGGGTTGGTTAAATTTAGGGAAGGTATTAGCACCCTAAACTTCCGTAGTACTCTACGGGAACCTTTTGTTCAAATGTTTACTATTTCGCTTTATTATTCTTAAGGTATATGTACAAAGGGATTAAAAGTGAGAAAGGAGACCTAAGGGGTTAATTCTAAGTTTACTCGGCAAGACATCGCATCTTGTGCCTACGTATCCTTACGGGAGTGGAATCAGAGTAATCGTAGTTCCCCTCAAAAGGGAGGTTAGAGACTTCTTGACTGTGGTCAAGGTCTCAAGGGGAATAAACGCATCTTAAGGACACGCTTACGTGGAGTGTAGAAACTCCAAATCTCTACGTTGAATTGTTAAGTTGTAATTAGGGTTAGGTTAGGTTAGGGATTCCACGGCGGGAAACCCTAAAATGAGCGCGGCGACTCTTTGACCTAATGCTAGGGGTAAAATTGTAATTTTGCCTGCGGCGAGGCATTTATGAAAAATTAGGGTTTGTAAGGGTGTAGTTTTGAGGTTTTGAAGTTGAGGACTATTGGCGCGGCGACCAAAAGCTAGACCTAATTCCTTCGGAGGTGCGTGCAATGTGACAAAATAATAGTAATGACAGTGTGAGAAATCATACATCAGCGGAAATTTAAATGCGGAAACGTAAATGCGATTGTTAAGATTCGCAAGGTTACAGAGGAGGAACAGTTACAACAATATGATACAATTCAATTTTAAGAACGCAAACATAAAGAAACAACATGGTAAGCTGCACAGTGAACGAACTAGGTTAGTAAACACAAAACAGAAGCATGAAGCTATGGGACATTTTTTTGGTTTCTTTTTTTTTTATGAGAAGTTTACTATGAATCTAAGCTTAATTTTTTTTTACTTGATAATGAGTAAATAAATAAAAAAAGAAGATCTTAATCTTTAAAAAATATTTTCTCTTGGTTTTCTTTTTTTAAAAAAATATATTGACTCTAACTATAAAAAATGTTTTAATTTTAATATTTTAAGAAATATTTTTGATTTTTAATACTAAAAAAAATGTTTTTAATTTTTAATACTTAAAAAAAAGAATTTAATTTTACTATTTAAAAAACAACCTAAATATTTTTTAAAATTTGATAATTAAATTTAAAAAGAAAAAGAAAATAAAAACATAAAAGGGTTGGGCCGGTCATTACCTCCGGACCCAACCCGGTTTGAGATGATTGTTTGCAAGATAATCTAGGGTTTTAGAACCCTTTGGCTTTTCGCAGCGCCGTTTACACTTCATTCTTCTTCTCTCTCGCCGCGATTCTCTCTGATCTTCCTCATTCCTGAAACAAACATGAAATCTGTAAGGAAAAACGTCCCATGGCTTACATTTAAAGCGAAAACGGCCGATGATGAAGAGATTCTGAGGCTGAGGCGACTGATTGCTCGTCGTTTGGTTAAACGGCGCCGGCGGTCCTTCGTGTGATGACTTTGGTGGAAGACTTCTTCTTCTTCTTCTGACGTCGCGGTCGTTAGGGTTTCTCGTTCGGTGATTTTTCTTGGCCCTCTTCCCTCTTTTCTACGAGGTGATGTTGTCCTTTTATAATCTCTTCTTTTGGGCTTTTGTTGGGTTTTTTACGTTACTGAAATATGATTTTGATTGAAATTGATTTGATTTGATTTCTGTTATCTTTTCTGGTGGGTTTCGAAACTGAGATTGGATTTGATATTGATTCTGGTGTTATTTTGCAGATATGGATTTTGTTATATTGTGATTCTGATTTGATTTCTGTTATCTTTTCTGGTAGGATTTGGATCCATTGACCTCAACCGAATTTTGTTTCGATCCTCTTTTCAGATACAGATATCCAGTCTTTGTGTTTCGATTAATTTGTTTTGGAGCCATCCAAACTTGCTCTAGATTTGGGCACTTGCTGTGAGCTGACATGAACTGATTTCATTCTCTTCGACTTCCTGAGTTGAAGCTGATAGTGAATTGGCCATGATGGGTGACAACTGAGCCTTACTTTTTGTGACCTTCATTTACGGTTGGGATCAACATGACTGCTCTTCCCTGTTTGACTTGCTTCGAATTTTCCCAATCAGTTCCACGCTGTTTATGATTTTCCTTGCCTATTTCTGCTTTTTCGAACATGAAGCCTGATTTTTCTGTGATGTTTATGAATTTGGGTAGTGCAGTTCAGTTTTAGTATCCAGCTCTGTCTTCTGATATGGATTTCGATCTGATGCTGATATCCAGTTGTGGACTTTTGTGATTCACCTGTTGATATGGATTGATCTGTTCTGATAAATCTGGTTTTACTGATATAATCCATTTTGACTTGTGATGAGTTTCGCGTTATTTGGGAAGTACACTGATTTTCTCTTCTCTGCTTTCAGGTGCAAATAAATTCGGAGGCTGCCGGTCTCGTGCCATTGGCGAGAAAGGACATAACGGCGATGACGACTTAATAGTCTGAGCCACATTGGGTTGTCGGATGTAGTTACCTTGCGAATTATATTGAATTGTTCGAAACAGTTGCCTTATTTCGATCTTCGATGCTCGGTAGGGAGTTTGATAATGGCCATGGCCATAGTCCTCCTGGCCGCTCGAGTCTCGTGCCCTATGATGAGTTGAGCTGAGGGCCGAAGTTAAAATTTCACTCTCCTTTGGACTATCAGTCCTGTAGTTCATAAAATGCCTTGATTTTCTATTTCCCCAAAACATCATGCCAATGCCTGATTTACCAGTTTTACGCACGCAGAGACAAAGACTTGCTGCTGGCTGATGATTGTATCCTTCATCATAGATGCAAGTCAGGAAGACATGCTCAAAGCCGTGTCGATAGCAGTTGGAGCTGCATCTTTGTGAGTTGCCACTTGGTCACATCTCTCAAGTTTACTCGCCTGGTGTATCATACAATTGCAGGACGTTGCCGAATTTGAAAAAGGTGTAACAGCTTTGCTTCGCTAATTTGACCTGTTATGCCTGTTATTGTTGTTATTGTTGACTAATCTAGGCTATTTATGATTTATGCCCAATGTAGGTTGTACGCTGTAGTTGTGGCTTATGCAGTTGGCAGGGGTCTGCATTCATACATTCACTTTACGCACTGATCATTGGGAAAGTCTGCTCCAAAAGCTGCAGATTTCCAGCGTTGGATAGCATTCCATTGATGGGAGTTTTCATGTTTCTTTCCATACTGGTGTTGGGCTGATTGGGGAATAGACCCGTTTGTCTGATGCGCTTTGGATGCTGGCTGTTGCCAATTTGTGCGTAAGGCATTGTGCCCGCTCACTAACTTTCTTAGTGCAGAACATGGTTATCAGTTGGGTGTGCAATGCACATATGTCTTGCTGTATAGGATCCTTGCATTCTTTAATGCAGGCCTGATAAGCTACCTGCTGTCATGAAACTGTTGTTGCTGATACTGCGACATTTCTTGCTTGCAAATACTGGCTTGCAGATATGTAGCTTATGTGCTGATACTGCTTGCGAATGATGATGTTGTTTGCTAACTGTTATTGTGTTAGTGATGATGTTATGCTTGTAGGTGATGGAGAAATGGTTCAGATTTTAGTTCAGTTTGGTTATCAATCTGGAGAATTTACTTAATGAGATGATCCAAAGTCGCATGAATCCTCTTTCGGCCCAAAACTTCTTTTATCTCTTTCTCTCTCGGTCACCTCTTAAGATAAGAACGAAACTTCATGATCTGATGCCAATGGCATGGACCGGTAACGGGAGTAGGATGCGGCTTCGGTTGTGCCCTCCCGGCACTCGATGATGACAATTGTTCTGAGAGTGTCAAACAACTTCTAACACTTTTCCATTCTGTGTTGTATTGTTTTGACGTGCAGGTTAGCCGAGGACTCGTGGAGAAGCTCAAGGACAGCATGAAGGCATTTAGGAACTTTTAGGATTTAGGATTTATTGTAAATGAAACTCTTGTAAACCAAATTCGAATTCACTTTATCAATTTGTAAACTATAAATATTTATGAAATGAAATTCAACAAATATTCATATTTACTTTCTCACTTGCAAATTCAGAGTATCCATGAATAATAATTCAGAATTATTTAAGTTCCTTCTTGAGTTGTAACTTATAAGTACTTATGAACACCAAGTTCAAAAAATATTTAAAACTTATTTCTCCTTTGCCTTTTATAAATGATACCCCGCCATATGATTATATCCAAACAAATTCAAATTAAAATCTCGTTGACCACATCTATTCTCAAAATAGCCTTAGCAGTATCCACTTCCTTTTTCAACCCAACTTCATTTTACTAAGAGGAAACAAAACTGTTTCAGAAATGTTTCAGTATCAAACAAAACGCGGCCCCGAGTCCAATCATATTTCTGACAAAACAAACCGGCACCCTGACCCAATTGGCAAATAAATGCCTCAGAACGTAATAACAGCCCTTTTTCAAAGAATTGGTAGAATTTGTGTAAAATGACCAAAATACCCCTGAGACCTAATCTGCAAAACAAAAACCTTCACAACTTGTTAGTGGTTAGCAAATGTACATATGAGATGATATGTGAAGTGACTGACTAAATATAAGGGTAAAATTTGGGGTATTACAGTTGCCCCTATTTAAATAGCTACACCGGACGATTTGAGTAACAGAGACTCGAGGAATCGTGGTGGAGAGATTTAAATATAGATAACCGAAAATTTTGCCCTTATATGCGACGATATGCAATGCTATGGACAAAACTGGAATGACTTAATGCAGATGATGACATGAATATGATATGTTGCGTATGCTGGAATAATGAATGCGAAAATGCTGACAAACATGACGATACCGGGACAGACGCCACGAGAAGAAACACACTGGGGAAAATGGCGCGCTGAGACATAGTATAACACTGGGGAATTCTAAAAATGATAGTCAATTGGTGCGAATGACCAATTGTCACTTTTAGAAAAGGAACGAGATCCTCGAATGGAGATGGTACCTATGAGACGGCCTCCACTGGGGAATAAAACTGGATCACGTACGATGGTAAGATTGATTACAGAATGCTGGAGCATTGAGCAAAGAATAACATCCAAGCTTCTGTGAACTATCTCTCGTGACAGGATCAAACGGACTTTTCGGAACTCCGTAGCAAATATACAGGGTAAAGACCGACTGTATGCCAAAATAAATGGTCTTTAATGGGAAATGCCCTGATAAGCTTCTCAAGGGAGAACTGTCACTTATCGTTGGAAAGGACTTATGTGCAAAAATGGATAAGCACTCAAATAAAGAGGCTGCTGCTTATCTGATAAATAAATCTTCTCGCATTTAAGGTCGGCGCCTGGAATACGATTCTGATTCTTCTCTTACCGAGGGATAAGTAAACTTCTTCATGTTTCAAGATCGTGCTCTCCTGAACATAAAAAGGATAAACTGAACTTCCTCATACTTCAGAATCGTGCTTTCCTGAATATGATTTGGCTCTTTCTTGTGAATGAAATTTTTCATAGTTCAGAATCGTGCTCTCCTGAATATGAAAAGAGCTAATTGAACTTCCTCATAACTCAGAATCGTGCTCTCCTGAATATGATTCGGATAAAGGGTAAATGAAAATCTCCATATTTCAGAATCGTGCTCTCCTGAATATGAAAAGGGCTGACTGAACTTTCTCATACTTCAGAATCGTGCTCTCCTGAATATGATGACTGAATACGCTCATACTTCAGAATCGTGCTCTCCTGAATATGAAACTGGATGACTGAAGTTTTCTCATTTTTCAGAATCGTGCTCTCCTGAAAAACGGCCAACTGAACTTCCTCATAATTCAGAATCGTGCTCTCCTGAATACGATTCCGCTCCTTCTTTTACTAAAGGATAAATGAACTTCTTCATGCTCAGAAATCGTGGTCTCCTGAATACGATTTGGTTCAAATCTCAAGACGGCAGGTAAATGGAAGCCCAACTGCTCCACGGAGATGGCCCTTTGCTGCGAGTCATAATGAGGATAGGATCGACTTCTTAGGTGAAAAATGTCGTATGTTGATGCTGTAAAATGTAAAGTGTAAAGGGTTGTAACATGTAAGATTGCAAAGTGTTGTACTGATATATTTCTCAGGCGTGAACTGGCGTGTATCTGTAAATGATTGTAGCTGATTTTCTTGAAAGATAGTGCAAAATAAATGCACGTCCGGGTACATTGATAAACTTCTCAAGCGAGATAGTCGCGTATCTGTCCATGGTATGGTGAAAATCTTTAGATGGTGCAAAATAAATGCACGTCCGGTTGGGCTTGACGACCGACAAGACTGAGATTCAATCTAGGATCGAGCTAGAAAGAAGACTGGTAATCAAGACTCCATCGAGGGAATGAACTCGAAGGGTAGATATCTTATCTTGGCGAGGAAAGATAGCTGAAGTAACCGTCATCCACGAGGATCGAGCTCTGTGGGGAAATTGGAAACAAGTAAGTATTTTATGCTTAGGGCTGACAATCTATTTGGAGAGAATGGACGAACCCAGTTACTCGGCAGTAACGACCAATGACAGAGACGCAATGAACCTGTGAATGCTAACGCATATGTGAATGTATGTTAATGTCTATGTATGTAGTCAAATATGCAAGATGTTATGAAATGAGTACGTAATGAGTATGTGAAATGAGTATATGACATAGGCACGTGATGCTTATGCCCCTGCGTATGCTGACGAAACAGACTAGAGACGGGACGAGAGATGAAATAAACATCTCGACGGAAATACCCTGCATTCTCTGCAACCAATACGTCAATCATGGGCAAGAAAAGATCAATGGTGGAACCATGTCTGGTTTTAAAGTTCTGAATTCTCTGGGGTGAAGATAATCTGTTCGGGCGTACAGTATCACGTCCTCACATGGGGAGAAGAAATCCTGAGGGACACTTTTAAGTTACCCCAAGAAAAGGTTGTCAGCTTATAGTCTCTCTGGGGACTATCACTGGTGCAATGGTTTGAAAGTGTTTCTGCAATAATGATATTTCCGGGGAATGAAGAGATCCTGTCGGAATTTCCACTAGTCAAAGTAATTTATTACATTTCAAATTTGTTTGTTTTTTGAAAAACAGTTTTGAAAAATCTACAATGCACCTTTCATTTTCAAATTTTAAGAATAAACGCATTTTGCATAACAATAGAAAATAAAGAGCAATGCACCAAGGAATGTAAGTAACGAGATGGTATCTTTTATTAAAGGGTGGCTGCTTGCTGAAGGCATAGCTCCACAGATGATTACATTTTGAAATTGGCAACATGGGAAAAAGGTTACATTGAATCCAATAACACCTACCGACACTACTAACTAAGACTAGTCCAGAATCCTGCTTCGGGCCAGGATGAAAGAACTGAAACATGGCTCTCATGCGGAAAGTGTGTTCGAGATAGTCAGTGTCTTCTGATGCAATGAAATGCCTTTGTCCCTAACTTTTGCCTGGACCGCCCTTTCGGGTTTTCGATCCACCGGGACGCTCTTTTTTGCCTAAGCCGCCCTTTCAGGTTTTCAACTTAGCGAGCTTTTGTTATTATTTCTTTTTTCTTTTCAACCCTTACTTTTGCCTAAGTCGCCTTTTGAAGGTTTTCGACTTAGCGGGTTTTTAGGCATAATATTTTCGGACTGCATCAGAATTCACGGGATGTGCTAGTTCTTCACCGTCCATTGTCGTAAGTATTAGAGACCCTCCGGAGAAGACAGTCTTTACAACGAATGGGCCTTCATAATTGGGCATCCACTTTCCACGCATATCTTTGTGTACTGGCAAGATCTTTTTGAGTACGAGCTCTCCTTGACGGAACTCACGGATACGAATCCTCTTATCAAACGCTCTTTTCATCCGTTTCTGATATAATTGCCCATGGCACATGGCTGTCAAACGCTTCTCGTCGATGAGATTCAACTGATCCAATCTATCCTGAACCCACTCAGCCTCCTCAAGTTCAGCTTCCATTAACACTCTTAGCGAAGGTATCTCTACTTCGACGGGGAGCACGGCGTCCATTCCATACACCAATGAGAAAGGTGTTGCCCCTGTCGAAGTTCTTACTGATGTTCTGTATCCATGCAAAGCAAACGGTAACATCTCATGCCAATCTTTGTAAGTCACAACCATCTTTTGCAGGATCTTCTTGATATTCTTATTCGCAGCTTCAACGGCCCCATTCATCTTAGGACGGTACGGAGAAGAATTGTGGTGGGTGATCTTGAAGTTATCACACAACTCCTTCATAGTCTTATTATTCAGATTGGTGCCATTGTCAGTTATTATCCGGCTTGGGACTCCATAACGGCAGATAATCTCTTTCCTGATGAAGCGGGCAACCACTTGCTTGGTCACGTTGGCGTAGGAGGCAGCCTCTACCCACTTGGTGAAATAATCAATAGCAACGAGAATAAAACGATGACCGTTAGAAGCCTTCGGCTCGATTGCCCCAATCATGTCAACGCCCCACATAGAGAACGGCCAGGGTGAAGACAAAACATTCAACGGTGATGGAGGTACATGCATTTTATCAGCGTAGATTTGGCACTTATGGCATTTCCTAGCGTATTGGATGCAGTCGGCTTCCATGGTTAACCAGTAATACCCAACCCTTAACATCTTCTTGGACATAGCATAACCATTGGCATGGGTTCCGAAGGTCCCCTCATGAATTTCCTGCAGTAACATGTCCGCTTCCCGTTTATCAACACATCTGAGCAGGACCATGTCGTGATTTCTCTTGTACAACACACCATTACTGATAAAGAATTTGGACGCCAATCTTCTCAATGTCTTTTTGTCCAGACCAGTAGCACCATCGGGATACTCCTGCTTGACGAGATAGTTCTTGATATCGTGAAACCAAGGCTTTTCATCCACCTCAACTTCTTCGACCAACTGACAATAAGCGGGCTCAACCTTGCGCTCAATATGGATAAGAAGTGCTTCATTAACGAACTTAACTTTCCACATGGATGCTAACATGGCTAAAGCATCGGCTACGTGATTCTCGGATCTAGGAACATGCTCGAACTCTATCTCGTCGAAATACTTGATCAGCTCAATAATGTAGTCCTTATAAGGGATCAGCTTCTCATTCTTCGTTTCCCATTTGCCTTGTACCTGGTAGATAACCAAGGCTGAGTCACCACTTACTTTAAGAAGTTTGATTCGGAGGTGAATTGCTGCTTCGAGGCCGAGGATACACGCTTCATACTCTGCGACGTTATTAGTACACTCAAAGTCCAACCTTGCTGTAAATGGAGTAAATCCACCCTTTGGGTTCATCAAAACGGCGCCTATACCATGCCCATTGAAATTCGAGGAACCATCAAACATCATCTTCCACCAAAGACCTGGTTCTGGACCTTCGCTCGGATCTGGCTCTTCACAATCTCTTTTAATCAACAAAATATCCTCATCGGGAAAATCGAGCTTAAGAGGTTCATAATCTTCAACTGGCTGGTCTGCAAGGTAATCAGATAAGATACTACCCTTAATCGCTTTCTGGGGTACATACTGGATGTCATATTCGGATAACAACATGTGCCAACGGGCTAGCCTCCCGGTTTGAGCAGGTTTTTCAAAAATATACTTGATCGGATCCATTTTAGAAATCAATAACGTGGTATGACAGACCATATACTGCCGAAGGCGCTTAGCGGCCCATGCCAATGCACAACAAGTTTTCTCTAATGGTGAGTACCTGTTTTCGCAATCGGTAAACTTCTTGCTCAGGTAATAAATTGCATGTTCCTTTTTCCCAGTCTCATCATGTTGTCCAAGCACACAACCCATGGACTTCTCGAGAACAGTAAGGTACATAAACAACGGTCTTCCAGGTACGGGAGGAATCAGAATAGGGGGATCTTGCAAATAACCCTTAATCTTCTCAAACGCTTTCTGACAATCTGGGTTCCACTCAACTGTCTGCCCCTTGCAAAGCAACTTGAATATCGGCTCACAAGTAGCGGTCATATTAAAGATAAACCTGGAAATGTAATTCAGACGTCCCAGGAAACCCCTAACTTGCGTCTCTGTTCGCGGAGCCGGCATATCTTGAATGGCTCGGACTTTGTCAGGATCCACCTCAATCCCTCGCTGGCTAACAATGAAACCAAGCAATTTCCCGGATCTGACACCGAAGGTACATTTTGCGGGATTCAATTTCAACCGATATTTCCTGAGTCGTTCAAACAGCTTTACCAAATGGTCTAAATGCTCCTCTTCACTCTGAGATTTGGCTATCATATCGTCCACATACACCTCAATCTCTTTGTGCATCATATCATGAAAAAGAGTGGTCATAGCACGTTGGTAGGTTGCCCCCGCATTCTTTAAACCGAAGGGCATGACTTTGTAGCAGAAAGTTCCCCAAGGAGTAATGAAAGTAGTCTTCTCTCGATCATCTGGATCCATCTTGATCTGATTATAGCCAGAGAAACCATCCATAAATGAAAACAACGCAAAACTGGCTGTATTGTCTACCAGTGTATCAATGTGTGGCAGTGGGAAGTCGTCCTTTGGACTTGCTTTGTTCAGGTCCCTGTAGTCTACACACATCCTAACTTTACCGTCCTTCTTAGGTACTGGCACAATGTTGGCAACCCAATCTGGATATTTTGCGACTGCCAAGAAACCTGCATCCAACTGCTTTTTAACCTCATCTCGAATCTTCAAAGCCATGTCGGGTCTCGTTCTTCGAAGCTTTTGTTTGATAGGCGGACAATCTGGCTTAAGCGGCAACTTGTGAACAACAATATCCGTGTCTAGGCCCGGCATATCTTGATACGACCACGCAAACACATCAATATACTCTTTTAACAACTCAACCAACCTCGGCCTAATCTCCGTCCCAAGCATTGCACCTATCTTGACCTTTTTCTTGCTCTCATCTGTACCGAGATTAATTAGGTCCACTTGCTCTTTATGCGGTTGAAGCTCTGTGTACTCGTACTCAATCAATCTTGTCAGTTCCGCGGGTACTTCAAAATCTTCTTCACCCTCGTCCTCAGCTTGATTGATGGGTGCATCCCAGTCGGGAGTGTCAGCAAAGTCATTGGATCCAACAAGGTTTACGATATCTCTGCATGATGGAAGGCTTACTTAATTAAAATGCTCGAAGACATGTAAGAATGAAATGTTGTTTTTTTTTTATTATTATTTTTTGGAAGAAAAGGTTGCCAATTTCATTTTTAAAGGTGAAAACGAAAAACGCAGATGAACCAAAGTGGAATTGAACAAAATGCTTTTATTAATATCTTTTTAGAAATGAAAGGTGGCCCGACAAAACAACCCTATAGCCTTGGGCAGAGCTACAGATTTTTATTTGAAAAGGTAAATGAAACTTAAAAAAACAATTACTTTGACAAGGGAAAAATAACAGGGATCTCTACGGCCTCCCAGTTGTTCAAAACTGCATCACCCTTAAACACCAGGTTGCTCAGCTCTTCATTTTTCTCACATTCACTGATGGCATTGACTTGGAAGCCTCCGCTGACAAATACTTCTTGGATAACCTTCGGACGCCCTTCGACAGTTGTGGCAGCTCCATTCTGAGTTGGTTTGTAACCCGACCCAGAGCGATCAGTCTTGGTCTTGACATCAATTACCTCTCCCCAACCTTCAGGAATGCCCCTGTCAATTGTTGCTTTGGTACTCTTCAGAGATGCAAAAGATGGATTACCCTGACCCACTGTCTCTTCGACTTCCAGCAGAACAGCATTGGCGATCTCAAGTGCTTGAAAGGAGATGTCTAGAGCATTCTCATCGGCCTCGATGTAACGGAAAGAAGACAGGTTACTGACCATCAGATCTTCCTCACCGTGTATAATAACCAACTTTCCATCGATCACGAATTTCATCCTTTGATGTAACGTTGAGGTCACTGCCCCAGCGGCATGAATCCACGGCCTTCCGAGTAAACAACTGTAGTTGGGATTAATGTCCATGACTTGAAACGTGATATTAAAAACTTGGGGACCAATCAGGATAGGAAGCTCAACCTCCCCCATTACCGATCGGCGAGAGCCATCGAAAGCCTTGACAACCAAAGGAGTAGGTTTCAACACAGTCTCTTTACAAGCCAACTTATCAAGAACCCTCTTGGGTAGCACATTCAGAGAAGACCCGGTGTCTACTAGCACTCTTGCTAAATTGTCTTCCTGACATTTCACCGATATATGTAAAGCACGATTATGGTTCGGACCCTCCTTCGGTAACTCTTCATTGCTGAAACTGAGGGTGTTACAGGCGGTTAAATTGGCAATCACACTATTAAATCGACTGGTGCTAATATCTTGATCCACATGTGCTTGAGTCAAAACCTTCTGCAAGGCCATCCTATGAGCGGGCGAATTCATCAACAGAGATAAAATCGAAATCTTGGAAGGAGTCTGATGAAGTTGGTCAATAACTTTATAGTCACTTTTCTTGATGATCCTCAAAAATTCGGCATCTTCATCATTCGTGGCGGCTCCCTTACCTTTGTCTTTGGCAGGCACTGGGATATTAGTGATCTCCTTAGGTGGATCCTCATTAGAACGGGGAGTATACACACGACCACTGCGAGTCATCCTGCTTACCTCTGCGATATTGGTCACCGTGCCCTTAACCTCTTCATTTGGAATAACCTTCCCGGATTCCTTGTCAATCATCGTCACGTCGTATTTCCAAGGCACGGCTTTAGGATCACTGAAAGGAAATGGACTCGGTCTTCGAATAACTATAGGCTTAGGCTGATTCACTTCAGGGATATGCGACCTCGGTATATCGAACACGAGGTTGGCGGAGCCTGCCCCTGATAGATTAAACACCGGTACCTTACCCTTTGATTCAGGCTGATGGAAGACAGGCTCGACCACGGCGACTACATCCTTCTTGGCTTGGCTTGTCACTTGTAAAACACCCTCATTAATTAACCTCTGAACATCATTCTGAACCACCACACAACCTTTAGTACTGGCTTCACAACTTACACATGCAACGTGGGAAGTATCTACCAAACCAGCTTCAAACAGTTTTGAATGGAACATTTTGAGAGGAGTCTTAATCTGTTCAACGTCAAGGGCATAACCATCCCCCGAACCAACACTAACGGCATTGACACTCTCATGGTTAGGAAAAGGGTTCTTCTTAACATTTGGTTGAGGATCTTCGAATGTCAAAATCTTCTTTTCCAATAAATCCCTGACAATATTTTTGAGAGCATAGCAATTCTCCAGATCATGGCCAGGCGCACCCTCATGAAATAAACAGTGAGCAGCGGCGTTGTAATTGGCGGGTAGAGGATTAGGAGGCGGACCCAAAGCCCGAGTGGTGATGAGACCCTGCTTGACCAAAGAGGGATACAACTCGGTAAAAGTCATCGGGATCGGCGGACAAGGTTTATACGTTCTTCTGTTCAGAACATTCTGGCGAGGAGCCGGACTCTTTGGCTGTTGAGGAGCAGGAGTATTAGGTGCCTGTAGATAGCTGACAGGAGGCGGATAAACAGGAGGTTGTTGCATAGGTTGATACATGGGAACCTGTTGATTGAAAGAAGGTGTAATAGCTGCCACATAGGGTTGTTGAGCATATTGGACTGGGTACCCTTGAGGTTGAGCATAACCTTGTGGATGCCGATAAAAGCGTTCCCTTGGTCTACTAGAGGATATAGCATTAGTCTCACTCTCCTTCTTTTTCTGGGAGCTATACGGAGGTTTCTTCGGCTGATCCTTAGAAGCGCCATGATTATTTGTCATTTTACCACTCTTCATACCCAATTCAATCTTGACACCCACAGCAACGATGTCGGAGAAATTTGAAGTCACACTACCAACCATTCTCTCGTAAAATTCTGGATGGACTGTGTCGACAAACCAATCAGCTAACTCTTTCTCGGTCAAAGGAGGTTCTACCTGCGAAGCAGTCTCTCTCCACCTTTGAGCATACTCTTTGAATGACTCAGAATTCTTTTGTGACATACTCAGCAACTGCCTTCTGTCAGGAGCCAGATCCATATTGTACTTGTAGTGTTTGATGAAAGCGTCAGATAAATCTTGAAAACTCTTAATGCGAGACTGGTCTAAAGTTAAATACCACTTGGAGGAAGCACCCTTCAAGCTATCTTGGAAGCAATGAATCATCAGTTTATCATTCTCAACATGGGCAGCCATTTTGCGATAATACATGATCAAATGACTCTTAGGACAGGTGGCACCTTCGTAACGATCGAAGTTCGGAGTTTTGAACTTCGGGGGAATAACCAAACCTGAGACCAAACAAACATCTCTTGCAGCAGTCCCAAAAATCTGATCACCCTCTACCTTTTTCAATCTCTGGACGATAGTGTTTACTTCCTCACGAAGCTTATCATGTTTCTCATAACCCTCAACATTCTCATCAAGATCATCACAAACTGT
Source organism: Lathyrus sativus (assembly GCA_963859935.3). NCBI lineage: Eukaryota > Viridiplantae > Streptophyta > Magnoliopsida > Fabales > Fabaceae > Lathyrus > Lathyrus sativus. The sequence continues at coordinate 191,588,978 of OZ012737.1, forward strand.
CTCATTGAAATACGGTTGCGCACGAGTGTGTACAACAGGTGGTGCAAAGATAGGAGCCCCCCTAGAAACTTCAGAAAACAAAGGCACGGCTTGCTGAACAGGTTGATTAATCGGGACAGTGGCTTGAGGAGGCACACAACCTGGAGCAAGACCATAGGGTGGGTCCTTTGCTACAGTCACACTTGGTGAAGGGTCCACAGTAACGCCGGTAATCTCAGAAACAACAGTGGGCTGGGTATCCATCTTAGCATTCATGACATGTAACAATTCCATCATACGCCCCATACCCCCTCGAAGGTCTTCGAGTTCATTGCTAAGGCGATCAATCTCTTTTGCCTGATCCTTCATTCTCTTCCGAGTTTGAGCTCTGGTGTTGTATTGGTGCCGAGAACTCAGGGTGGCGAAACTGGAAGGTGAGAGAACCGAGTGTGAGAAATCGGGAGACACATGTAATGCAAAAGTATGATGCTAAATGTGAATGTAAATGAAGGTTTCATGGAATTCAACACATTTACGAATGTCGTGGGGTACCAAAGAAATCTTTTTCTTGTTTTTTCATTTTATTTTTTTTTATTTATGGTATCCTGCGATATCCATAAATGATATTTGAACTCCATGGAATACAATGCAATGAGATGCTTTATGGATGCAATGCATGAAAACACACAAAGTCCTAGGTTAAAGGCTTGCATGAGGTTCAAAGGCAAGTACCCTCCCCTGAAGTTAGGATGGTTCATCCTGTCCTACAAAAGTAACCAGGTTCTAAGGGATCTCAATATCATTGATCCTTCACAAGGGTGGTTGTTCAGAAGGCAACTTACTTGCCAACCAAAACCCTCCAAGTTTAAGATCTCAATGAGCGTAGTATCGAGTGTCAACCAACTTCAGTCTGCACCAAAGCCGGCTACCTCACTACTTTCTAAAGGCCAAGATGAGTTAACTAGGGTTCTAAAAGTCAGTTAGTGCATTGACAACATATGACAGCCTCAATATTATCCTCAACTTGACTTAAGGAATATAAGCACTAACCAAGAAGTCGCACTAACTATGGCCACCAGATCAACCGCATCGATATACGTCGTACAGTTTCCTTGGTCTATTGCCATTTACCTAAGGTACACTAGATCCGGGTTAGGACCTATCTCACAGCACAAGGAACAGTCCCACAATCAAGGCACAAATATATACATGTAAATGAATAATAACACAGATAGTAATAAATATGAACAAGTTAGGGATAACCCTTAAAAGTTTAGGAGTCCCCAGTGAAGTTGCCATTTTCTGTTGCGGTGGAAATAGGATATCAAACTATTAATTAGTTTGAATCGCAATTCAATTCACAACCGCTCTTTGATTTATCCGAAGGAAAAGGTCAAAAGAGGGAAAACCTATTTTGCATCGTAAACACAATGCAGGGAAAGATCTAGGGTTCGGGGGTTGGTTAAATTTAGGGAAGGTATTAGCACCCTAAACTTCCGTAGTACTCTACGGGAACCTTTTGTTCAAATGTTTACTATTTCGCTTTATTATTCTTAAGGTATATGTACAAAGGGATTAAAAGTGAGAAAGGAGACCTAAGGGGTTAATTCTAAGTTTACTCGGCAAGACATCGCATCTTGTGCCTACGTATCCTTACGGGAGTGGAATCAGAGTAATCGTAGTTCCCCTCAAAAGGGAGGTTAGAGACTTCTTGACTGTGGTCAAGGTCTCAAGGGGAATAAACGCATCTTAAGGACACGCTTACGTGGAGTGTAGAAACTCCAAATCTCTACGTTGAATTGTTAAGTTGTAATTAGGGTTAGGTTAGGTTAGGGATTCCACGGCGGGAAACCCTAAAATGAGCGCGGCGACTCTTTGACCTAATGCTAGGGGTAAAATTGTAATTTTGCCTGCGGCGAGGCATTTATGAAAAATTAGGGTTTGTAAGGGTGTAGTTTTGAGGTTTTGAAGTTGAGGACTATTGGCGCGGCGACCAAAAGCTAGACCTAATTCCTTCGGAGGTGCGTGCAATGTGACAAAATAATAGTAATGACAGTGTGAGAAATCATACATCAGCGGAAATTTAAATGCGGAAACGTAAATGCGATTGTTAAGATTCGCAAGGTTACAGAGGAGGAACAGTTACAACAATATGATACAATTCAATTTTAAGAACGCGAACATAAAGAAACAACATGGTAAGCTGCACAGTGAACGAACTAGGTTAGTAAACACAAAACAGAAGCATGAAGCTATGGGACATTTTTTTGGTTTCTTTTTTTTTTATGAGAAGTTTACTATGAATCTAAGCTTAATTTTTTTTTACTTGATAATGAGTAAATAAATAAAAAAAGAAGATCTTAATCTTTAAAAAATATTTTCTCTTGGTTTTCTTTTTTTAAAAAAATATATTGACTCTAACTATAAAAAATGTTTTAATTTTAATATTTTAAGAAATATTTTTGATTTTTAATACTAAAAAAAATGTTTTTAATTTTTAATACTTAAAAAAAAGAATTTAATTTTACTATTTAAAAAACAACCTAAATATTTTTTAAAATTTGATAATTAAATTTAAAAAGAAAAAGAAAATAAAAACATAAAAGGGTTGGGCCGGTCATTACCTCCGGACCCAACCCGGTTTGAGATGATTGTTTGCAAGATAATCTAGGGTTTTAGAACCCTTTGGCTTTTCGCAGCGCCGTTTACACTTCATTCTTCTTCTCTCTCGCCGCGATTCTCTCTGATCTTCCTCATTCCTGAAACAAACATGAAATCTGTAAGGAAAAACGTCCCATGGTTTACATTTAAAGCGAAAACGGCCGATGATGAAGAGATTCTGAGGCTGAGGCGACTGATTGCTCGTCGTTTGGTTAAACGGCGCCGGCGGTCCTTCGTGTGATGACTTTGGTGGAAGACTTCTTCTTCTTCTTCTGACGTCGCGATCGTTAGGGTTTCTCGTTCGGTGATTTTTCTTGGCCCTCTTCCCTCTTTTCTACGAGGTGATGTTGTCCTTTTATAATCTCTTCTTTTGGGCTTTTGTTGGGTTTTTTACGTTACTGAAATATGATTTTGATTGAAATTGATTTGATTTGATTTCTGTTATCTTTTCTGGTGGGATTCGAAACTGAGATTGGATTTGATATTGATTCTGGTGTTATTTTGCAGATATGGATTTTGTTATATTGTGATTCTGATTTGATTTCTGTTATCTTTTCTGGTAGGATTTGGATCCATTGACCTCAACCGAATTTTGTTTCGATCCTCTTTTCAGATACAGATATCCAGTCTTTGTGTTTCGATTAATTTGTTTTGGAGCCATCCAAACTTGCTCTAGATTTGGGCACTTGCTGTGAGCTGACATGAACTGATTTCATTCTCTTCGACTTCCTGAGTTGAAGCTGATAGTGAATTGGCCATGATGGGTGACAACTGAGCCTTACTTTTTGTGACCTTCATTTACGGTTGGGATCAACATGACTGCTCTTCCCTGTTTGACTTGCTTCGAATTTTCCCAATCAGTTCCACGCTGTTTATGATTTTCCTTGCCTATTTCTGCTTTTTCGAACATGAAGCCTGATTTTTCTGTGATGTTTATGAATTTGGGTAGTGCAGTTCAGTTTTAGTATCCAGCTCTGTCTTCTGATATGGATTTCGATCTGATGCTGATATCCAGTTGTGGACTTTTGTGATTCACCTGTTGATATGGATTGATCTGTTCTGATAAATCTGGTTTTACTGATATAATCCATTTTGACTTGTGATGAGTTTCGCGTTATTTGGGAAGTACACTGATTTTCTCTTCTCTGCTTTCAGGTGCAAATAAATTCGGAGGCTGCCGGTCTCGTGCCATTGGCGAGAAAGGACATAACGGCGATGACGACTTAATAGTCTGAGCCACATTGGGTTGTCGGATGTAGTTACCTTGCGAATTATATTGAATTGTTCGAAACAGTTGCCTTATTTCGATCTTCGATGCTCGGTAGGGAGTTTGATAATGGCCATGGCCATAGTCCTCCTGGCCGCTCGAGTCTCGTGCCCTATGATGAGTTGAGCTGAGGGCCGAAGTTAAAATTTCACTCTCCTTTGGACTATCAGTCCTGTAGTTCATAAAATGCCTTGATTTTCTATTTCCCCAAAACATCATGCCAATGCCTGATTTACCAGTTTTACGCACGCAGAGACAAAGACTTGCTGCTGGCTGATGATTGTATCCTTCATCATAGATGCAAGTCAGGAAGACATGCTCAAAGCCGTGTCGATAGCAGTTGGAGCTGCATCTTTGTGAGTTGCCACTTGGTCACATCTCTCAAGTTTACTCGCCTGGTGTATCATACAATTGCAGGACGTTGCCGAATTTGAAAAAGGTGTAACAGTTTTGCTTCGCTAATTTGACCTGTTATGCCTGTTATTGTTGTTATTGTTGACTAATCTAGGCTATTTATGATTTATGCCCAATGTAGGTTGTACGCTGTAGTTGTGGCTTATGCAGTTGGCAGGGGTCTGCATTCATACATTCACTTTACGCACTGATCATTGGGAAAGTCTGCTCCAAAAGCTGCAGATTTCCAGCGTTGGATAGCATTCCATTGATGGGAGTTTTCATGTTTCTTTCCATACTGGTGTTGGGCTGATTGGGGAATAGACCCGTTTGTCTGATGCGCTTTGGATGCTGGCTGTTGCCAATTTGTGCGTAAGGCATTGTGCCCGCTCACTAACTTTCTTAGTGCAGAACATGGTTATCAGTTGGGTGTGCAATGCACATATGTCTTGCTGTATAGGATCCTTGCATTCTTTAATGCAGGCCTGATAAGCTACCTGCTGTCATGAAACTGTTGTTGCTGATACTGCGACATTTCTTGCTTGCAAATACTGGCTTGCAGATATGTAGCTTATGTGCTGATACTGCTTGCGAATGATGATGCTGTTTGCTAACTGTTATTGTGTTAGTGATGATGTTATGCTTGTAGGTGATGGAGAAATGGTTCAGATTTTAGTTCAGTTTGGTTATTAATCTGGAGAATTTACTTGATGAGATGATCCAAAGTCGCGTGAATCCTCTTTCGGCCCAAAACTTCTTTTATCTCTTTCTCTCTCGGTCACCTCTTAAGATAAGAACGAAACTTCATGATCTGATGCCAATGGCATGGACCGGTAACGGGAGTAGGATGCGGCTTCGGTTGTGCCCTCCCGGCACTCGATGATGACAATTGTTCTGAGAGTGTCAAACAACTTCTAACACTTTTCCATTCTGTGTTGTATTGTTTTGACGTGCAGGTTAGCCGAGGACTCGTGGAGAAGCTCAAGGACAGCATGAAGGCATTTAGGAACTTTTAGGATTTAGGATTTATTGTAAATGAAACTCTTGTAAACCAAATTCGAATTCACTTTATCAATTTGTAAACTATAAATATTTATGAAATGAAATTCAACAAATATTCATATTTACTTTCTCACTTGCAAATTCAGAGTATCCATGAATAATAATTCAGAATTATTTAAGTTCCTTCTTGAGTTGTAACTTATAAGTACTTATGAACACCAAGTTCAAAAAATATTTAAAACTTATTTCTCCTTTGCCTTTTATAAATGATACCCCGCCATATGATTATATCCAAACAAATTCAAATTAAAATCTCGTTGACCACATCTATTCTCAAAATAGCCTTAGCAGTATCCACTTCCTTTTTCAACCCAACTTCATTTTACTAAGAGGAAACAAAACTGTTTCAGAAATGTTTCAGTATCAAACAAAACGCGGCCCCGAGTCCAATCATATTTCTGACAAAACAAACCGGCACCCTGACCCAATTGGCAAATAAATGCCTCAGAACGTAATAACAGCCCTTTTTCAAAGAATTGGTAGAATTTGTGTAAAATGACCAAAATACCCCTGAGACCTAATCTGCAAAACAAAAACCTTCACAACTTGTTAGTGGTTAGCAAATGTACATATGAGATGATATGTGAAGTGACTGACTAAATATAAGGGTAAAATTTGGGGTATTACAATCATCCCCAGTGATGGTCCATTTGGTAAAGTTGGCTAGGTATCCGTGTCGGGATGTTTATTTCATCTCCTGTTTTGTTTTGTCTATTTTGTCAGCATAAACACAAGCATGGCATAAAGCATACGCATAGCATCCATGCATTTTTTGTTATCTCTGGTTATTAGCTATTACGGGTTCACTTTGGTGTTTTTCACCAAATGGTTGGGTTTGTCTCTTCTCTCCAATAGAGTTGTCAGCCCTTAGGCATAAAAGGCCCGCCAATTCTAATTTCCCCACCGAGTTCAATCCTTGTGGATGATGGTTGTTTCAGTTATCTTGCCACGCCTGGATAAGATAAATTCCCATTTGAGCTCAAATCCTCAATGGTTGGAGTCTTGTTTGACCGTAGCTCGTTCCTAGATTGAACTTTGGTCCCTGGAAAGTGGCTTATAAATCTATGTTGGGCGTACACTTATCGCGCGCTGTACCCCCAGGAAGAATCTTTTACAGATCCTATTCGAAGAAAAATCCTTCTCCAGTAGTGTCGTGGTAACGACCTCTCTTTGGATTTTATGCTTAAATGGCATATCCTTGAGGAGTTGAGGAATTTCTGTTGGTTATTTCTCCTTGTTTGAGAAAATTTGGCTTGTAAAGCATTTGTCCCACATCTTTTGGTGAGATTCCCGGTAAGTCCAGTGGTAACTGGCAGTTTTCTTTTAAAGTCCAGTGGTGACTGGCATTTCATTTAAAGTCCAGTGGTGACTGGCATTTCATTTAAAGCCCAATGGTGACTGGCATTTCTTGTTAAAGTCCAGTGGTGACTGGCAGCTTTCATTTAAAGTCCAGTGGTGACTGGCATTTCATTTAAAGTCCAGTGGTGACTGGAATTTCTTGTTAAAGTCCAGTGGTGACTGGCAGCTTTCATTTAAAGTCTAGTGGTGACTGGCATTTCATTTAAAGTCCAATGGTGACTGGCATTTCTTGTTAAAGTCCAGTGGTGACTGGTGTAACCCGGTGAACTGACTTTAAACAATGTTGCGGATAGCAAGAGTCGCCACCGACTTTTATTTTATCCATAAGGAAAGGTTATAAAAGAACAGGAAAGACCTTAGAGAATATTTTGGGTCCGGGGGGTAGGTTATGAAAAGGGAAGGTATTAGCATCCTTTTCATCCATGGTTATCCATGGGCTCTTAGGTACTTAAGCTCACTTTTGAATTGTTTTGAAATTGTAGTGTGTGAATAGAAAATTTTCAGAATAGTTAATAAATAATCCATGTAAGGATGTGTTAAGAACTTGTTTGAAAATTTTGTTGGAAATTTGTTTAAGTGTGAAAAAGTTTTGAAGTGAGCAAGTATCTAGGAGTAGCCTACCCTAATGTTTTAAGGTCTTTCTCATTCTTTATCCTTTCCTTAGTAAGACTATCCCTACTAAAATGGAGTAGGTAGTCCTTACTTTGGATGTTAAGGGACATGTGAGGGACAATTGGATTTTTGAAGGCCATTGTGGGGTGTAATAAGCAAACTGGAGGGACTATCATCATTTTTCGAAAGGGACTCGATTCGTAAAGGCAACCATAAGGGACTTTGATGATTTTCTTTTTGAGGGACTTGCTTTATACACCCCACTTAACCAATATTCATAGGCAACTTGAGGGATATCCTTAAGAAGTGAGACGGCGATTAAAATCGACTTACGTGTGTGAAATGTTTAATTTAATTATCTTATATTAAAATGATCTAATTTATTTTTTTAAATATCATACATATTAGCACTCCCTAATTACTAACCATAATGATAATAATAATTAAATAATTACAATTTACATCCAAGAGGCAATTACAAAATTATAATAAATAAAATAAATAACGGTAAATGCAATAAACTGCAAAACGAACAAACAACGTTAGTGGGCAGAATTAGATGAATTATCAGATGGTGAAGAAGTGAAATTATGCATCTTTTTGTGGTTTTATGATGTAAACTTCAATTTGAATTAAAATAGGATTTTCAATATTGGTAAATTAATTTAACTTTAATCCTCAAAAATTGTTTTAACCTAATTTTTATTTTTTTAAGAAATGGATTTTAATGTTATTTTAGAAAACAAATAAAAAATAATTATAATGATAGAAATAAAATAAATAAAACACAAATAATAAAAAAAAAGGGGTTGGGCCGGTAATCACTTCCGGACCCAACCCGGTTGGTGTAAATGCAACAAAAAAAAAGGATCTAGGGTTTCAAAACCCCATTCTCCCCGCGGCGCCGTTTCTCCTCTTCTCCGTTATCGCTTCCGATTCGCTTCTCTCTTTCTCAACTCCACCTAAAAACAATAAAACAAATGAGTATTGACAAATCTCGAAGTTGGATTGCTCACTCTTTTAGAGAGTTCGCAGCGATCCGACAATCAGTGATGGCAATGTCCTCTTGAACGTTTGAATCTCTGGATCGTGACGGCGTTTGTAGGCGATGATGAGAGCTGAACAAAGCTATCTGAGCCGTCGTGGTTCGTTATTCGCCGTTCTTTGTGCTTTTTCCCCGTGTATTGAGGCCTTTGTTGATGAGCTCGTGGCCGTTTTCGCACTCTCTCCTCTCCCAGTCTAGGGTTTCAACGAGGTGATCTCATCCCTTTTTATATCTCTATGATTTTCTCTTTTGGGCTTGGATCTTTTAGGTTTGCGTTACTTTTTCTCTGAGATTTGATTCTGATTGGGGAAATCTTTCCCCTTTCGGATTTGATTCAATTTCGCATGATTTGATTTGATTTTTTGTGATGCAATTTATTAACTCCCTTTTTCTTCTTTCAGAACTGGTGCTAAAGTCTTGGTCGGACCAAATATCGCCGAGGAAGGTCGCTGGTAGTGATGATACTTTGTCTGAACCTGCATTGTGATAATCACCCTGATGTTCTCTATTGTGTGTTTTTTCTTACTCATTCACTGGTATGGATAACAATCGCGTTTTTTGGTGTAGTTGGATTGTTTCTGACATAACTGATATCTTGTATCTTTTACTGGTATGGCTGTATCACCCTATTCGTATTCTGATGCTTTTAATGTTTTGGCAGATGTTTCATCCATATCTGTTTTTCTGGTGTTCATATTGATGACATAACCTGACTTTTCCTGCTTTTTGCTGATACTCCTAATTACCCAGGGCAATGATGTTGAACTGAGCCCAATGCTTGCAACTGTGATGTCTATGACAGTTTTTTTCTGATTGCAGGATCTTATTGATATGGACTGAGCCCTTTGTATTCGAGCTGGTTCTGATAGCCTTTCTGAATTTACACTTTGCCTCTGTCTCTGATACTTACGATGGATTCTTGTTGTGGGTCACTATCTTTCAGGTGAAATCCAATTTGGCTCTCAGTCTGACGCCATTTACTTGATAGGGCTGGACTGATAAACTCGCATCTCTGTCGCTGATTGTTATCTGATATCGTTTTAAACGAGCTTCGGTTTACTATTCGATTTTTTGTCAGGAATTTCATTAACTTCTTTTCTCTTCTTCTTTCAGGATGGATGCTTTGCATTGGTCTTTGCTGCCGGGAAGGGTACGCGGTAATGATGACACTGGGTCTGAACCGTCGGAACAGGATACTATAATCCTTGCTTTTGATTATGCTGTTGCTTTTGATTTCGGTGATGATGACCTTAGGTATGAACCTTTGAGGGATGCCCTTCGACCTTTCGGTTTTGGTTGTGTTGCCTTAGCGGTGATGACCTTCGGGTCTGAGCTGATATTCTTGTCCCAAGTTACTAATGCTTGTCGTTCGACGTTCGGTAGGGAATTAGTAACGGCTTCGGTCGTGGCTCTCCCAGCCACTCGAATTCTCACGCCCAATGATGGTTAAACTGAGGGCTGAATCCATGTTGATTCCTTTACTTCTGTGGCTTTTAGTGAATTTCTTATGATGAACTAATTTGTCTTTTTTTTTTGATATAGATTCACTGGGATTAAACTCTCTGATACGCGGCGGACTTTCTGCTACCCGCTGTTGGCTTGTTTTGTTGTTTGTCGAACATGAAACTTAATGAGTTTATATGATGCTCATGAAACCTTTTTTGAGGCAGCTTCGACTGTCTTTGACATCTCGATTCTTCTTTGTCTGAACTGAAATTCACTTCTCTTTTTTCCTGAATTGATAGGTGGCTGCGAATTTGGACTATGATGTTCATCACTAAGCCTTAGGCTTTGCATTTTGATTTTCCAATGTGACCTGGCACGAACTGAGTTGGGCATTTCCTGCTGTGGTTTGTGAATTATTGGACTTGGTCCTTCTTTTGATGCAGCTGCGGTTTGATTCTAATAATCCAGCATAGTTTACATTGCTGAACTGGTTCTTTGAATTGGCCGTATGCTTTTCGATTTTGCTGAGTATTCCTTCTGTGGTAAGAACTAGACTTGTTTCCGGGACCGTTCTGTTGTTCTGTGGTTGTGAATAATGATTTGCATGTAATTTTTAGACAGCCTTTGAAATTGATTCCTTTGATGTACTTACCATCCTATTTTTCGAGCTGGTTCAGCGGCTTGTGAATTGAAATTTCGTTCAATTTGAGCATCCTGTGAATTGTTTTATGCAATTTAGGTGCAACTTACGAACTGTTTTGGTGTTGAGTTCTGTTATGAACTTTTGTACTGATGCTGTTTTGGTGAATTTCAGGTGTTGACAAACTTTGAACACAAAGTGGCTCATACCCGTCGGCATCCGGGTTTATGACCAAATTGATTGTGCTGCTTTACCCTTGTATCAGTTTGGAAACCAAATGGGATTTATTCGATGATGGCATAGACCCTTTTCAGTTAATCATTTATCGGCCCGAACTTCTCTTACTTCTTCATCTTTCTCGGTTGTCCCGTATGATAAGAACAGGGATCACCTGATCTGACGCCAATGGCGCGGATCGGTAACGGGGGTAGGACGCAGCTTCGGTTGTGCCACTCCCGGCACTCGATGATGACATTGTTCTGAGAGTGTCGAAAAAAAATCTAACATTTTCTGTACTGTCTGTTCTCTTTTGATGTGCAGGTTAGCTGAGGATTCATGGAGAAGTTCAAATACGAACATGAAGACCTTTAGATACTTTTAGGATTTAGGATAGATGCTTTAATGTAATCCCTTAGGATTTGAGAATTTTAATGTACTTCCTTGTAACAGTACTTTGTAAAATATGAAGCAACATCCCCATTCTTGTATGATAGCATTATTTATGAAATAAAATTCTCAAAGTGTTGAATTTATTTATATTCTATTCTTAGTTAAAAAATATAAACAAATGTGAATAAATCCACAAGTATTTAATTCATTAACATAGGCATAAAACATAAATATTTCCAAGTGGTATTTGTGATCCTAATCTCATCATCCGATTAAAATGTTAACCAATTGTTTCATAACCAAACTCATATGGGCACCATGGTCACAACATTTTCAGCATCAACAGCAAAATTAATCGTAATTAAACTCCACTGACCAAATGCCAAATCTCAATACGATCAGAACTGGTGATTGATAAATGCCTCAAAACCATAACGCATCAAATGCCTCAGAATTTTAATAACAGCCCGTCTTCAAGGAATTTGTGTAAAATGACCAAAATACCCCTGGGACCAAATCCAACCTCTCTTTGATGTTGGCAAAAAAAATCATGAAGTTTGACTTTGGTTTGACCACAGTTGACCTCAGTTTGACTTTTTAACTGCATTGACTGCTTTTGACTTATCTGATCATCTGACTGAGCAAACTTTTGAGAAAAGTCTTGAAACTTGACATGGGGGTTCTTATACACATATAAGATGTTATGAAGCTCACTTGAAGTCTTGGAAGTCCATTTAGCCCGATTAAAGTCAAAACCCTAGTTTTGGATGCACTGCTTAGGAGGTGCATTGTCTGAGGGAATTGTCAACTCTTCTGACCAATTGTGAATTTTGTGAACCTTGTGAATCTTCATAAGATATCTTGTGATACTCATGGGAGATATTGTGAAGCTTGTGAACCTTGTGAACATCATGAAGTGGCTTTGTAGACCTCATGACCCTTAGGAAAGCTTTGTAAACATTGTGAATCTTGTGAACCTTGTGAACCTTCAAGAAGCAACCTATGGACTTCATGAACCTCATGAAAGGTCTTGTAGATGTTGAGAAGTTTGTGAACCTTGTGAACCTTCAAGAAGCAACCTATGGACTTCATGAACCTCATGAAAGGTATTGAAAGCACTGTGGGACTTGTGAACCTTGTGAACCTTCATAAAGTAGCTTGTGGACTTTATGAACTTCATGAAAGGTTATGCAAGTTGTTGGAGAACTTGTGAACCTTGTGAACCTTCTTAGAACACAAAGTCTTGTATTGTGAGGGCAAATTTTGGGGTGCAACAGCTGCCCCTGTTCAATTTTCTGAAACCTGAGGGGTTAGATTGGTATATTTGCCAGTCGTAACCTGGAAGGTTGAAGGGGATTGAACACAAAAGCCCAAAAATTTGCACTCACCAGTGCACTAGAGTGGTACAGATGGCTAGTTGAATATGATTGAGTGGGCTTAAAGATGCCACTAGGGGGGGAGCAGTTCAAAATATGGGTGTATGATGAAAGCTGTCAGGAGTCTGGAATAATAATGATGTAGCAGCATGTCTTCATGAGGATAGAGCAATCAATAGTGATAACCCTAAAGCAGTCTTGGAGCAATGATATGATTTCAGGAGGATAGAACAATGAATGGTTCTAAAGCAGTCTTGAAATAATAATGTGATATGTCTTCAGGAGGATAGAGCAATCAATAGCTCTAAAGCAGTCTTGAAGTAATAATGTGATATGTCTTCAGGAGGATAGAGCAATCAATAGCTCTAAAGCAGTCTTGAAGTAATGATTTCAGGAGGATAGAGCAATGGATAGCTCTAAAGCAGTCTTGAAATAATAATGTAATTTCAGGAGGATAGAGCAATGGATAACTCTAAAGCAGTCTTGAAATAATTAGATGGCTTCAGGGGGATAGAGCAATGAATAGCTCTAAAGCAGTCTTGAAGTAGTAATATGACCTCATGAGGATAGAGCAATGAATAGCTCTAAAGCAGTCTTGAAGTAATAGGATGATTTCAGGAGGATAGAGCAATCAGTAGCTCTAAAGCAGTCTTGAAGTCATGAGAGTCTATCAGGAGGATAAAATAACCCTGAGGTTACAATAAAGCAGTCCCAAAGTAATAAGAATCTCATCAGGAGGATAAAGTAACCCTGAGGTTACAATAAAGCAGTCCCAAAGATCATAAGCTTGTTTGTTGGATAATTAACCTGAAAACAAGGTAGCATTCTGTATAACAACATTAGTTTATGCTTTATGTATGCATGTATGACATGATGCACTTAGGTAATGTACTATAGACATATATGTTATGGTATGATGTAAATGATGTATGTATGCTATGACACTGCTGGAAATGTCTGGATATCCTTGTATAACAACTGCTGGCCAAGGAAAATAAATCCCGATTCGTTGTTGAAGAATATATAACCCTCCGTCTGCTGGGGATAACAAGGTATAGATAACCTCCCGTTGTTGGGGATAGTAGGGTATAGATAACCTTCGTTTTCGTTTGATAGTAGGATAAGTATAACATCCCGTCTTCGTTCATCGTGCCCTTATTGGAAAGTAATTTCCCGTATATCCGTATGAGGATAAAAGAGATGGATATAAATTCCAGGGGAGATTAGACTTTGTGAAAATGGATTAGTCCTACTGATGGTTTGTAACTGTCTTGTAAAGATGAACCGGCGAAGCTTCGTTGAAATCCTTCCCTCGTTCGTCCTTAGTAAATACTATTACTGCATTTTCATGCATTTCTGGTAAACATCAATCATATTAAAAGCATACATGCATTTCTGGTAAACATCAATCATATTCAAAGGCATACATACATTCAAACACAACCAATGGACATTTCGCTTATGTAAATAGGGTAAAAGTAAATCTGGATTCAAAAGATGGAATTTATTTATATCAAAAGTGACCCATACACGGGTAAGTTTGTACAAAGGAGACATAAACCCTAGTAAGAGAATTTTGTCATGAAGTCTTACAAAAAGAATCAGCTATGTGGGAAATAATCCTATTGAGTTTCAATTCTACTATTGCCACTCAAGTATCTCATCTTCTTGCTATTGAGACGGAAACGATTGGATTGAGCTTTATCTGTTTGAGCTTGAGTAAGTAGTACAACTGGTTGCAGTTTCATGAGTGATCCAAACGAGACATAGTCATACGCTTTAATCCCTAACTTTTGCCTGGATTGCCCTTTCAGGTTTTCAATCCACCGGGATACCCTTTTTTGCCCAAGCCGCCTTTTCAGGTTTTCGACTTGTCGGGTGTACATCTTTTTATATATATATCCTTAATTTTTTCCCAAACCCTTTTGGTTTGCCGGGATGCCCTTATTTTTGCCTAGGCCTGTCAACCTAGCGGGTCTCTTTTTATGCGTAGTATTTTTTAACTATGTCTGCGTTTACAGGTTGTGGGAAGTCTTCACCATCCATTGTAGTCAGTATCATGGCACCTCCTGAGAACACTGTCTTGACTACAAATGGTCCCTCATATGTTGGAGCCCACTTGCCCCTAGGATCACCCTGTGGTAATATGATACGCTTGATTACCAAGTCACCAGCCTGATATACCTTTGGCTTAACCTTCTTGTTAAAAGCTTTGATCATCCGTTTCTGGTACATCTGGCCATGACAAACTGCTGCTAACCTTTTCTCATCAATCAAATTTATCTGGTCAAGTCGAGTCTGAATCCACTCATCTTCATCCAAGCCTGCATCCTTCATAATTCTCAAGGAGGGGATCTGAACTTCAATAGGCAGAACTGCTTCCATACCATAGACTAAGGAGAATGGGGTTGCCCCTGTTGAAGTACGTATTGTAGTACGATAACCATGCAGAGCAAATGGTAACATCTCGTGCCAATCCTTGTAAGTAACAGTCATCTTCTGTACAATCTTCTTAATGTTCTTATTAGCAGCTTCAACTGCCCCATTCATCTTTGGACGATACGGAGAAGAGTTGTGATGCATAATCTTGAACTGCGTACAGAGATCAGTAATCATAGTGTTGTTCAGATTAGAGCCATTGTCAGTGATAATCCTTTCAGGGATACCATACCTACATATGAGATTATTCTTAATGAACCGAGCCACAACATTCTTAGTCACAGATGCAAATGAAGCTGCCTCTACCCACTTCGTGAAGTAATCAATAGCAACCAGGATGAAACGATGCCCATTAGAAGCAGTAGGCTTGATCTCACCAATCATATCAATGCCCCACATGGCGAAGGGCCAAGGAGCAGTCAACACATTCAATGGAGATGGAGGTACATGTACTTTATCAGCATAGATTTGACATTTGTGACATGTTCTGGAGTGTTGATAGCAATCAGCTTCCATGGTAGACCAATAGTAACCTGCTCTCAAAATCTTCTTTGCCATGGTATGACCACTAGAATGAGTGCCAAAGGTCCCATCATGCATCTCTTCCATAATTTCTGTAGATTCCTTCTTATCCACACAACGAAGCATAGTTGAATCCTGATTACGCTTATACAGAATGCCATTACTCAGAAAGAACTTAGCAGAAAACCTTCTCAGGAACTTCCTATCTTTGACAGATGCCCCTTCAGGGAACTCCTGAGCTTCAAGATAGTTTTTCACTTCATAGAACCAAGGCTTCTCCTCTGCCCCTTCAGTGTCAATCTCATTGCAGTATGCAGGCTTCTCAAATCTATCAATGGTAATCTTGGGAGCTTCATCATCCCAGCTGATCTCAAACATAGATGCCATGGTGGCCAATGCGTCTGCCAACTGATTCTCTCTTCGTGGAATATGTCCAAAAGTAATCTCTTTGAAATGTGGGATCAAGGACAACACATGTTCTCTGTAAGGAATGAGATTATCATGCTTTGTATCCCAATCTCCTTTAATCTGACTTACTACCAGAGCTGAATCTCCATACACCTCAAGGAACTGAATCTTCATATCAATAGCAACTTGCATACCCATGATACATGCCTCATACTCAGCCATGTTATTGGTACAATAGAAACAAAGTCTGGCAGTAATCGGGGTATGACAACCTTCAGGGGAACTAATCACAACACCAACACCATTACCATGTGCATTGGAGGCACCATCAAAAACCATAGTCCATCGGGATCCTTGTTCAGGTCCGTCATATTGTCCAGGTTCTTTGGTAACAGACATAATGTCTTCATCAGGGAACTCAAAATTCATTGACTGGTAATCATCTACTGCTTGATGAGCCAAATGATCAGCAACAACACTCCCCTTAATGGCCTTCTGAGTAGTATACTGTATATCATATTTCGTCAAGATCATTTGCCATCTTGCAATTCTTCCGGAGAGAGCAGGTTTCTCAAATATGTACTTGATTGGATCCATCTTCGAAATCAACAAGGTAGTATGGGTCAACATATACTGTCTTAGTCGGCGAGCAGCCCATGCCAAAGCGCAGCAAGTTTTCTCGAGCAGTGAGTATCTTGTTTCACAGTCGGTAAACTTTTTGCTAAGGTAGTATATTGCCTGCTCTTTTCGACCAGACTCGTCATATTGCCCCAATACACACCCCATTGAGTTGTCTAATACTGTTAAATACATAATCAAGGGTCTTCCATCAACTGGTGGCATTAAAATTGGAGGTTCTAGCAAATATCTCTTGATTTCATCAAAGGCAGTCTGGCACTCATCATTCCATTCCATCATCTGATCTTTCTTCAACAACTTGAAGATTGGCTCACAGATGGTAGTTAATTGGGAAATAAATCTTGCAATGTAGTTCAATCGTCCCAAGAAACCTCTAACCTCCTTCTCAGTACGGGGAGCTGGCATCTCTCGTATAGCTTTCACTTTTGCAGGATCCACTTCAATACCTTTTCCACTGACAATGAAACCCAGGAGCTTTCCAGATCTAACTCCAAAAGTACACTTGTTTGGATTTAATCTCAACCTGTATTTCTTCAACCTCTCAAACAACTTGTGCAGATGATCAAGATGTTGTTCTTCATTCTGAGACCTGGCTATCATATCATCCACATATACCTCTATCTCATGATGAATCATATCATGAAACAAAGCCACCATAGCACGCTGATATGTTGCCCCTGCATTCTTCAAACCAAATGGCATTACCTTATAGCAAAAGGTGCCCCACTGTGTCACAAATGTAGTCTTCTCCATATCTTCAGGTGCCATCTTGATTTGATTGTAACCAGAGAAACCATCCATAAAAGAGAATACCTTATGCTGAGCAGTGTTGTCTACCAGAATATCAATATGAGGAAGTGGAAAGTCATCTTTAGGGCTAGCCTTGTTCAGATCTCTGTAGTCTACACACATACGTACCTTACCATCTTTCTTAGGAACTGGTACCACATTTGCAACCCACTGAGGATAAGAAGTTACGGCCAAGAACCCTGCATTGAACTGTTTCATTACCTCTGCTTTGATCTTTTCTGACATTTCAGGACGCATACGACGAACCTTCAGCTTCTTTGGACGACAATCTTCTTTCACTGGCAAACGGTGAACCACAATGTCTGTATCCAACCCTGGCATATCTTCATAAGACCAAGCAAAGATCTCCACATAGTCACGTAGCATCTGAATCAACCTGCTCTTGACACTGTCCTCTAAATCAGCCCCTATCTGGACCTCTTTTCTGTTTTCTTCAGTTCCCAGATTCACAACTTCGACTGGCTCTTCATGTGGCTGTATAGCTTTCTCTTCTTGCTGTAACAACCTAGCAAGCCCGACAGGTATTTCGCAATCGTCCTCGTTTCCGTCTTCAGTTTGATAGATCGGATTCTCGAAATTGTAATTGGCAATAGTAGAACTGTTATCAACTGGATCCAGAGTGGATGAGGATCTGCATTTTAGTGACGTGGGTGTGTGTAAGAACACATAGCTGATAAAGCAAAAATAAAAGAAAAAGAAAGACAAGGAACACAATATTTACGAAAACGAAACGTCCACTGATTTTATTGAATGAAGTATGCAAATGAAATGACAACCCGTAACAAGCACACCATTGTGCCCCGGGTAAGGCACATGGCTTGAAAGTTTTACTTGTTCCAGAAATTATAAATTTAAAAACATAACACAGTAATAGTATTTACTCCTGACTAAAGGAGATAGGGATAGCATCTTCAGCTGTCCAATTATTGAGTCCAGCACCCACAGTAGGAAAAATCCATGCCTCCAAGTTGTAGTCTTCATCTTGATCTCCCACAGCATTGATAACCCCTTGATTGGTGATACGAACAGCACGGGCACGACGGACAGCCTTCTGGGACTCTGCAGTGAAACCCAAACCAAACTTGTCAGATTTGTATGGAATATCAGGAAGCTGACCCCAAATAGTACAACCACCTTCTTCCACCACAGCTTTTGCATCATTGAGGGAGGCCATTGCCATCGTTGGAGGGTTTCTGATGACCACAGGAACCTTCTTCACATCAGGAGGAGTCACACAATCCTTAACAGCCCAAGGAACCACTTCAAATGACTGACATGGAGTTTCAATGTATTCACCTTCTACTTCCAAATACTTGAAAGTGTTTACATGGCTGACAAAGTATTCTTCCTCTCCAAAGACAGTAACAACTTTTCCATTCACCGGATATCTCAACTTTTGATGTAATGTGGAGGTCACAGCACCTGCCCCATGGATCCAGGGACGACCAAGCAGACATGAGTACGAAGGACGAATATCCATCACATAGAATGTAGCAGTAAACACCTGAGAGCCAACCTTGATTGGAAGATCAATTTCCCCATGCACTACTCTTCTAGAACCATCAAAAGCCTTTACCACAATATTACTGGGCTTCAATACCGTATCTTCAGGACTCAGCTTGTTCAGGACTTCCTTAGGCAACACATTCAGAGAGGAACCATTGTCTATCAGCACATGAGACAGGGTAGTGCCCCTGCATTCAATTGAAATATGCAAGGCCCTGTTATGATCCCTCTTGGCAGGGGTCAAGTCAGCATCAGAAAATCCTAACCCGTTGTCATAGGTCAGGTGAGCAACACAATTCTCAAACTGGTCCACAGAAATTGCATTGTGTACATGAGCCATCTTTAGAAACTTGATCAATGACTTGGCATGAGCCTCAGAACATAATAACAGGGAGAGCATAGAAATCTTTGAGGGAGTATGCCCCAGCTGATCAACAATATCATAATCACTCTTGCGAATGATTTTCAATACTTCTTCCATCTGCTTAGAGAGGTCATCAGCAGCTGGCACATCAGTAGATACAGGCTCAATAACAGGACCCTTGCCCCGAGCATCAGTGGTGGAAGTAACAACAGGAGTAACTGCACTCTTAGAAGCAACTGGAGGAGAGAAGACTCTTCCACTACGAGTGATCTTGCTAGATCCAGCAATATTATCAATGTCAACAGGCATATCAGGTAAAGGCTCCTGCTTGACACCATGGATGTAAACATCAGACCCATAGTGCCAAGGCACAGCTTTGTCAGATGTATAAGGAATAGGACCAGGAGTGGTAATGATCAGAGGAACTACTCTGGCTTCAGCAACAACTTTCACAGGACCTTCAGCAGTAATCTTGATTGGGCCCTGATGAGTGATTTTAATGGGACCCTTTGAAGTGATTCTTAGTGGTACTTTGTCAACCATGTCAACCTCTTCAATCTTCTTACCCTGAGTCAGATGATCCACCATACTTTCTACAGATGCTGGTCTTCTTTCAAACACTATAGTATATCTATCCATGAGACGTTGAATCCCATCTCTCAAAATGAAGCAACTATCCGGCTTATAGGTACAATATAGACAATCTTCATGACAACCTGGAAAGATCCCAGCTTGTACTAACCTCTTTTTGATAACAGACAATGGTGTGCTCAACTCCATAACTGAATAGACATGCAGATCTTCATCAATATCTTCATCAATGGCGTTGACAGTCTTCTCGTGGTTTGGCATTGGAGCTGTAATCACATTTGGAGTACCTGGTGGATCAAACTCAATTTCTCCAGCATCAATCATATCCTGAATTTTGTTCTTCAAGACCCAGCAGTTATTAGTATCATGTCCTGGACAGTTTGAATGATATGCACATCGTGCATTGGGATTGTACTTGGGAGAGGTAACATTGGGATTCTGAGGAGCCTCCCTCAGGGTAATAAGTTCAGCCTTCAACAAGTGTTGCAATGCCTGAGCCATTGACATGTTGATCTTCGTGAACTGTCTTCTAGCCCTCTGTTGGTTGCCTTGGGGCTGCTCTGTTGTTGCAGGAGTTGGATTTGAAATATGAACTGCACTAACAGACTGATGCCTTCTGTTACGATCAAGCTGACCATACACAGCATTAGATTCTTTCTTCCCAGTGGGAGGCTTCTTTGCAGCACCTGATGAAGAAGTGCCCACTTGGATCTTACCACTCTTGATACCATTTTCTACTCGCTCTCCTGTCATGATCAACTCAGTGAAGTCAGATGATGAGCTTCCAATGAGATGACTGTAAAACGGACCATTCAGCGTACACATGAACATATCAACCAACTCCCTATCAGTCAAAGGGGGTTGAACTCTTCCAGCTAAGTCTCTCCACTTCTGAGCATACTCCTTAAAGCTTTCTTTGGCACCCATAGACATGCTTTGAAGCTGCATGCGAGTGGGGGCTAAGTCAGCATTGTATTGATACTGCTTGTAGAAAGCTTCAGCAAGGTCATTCCAATCTCTGATGTTGACACTCTCCAACTGATAATACCACTCTAGCTGAGCTCCAGATAAACTCTCTTGAAAGAAATGGATCCACAACTTTTTATCAGCAGTGTGGGGTTGAATTCTTCTGACATAAGACCTCAGATGCAATTTGGGACAAGAGACCCCATTGAGACAGCCTATGTCCCATTAGTGGAATTCTAATGAAACCTTATAAAAATACAGAAAAATTTGAAATTTTTAAAGGACAATACTTAATTATTTAAAAACATACTGTTTCACATACATATGCTTCAAATATATTTTACAGAGTTTGACACCGTTAAGACTAGCGGCCTTGCCACATAGATAAAACATAAAATAAAAGTACAGAAAGGAAACCAAAAAGAAAGCATACCAAAAGGGACCTCCTAAGTCCAACAAGACTGACACTTATACTGACTGTAGTAGTAGGGATGTGATTAGCGTTTGACAAAACACTAACAGCTCCCAATCTAGATGTTATAGTAACACATCTCCACGTCACTTCATATCCTTTCCTTCTGAGTTGTCGGGAAGTACGCAAGATTCGAGCTCATCGTCTGATCGTCATAAAATAATCCAAAATGCAAAACAAAAATGACACAGGGCTAAGATTCATGTACAAGTTTAAAAGTGGGAATGAATGTGTAAAATAATAATATATATGGAAACCATATTTATACAAACAAGCGTATCTTATACCCACAATTACATATACTTTATTTATTCTAATGCATCCCTGAACTATATGCTGACTCAGGCCACTAAACGCTGTCAATGATATCTATCCCATTTACCAAGATCAGATATCACTAGACCACATGCCACCAACGTACTCCCAATTACCAAGAGCTACGCCACCTAACTTCACATGGAGCCTAGGTGTTATAAGTCGATCGTCCCTGAGAATTCAGGCCAAGAACCTTGTCTTGCCTAGCATGCATAGATAATAATCCCCGTCGGGATTGCAGGCGACTGATCAACCTCGTGCGTCCCATACCGCACGGCGGTGGACTTACACATTCCTTAATGCAAGTCTATATGATCACTCACTCATCTTGTGGCAACTCTTAGCCATAAGTATTAAGTTAATAATGGGGAATTATCGTATCAACTTTTCAAGTTATACTTATTATCTAGATACTTAGGTTGAGTACCAAATCCATCCAATGTCTTGCCATATTTGATCTTTGTCCTTACATAATAAGTTCAGTTTGTATAATGGGTAATTGTATGGTTAACTTCCCAGGTAAGAGAGGTGGACTGTAAACGGCATAGTCGACCAAGTCTTTCCTTAGCCAGAACCCAACCAAATATAACTACTCATTGTATCCAACTTTCCTTATGTTAATGGGGATCAATTACTTAATATCTAGCAATGTTTTTCTCTCATTAACCGATTATTTCCTTAATCTATCAATCACAATCATTCAAGTATAAATAAAATAAACAATTATAAAATTAACCGAATAATGCAAGCACAATACAATACCAAATTGTCAAAGATTATTCCTATGATAATTAATTAAGGCCGGCGTAACCTCGCCTAGTGATTTGTGAAAATCATTATTTGAGAATAGGCTCTCCTTAATTATTTATCGCTAGTAGGGCTTAGGTCACCACTACACACATATATATTAAGTTATTTTACGCTAACCGTCCCAATCGTATACGAAATCTTGCCCCCACCTTTTGTTGAGTGTTGTTGAAAGTCCACAAGTGTTGTCTTCGATCTTTGCCAAGAACCTAATTTACGATAACCGTTGGATTGTACGAAATTTATGAAATAATTAGAATATAATTTATGGTTAATTGAACATAATCCCGTTATAACTTGAAATATTTATTTATTTAAATATATCATAATAACCTCCAAAATAATTATTAAATTCAAATATAAATTATATTATACCTCCTTTTGAATTTGTTTGTTTTAGAAAATTGTCAAGAGTATATTTCTAATAACATTTAAATTATAATAAAATTTGGGCATTATAACGACTTAAAATGGTAAAATTTATTTTGGACTTTATAAGTTCAATATATCGACGTCTGAACGGAATTTGCATAGAAAATTTAAAATAACCTTTATATAAATAACATAATTAAAATAATATAATTAAAATAAAATGGACATTATAACGGCTTACCGATTACTTATGAAAATGATTTGGGCAGAACTTTGACGTATAAAACTCCCTTGAAACTTTAGAAGAACTTTTACCACAAAATACTCTAAAGGTTACGAACCGATATCGTGGGAACTTCGATAACTAAAACTAATATTGCTATATGAAGAAATTAGAGAAGGAAAGAAGTAAAGAAGTAAGAAAGATGATTTGTGAATGAATGAATGAAAATGGGGTGGAAGAGACCCCTATTTATACTAGTTGTAAAATATTAAAATAACATAATTTATCATCTTTTGCCCATACCTTCCAACTTTTCAACTCTTGCTAGTAAATATGTCTCTATCAAATATTTACTAATCTTTCATCAATAGTGCTTTAGGTGTTCTAGTATGACTTTGTGAAAATAATTTATGACAAAGGTATGGGAGCTTGATTTCATGACATAATATTATGTAGGATATTAATAGAAAATGAGATATATATTTCTTTTATAAAAAGTAAAATGTTAATAATATTAATAATAATAAAAATAGTAAAAAGGATAGTTATTTGATATTTTTATTGTCTTAAGATTATTTTATTTATTAATTGGTTTATAGAGTAAAATGATAATATTCAAATAAAATAAAATCAATTAATAATAACAAAACAAGAACAACAATAATGATAATAATAATATGAATAATTAATTAACTTAAAGTTAAGGGTTTTAAGTACCAATTTAAATTTCAAAGTTTAGTTTATAAAATGAAACGATGATATTCAAATTGAAGAATAAAAGTAATAAATATAAAAAGTAATTAATTAATAAATTAATTATTATAAGTGTTAGTTTCAACATTTAATTTTTAATAACTAGCATTGTTAAAATCTCAAATCTAACTAGATATATTATTTAGTGTATGGAAAAATTAGGATGTTACATTACCACCCCCCTTAAAAGAAATTTCGTCCTCGAAATTTAGCGTACCTAAAACATATGTGGATACTTCTGACGCATGTCTTCTTCTCTTTCCCAAGTAGAATCACCAGTTACATCATCCCACACGACTCTAACCAATGGTATTTGCTTTCCACGAAGTTCTTTAATACGATGATCTAAGATCTTGACAGGTATAGCCTCATATTCCAAATTATCTCTAAGTTCCACAGTTTCAGGCTCAATGACATGTGAAGGGTCCGGATAATACTTCCTCAGTTGTGATACATGAAATACATCATGAAGATTAGACAAGTTTGGCGGCAAAGCAATGTGATACGCTACAGGTCCAATCCGCCGTAGAATTTGAAAAGGCCCGATAAACCTTGGTGTTAACTTCCTAGTTTTGATTGCTCGTGCAATTCCCGCCCTAGGAGTTACCCTAATGAACACGTGATCTCCTGCCTCGAACTCCAAAGGTCTTCTCCTCTTATCATTATAACTCTTTTGACGGTCCTGTGCTGCCTTCATTTTTTCTCTAATAAGTTTAACCTGATCTGTCGTTTGTTGCACGAATTCTGAACCCAATATTTTATTTTCTCCAACCTCATACCAACATAAAGGTGTACGACACTTTCTTCCGTATAATGCTTCATATGGAGCCATGCCGATACTTGAGTGAAAACTATTGTTGTAAGTAAACTCAATCAATGGTAAGAACTCGTCCCAACTTCCTTTGTGTTCAAGAGCACAAGCTCTCAACAAATCCTCTAACGATTGAATCGTCCTCTCAGACTGGCCATCCGTTTGGGGATGATAAGCTGAACTTAACCTCAGTTTTGTTCCTAACTCTAAATGCAACTGATGCCAAAAATTTGATGTGAATCTGGGATCTCTATCACTGACTATACTTGAAGGTATTCCATGCAATCTAACAATCTCCTTTACATATACCTGAGCTAGTCTCTCTAATTTAAACGTCTGGTTGATGGGAATGAAATGTGCACTCTTTGTCAACCTATCAATGATCACCCAAATTGCATCATGTTGTTTCTGAGTCTTAGGCAAAGCGGTTACAAAATCCATGGCTATTCCGTCCCACTTCCACTCTGGAATATCTAAAGGTTGTAGCAATCCGGCTGGCTTCTGATGTTCAATCTTTGCCTTCTGACATACCAAGCAACTTTGAACATATTCTGCTATATGTCTCTTCATTCCAACCCACCAAAACATTTTCTTCAAGTCTTGATACATCTTTGTGGCTCCTGGATGAAAACTCAACTTACTTTTGTGGCCCTCTTCCAAAATCAACTTTTGAATATCCTGATTTTGAGGTACACACAACCTTTCTTTAAACCTTAGGATTCCATCACTCCTTATGTTAAACTCTCCATTTTGACCATTTCTTATATTTTCCTTTATGCTCACTAGACGGTCATCAAGTTGTTGTTCATCTTTGATCCATTTCAGAAATTCATTAGACACGACAATAGCGCCTATGAATATACTTCCTTCATTGTGATGTACTCCTAAGTTTAAATCCACGAATTTGTCAATCAACTCTTCTTCCTTCAACATCATTGCAGATACATGAAGTTTCTTTCGACTCAAAGCGTCTGCTACAACATTGGCCTTTCCGGGATGATATTGCAACTCAAAATCATAGTCCTTCAAGAATTCCATCCAGCGCCTTTGTCTCATGTTTAAATCTTTCTGATCAAATAAATGCTTCAGGCTTTTGTGATCACTTAACACAGTGAACTTTGATCCATAAAGATAATGCCTCCAAATCTTTAAGGCAAACACAATTGCCGCTAACTCTAGGTCGTGAGTTGGGTAGTTCCTCTCATGCACCTTCAATTGTCTTGATGCATAAGCTATCACTTTCCTTTCTTGCATCAACACACACCCAAGACCTTGATATGACGCATCACAATACACATCAAAATTTCCTAATGGGTCTGGTAAGATGAGTATTGGTGATGAAGTCAATCTTTCCTTTAGCTTCTGAAAACTTTCTTCACACTCTTTAGTCCATTCAAAGTTTTTACCTTTCCTCGTTAACTGAGTCATGGGCAAAGCGATCTTTGAAAATCCTTCAATGAACCTCCGATAATATCCAGCTAGTCCAAGAAAACTTCGAATCTCGCCAACATTCTTTGGACTCTCCCACTTTGTTATTGCTTCGACTTTACTTGGGTCTACTGCAATACCTTCTTTACTAATTACATGACCAAGAAATTGTACCTCCTTCAACCAAAATTCACATTTCGAGAATTTCGCGTACAATTGAAGGTCCTTTAATATCTGTAGCACAATTCTCAAATGTTCTCTGTGCTCTACCTCATTCTTGGAATAAATCAGAATGTCATCAATGAAAACTACAACAAATTGATCTAAGTATGACCTAAAGATCCTATTCATGTAATCCATGAATACTGCTGGAGCATTAGTCAAACCAAATGGCATAACTAAGTACTCATAGTGTCCATAACGGGATCTAAAAGCTGTTTTTGGAATATCATCTTCCTTCACCCTGATCTGATGATATCCAGACTTCAAGTCAATCTTTGAGAATACTGATGCTCCTTTTAACTGATCCATCAAGTCGTCGATTCTAGGCAAAGGATACTTGTTTTTCACAGTGGCTTTATTGAGTTGTCTGTAATCCACACAAAGTCTAGAAGAACCATCCTTCTTCTTCACAAACAAGATTGGAGCTCCCCATGGCGATACACTTGGTCTAATAAATTCTTTCTCTAACATCTCGTCTAATTGTTTCTTTAACTCCGCAAGCTCTGAGGGTGACATTCGATAAGGAGATATAGAAATTGGTCCAGTTCCTGGAACCAAGTCTATAGAAAATTCCACTTCCCTAACCGGTGGTAAACCTGGAACTTCTTCTGGAAAGACTTCCGGGAATTCACAGACTACGGGAAAATTTTCCACACTAGGGGTTTCTCCTACTGACATGGAGAATAGCATCATAAAACTTTGAGTGAGGGTTTCAGCTTTGCTGATTTCTCCACTATCTTCTCCAAATGTAAAAATTTTCTCCTTGCATCTCAAGTTGACATCGTTGGCTGATAACCAATCCATTCCTAAGATGACATCTAGGTCTTGTAGCGGGAGTACCACAAGATCTACTAAGAATCTTCTATTTTCTAAGATTATTGGACAGTCTACACAGACTGAATAAGTTACCATTCTTTCTCCCGAGGGAGTTGTGATAGTCAACTTATAATCGTGATCAACAATTTCGAATCCCAAAAATTCAGCACAAGAGGTAGATATAAAAGAATGTGTAGCTCCTGAATCGAATAAAACTGATACCAACTTATCTCCAATTAAACACATACCTTGAATTAACCCAGCTGACTTTGAGATCTCAGCTCCTCTAATTGTAAATACTCTTCCTGTGGTTGGCTTATTTTGATTCTGAGGTCTCTGACCAACACTTGGGCCTCCATTTCTTGCTCTCCCTATGTTGTTATTGTTTATTAGGCCGCTCCTCTGGCCTGTTGGTTGACTTTGTCCTTGGGGACAATCTTTGAGAAAGTGGCCTTTCTGACCACAGCGAAAACAAGTTCCAATATTTCTATTTGGACAATCTTTGTTAAGATGTGCCCCTCCACAGCTGTAACACTTGAACATTAACCTTCTAGAATCCTGGTTATGATAAGGTGTAGGCCTTTGATATGGCCTACCCCCTCGTTGGATTCTTCCTCCGTGGCCTCGGTTAAAGTGGCCCTTGTGATTGTTGTTTTGGGTTGATCCTCCTGATCCATATTGATTCTTCCTATTGTCAATCCCTTCCAACTCCAGACACCTTTCTACTAGCTCACCAAAGCGCATAATATGCAGAGGTAAAACTGCCCTCTGGATATCATATTTCAATCCATCTTGATACTTTTCACACATCCATTCTTCCCTTGGATGCAAGCGGTAAAACTCAGAATACTTTAGCAAGGATTCAAACTTCCTAGTATATTCTCCCACCGTCATCACACCTTGACGTAGATTCTGAAATTCTCTCTCCTTCTCTTTCCTACATAACTTTGGAAAATACTTCCCCAAAAATTCTTCTTTGAACAAGGTCCAATTGATTTCTCTTCCTTCCTCTTCCAATAATCTATACTTTCCTCTCCACCAAGCTTCAGCATCGCCTGTCAGCATGAATGTTGCATAACCAACCCTTCTATTCTCTCTACAGTGAGTGAAAGAAAATATCTTCTCCATTTCTTGCAACCATTTCTCAGCACCCTCCGGATTAAAGTCACCACCAAACTGTGGTGGTTTTCCTTTCAGAAACGAGTTCAATCCTGTATCCTCATGCACCATTTCCCTTTGTTGTTGCTGAAAGAGTTGATGATCTCGAGTGATTTGCAGGATTTGAGCATTTTGTTGTGTTTGAACTAACACAGCTGCAGCAAGTTCACGAACATCTCGAGTGTCAGCTTGAGAGTTCGTTCCAGTTTGGGAATGATCTTCTCGTCCAATGGGAATGGTAGGTGCTCCTTCAGGAGTAACTTCATCACTCGCATTCCTACGTATACCTCTAGTAGTGCCTCTAGCAGCACTCCTACCACGCCTCGCACCTCTGACGTTCTGAACCATAACTTCCTGAAAAGGAATAGTTATTAGGTTCAATCATTCACAAGACATAAAGAACATAACAATTATGTATATTTATATCCCAATGAATGATTCATCGATAAGGATTTTTATCAAGTCTCCCACAGGCAAGGGATAATTGTGTCTAAAATGTTGAATTAATATCTTAAATATAACTAGAATTCAGGAAAACATAATCAACATTTAATGTATAAACAAAAATGTATCAATTTATTTAATAACAACGATTACAAAAATCGTGACCATGTCTCATTCAAAAACCTCTACTTGTAAACCAAGCTAAGACTAATAGTGGTAAAACTATAATTATCATTATTGCTACGAAATCTTTACCTAATTCTTCATGCTTGATGATACCAATAACAAACAAAATAATGACAAGAAGAGTGATGAATAAAAGAAAGGATTTAGCCATTTGAAAGGTATAGATAAATATTTAGGAATTGATATGAAAATAATGGATGGGTGTGAAGTATTTATAAAGTGAATTTTGTGAAGTGTCCGTTACGTTACCGTTGGGTTTGTGACCGTTGGGGAGGAAAAATAAAGTGTGCTAAATAAGTTTCCTAGACCATTATACTAGAAGGCTCTCAAGATGAAGACTCAATGCACAGAAGAAAAGTTATCATCCAGTTTGGAATCCAACTTGATACAGTCAGTATAATTCTAGACACTTACGGTCCGAGCTGAATCGACCAGCTCTGATACCATTAAATGAGACAGCCTATGTCCCATTAGTGGAATTCTAATGAAACCTTATAAAAATACAGAAAAATTTGAAATTTTTAAAGGACAATACTTAATTATTTAAAAACATACTGTTTCACATACATATGCTTCAAATATATTTTACAGAGTTTGACACCGTTAAGACTAGCGGCCTTGCCACATAGATAAAACATAAAATAAAAGTACAGAAAGGAAACCAAAAAGAAAGCATACCAAAAGGGACCTCCTAAGTCCAACAAGACTGACACTTATACTGACTGTAGTAGTAGGGATGTGATTAGCGTTTGACAAAACACTAACAGCTCCCAATCTAGATGTTATAGTAACACATCTCCACGTCACTTCATATCCTTTCCTTCTGAGTTGTCGGGAAGTACGCAAGATTCGAGCTCATCGTCTGATCGTCATAAAATAATCCAAAATGCAAAACAAAAATGACACAGGGCTAAGATTCATGTACAAGTTTAAAAGTGGGAATGAATGTGTAAAATAATAATATATATGGAAACCATATTTATACAAACAAGCGTATCTTATACCCACAATTACATATACTTTATTTATTCTAATGCATCCCTGAACTATATGCTGACTCAGGCCACTAAACGCTGTCAATGATATCTATCCCATTTACCCAGATCAGATATCACTAGACCACATGCCACCAACGTACTCCCAATTACCAAGAGCTACGCCACCTAACTTCACATGGAGCCTAGGTGTTATAAGTCGATCGTCCCTGAGAATTCAGGCCAAGAACCTTGTCTTGCCTAGCATGCATAGATAATAATCCCCGTCGGGATTGCAGGCGACTGATCAACCTCGTGCGTCCCATACCGCACGGCGGTGGACTTACACATTCCTTAATGCAAGTCTATATGATCACTCACTCATCTTGTGGCAACTCTTAGCCATAAGTATTAAGTTAATAATGGGGAATTATCGTATCAACTTTTCAAGTTATACTTATTATCTAGATACTTAGGTTGAGTACCAAATCCATCCAATGTCTTGCCATATTTGATCTTTGTCCTTACATAATAAGTTCAGTTTGTATAATGGGTAATTGTATGGTTAACTTCCCAGGTAAGAGAGGTGGACTGTAAACGGCATAGTCGACCAAGTCTTTCCTTAGCCAGAACCCAACCAAATATAACTACTCATTGTATCCAACTTTCCTTATGTTAATGGGGATCAATTACTTAATATCTAGCAATGTTTTTCTCTCATTAACCGATTATTTCCTTAATCTATCAATCACAATCATTCAAGTATAAATAAAATAAACAATTATAAAATTAACCGAATAATGCAAGCACAATACAATACCAAATTGTCAAAGATTATTCCTATGATAATTAATTAAGGCCGGCGTAACCTCGCCTAGTGATTTGTGAAAATCATTATTTGAGAATAGGCTCTCCTTAATTATTTATCGCTAGTAGGGCTTAGGTCACCACTACACACATATATATTAAGTTATTTTACGCTAACCGTCCCAATCGTATACGAAATCTTGCCCCCACCTTTTGTTGAGTGTTGTTGAAAGTCCACAAGTGTTGTCTTCGATCTTTGCCAAGAACCTAATTTACGATAACCGTTGGATTGTACGAAATTTATGAAATAATTAGAATATAATTTATGGTTAATTGAACATAATCCCGTTATAACTTGAAATATTTATTTATTTAAATATATCATAATAACCTCCAAAATAATTATTAAATTCAAATATAAATTATATTATACCTCCTTTTGAATTTGTTTGTTTTAGAAAATTGTCAAGAGTATATTTCTAATAACATTTAAATTATAATAAAATTTGGGCATTATAACGACTTAAAATGGTAAAATTTATTTTGGACTTTATAAGTTCAATATATCGACGTCTGAACGGAATTTGCATAGAAAATTTAAAATAACCTTTATATAAATAACATAATTAAAATAATATAATTAAAATAAAATGGACATTATAACGGCTTACCGATTACTTATGAAAATGATTTGGGCAGAACTTTGACGTATAAAACTCCCTTGAAACTTTAGAAGAACTTTTACCACAAAATACTCTAAAGGTTACGAACCGATATCGTGGGAACTTCGATAACTAAAACTAATATTGCTATATGAAGAAATTAGAGAAGGAAAGAAGTAAAGAAGTAAGAAAGATGATTTGTGAATGAATGAATGAAAATGGGGTGGAAGAGACCCCTATTTATACTAGTTGTAAAATATTAAAATAACATAATTTATCATCTTTTGCCCATACCTTCCAACTTTTCAACTCTTGCTAGTAAATATGTCTCTATCAAATATTTACTAATCTTTCATCAATAGTGCTTTAGGTGTTCTAGTATGACTTTGTGAAAATAATTTATGACAAAGGTATGGGAGCTTGATTTCATGACATAATATTATGTAGGATATTAATAGAAAATGAGATATATATTTCTTTTATAAAAAGTAAAATGTTAATAATATTAATAATAATAAAAATAGTAAAAAGGATAGTTATTTGATATTTTTATTGTCTTAAGATTATTTTATTTATTAATTGGTTTATAGAGTAAAATGATAATATTCAAATAAAATAAAATCAATTAATAATAACAAAACAAGAACAACAATAATGATAATAATAATATGAATAATTAATTAACTTAAAGTTAAGGGTTTTAAGTACCAATTTAAATTTCAAAGTTTAGTTTATAAAATGAAACGATGATATTCAAATTGAAGAATAAAAGTAATAAATATAAAAAGTAATTAATTAATAAATTAATTATTATAAGTGTTAGTTTCAACATTTAATTTTTAATAACTAGCATTGTTAAAATCTCAAATCTAACTAGATATATTATTTAGTGTATGGAAAAATTAGGATGTTACACCCATCATAGACAACAAATGTAGGAACTTTGAACCCAATGGGTATGACCACCCCAGATATCAAGCTCAAATCCTCAAAATCCAGCCCAGATGATTTCTGTAATTCCATAGCATCCATTCTATCCACCAGCATCTTGAATTTGTCTTCGTTAGGCTCATGGTAGTAGTTAGCCTCAGAATCAGAGTCCCCCATAGTGTTGTGGAGACTGCCTCTCTCCTGCTCAGATTCTTCAGATTCATAGTCTTCAACATGTTCCTTGGTCTTGACCGGACCTTTGAACCTTCTTCCCATGTTGAGCAACCCAGCAGACCTTCTAGCCTTCTTAGTCTTCTTGGCCAACAGTGTCTTCAATTCATCCTGCCCCTTAGATAGGTTCAGGATCAGCTCTTGGAACTGTGCATTCTGTGCCTGGAGATCCTTAACTGATTGTTCAAGAGCCATTGCTGAAATAAACAGCGAGAAGATGAGAAACCTGTACACAATTATAAACCTGTGATGCAATGATATGGGAATGCATATGCAATGTTTTCAAGGACCGCAGGATTTAAATTTGCTTAAACAAACAAGAAAGTAACTTTTTATTAGTAATAACTTGTTTTGCCTTTTAGGCTTACAAAAAATGAAAACGAAATAAGTACAAAAGATGGGGTTTTAAGTCTCCCATGGACGTTTCCTCTTGGTGTTGAGGTATGAGTTGAGGTTTCGTTCCTCATGAAGTAGCTTTGTTAGCTCTAGGATCCTTGCTTGGCTTGCTTTGTAATGAGCCTCGAAAGTATCCCTTTGCTCTTTCAGTTGGATCCATGATCTCTGCAAGTCTTCCATATCAGTAGGCATGTCTGGGTGAAGGATGGTATAAGCTGTGTCTCCTTCAGCAACAGGTTCCATGGTAACTGGTAGGATGGCAGGATATGGCATCATGAGTGTCTGAGCACGAAATCGTACCCATCTGAGATAAGCCTCCATAGGAATGGTGTACTTAGGCTCCAGTGTCTTGCTGTCAATCCTGTTTACCTTTCCCCAAGCTCGGATGAATCTCTGACGGTAACCCTGAAGATCGTTGTCGTAATCAAACACAACGCCCTGAATCAACATGTCATGTGGACCGTCACTTCGGGCGTAACCAAACTGTCGTAAAGCTAGAGATGGGTTGTAGGTGATGCCTCCTCTTATGCCTAGAAGTGGCACATTAGGAAACTCCCCACAACGGTCAATGATGGTGACATTCTCCATAGATCTGGAGCACCAATGGATGTCTGAGTGAGAAAGTAACATGATCCTCTTGGACCATCTGAACCCTTGCTCATTCTTCATTACTGAGCGAGGAAGGTGAGAAATAAACCACCTAGAAAGTAAAGGTATGCATCACATCAAAGTTCCTCTTGCCCTTGTAGTACGGGTGTGAAGAGAATGTAGGATGTCTCCAAGTAAGGTAGGCACTGGATTGTGACTCAGGAATATGTTGATGGCATGAACGTCTATGAACTGATCAGGATTGGGGAACAACACTAAGCCATAAATCAATAAGGCTAAGATCTCCTCAAAAGCATCGTAGCTCATAGCCTTCAAGAACATTTGATCTTTATCCACTAATACCTTGGCAAGAATACCTTTAACTCCACTTCTCGTCTCTAGAACAATGTCAGACTTCTTCAGATGTAGAGCTGCAGCAATAACTTCTGGTTTAAGCTCCTTCTCTAAGCCTGTGAATGGCTTCTGATCAAGAACAGGTATACCCAGAAGTTTAGAGAACTCCTCCATGGTTGGAACCAACTGATAATCAGGGAATGTAAAGCAATGGTGCTTAGGGTCAAAGAACTGAAACAGCACACTCATCATGTCTTCACTGAACCCTGAAGTAACTAGATCCAATAAGTGACCATGTCTCTTGTTGAACTGGGAATGATCAGGCACTAGGGAAACCAACTCCTTGAGCTTAGCAGGTATCCCTACAAAGTTGATCCTGATGGTGTTTCTACGAGCAGAAGCCATGACCTGCAACAAAGAACAAAGATAAATCCTTTGGTCCTTGAAATGGTTAGGGAAAATGATATGCTTATGATGCATGATGATGTCATGATGTTCAATCACAAACATGTGGCACACACAAACAAGTCACACAATTGCCCTAGGTTTAAAGGCTTGCATGAGGTTTAAAGGTAAGTACCCTCCCCTGAAGTTAGATGGTTCATCCTGTCCTACAAAAGTAACCAGGTTCTAAGGGATCTCAATATCATTGATCCTTCACAAGGGTGGTTGTTCAGAAGGCAACTTACTTGCCAACCAAAACCCTCCAAGTTTAAGATCTCAATGAGCGTAGTATCGAGTGTCAACCAACTTCAGTCTGCTCCAAAGCCGGTTACCTCACTACTTTCTAAAGGCCAAGATGAGTTAACTAGGGTTCTAAAAGTCAGTTAGTGCATTGACAACATATGGCAGCCTCAATATTATCCTCAACTTGACTTAAGGAATATAAGCACCAACCAAGAAGTCGCACTAACTATGGCCACCAGATCAACCGTATCGATATACGTCGTACAGTTTCCTTGGTCTATTGCCATTTACCTAAGGTACACTAGATCCGGGTTAGGACCTTTCACACATAAGAGCACCCCAACAATATAATAATAAAGCAAACAAAGCAAACAATTTAAAGTGATCTTAATTCCTAAGGGTACCCCTCTTAAATAGATCCCCAGCAGAGTCGCCAGTTCTGTAACCCGGTGAACTGACTTTAAACAATGTTGCGGATAGCAAGAGTCGCCACCGACTTTTATTTTATCCATAAGGAAAGGTTATAAAAGAACAGGAAAGACCTTAGAGAATATTTTGGGTCCGGGGGGTAGGTTATGAAAAGGGAAGGTATTAGCATCCTTTTCATCCATGGTTATCCATGGGCTCTTAGGTACTTAAGCTCACTTTTGAATTGTTTTGAAATTGTAGTGTGTGAATAGAAAATTTTCAGAATAGTTAATAAATAATCCATGTAAGGATGTGTTAAGAACTTGTTTGAAAATTTTGTTGGAAATTTGTTTAAGTGTGAAAAAGTTTTGAAGTGAGCAAGTATCTAGGAGTAGCCTACCCTAATGTTTTAAGGTCTTTCTCATTCTTTATCCTTTCCTTAGTAAGACTATCCCTACTAAAATGGAGTAGGTAGTCCTTACTTTGGATGTTAAGGGACATGTGAGGGACAATTGGATTTTTGAAGGCCATTGTGGGGTGTAATAAGCAAACTGGAGGGACTATCATCATTTTTCGAAAGGGACTCGATTCGTAAAGGCAACCATAAGGGACTTTGATGATTTTCTTTTTGAGGGACTTGCTTTATACACCCCACTTAACCAATATTCATAGGCAACTTGAGGGATATCCTTAGGAAGTGAGACGGCGATTAAAATCGACTTACGTGTGTGAAATGTTTAATTTAATTATCTTATATTAAAATGATCTAATTTATTTTTTTAAATATCATACATATTAGCACTCCCTAATTACTAACCATAATGATAATAATAATTAAATAATTACAATTTACATCCAAGAGGCAATTACAAAATTATAATAAATAAAATAAATAACGGTAAATGCAATAAACTGCAAAACGAACAAACAACGTTAGTGGGCAGAATTAGATGAATTATCAGATGGTGAAGAAGTGAAATTATGCATCTTTTTGTGGTTTTATGATGTAAACTTCAATTTGAATTAAAATAGGATTTTCAATATTGGTAAATTAATTTAACTTTAATCCTCAAAAATTGTTTTAACCTAATTTTTATTTTTTTAAGAAATGGATTTTAATGTTATTTTAGAAAACAAATAAAAAATAATTATAATGATAGAAATAAAATAAATAAAACACAAATAATAAAAAAAAAAGGGGTTGGGCCGGTAATCACTTCCGGACCCAACCCGGTTGGTGTAAATGCAACAAAAAAAAAGGATCTAGGGTTTCAAAACCCCATTCTCCCCGCGGCGCCGTTTCTCCTCTTCTCCGTTATCGCTTCCGATTCGCTTCTCTCTTTCTCAACTCCACCTAAAAACAATAAAACAAATGAGTATTGACAAATCTCGAAGTTGGATTGCTCACTCTTTTAGAGAGTTCGCAGCGATCCGACAATCAGTGATGGCAATGTCCTCTTGAACGTTTGAATCTCTGGATCGTGACGGCGTTTGTAGGCGATGATGAGAGCTGAACAAAGCTATCTGAGCCGTCGTGGTTCGTTATTCGCCGTTCTTTGTGCTTTTTCCCCGTGTATTGAGGCCTTTGTTGATGAGCTCGTGGCCGTTTTCGCACTCTCTCCTCTCCCAGTCTAGGGTTTCAACGAGGTGATCTCATCCCTTTTTATATCTCTATGATTTTCTCTTTTGGGCTTGGATCTTTTAGGTTTGCGTTACTTTTTCTCTGAGATTTGATTCTGATTGGGGAAATCTTTCCCCTTTCGGATTTGATTCAATTTCGCATGATTTGATTTGATTTTTTGTGATGCAATTTATTAACTCCCTTTTTCTTCTTTCAGAACTGGTGCTAAAGTCTTGGTCGGACCAAATATCGCCGAGGAAGGTCGCTGGTAGTGATGATACTTTGTCTGAACCTGCATTGTGATAATCACCCTGATGTTCTCTATTGTGTGTTTTTTCTTGCTCATTCACTGGTATGGATAACAATCGCGTTTTTTGGTGTAGTTGGATTGTTTCTGACATAACTGATATCTTGTATCTTTTACTGGTATGGCTGTATCACCCTATTCGTATTCTGATGCTTTTAATGTTTTGGCAGATGTTTCATCCATATCTGTTTTTCTGGTGTTCATATTGATGACATAACCTGACTTTTCCTGCTTTTTGCTGATACTCCTAATTACCCAGGGCAATGATGTTGAACTGAGCCCAATGCTTGCAACTGTGATGTCTATGACAGTTTTTTTCTGATTGCAGGATCTTATTGATATGGACTGAGCCCTTTGTATTCGAGCTGGTTCTGATAGCCTTTCTGAATTTACACTTTGCCTCTGTCTCTGATACTTACGATGGATTCTTGTTGTGGGTCACTATCTTTCAGGTGAAATCCAATTTGGCTCTCAGTCTGACGCCATTTACTTGATAGGGCTGGACTGATAAACTCGCATCTCTGTCGCTGATTGTTATCTGATATCGTTTTAAACGAGCTTCGGTTTACTATTCGATTTTTTGTCAGGAATTTCATTAACTTCTTTTCTCTTCTTCTTTCAGGATGGATGCTTTGCATTGGTCTTTGCTGCCGGGAAGGGTACGCGGTAATGATGACACTGGGTCTGAACCGTCGGAACAGGATACTATAATCCTTGCTTTTGATTATGTTGTTGCTTTTGATTTCGGTGATGATGACCTTAGGTCTGAACCTTTGAGGGATGCCCTTCGACCTTTCGGTTTTGGTTGTGTTGCCTTAGCGGTGATGACCTTCGGGTCTGAGCTGATATTCTTGTCCCAAGTTACTAATGCTTGTCGTTCGACGTTCGGTAGGGAATTAGTAACGGCTTCGGTCGTGGCTCTCCCAGCCACTCGAATTCTCACGCCCAATGATGGTTAAACTGAGGGCTGAATCCATGTTGATTCCTTTACTTCTGTGGCTTTTAGTGAATTGCTTATGATGAACTGATTTGTCTTTTTTTTTTGATATAGATTCACTGGGATTAAACTCTCTGATACGCGGCGGACTTTCTGCTACCCGCTGTTGGCTTGTTTTGTTGTTTGTCGAACATGAAACTTAATGAGTTTATATGATGCTCATGAAACCTTTTTTGAGGCAGCTTCGACTGTCTTTGACATCTCGATTCTTCTTTGTCTGAACTGAAATTCACTTCTCTTTTTTCCTGAATTGATAGGTGGCTGCGAATTTGGACTATGATGTTCATCACTAAGCCTTAGGCTTTGCATTTTGATTTTCCAATGTGACCTGGCACGAACTGAGTTGGGCATTTCCTGCTGTGGTTTGTGAATTATTGGACTTGGTCCTTCTTTTGATGCAGCTGCGGTTTGATTCTAATAATCCAGCATAGTTTACATTGCTGAACTGGTTCTTTGAATTGGCCGTATGCTTTTCGATTTTGCTGAGTATTCCTTCTGTGGTAAGAACTAGACTTGTTTCCGGGACCGTTCTGTTGTTCTGTGGTTGTGAATAATGATTTGCATGTAATTTTTAGACAGCCTTTGAAATTGATTCCTTTGATGTACTTACCATCCTATTTTTCGAGCTGGTTCAGCGGCTTGTGAATTGAAATTTCGTTCAATTTGAGCATCCTGTGAATTGTTTTATGCAATTTAGGTGCAACTTACGAACTGTTTTGGTGTTGAGTTCTGTTATGAACTTTTGTACTGATGCTGTTTTGGTGAATTTCAGGTGTTGACAAACTTTGAACACAAAGTGGCTCATACCCGTCGGCATCCGGGTTTATGACCAAATTGATTGTGCTGCTTTACCCTTGTATCAGTTTGGAAACCAAATGGGATTTATTCGATGATGGCATAGACCCTTTTCAGTTAATCATTTATCGGCCCGAACTTCTCTTACTTCTTCATCTTTCTCGGTTGTCCCGTATGATAAGAACAGGGATCACCTGATCTGACGCCAATGGCGCGGATCGGTAACGGGGGTAGGACGCAGCTTCGGTTGTGCCACTCCCGGCACTCGATGATGACATTGTTCTGAGAGTGTCGAAAAAAAATCTAACATTTTCTGTACTGTCTGTTCTCTTTTGATGTGCAGGTTAGCTGAGGATTCATGGAGAAGTTCAAATACGAACATGAAGACCTTTAGATACTTTTAGGATTTAGGATAGATGCTTTAATGTAATCCCTTAGGATTTGAGAATTTTAATGTACTTCCTTGTAACAGTACTTTGTAAAATATGAAGCAACATCCCCATTCTTGTATGATAGCATTATTTATGAAATAAAATTCTCAAAGTGTTGAATTTATTTATATTCTATTCTTAGTTAAAAAATATAAACAAATGTGAATAAATCCACAAGTATTTAATTCATTAACATAGGCATAAAACATAAATATTTCCAAGTGGTATTTGTGATCCTAATCTCATCATCCGATTAAAATGTTAACCAATTGTTTCATAACCAAACTCATATGGGCACCATGGTCACAACATTTTCAGCATCAACAGCAAAATTAATCGTAATTAAACTCCACTGACCAAATGCCAAATCTCAATACGATCAGAACTGGTGATTGATAAATGCCTCAAAACCATAACGCATCAAATGCCTCAGAATTTTAATAACAGCCCGTCTTCAAGGAATTTGTGTAAAATGACCAAAATACCCCTGGGACCAAATCCAACCTCTCTTTGATGTTGGCAAAAAAAATCATGAAGTTTGACTTTGGTTTGACCACAGTTGACCTCAGTTTGACTTTTTAACTGCATTGACTGCTTTTGACTTATCTGATCATCTGACTGAGCAAACTTTTGAGAAAAGTCTTGAAACTTGACATGGGGGTTCTTATACACATATAAGATGTTATGAAGCTCACTTGAAGTCTTGGAAGTCCATTTAGCCCGATTAAAGTCAAAACCCTAGTTTTGGATGCACTGCTTAGGAGGTGCATTGTCTGAGGGAATTGTCAACTCTTCTGACCAATTGTGAATTTTGTGAACCTTGTGAATCTTCATAAGATATCTTGTGATACTCATGGGAGATATTGTGAAGCTTGTGAACCTTGTGAACATCATGAAGTGGCTTTGTAGACCTCATGACCCTTATGAAAGCTTTGTAAACATTGTGAATCTTGTGAACCTTGTGAACCTTCAAGAAGCAACCTATGGACTTCATGAACCTCATGAAAGGTCTTGTAGATGTTGAGAAGTTTGTGAACCTTGTGAACCTTCAAGAAGCAACCTATGGACTTCATGAACCTCATGAAAGGTATTGAAAGCACTGTGGGACTTGTGAACCTTGTGAACCTTCATAAAGTAGCTTGTGG
The DNA here is from genome assembly GCA_963859935.3 of Lathyrus sativus. NCBI lineage: Eukaryota > Viridiplantae > Streptophyta > Magnoliopsida > Fabales > Fabaceae > Lathyrus > Lathyrus sativus. The sequence goes on from OZ012737.1 coordinate 191,629,012, forward strand.
ACTTTATGAACTTCATGAAAGGTTATGCAAGTTGTTGGAGAACTTGTGAACCTTGTGAACCTTCTTAGAACACAAAGTCTTGTATTGTGAGGGCAAATTTTGGGGTGCAACAACTGGCAGCTTTCATTTAAAGACCAGTGGTAACTGGCACTGTTTAAAATCCAATCGTTATTGGTATTGAGCTCTGGTCGTCACCATGTCTCTTGAAAGTCCAATGGTAATTGGCAGCTATTTGAAAAGTCCAATGGTAATTGGCAGCTCTTGAAAGTCCAGTGGTAACTGGCATTGTTTAAAATCCAATCGTTATTGGTATCGTTGCTTTGGTCGTCACCATAGTTTTGAAAAGTCCAGTGGTAACTGGCATTGTTTAAAATCCAATCGTTATTGGTATTGTTGCTTTAGTTGTCACCATAGTTTTGAAAAGTCCAGTGGTAACTGGCATTGTTTAAAATCCAATCGTTATTGGTATCATTGCTTTGGTCGTCACCATAGTTTTGAAAAGTCCAGTGGTAACTGGCATTGTTTAAAATCCAATCGTTATTGGTATCGTTGCTTTGGTCGTCACTGTCGCTACTGCGAAAATCGGCGCCGGCTATGACAGAAGAGTCCCCACCGTGCGTTATTTAGCCCAACGGAGGGAAAAGAAACGCTCCGAGTAAACCTAACGCAAAACGGGAAAGGAATGGTCATCGCAACTAAATCCTGGATTCGGGAGTCGGTTACGCAAGGGGAAGGTATTAGCACCCCTCACGTGCGTTGTACTCGACGGGATCCACGCTTGTTTTCTAGTACGGATTGTTATTCTATCTACACTAAAGGGTCAAGGGTTAAAAAGAAAGAAAGTGACTCGGCAAAGTATCGCACTTTATGCCATCGTATTCCCGTCTGGAACGAGTAATCAGAGTCAACGTAGTTCGCCTACCTACGGGAAAGGAGGGGAAGGTTGCTCGCTAGGATACGACATCCTATGCCTACGTACATTCATACAGCATGAAAGATCAGAGCAAACGTAGTACGGGCTACGGAAGACACATATTTGTCTGACTGTTTTTTAGATCCTTCTGAAAAGGTTTTCTTCTAATTAAGAGTCCAAGCGGACAAAAATGACACTTTGATGTTTGTTTTTCAGTCTTTTACGCAAGAAGTGTTTTTTAGTTTGTTTGCAATCTCTGACGCACTAGAGACTATGATCTGAGAGTGACTACGTCGCGTGTCACCCAAAGGGTACCACACTAAGCGGTCAAACTACTGGAAAAAAGCTCTGCAGCAACCCTTTCTCAAATAGCTTAAGGCTCGTAACGTACGACATCTATTAACCTTATTACTGTGTTTTTGCGTTGTTTTGAGATAAGAAGAGAAAGAAACTCTAAAAAACCTAGGGTTGAACTGGGAATAAAAACTAACCTAATGTTGTCATGCCTGGGTTAAAACCTAATGTCTGTCATGATTCCCTCCTGCACAGAGGAAATCAGAGATCCTAGGGGATAAACGGAAAAGAAACAGATATATACAGTAAACAGTAAACATGCATGAGATGCAGCAGTACAAGCGAGGCAAGGGAGTCCCACTCAACCTCGAACCTGGGAAAACAACAGGCAAAGTGAACAGTATTCACTTCAAACCTTTGGGGCAAGCTGAACAAGCCAACAACAATACAGAAAAAGAAATAAAACCCAACACCAGCTCTGACAGCAACACCAGCTCCTACAGTAAGCAGCTCAAACAGCAACAGCTCTGACAGCTACAGTTGATTAACAGCAAAAAGGGTTGACAGTAACACCTTCAAGCAAGATCCCATCCTCACTCCTCAGTGATCCTCAAGCTTTAGATAAGCTCCTGTCTCCAAAAATCTCCAAGCTCAAGCAAGCACTGAACCCCAACAAGTAAACAACTTCAAACAGCAAACAGATTCAGAAAGCAACAAAACCCTAATTTCAACAGTTGTCCGGCTTTGACAAGCACAAGCTTTAACTTCACCAATCTTCAAATGGCCTCTACCTTCAATGCAAACACTCACAGGAGAGAATCACTTAACAGATTAAGCTGAAATGCTAAACAACTTATTGACAACCAAAGGAAGCCTATAAGTGTTTAACATTATAAGAGAAAGGTTCCCTCAAAGTTCTACTTCCAAAGTAAGCCACTTATCCCTCCAATGGAGGGATGTGAATACCTTAGAAGGAATTTATGTCATAGGGAAGAATAGAAGCACAAGATGCTTTCTATGTTTGCAAGAAGAAATCAATCTGATCTAAAGCTCTCCCTATATTTCATATCTCCTAAGTCTTCAAAAGCAACCTTCAAGAAGAAGAAACTTCATGCTCCAAGCTTTATCCTTTGTCTTCAATCATCCTCCAAGTCTTCATTAGCTCCAACAAGCCAAGCCCAAGCCCAACATCCAATTGAAATGCCCAAAACCCAACAAACAAAGCAAAAGCCCAAGTGGGAAACACACCAATATCAACCAAATTGCAAAAATCAAGTAAAATAGCAATACTCATTATAAAATCCTAGATTAATTTCTAAGGGAACCTAACTATATACCCTATACCCCACATAAACCCCAAGGCCTAAATCAATTTTAAAACCCCAAAACTATGCCCTAAACTACACCTAAGTGTTGTGAAACCCTAATTCTGATACCTCTCCTATCTACCCCTCAAATTAATCTAAGTTTTAGTCACAAAAATATGACAAAATTCCTAAGGGTACATACTTCCCTAATCTAATCAACCTCACAAGAATCAATCAAAAATCATTCACCAATCTCTCATACCAAATTCAGAAAAAAGAGGTATCAAACAAATGTAAAATAAAAGCAATAATATTGTAAAATATACCAAAAAATATAAAATTCATGAAATTAGTATTTTTATTATTTCACAATTTTCTAGAGGTCCTAAGGGAGCTAGGGAAAAAAATCCCATCCTAAAATGATTATTTTTCAAATTGTTCTGAATTTATTTCTAATCATATGCAAACATGAAATAAAATGAAAATCAACTAAAAATAAGAAACTGGCGTGGTGAATAGCAATAATCCATAGTTACTTTCCAGACTGGGCTAAGGTGGGGGTGCGCTTATCAGGCGCGTGCTAAGCCCAACCCAATTCAGAAAACAATTGGAAAATCAAGGAAAAATGAAAAAAACTCTGTGGCGAATAGCAATTAATTCGCACGTTATTTTCCATTGGGCCTAAGGGAGGGGTGTGATTAGCAAAAGTCACCTAAGCCCAAAACCAAAAATCACACGGAGAGGGAGGTGCAAAGGGGGAAACCAGGGTATGCTCAGCAAAAAACAATGGGCCTAAGGCCCGAGTCCAACATCCACTCATCCTTCAGTAACAAAACCCTAATTCTACTCACTTTCCCCTCTTACTGTTCACTACTTCCCCTACTGAAACCCTAACGGCGCATCTCCACCCTCCCCATCCTCCCTCTCTGAAACACTCACTATCACACAAAACTTCACCAAATCCAGTTCAACCTCCCTTCACCACGAACAATGTTCATCAATCCAACACAAATCATTACGCTTCAACTTTCAGTTCAACCAACCTTACCTAACCTCGCCTCACAATCTAACCATCGACCTAACCTAGATCCTCAGCTAACAAAACAAGAAAATTACAATAAGGGATGGATTCAGAGTAGAAACCTGGATGGAGGATTCAAGCAATGAAGAATCTGGATCTTAGATGAAGCCTGGCGAAGAACTAGAGAAATCTTCGTTGAAGATTCGGAGATCTACGGCGGCGATATCGTTCTCGTGACGAAGATCAACGAAGATCTTAAAAGCTGAAGGAATTGATGACGTTCTTGGTCGTTGAAGGCACTCACAGATTGATGAGGTCCTTGCAATTTCTGGAGAAATTATAGAATCTGGAGATTAAGGAGATGAAGGTTCTTGAGCGCTTGAAGGTGTTCTGGAAAAAATCTCGAATACTGATGGAGTTCTTGGTACATCTGGGAAGAACGATGAATGATGAACGAGGATGGAGAAAGATCTGTGTGAATGTTGGTGAAGAATTTCTGTAGAATGTTCTTGATCGGACGGAAGATGTGGTGGATGTTCTTGAATTGCTGAAAACCTGGAGAAATCTGGAGAGGAGTATGAAGATCTTGAAGATCTGGAGATTTTGCAAAATCTGCAGTTTCCGACGGTCAGTTGCGGCGGTGGAAGGTGTCTCCGGCGATGGTTAGGGCGGCAGGGACGGCGGTTGCATGTACTCCGGCGAAGGGAGTTAGTGGAGGACAGGTGGCTGGCATGCAACGATTGGTGGTGGTGGTGGAGTCAGAAGAGGGGGCGTGGCATGAGGGAGAGAGAGAGAGAGGGACACGTGTGAGAGGAGAGAGTCAGTGGAAAAATGAGGTGGCAAGCAGAATGAGGTGGAAGAACCTGAGATACACGCGTGGCAAGCTTATATACAGACACCTGGCGGAAATTGGACTTTGACTGGGCTTTGAATTGGATAATGGCCCACTTAGACCTTAATGACTCTGATTAATTGACTTAATTAAATGCTAATTATTTGGATTAATTCTGAATTAAAACTAATGGCTCTGTTAAACTCAGACTTAGACTCTAATGACTATCTAATTAAAGCCTAATTAAAAAAATGCAAAACGAAATTAATTACAAAAAACCCTAATCAAAACTTCTAATTAAACCTAATTAAAAAAAGATTAAACTCTAATTAATCTCCATTAGTCCTAAAACCTATTAAAAAAAATAGAAAAAGATTTATTAAACCTATTAAAAACCTTTAATCTACTTAATACCTAGAAAAAAGAAATATCTATTAAAATTATTAAAAAGAAATATCTAATTAAAATTCTAGAAAAAGCTATTTAATATCTAAAAACTATCTATTTAAAACTATTAAATTCTATTAAACAATATAAAAAAACCTATTTAATATCTAAAAACTATCTATTTAACTATTAAATTCTATTAAAAATATATTAAAATCTAGAAAATAAAAAGGGAAAAATCTAAAAGTGCCAGGAAGCTGATTAAATCGATTAGAGAACAATTACGCAACCATAACGAAATAGACGGTAGAAACCGGACACCAAAATGTCCTCAAAGACAACAGCGAGAGCTGAAGACACCGAGACGAGCACGAATTCTCAAAATCAATCCTCGTATTGGCCTGAAATGCCTGAAGCGCGATCAGAGGGTTGTGATCCCGATAAAATCAATCTGCCTGAGAAAATGCAATGTATGCGGTATGCGAATGCGAATGCAAAATGCATCGAAACATAAACCAGATGTGGGAACCGGTTGGTCAAATTTTGAGGTGCAACAGCTGCTCCTATTCAAACGGCTTGGACCCGACTGGGTGAATACCAAAGAAACCCTGAAATTTGCCGACCGTGGAGATAAACTGCAAAACTGCTTGAGAAGCAACGTCCAATGAACTGAATCTGGTTGTTACGGCAACAACTGGTCAATTATCTGATACAATTTTGATTTCAACCTCAACCACCTGTGTGACGCCACAGGTATTGAACTATCTTCGCAAAAACACCTCCCCTTTTGTCCACGTTAAAACTCCGTCGTCTGTTAATACGGAGAAAACAACTTAGCGACCATGTTGGGGATCATTTTCATCAACCCCGAAAAAGATTCTATCATCGCGGGGATAGAACTTTGTCCATGTTAGGACCCTCATTTCGCCAATACGAAGGAAGATATCTGCTAGGGATAAATGGTCCCTGAAGAGTAACCAATCTTGTCCACGTCAGGACTTCACATTACGGAAAACTCCCGGCGCTTTCGCTGGGGAAACATTTCTGTTTAATCACAGGGAACTCATCTGCCTATCCCTACAGGCACATCATCTGTCTAAACACAGGAAACCCCATCCGTATACTTCATACGGGAAAACTCATCTGCCTGATTACAGGGACATCCGTCCGCCTGCTCCATACAGGAAAAGTCATCTGCCTGAACACAGGAAAGTTCATCTGCATGCTCCATACGGGAAAAGTCATCTGCCTGAACACAGGAAAGTTCATCCGCCTGCTCCATACGGGAAAATTATCTGAGTACCGTTTCTCTGCCTACCTTTGCAGTAGCTAACTCCGTTGGTCCCAGCCCACAAACGACTTTGAGGAGGAATCTACTGGGGACAGTAACACGAGGAAATCACAGCGACTTCCTTGGGGAAAATACTTTTGTCAAATATCGGAACACAACTCACATACTCTGTCTACCACGGGAGAATTATCTATCTGGATACCGGAAAGTTCATCCGCCTGCTTCATACGGGAAACTCCATCTGCCTGATGCATACAGGAAAGTTCATCCGCCTGTTTCATACGGGAAAACATAACACATCTGCCTGGTTCATACAGGAAAGTTCATCCGCCTGCTTCATACGGGAAAACACATCTACCTGATTCTTATGGGAAAACATAACACATCTGCCTGGTTCATATAGGAAAGTTCATTCGCCTGTTTCATACGGGAAAACATAACACATCTGCCTAGTTCATACATGAAAGTTCATCCGCCTGTTTCATACGAGAAAATACATCTGCCTGATTCATACATGAAAGTTCATCCGCCTGCTTCATACGGGAAAACATAACACATCTGCCTGGTTCATACAGGAAAGTTCATCCGCCTGATTCTTACGGGAAAACATAACACATCTGCCTGGTTCATACAGGAAAGTTCATCCGCCTGCTTCATATGGGAAAACGTAACACATCTGCCTGGTTCATACAGGAAAGTTCATCCGCCTGTTTCATACGGGAAAATACATCTGCCTGATTCATACAGGAAAGTTCATCCGCCTACTTCATACGGGAAAACATAACACATCTGCCTGGTTCATACAGGAAAGTTCATCCGCCTGTTTCATACGGGAAAATACATCTTCCTGATTCATACAGGAAAGTTCATCCGCCTGCTTCATACGGGAAAACATAACACATGTGCCTGGTTCATATAGGAAAGTTCATCCGCCTGATTCTTACGGGAAAACATAACATATCTGCCTGGTTCATACAGGAAAGTTCATCCGCTGCTTCATACGGGAAAACGTAACACATCTGCCTGGTTCATACAGGAAAGTTCATCCGCCTGCTTCATACGGGAAAATACATCTGTCTGATTCATACAGGAAAGGTAACTTGGATATAGCTTCTTTGCCTATTCTTTGCAGTAGCTAACTCCACTGGGAATATTCTGAAAATAACTGCCCGACACCCGTTTCGACAACAATTGACCACTTCTGAAATTTTGATTTATGAAACCCTGAAATGCTGTCGCAACAGCAAACCTGAAGAAAAACACTCCGCTGGTCGGATAAGAGAAACTTCAGCCAGTAACTCTGTGGGGAATGATAACAAGAATTGCAACATCACATGTCTCACGGCGAGACCTCGATCATCTGGTAATAGATCTGAACTATAACTTCATACTCCTGCTGAGAAACACACCTGAAAGCAAAAGGTTAACCAACCTGATTTATGTTTCATAATGCGTATTTTTGGCAATGGTGTAATGCTCCATACGGCATGGAAATGCTACGCGTTTTTGGGTAGATGCAAACATGATAATGTATGCAGATGCAAATGCAGGTTCGGGCTACTGGGGAAGGCTCTGACAAGCTTGCTTCAACACGGCTGTTGAGGATAAATACCACCCTGTTGGGGATGAACGGGTATCGCAAAGTATTCTGGCAAAATAAATGTCGGAAATATAACCAACTCTGTCGGGGAGAGATTACACATCGATTTCCACTGGGAGGACAGAACAACACCTGCTGGGAAGATTAACTCAGCTGGGGGAAGAAACGACCCTTCTGGGGGTACAACTGTTCGGGTACAGTTTACAAACTCGGAACTACCACTCCGCTGGGGATAATCATCCTGACGAAGGCATGACGACCTGTGGGGAGAAAGAAAACCATCCTCGTTGGGGATAATCCTTCTGAACTTACTATCTTGGTTATGCGCCATGGAAATCCTCCCAGTTGGGGATTGAATGCGCACATCTTCGACTCTCTAGGGAGTATAAACTCTGCAGGGGATACTGATTTTGACTTGCTAGGGATATCCTGTGGACAACTTCCATGAGGATACTCTTCTGGGGAAAATAATCCTTCCTTCGGTAAGGGATAATCATCGTCTCAACCTCTGGGGATGAGGTACGATCTGTTGGAAAATAAGGTCACGTCCTTCTTCCAGGGCTTCTGGCTGGGGCCCCTATTTTCTGATTGTCCGCTTCAAGGGCGAGAACCCTGCAAAACACAAACAAGACAAAACAAATCTATACAACCAAATCTATTCGGGTTAGCATCCGCGACATTACTTCAGTCAATTCGAAGTTTTAGCAATTATTGGCAAGGGCCAGCAAGATTATGCAAGTGCAAGTTTATCAAAAACATCGGCGTTTTCCACATACAAAACAGTAAATCACAAACATCAAATACTGAATAGCATGTTTTATTGATTGAGCCTGTAAATAGGCGAAGCTTTGTACATCGGATGCAACTCCTGAAAAGAGGAAGTTACGCACACACACATGCATGTACGCACAAAAAGCATAAAATAAAAAGTATAAAACAATACTTGTATACATGTCGGCAACGTGGTGCAGACAAACATCGTGAGCTGATCCTCATATGACTCGCCTGACTCTGGCGCTTTCCCGGCATTCAATTTTCGGAAGAGATTGTGTTGGATAAACAAACCCTCAGGTACTCCCAAACCACTAAGCAATGTTGTATCAGATCCGGACCGCAGTCATTTGCTTTTTCAATCCCTAACTTTTGCGTGAATCGCCCTTTGCGGGTTTTCAATTCACCGGGATACCATTTTTTGCCGAAGTTGCCCTTTGCAGGTTTTCGACTTCGCGGGTGTACATCTTTTCAATTTTATCCCTAACTTTTGCCCGAACCTTTTATTCATTTTTTATGGTTCGCCAGGATGCCCCATTTTTGCCTGGACTCTCTTTTTACTGTCCAGCGGGTCACTTTCAAGCAAAGTATTTTTTAACTGCGTCCGAATTCATAGGAGACGTAAAGTCTTCACCATCCATGGTAGATAGTAGTAAGGCTCCTCCAGAGAAGACTTTTCTGACAACGTAGGGACCTTCGTAATTAGGGGTCCACTTGCCCCTGTGATCCATTTGTGGCGGGAGAATCCTCTTCAGCACAAGGTCGCCCGTCTGAAAGCTTCGTGGGCATATCTTCTTATCATAAGCTTTCTTCATCCGGCTCTGATACAACCGACCGTATGCGAGAGAAGCTAGCCTCTTCTCATCCATTAAGCTGAGCTGATTCAGTCTGTCTTTTACCCATTCTGCCTCGTCAAGTTGGACATCTCGTAAAACCCTCAAGGAAGGAATCTCAACCTCTAGCGGCAACACTGCCTCCATTCCGTATACCAATGAAAAAGGGGTTGCCCCGGTTGATGTGCGTACCATCGTATGATAATCGTGCAAAGCGAAAGGTAGCATCTCGTGCCAGTCCTTATACGTCACAACCATCTTCTGAACAATCTTCTTTATGTTCTTATTAGCCGCTTCGACAACGCCATTCATCTTGGGCCGATAAGGAGAAGAGTTGTGATGCTCGATCTTAAAATTCTGACATAGCTCTTTCATCATCTTGTTATTCAAATTCGAACCGTTGTCGGTGATAATCTGCTCAGGAATTCCATATCTGTAGATAATATCTCGTTTGATAAATCTGGCGACCAGTTGTTTGGTGACATTGGCATATGATGCTGCTTCCACCCATTTGGTGAAGTAATCAATTGCCACCAAGATGAACCAGTGTCTGTTGGATGCCGTAGGCTCAATCTTCCCGATCATATCAATTCCCCACATCGAGAACGGCCACAGTGATGACATCACATTCAGAGGACTTGGGGGTACGTGGACCTTGTCCGCATAAATTTGGCATTTATGACACCTCTTTGCAAACTTGAAACAGTCTGTTTCCATAGTTAGCCAGTAATAACCTGCCCGCAGCAGTTTTCTCGTCATAGCATGCCCACCAGCATGTGTACCAAATGTACCCTCATGTATCTCTTCCATAAGCAACTTCGCCTCTTTCTCATCTACACAGTGTAGCAACACCAAGTCATGGTTTCTTTTGTATAGGACACCGTCAGGATTCAAATAGAAATTTCCAGCCAATCTCCTGAGAGTCTTCTGATCTCGACTGGATGCCCCAGCCGGATACTCCTTGTTCTTCAGGAAATTCTGGATGTCAAAGTACCAGGGTTGGCCATCGGGAGCCTCGTCGATGGCAAATATGAATGCAGGCCTATCAAGCTGAGAGATAACAATCTGGGGAGCCTCATTCCAGAAGTTAACTTTATACATTGAAGACAATGTCGCCAGGGCATCAACCATTTGATTTTCCGCTCGCGGCACATGATGTAATTCCACCTTGTCAAAGAAAGGCAACAATCTCCTTGCATAATTCATATATGGTATCAAATTGGGCTGATGTGTCTCCCATTCTCCTTTAATCTGATTCACCACTAGAGCTGAGTCTCCGTATACATCCAGATGTTTGATTCGCAAATCAATAGCTTCTTCCAGACCCATGATGCAAGCCTCATATTCAGCCTCATTATTGGTAACGGGAAAGGTCAATCGAGCAGTAAAAGGGATGTGCGTCCCCTGAGGAGTGGTGATAATTGCCCCTATTCCGCTACCGTAGGAATTTACAGCTCCGTCAAATATTAACTGCCACTTGGAACCCAACTCTGGTCCTTCGTCCGGCAACGATTCTTCACAATCTTTCATCTTTAGGTACATGATATCCTCGTCAGGAAAATCAAACCTCATCGATTGGTAGTCCTCAACAGGCTGCTCCGCAAGGTACTCTGACAGAACGCTACCCTTAATAGCCTTTTGCGAGACATATTGGATATCGTATTCGGTTAACACCATCTACCATCGGGCAATTCTTCCGGAGAGTGCTTGCTTTTCAAACACGTATTTGATTGGATCCATCTTTGAAATTAGCTGGGTCGTATGATTCAGCATGTATTGCCTCAAACGTTTGGCGGCCCAGGCTAGCGCGCAACCCGTCTTCTCGAGCATCGAGTATCTGGACTCACAGTCGGTAAACTTCTTACTCAAATAGTAGATCGCATGCTCTTTACGTCCGGTCTCGTCGTGTTGACCGAGAACACAACCCATACTTTCCTCAAGAACCGTCAAATACATAATCAAAGGTCTCCCGGCCACTGGGGGTATCAAAACAGGAGGTTCCTGCAAGTATTCTTTTATCTTGTCGAACGCCTTTTGATAATTTTCATTCCAGGTCAACACCTGATCCTTTTTCAACAACTTGAATAACGGCTCGCATGTCGCAGTTAAGTGAGATATGAACCGGGCGATATAGTTCAACCTCCCTAAAAATCCACGCACTTCTTTTTCTGTTTTAGGCGTCGGCATTTCTTGTATTGCTTTTATTTTCGCAGGATCAACCTCTATTCCTTTTTCGCTCACGATAAACCCCAGCAGTTTACTCGATCTCACCCCAAAGGTGCACTTGTTAGGGTTCAGTCTCAACCTGAACTTCCTAAGTCTCTTGAACAGTTTCAGCAGATTAACCAAATGCTCCTCCTCCGTCTGGGATTTGGCAATCATATCATCAACATAAACCTCGATCTCTTTGTGCATCATGTCGTGAAAGAGAGTCATCATAGCACGTTGATATGTTGCCCCAGCGTTCTTCAATCCGAAGGGCATCACTTTGTAGCAAAATGTTCCCCAGGGAGTAATAAAGGTGGTCTTCTCCATGTCTTCTGGAGCCATTTTGATCTGATTATAGCCTGAGAAGCCATCCATGAAGGAGAATACGGAGAACTGAGCAGTGTTATCAACCAGCACATCGATGTGAGGAAGTGGAAAGTCGTCTTTCGAGCTCGCTTTGTTCAAATCACGGTAGTATACACACATTCACACTTTACCGTCTTTCTTCGGCACTGGTACAATATTGGCGACCCATGAGGGATATTTTGTAACAGCCAGGAAACCAGCATCCCACTGTTTTTGAACTTCCTCCTTGATCTTCACAGCCATATCCGGTCTAGTTCTTCGGAGTTTCTGCTTAATAGGCGGACATTCCTCTCGCAGTGGCAGACGATGAACAATCATATCCGTATCCAACCCAGGCATATCCTCGTACGACCAAGCAAATATATCACTGTACTCTTTGAGCATCTCAACCAACCTTTGCTTGATGTCGCTCTGCAGCGCAGCCCCTATACGGATGTTTCTCACAACCTCTTCCGACCCCAAATTGATAATCTCAATGACTTCCTCATGAGGCAGAATGATTCTTTCTTCTTGTTTCAATAACCAGGTCAACTCTTCTGGTACGTCGCCATCTTCACCAATCTCTTCCTCAGCCTGAAATACCGAGTGCTCGAAGTCGAAGTGAGTCATAGGCGGTTCATGGATGTCATCTAAAATAGTAATCCTGTAAAGGAAATGGTTAAATGCTTCAAAACGCATACAAAGCAAATAACCACATTGCCATTTTATTGTAAAAGATAAAAACAGGAAAAACAGGGATCACAACATTTGTATATGAAAAACGCCTTTATTTCATGATTAAACAATGTAATGTACATAACCAAATGGCCCTAAGCAAAATCACTATGCCCCGGGTAGGACACGGGATTATTCAACAATTAAGAAAACAAATCATTACTGTTTAGTTGTCACAGGAACAGTTTCCCGGATAGACCAATTGCAGAGACTTTGTCCTGGCACGCTTGGCTTGATCCATGCGTCCATATCACAGTCGCTATCTCCGTCTTCAGCATCGGAAACAACATTGATAGTCTCGAAGCTCACCCCGCTTGGCGTAATCGTGACTGGTCCCTTGAACTTGGGCGCTCCTGAAGAGGATGTTGACAACGAAGGATGATATCCAAGCCCGAACCTGTCATTCTTCACGGGAATCTCCAACACCTGACCCCAACCCTTGGTTTTTCCTGCCTGCACTAGAGCCTGAGCCTCTTTGTACGATGACACTGCCACATCTGATATTGTACTAGGCACTGGAACTTTGTCTTTAATTCGCAACCCCTTGAAGGCTTGACAGGGTGTTTCGTGTATTTCTCCATCGACCTCGACATATTTGAACGAAGACAAATGGCTAACCAGAATATCTTCCTCTCCACAAACCGTGACGACACTATCCCCAACCATATACTTCAGCTTTTGGTGTAACGTGGATGTGACTGCCCCGGCAGCATGGATCCATGGGCGCCCAAGAAGACAACTATACGCTGGCTGGATGTCCATTATATAGAATTCAGTTTCAAATATTTCAAGCCCCACCTGCAACGGTAATGTTATTGATCCGAAAACTGACCTCCTCGTTCCATCGAACGCTCTCACCACTAAGTCACTGGGCGTGCAGATAATCTCCCTATGTCTAACTTCATCATGGCTTTCTTCGGTAGCACATTCAGGGAAGATCCAGTGTCTACTAAAACATGGGACATGACCGTGCCCCGGCATTCGACTGACACATGCAATGCCATATTGTGCTCTCGCCCTCTCGGAGTCAAATCAAAGTCTGTGAAGCCCAAATTGTGCCCCGCATTGACATGCGCCATCACCCCTTCTAACTGATTAACAAAAACCTCTTGAGGAACGAACGACGTGTCTAGAATCTTCAGCAAAGCATTCCGATGTGCCTCAGAACATAACAGCAATGATAGGATGGAAATTTTTGACGGCGTTTGCTGGAGGTGCTCAACGATTTTGTAATCACTTTTATGAATGAGCCTCATAAACTCCTCCACATCCTTAAGTGACGTCTCCTTCTCATTCGACTGAGAAGGACCACCCTCAGTTACCTTGGCTTTACCCTTAGCCAATCTTTCTGCCTCTACCTCGGGCGGCGTGAAGATTCTTCCGCTTCTGGTCATACCCCCTGTTCCGACAACATTATCTACAACCCCAGCTGGTTGTCCATTGACTTCAATTTTATCACCATCGCAATATACCTCCAACCCGTAAGTCCACGGCACTGCTTTAGTACTCTCAAAAGGAATCGGTCCTGCTTTAGTAATTGTAATCGCCGGCCGCCTGGCAGGCGCCGTTATCGTTATTGTTTTCCTTGGAATCGTCACCGTTGCAACATCATTCGACTCATCACACAACGCCTCTACAGGCTTTTCAACCGCGGTTCTATCAAATTGCAAGGTACCTTCATCCATCATAGTCTGAATACCCTGCTTCAAGTCATTACAACCCTCTGGCTGGGTCCAACAATCCAAGCAAAACTCATCACAACCTGGGAATACACCCCCTTTTAACAACGTGCTTTTAATCTCACCCAACGGTGTCTTCAGCTCGTTTACATCCATCACTAGATTCAAATTCTCCTCTGTCAGGATGGCGTTTTCCCCATGATTGGGCATAGGCTATTGTACGATATTTGGACCCACCTGTCCAAAGTTAATAGCTTTGCTATCCAGTAAATCCTGAACTTTATGTTTAAATGCCTGACAAGCTTCTATATCATGCCTGGGTGCCCCGGAATGGAATTCGCAATGCTTGTTGGCATCATATCCGTAAGGAAGTACTGTCCCTGTAGGCGGTGCCAAAGTCCTCTTTTCAACCAAGTTCAAACCTAGCAGGGTCTGGAGGAGTTCTGCATACGGTGCGTCGAACACTCTTTTCGGTCTCGCATTTTGTACCCTTCTCTGACCGGGATTCTGTCCTTGCTGTTGCTGTGGTTGTTGTTGTTGTGGCTGCCTCTGTTGAGGAAGCGGAATAGTGACACTAGCTATCTGTTGCGGCTGAACATACTGATTTCTTCCTCTGCCCCTGCCCCTGCCACCAAACACGACACTAGAATCGCCCTGTCGTCTACCACCAAATGCTTTTCTGGCACCTCCTACTGAAGTAGACTCACCTACTTGGAACCTTCCAACTTTAATCCCGTTCTCAATCATCTCCCCCATAAGAATCAAATCTGAGAAACTGCTCAATGACACACTAAACAATTTTTCGTAGAACACCCCTGTAAATGTCCCAATGAACATATCATTCATCTCCCTTTCAATTAAAGGAGGATGCACCCTCGCTGCCATATCGCGCCACCTTTGCGCATACTCTTTAAAACTTTCACCGTTTTTCTGTGACAAACCCTGCAATTGGACCCGGTTTGGAGCCAGATCGCTGTTATATTTGTAATGTGTCACGAAAGCATCAGCCAATTGCTTCCAGGTTTTGATCTGCGTGGGCTCCAGCCCCATATACCATTCAAGTGAAGGTCCTGATAAGCTATCCTGAAAGAAATGCATGAGCATCCTTTCATCATCTGAATACGCTGACATCCTTCTGTAATAAGAGCGGACATGGACCTTAGGGCAGGTGTCCCCCTTGTATTTGTCAAAAGTGGGAGCCTTGAATTTCAACGGCACCCTCAGCCCTGGTACCAAGCCCATTGTAGTCATATCCAAACCGGTGGAGTTCTGACTCACTACCCCCTTCATCTGCTCTTCAAGCATTCTGATCCTCTGCACAGGATCAACAGGTCCTTCAAATTCCATGCCTCTTCCAGAAAAGGCGTCCTCTTGGCGGTCTTTACCCCAATTTTCATTTCCATATCCGTCGTAACCAGTGTTGCGACCAAACCCTTGCTGATTGATCATGGGACCTCGTCCCCCAGTACCGAAACCCTGGTTGACCCTAACAGGTCCAAACCCAGTGTTGACAGGAATCACCCCAGCACCATTCATATTACCAAATCCACCATACCCCTGGTTAGCGTTACCAAAACCATCATAACCGAAACCCTGAGTGTTGACGCCAAATTTCCCGTCCTGATTGACGTAATCAAATCCTTGATCATTATAACCGAAACCATTGTTGCCAAAACCATTACCGCCATTGTTGTTACCACCGCCTTGGTTGGCGTCCCCAAATCCAACATTGTTAACAACGGTCTCATTTCCATTCCCTGTGTTACCATTGCCAGCGCCAGCGCCATCGTTTACAATCACAACAGGTGGGGTCACTACAGGTGGAACCACAGGTGTAGGGGGCCCATCCTCCGGAATAGTTTCAACGTGTGCAGAATTGTGGTCATTGTTGCCATTCCCATTGGTCCGCGTCAGCAGCGGCTGTACCAAAGTCTGGAGGCTCTCCTGGCCCTTGGCAATGTTTTCCATTGCTTGCATGAACAGATTCAGCTTCTCACGGATTTCCTGCATCTCCACTTGGACTTGATCCATGATTCTCTTGCAGTTGTTTCTGGTTGAGTAGCGGTGGACTCTTTGTTCGTCAATCCTGGACAACCTGGAGATGCAGGAAATGAGATACAAGTTCAACAAGTAACTAGCAATGAAAAATGGATATGCAGATGCAATATGTGTCTATGCGTTAGGGAGATCAACCCCTGATTCTAGTGCCAAAGTGCCAGTGCAGTGACAGTGATAGCAATAAGAAGCTCGAAACCCAATCATAGAAAACATCTCATATATTGCGGAAAAGCCCATCAAGTCGGGAATACAATATTACTGAGCGTACAATAGGAAGGCATGACCTCAACTAACAATCCTGGTGATGGCCAGCACAATGCAAATAAAGCATACACATCAATACATGAGATAATCAAGTGCAACCATATGCCTGGTACTCCTCTAATAATCTCTTAGTCTTGGGATGATTCGGCTGGGAAAGCAACCCTTCGACGAGCGAGTCTCTTTGCCTGATAACACGCTGGAGATCACCAATGGATTCCTCCCAAACACCTTCCCCAAAGCAATCTTCTAGCTTCCGTTTCTGGGATGCAAACTCTTTCTTGCGCTTGATAACTTTGTTCAAGGCGTTCTGGACATCATACCTCCGCGTAGCCTCTTCTTCCAACCTCTTCTGGCTAGCTTTCAACTGACATTCCAGCTTAGAGATCTGTAGCTTCAGTTTGTCTTCTCTTTCCTTATTGTCGGTCAGCGTGGCGTTCCAGGTTTTGTTGAATGAAGAGATCTCCCGGTAGGCTATATTAAGTGCTTTCTTCTTAGACTCTAGCATATCATGAGAGCTCTTGAAATCTATCCCCAAACGTTCACGCTTCTTTCGTTGTTCAGTCAGTTCCGTGCCTAGTTGATTCACCAACTTTGTTTGCTGCTCGAAGGAATATACAACCTCATTCCTTTCGCTCCTGAGTTGCATTAGCTCTTCTTCCAGCTTCTCGTTGGCTTTCATTAGCTCTTCTTTCTCCTTCACAACCTGTTCATACCTCTCAATAGGCACAGTAGTTGGCTCCTCAATCACGAGGGAAGTAGGAGGTAATACTGCAGGAAACGGCATCCGCACCTGCTTTGCTCTATCTTGGATCCAGACTTTGTACGGGAGACAGGCTTGACAATCATTTTTACCCAACAATGGCTTACCCCTTCTTTTGATGTTTCTCCAAGCATGCCGAAGATTGGACAATAGCTCTCCCTTCAAATCACCTGTGAAGTACAGAGATTCCTGTACTTCCTCCTCTTTTGGCGGGTTTTTCAAAGCATACCCGAATTGCCTGATCAACAAAGAAGGGTTGTAGTTAATACATCGTTTCCTCCCAATCAGAGGAACGTTAGGATATCCGGCACAGCTATAGATGATCCCAGATCCCAGCAAATCTTTATTAAACCAGACAATGTCTTCTGAAGAAAGTCCCATCAGATGCTCAGACCAATCCACCGTATCTGCAGACTCAGCGAAGATACCCTTCTTGGGCAGATGACTCTCAAACCACATATACAACAAAGGCCCACAACAAGAGACGTTCTTGCCCCTCCTGTTCTCGTTCTTATAATGCAGCGAGTGATAGAAATCTCTAACCAAAGTAGGCACAGGATTGCCTGAAGCAAATATATAGAACGTATCCAGATCAACGAAGTCAGGCAGGTTCGGGAACAGTACAATGCCATAGATACACAGAGCAAGAATAGCATTAAACATAGTCCAACATCCACTCTTGGCATACTCTTGTGCTTTCCCAACCAAGAACTTGAGGGAAAAACCAGACACGCAATTCCACGAGGTTAATAGCAACTCTGAAGAGTCTAAATGCAAGGCAGCAGCCAAATCCTCCAGTTTGGGCTCAGCATCCATATGAATGAAAGGTACCCGGTTCTGAATGGCCAACTCTAAGATCTCAGCATATTCCTCCATAGTCGGAGCCAGAATGAAGTCAGGGAAAGTAAAACACCTTAGCGGGGGATCATAGAACTGCATCAGCGCGTACAATCCGTTACGCTCATACATGGATGGTTTATAAACCAATCTAAGTAACTTCCCATAGCTCTTCCTGAAGCTTCTCTTCACATCATCATCAGCTAGAGATATCAAACCAAGGAAAGAAGAAACATCTGGAGTAGGCAACCTGTACGCCACAGTCTTCTTCAGAATATCCATAATATCGGCAGGCAGAAATCCGGGCAACTAGAATCAGAAATATGAAAATGCACCTGCAACACAGACACACGTTAATGATATGCAGGATGAGTATGCAACAATGCAATATGCAACATGCAACAGGGATCAAGTGCACATGGCTGAGAAGCCCAATCCACCATGCTGGTCTCAAATAGACCCACAAACTGCTCAAAACCTGGTCTCAAAAGATCAACCGCAATGCTCCAACCTGGTCTCAACAGACCCAATAACCTTGTCCTCAAATACCACTGAACCTCAATTAAGAAAACCGGTAATCTGGAGGTCAAGTTACCTGCATTCCCCAACCCCTCTCACAGGTAGGTGTCCTAATAACTGACACAAGGTACAGCATCCTATGCGGTCGTCGGCGTCACAGACTTTCAAGACTGATGATACGATAACCAGAAGGTGTGGCATCATCATGTCCTGAAGAGGCCTCACTTAGCCAACTTCCAAATGATCGGTCCCCGGAGTCGACAATCCAACTAACCAACAACCCCCTCAACCCAAAGGGTTGAAAAAGAAGTCAACCAGAAGAACCTCGTCCGAGCGTGGATTTTGTGGGACACTGGTACATGCAAAGCATGCACGCGCCCACTACTTTCCACAACTAATTCTAGGTACACTCAAGCCCAGGTCCGACTTATCTCTCAATAGATCACCCCACCCCACAACAGCAATAACAATATAAAGCTGACAATAAAATGCGGAAAGTAAAGACAGAAATGTAAATCCATACAAAACCCACGACGGGAAAACAAGCGCTAGGACTGACTCGCGTAGGGAACCGTTGGAGTCCCCAGCAGAGTCGCCAGCTGTCGCTACTGCAAAAATCGGCGCCGGCTATGACAGAAGAGTCGCCACCGTGCGTTATTTATCCCAACGGAGGGAAAGGAAACGCTCAGAGTAAACCTAACGCAAAACGGGAAAGGAATGGTCATCGCAACCAAATCCTGGATTCGGGAGTCGGTTACGCAAGGGGAAGGTATTAGCACCCCTCACGTCCGTCGTACTCGACGGGATCCACGCTTGTTTTCTAGTACGGATTGTTATTCTATCTACACTAAAGGGTCAAGGGTTAAAAAGAAAGAAAGTGACTCGGCAAAGTATCGCACTTTATGCCTACGTATTCCTGTTTGGAACGAGAAATCAGAGTCAACGTAGTTCGCCTACCTATGGGAAAGGAGGGGAAGGTTGCTCGCTAGGGTACAACATCCTATGCCTACATACATTCATACAGCATGAAAGATCAGAGCAAACGTAGTTCGGGCTACGGAAGACACAAATTTGTCTGACTGTTTTTTAGATCCTTCTGAAAAGGTTTTCTTCTGATTAAGAGTCCAAGCGGACAAAAATGACACTTTGATGTTTGTTTTTCAGTCTTTTACGCAAGAAGTGTTTTTTAGTTTGTTTGCAATCTCTGACGCACTAGAGACTATGATCTGAGAGTGAATACGTCGCGTGTCACCCAAAGGGTACCACACTAAGCGGTCAAACTACTGGAAAGAAGCTCTCCAGCAACCCTTTCTCAAATAGCTTAAGGCTCGTAACGTACGAAATCGATTAACCTTATTACTGTGTTTTTGCGTTGTTTTGAGATAAGAAGAGAAAGAAACTCTAAAAAACCTAGGGTTGAACTGGGAATAAAAACTAACCTAATGTTGTCATGCCTGGGTTAAAACCTAATGTCTGTCATAATTCCCTCCTGCACAGAGGAAATCAGAGATCCTAGGGGATAAACGGAAAAGAAACAGATATATACAGTAAACAGTAAACATGCATGAGATGCAGCAGTACAAGCGAGGCAAGGGAGTCCCACTCAACCTCGAACCTGGGAAAACAACAGGCAAAGTGAACAGTATTCACTTCAAACCTTTGGGGCAAGCTGAACAAGCCAACAACAATACAGAAAAAGAAATAAAACCCAACACCAGCTCTGACAGCAACACCAGCTCCTACAGTAAGCAGCTCAAACAGCAACAGCTCTGACAGCTACAGTTGATTAACAACAAAAAGGGTTGACAATAAAACCTTCAAGCAAGATCTCATCCTCACTCCTCAGTGATCCTCAAGCTTTAGATAAGCTCCTATCTCCAAAAATCTCCAAGCTCTAGCAAGCACTGAACCCCAGCAAGTAAACAACTTCAAACAGCAAACAGATTCAGAAAGCAACAAAACCCTAATTTCAACAGTTGTCCAGCTTTGACAGGTACAAGCTTCAACTTCACCAATCTTCAAATGGCCTCTACCTTCAATGCAAACACTCACATGAGAGAATCACTTAACAGATTAAGCTGAAATGCTAAACAGCTTATTGACAACCAAAGGAAGCCTATAAGTGTTTAACATTATAAGAGAAAGGTTCCCTCAAAGTTCTACTTCCAAAGTAAGCCACTTATCCCTCCAATGGAGGGATGTGAATACCTTAGAAGGACTTTATGTCATAGGGAAGAATAGAAGCACAAGATGCTTTCTATGTTTGCAAGAAGAAATCAATCTGATCTAAAGCTCTCCCTATATTTCCTATCTCCTAAGTCTTCAAAAGCAACCTTCAAGGAGAAGAAACTTCATGATGCAAGCTTCATCCTTTGTCTTCAATCATCCTCCAAGTCTTCATTAGCTCCAACAAGCCAATCCCAAGCCCAACATCCAATTGAAATGCCCAAACCCCAACAAACAAAGCAAAAGCCCAAGTGGGAAACACACCAATATCAACCAAATTGCAAAAATCAAGTAAAATAGCAATACTCATTATAAAATCCTAGATTAATTTCTAAGGGAACCTAACTATATAACCTATACCCCACATAAACCCCAAGGCCTAAATCAATTTTAAAACCCCAAAACCATGCCCTAAACTACACCTAAGTATTGTGAAACCCTAATTCTGATACCTCTCCTATCTACCCCTCAAATTAATCTAAGTTTTAGTAAAAAAAATATGACAAAATTCCTAAGGGTACATACTTCCCTAGTCTAATAAACCTCACAAGAATCAATCAAAAATCATGCACCAATCTCTCATACGAAATTCAGAAAAAAGAGGTATCAAACAAATGTAAAATAAAAGCAATAATATTGTAAAATATACCAAAAAATATAAAATGCATGAAATTAGTGTTTTTATTATTTCTCAATTTTCTAGAGGTCCTAAGGGAGCTAGGGAAAAAAATCCCATCCTAAAATGATTATTTTTCAAATTGTTATGAATTTATTTCTAATCATATGCAAACATGAAATAAAATGAAAATCAACTAAAAATAAGAAACTGGCGTGGTGAATAGCAATAATCCATAGTTACTTTCCAGACTGGGCTAAGGTGGGGGGTGCGCTTATCAGGCGCGCGCTAAGCCCAACCCAATTCAGAAAACAATTGGAAAATCAATGAAAAATGAAAAAAACTCTGTGGCGAATAGCAATTAATTCGCACGTTATTTTCCATTGGGCCTAAGGGAGGGGTGTGATTAGCAAAAGTCACCTAAGCCCAAAACCAAAAATCACACGGAGAGGGAGGTGCAAAGGGGGAAACCAGGGTATGCTCAGCAAACAACAATGGGCCTAAGGCCCGAGTCCAACATCCAATCATCCTTCAGTAACAAAACCCTAATTCTACTCATTTTCCCCTCCTACTGTTCACTACTTCCCCTACTGAAACCCTAACGGCGCATCTCCAGCCTCTCCATACTCCCTCTCTGAAACGCTCACTATCACACAAAACCTCACCAAATCCAGTTCAACCTCCCTTCACCACGAACAATGTTCATCAATCCAACACAAATCATTACGCTTCAACTTTCAGTTCAACCAACCTTATCTAACCTCGCCTCACAATCTAACCATCGACCTAACCTAGATCCTCAGCTAACAAAACAAGAAAATTACAATAAGGGAAGGATTCAGAGTAGAAACCTGGATGGAGGATTCAAGCGATGAAGAATCTGGATCTTAGATGAAGCCTGGTGAAGAACTGGAGAATTCTTTGTTGAAGATTCGGAGATCTACGACGGCGATATCGTTCTCGTGACGAAGATCAGCGAAGATCTTAAAGGCTGAAGGAATTGATGACGTTCTTGGTCGTTGAAGGCACTCACGGATTGATGAGGTCCTTGCAATTTCTGGAGAAATTCTAGAATCTGGAGATTAAGGAGATGAAGGTTCTTGAGCGCTTGAAGGTGTTCTGGAAAAAATCTCGAATACTGATGGAGTTTTTGGTAAATCTGGGAAGAACGATAAATGATGAACGAGGATGGAGAAAGATCTGTGTGAATGTTGGTGAAGAATTTTTGTAGAATGTTCTTGATCGGACGAAGAATGTGGTGGATGTTCTTGAATTGCTGAAAACCTGGAGAAATCTAGAGAGGAGTATGAAGATCTTGAAGATCTGGAGATTTTGCAAAATCTGTAGTTTCCGGCGGTCAGTTGCGGCGGTGGAAGGTGTCTCCGGCGATGGTTAGGGCGGCAGGGACGGCGGTTGCATGTACTCCGGCGAAGGGAGTTAGTGGAGGACAGGTGGCTGGCATGCAACGATTGGTGGTGGTGGTGGAGTCAGAAGAGGGGGCGTGGCATGAGGGAGAGAGAGAGAGAGAGAGGGACACGTGTGAGAGGAGAGAGTCAGTGGAAAAATGAGGTGGCAAGCAGAATGAGGTGGAAGAACCTGAGATACACGCGTGGCAAGCTTATATACAGACACCTGGCGGAAATTGGACTTTGACTGGGCTTTGAATTGGATAATGGTCCACTTAGACCTTAATGACTCTGATTAATTGACTTAATTAAATGCTAATTATTTGGATTAATTCGGAATTAAAACTAATGGCTCTATTAAACTCAGACTTAGACTCTAATGACTATCTAATTAAAGCCTAATTAAAAAAATGCAAAACGAAATTAATTACAAAAAACCCTAATCAAAACTTCTAAAAAAACCTAATTAAAAAAAGATTAAACTCTAATTAATCTCCATTAGTCCTAAAACCTATTAAAAAAAATAGAAAAAGATTTATTAAACCTATTAAAAACCTTTAATCTACTTAATACCTAGAAAAAAGAAATATCTATTAAAACTATTAAAAAGAAATATCTAATTAAAATTCTAGAAAAAGATATTTAATATCTAAAAACTATCTATTTAAAACTATTAAATTCTATTAAACAATATAAAAAAAAAACCTATTTAATATCTAAAAACTATCTATTTAACTATTAAATTCTATTAAAAATCTATTAAAATCTAGAAAATAAAAAGGGAAAAATCTAAAAGTTCCAGGAAGCCGATTAAATCGATTAGAGAACAATTACGCAACCATAACGAAATAGACGGTAGAAACCGGACACCAAAATGTCCTCAAAGACAACAGCGAGAGCTGAAGACACCGAGACGAGCACGAATTCTCAAAATCAATCCTCGTATTGGCCTGAAATGCCCAAAGCGCGATCAGAGGGCTGTGATCCCGATAAAATCAATCTGCCTGAGAAAATGCAATGTATGCGGTATGCGAATGCGAATGCAAAATGCGTCGAAACATAAACCAGATGTGGGAACCGGTTGGTCAAATTTTGGGGTGCAATAGTAACCATAGTTTTGAAAAGTCCAGTGGTAACTGGCATTGTTTAAAATCCAATCGTTATTGGTATCATTGCTTTGGTCGTCACCATAGTTTTGAAAAGTCTAGTGGTAACTAGCATTGTTTAAAATCCAATCGTTATTGTATCTTCGCTTTGGTCGTCACCATAGTTTTGAAAAGTCTAGTGGTAACTGGCATTGTTTTAAAAACCAATCGTTATTGGTATTCTTTTGGTCGTCACCATATTTCTTGTTAAGACCAGTCGTAACTGGCATTGTCTTAACTCCACTCGTTGGTATCTTTTGATTCGGTCGTTACCACCTTTTTCCTTTAAATCCAGTCGTAACTGGCAGTGTTCGAAATCCAATCGTTATTGGTATCTTGTTGGTTGTCACCAACCTCCCCCGTGAAATCCAGTCATAACTGGTATCGTTCGAAATCCAATCGTTATTGGTATCTTTTGGGTTGGTCGTTACCAACCTCTCCAGCTGAAGTCTAGTAGCTGCTAGCATTCTTATAACCAAATGTTGTTGGTATACCCTGATTTGGTCATCACCATGTTCCTTTTAAAACCCAGTCGTAACTGGCATTGTTGAAATCCTATCGTCATTGATACCTTGACTTGGTCGTTACCAATCTCCTTTAAGTCCAGTGGTTACTGGCATTGCTTGAAATTTGGTCGTCACCAATTTCCCCAGTCGAAGTCCTATGTGTTACCGATTGGATTTGAGAAATCTCATTTGTTATTATCTCAGGTTTGGTCGTTACCATTACCTCCGGAAAGTCTAGTGGTTACTAGCACTGTTTGAACCATTTGTTGAAACCGGGTGACATTAGTATCCCCAGTAAAACCTTTGATTTTTCAGTCAAACCCCGGAGATCTAGTCGTTACTAGTATCCCCAGTGTGTTTGGTCTTGTTTCTAGTCTATTCCTGAAGATCTTATTTGAACTCTTCACTATAGGAAGTTCCTCATCTAATCATCCCTAGTGAGGTTTGTGTCTCTAGTCTTTCGCTTCCCCGGTGTAAATTTGCTATCTTTCCCCAGTAGAGTGTTTGCTCTTCCCCAGTGAGATTGTCATCTTCATTGGAATTCTTGCATCCTCATGTGAAATTATCCTCTCATTTATCACTAGTCATGTTTGAACTATTGATTGTTATACCTCGGTTTTCCCCAGTGTCGAGTCCATAATACCAGGTCCCCATGAGTAGTTACTCGTTGTTTTGTTTTTCTTTCATCTGCATATGTCTTGCATCCAAGCATCATAAAGCATCATTTAGAATTCATGGCATATCATGACCTGTCCTTTTGCATATCATCGGATCTAAGGGACAAAATTTTTGGTTTTCTATATTTAAATACCTTTCACTGTGATTCTACGAGGATTGTCATCTCTCAGTTCCATCTAGTGAAGATATTTAAATAGGGGCAACTGTTTCACCCTAAATTTTGACCCCTTAGATTCTCATCATCATTTTAGGAGCATGCTCATAGGATTACCTAACCTTAACCCAGTTCAAGTCTATCTTTGTCAAGTTACAGATGAATCAGGGTTTAGTATAGTCAAATCGAAGCTTCAGGGTTTGTGATCAATCAAAGTTTTAGGCTAATTCAATCATGAAACAAGATCAAGGGTATCATATGATGTCAATTGAGAATCCAATTTGAAGTTGTCACTCCAGGATCAAGAACAATGCAGTCTAGGAGCCCCGATTAGGGTTTTTGACCGGTAAAAGTCAATTGTAGTTTGACTTTGGTGTTGGAAAGTGTTTTAATGGTGGGATCATGGTCCATGAAGTTCAAATAGCTTAATAAAGTTCATTCAAGAAGTGTCAAAGTTTCAGAAGGTCCAGAGTGTCAACAGGCGACTCGGTAGTCACCGATCGATCGTACGGTTGACCGAAAAGTCAACTCTTCAAATTTAAGGAATTGGACTTCAAAGTGTGAATCAAAAATGTTCCTTATGTCATATTTCACTTGCCTATCAATTTTCATGACCATTGGGTCAGGAATGAAGGAGTAATCGAAAAATCAGGAAATTAGGGTTTTGAAAGGGGCTAAACCCTAACTCCTTAACCACACATCCAAATGAGTTGGTTCAAAGCTCATTAGAAAGCTCTTGACAAGTCCTAAAAAAGTCCCACAGTGGTCCACAATCAGAAAATGCATATTTTTGGAGTTAGAATCAAATTCATTACAAGAGGGCAAAATAACTTAGAAAAATTCTAAGTTATTTCACTTTAAAAGCTTATTTTCAGCCAACTTTGGAGGGACTTTTGACATAGTTCCAATTGGATTTAGAATTTCTAGCAAACATGAATGTTTTAGAGCTACATGAGGGCTTTTCAAAAAGTATTAGAAGTCCTCAAAAGGATTTGTGAGCTGAAAGTTATGGGTTTGGCAAGTTGGTGTTTTCACACTTGAGTCCCACATTGACAAACTTTCAAAAATCATTCCTTTGATCAATTGGACCAATCTCAGCCCTTGGATGTCATTGTTTCTGATATGTAGAGGCTTTGAAGTGTAGAAATGTGAAGAAAATGCAGAAGAGTTGGATTTGCCAAGTTTGCAAGTTGCCTTGCAACTTGCATTAAAAAATCATAAAACAAGCAAGAGGTGGAAAGTGAATTCTGAACCAGCCATAAACCTACACCCTCTAGCCTGAATTTAGCCACTCTAAACTCATCATGATGCTTGACTTCAAGCTTACCTCCAAGCCAAGAAATCCTTTTTTGGAGATTTGATTCAAAAATGCAAAAACCTTTCCTTCTTAGGAAGGAAACCTCAAATCTGCCCACTACCTCTCATTTGCATATAAATAGAGGCACTCCCCACCTCACTCCACACACATGAACTCTTCTAAAAACCATAGAAAGTTCAAGCATCCACTCTTTCACTCTTTGCTCCCATTTTCACAAAATCACAAAAACCTCAAAAATCTGTCTTGGTAGAACAGCTGCCATATCCATTTCCCTACACTCAAACTCACCAAAGATCTTCCACACAATCCATAAATATGGTATAGAAGGTGTCCAAGCCCTTAGACCATTCAAAAACCTCACCATTCAAAAAGTCAACTTCCATACCAAGATACTTTGACCATAATGCATGAAATCTGCCAAATCATGTTCTAGCCTTGTTCTTGATGTTCTAATCATTCAAACACCTCACATATATCATACCTCAACTGTCCAAAGCATTAAGGATCATTGGTACAACCTATTTCTCCTACTGTCTTAAGGATTGCACTTTTGCTTCAAGAAGAAGGAAGCTCCAAAGCTTGGTGCATTTGAAGTTTTCTCTGGGTTTCTTGTTTATATAATCTGCTCAACACAGTCTACTAGAGGTATGTAGACAGTCCATTTCCTATTTTACATCATAATCCAATGAACATGTCCTATGTCAAAACCTTGTTATGACTGAAATGTAGCTGTTTGTTGAATTGAATCACCTTTGAAATCATGATTATTGTTTAGAGCTGTTTTCATCTGGTTTGCTCATTCATTCACAAAATGCCATATTTTGCATATTATTGCCATAGACATACCAGTTTTGGTTACAGGCTAGAAGTGGCTTAAGTTTGAGTTCAAAATCATCCATTTATGCATTTGTGACATGTGTGTATGGTTTGCATAATCTGTTCTCACCTGTTTTGGCATCTCACCTCCAAAATGCATTTTTCAAAGACAAGTGGCCATGAGATATACCAAAATTGTTTCTGTTCACAATGTAGCTGATTCCTAAGCATGAACATCCTTATTTCCATGTATATGATGTGTGTATGTGATTTATTTGCCAATATCATGCTTTGAAACTGAACTGCACTTTTTCATGTTGCATCAAAATGCCACTTTTGCAGCCTGTATGTCATCTTCCATAGCAGACCTTTTTGAACTCTATTTTGTGTTTGAATTCATTCACCAATATATATGTGAGCTGTGTGCATGATTTGTTTGATCAAAATATGCCTAGGGTATGAATTGAATCTCTTCATGCATTAAAAATGCCAAAATTTGCAACTCAATCCTCATTTTTTGTGACAGTTTGTTTTAAGCTTCAATCCTTGTTTTAATTCACTCAATACCATGTATGTGAGCTGTGTGCATGACTTACTTGATCAGAATATGCCTAGGTTGAGAACTGAACTTCATCATGCTTCATACTCATGACAATTTGCAATTTGAGTACCACACCTCATGGCAGTTTGTTTCCAGCCCCAAATTGTGTTTGATTTCATTCAATGATATGTATGTATGGTGTGTGGATGTTTAATTTGATCTAAAAGTGTGTGGAATTAAAACTGCACATCATCATGCATTTCACAACGCAATTTTGCAACTGGCACCTCATTTTTCATTTCAGATTGTATTGAACCAAAATAGTGGCCTGAACTCATTCATTATCATTTATGTGGTGTGTGTGCATGATTACATTGATTTAAAACTGACTGGTGCATGAGTTTCATTCCAAAATGCATCTCACATGTTCACTTTGCACACACAATCGGGTTTTCAAATTAAAGCATGATCTTGAAAAACCAATGCCACCGTCATGTTCCTCATGAAATTCTACTCAATTTAGACTAAAATTTTGTTTCAATCCATTAAGAATTGAGAAAGTTACACCCAAAATGCAAATCTTGAGTTTGTGTGTATTTTTTTGCCCAGCCTGCCATGAATCTACGCCCTATATGTTTAAAGGGGTGGCTTCATCGATGGATGTACAGCCACCCCAGTGGTAATCACTTTGTCACCTAAGCGCCTTTGACCTTGCTTGCATGGGTTCGACCCCTGAGGAGGGCAACCCTTTTACCATTTTTCACTATTTTTCATCCAATCTTCAAAAAATCATATCTCATCCATTTTTAATCATTTTTAGCCCATTCTTTTTGCATTGTGTTTATTTTTATGCCCACTTTTATGTCATATTTTAAAATTCCATGTTTCTCCAATTTTTCATCTCTTTTGACCACTTGCAAGTTAGTGATGTTTCACGATCGTTTTCGCGTGTGCAGATGAATTTCTCTCTTATTATATTTGTGAATGTCATGATATTTCCTTGCCCTCATATCCTTAGATGTTAGTCAACATGCTAGGATTTTCTCTTTGGGTTGTTATCATGATTATTTTGCCTTCTCTGAGGAATTTACTTAAGCTCGATCTGTCGTCACATTTCCCGCTTGATCAGTTGCTTTGATTGTCATCAATGCATATCTTGTGTTTATCTTTAACATGTTCATTTAATGGTTGTCACCATGTTTTTATCTTCATCATGTTATTACTATGTTAATGTTTTCTTTCCCCAAAGGAAAAGTCTTTCCATTGACCCTCATGTCATGGATAGCTCATTTACCCATTTCTTGACTTTGTTAAGTCACTTTAACCTTAACTTAGAAGCCATTAGACTTTGCTTTAAGTCTAAGGAGCCCACATGTACTAGGAGTTTTCTTCAACTAGAACCCTAGGATAGAGTTTGTCAACTCAATGTAAGAATCATTGTCATGATTTCTTACTTTCCCTTTGAGTGTTACAATCTAGATTAGGGAGTTTTGTCAAACTCCGCACAAACATTGTCATGTTTGTCTCCCCCTTGAACCTTGATCATCATCAAGTGTTCTTTATCCCTTGTGAGGTGAACTACGATTGCTCTGATTCTATCCTAGTTAGGATACGTAGGCAGAAGATGCGATGTCTTTGCGAGCAAACTTAGAAGACCATCATTAGGTCTTTGTCTATTCTTTTACCCAATCCCAAACCATAACACATTTCACAAACTTAGCAAGCAATCAAACAAAAGGTTCCTGTAGAGTACTACAGATGCTTAGGGTGCTAACACCTTCCCTAGGTATAACCAACCCCCGACCCCCGAATCTCTTAGCGTTGTTGTTACATCGCGAAAAGGGTTTTTCTTTCTTTAGACCTTTCCTTTGGATAAATTAACATTCGGTTGTAAAAGAATTAAGGTTCAAGTTAATATAATAGCTTGATATCCAATTTTCACCGCAACCGAAATGGCGACTTCACTGGGGATTATCGAGCTTTTGTTTTGAGGGTTTAGCCTATCTCGTTTGATTACTTGCTCTATTTGTGAATATTTGTAAATACATACATATGTGCTCTGATGGATCTTGGGAATTTTGAGTGGTGAGACAGCACTATACC
Source organism: Lathyrus sativus (assembly GCA_963859935.3). Classification (NCBI taxonomy): domain Eukaryota; kingdom Viridiplantae; phylum Streptophyta; class Magnoliopsida; order Fabales; family Fabaceae; genus Lathyrus; species Lathyrus sativus. The sequence goes on from OZ012737.1 coordinate 191,659,175, forward strand.
CGTGTTTGAGCGTACTTATGATAGGATGGTGGTATATTCAAGGAGGCTTTTAGGGAGTTGATTCCCGACCAAGTTAACTTGAGAAAACCACCGCTCAGTAGAGGCCCTTGTGAGAGTTAGTATTGTTGATCAAGTATTCGTGAACACAATGCTACTTTCTACATGGGAGCCCATGATACTGAGGACCTTTAGATTACCTTTTCCCCCACTTTGGCTTTATTAGGATGTTGTGCAGTGAATATGAGGGAGTAATTCCGAAATAGTTGATACACGATACTACACTTGGACGAGACTCTCTTGAGAATATTATCGACCACCGAGTTATTTGGGAAATTGATAATATCCGAAAGATGGGTCGAGGACTCTGGGAACCTTTTTAGAACCTTGTTCTACAGTTTTGAAGGCCTTAGTGCATACCTTGGGATGGGTAGACCTTGGATCCACGCTCGTCCTTTAAACCTAGGATTGTGTTTGCGCATATGTGATCTTTGCATTTACCTGTGTTTGTGCATTTTTGCATTCATAAACATCATATCATAAAGTTTCATGGAACTTACACTTTTGTTTGTAAACATCAAGGTTGTTATGAACAGTAAAAGAAAGAAACTTTGAAGTACACTTACAAGAGTTTTAACTTGGATGACCTAAAGAGGTTGGGTACCTTGTTGACAGATCCAGAGGGATTCAAAAATATATGGGAAACTGTTGTTATTGTTGAAGATAAAGGTGGATAATGGACTCCTCTCCATGCTTCTCCAGTTCTATGATCCAGTCTATCATCGTTTCACTTTTCCGACTATCAACTAATACCCACTAAAGGAAAACTCTGATTTGGTTGGATTGCTCATTCTTGACGAATCTCCTTTTCCAATCATGGGGAAAGACCACGTGGAGAAAGATATTGTTAAGGCTACATGTTTGGGAGTCGCTTTGAGGAAAGCACAATAAACAGAGAAGCATGGGAGCACAAGCATCAAGTGGTTGTCAAAAAAATGCAGAATTTCAGAAACAACTACGGTTGAAGAATAAAGAAGTTCTCTCTTGTAAGAAGAGAAAAGTATCAGATGATTTATCTTCACTTAGTCCTCAGTTGACTCCGTAGAAGCTAATTGTGGAGAAGCTTATCCTTGAGAAAGCCCAGATGGAAAAGGAGATTGAGAAGCTCAACTCGAAGTTGTCCAGAGAACCTCTTTAGGACTTTTGTTAGCTTTTATTTAGCTCTCTGTTTAAGACTCTTGTAAGAAGTACTGACATGTTGCAATTCAAATTAATGGTTAATGAAAGAAATTTTTGGTTTATCTTGATGTTTGTAAATATTTTGAGTTCCATGAAACTTTTTGCATTGCATGAGCATGTTGTCACATTTGCATTTGCATTTGCATTTCTCAGCCTTGAGTCTCCTGTTCCTTTTCCTGTCTCTAGAGGGATACCTAGCACGCATCCTGGACCAATGGAAACAATGAAAGAGCTTTTGAAAGGGCAAGAAGCCTTGAAGGAGGAAATCAGGGTCCTCAAAGATCAGATGAATTGGGTTTTGGAGACTTTGCAGAATTTGATGAAAAATGAAGGGTATTCTCCCACTATTGCGCCTAGAGAGGTCGTAAGTCCATCACTTTCGGTGACTCTCTCAAGGACCTCCTGAGCTTCAACGGTCAGACCATCGTCAACCAGCATTTGGGCCTGTGCCAAAACGTCATCCTTGTCAGGTGGTTACCAAAAGAGCATCTCAGCATTCATTGGTTGTTTCCCCTCAAAGTTCTCGAAGCCAGAACATGAATAAGAAGAATTTTGTCAAGAGGAACAAGGCATGCTACAAGACAGTTCCTGTGCCGCTAAGTAAGCTTTATCCGCTACTAATTCAGAATTCGTTGGTGACTCCACGAGCTCTTAACCTTGTGCCAGGACCATGGCATAATGCAAACTTGACTTGTGAGTTTCACAAAGGGGCTGAAGGACATGAACTAGACACTTGTTTGGCGTTAGGATTTGTGGTGCAAGAGCTGGTCTATGACAAAAAAAAACTGATCTTTGAAGAAGATCACCTAGAAGTTGATTGCAAGTACCATACTGGGACAATGGGGCATTTGGTGGAAGAGTGCAACGGTTTTGGGTTGAAGGTACAAAGCTTGTTGGAGCTGTTAAAACCTCAAAAAGGTAAACCAGGTATCTGTGTCTCAGCTCTCGAAGCAAAAGACAAAGGACCTACGAGGCCTCTCAAGGTTCTATACCACAAGGAGCAAGTAATCAGTGATAGAGGGGTTCCCCCGTTTGGGCCTGGAAACTGAAGTTGTTAAGTCAATTCTCCTAAGTTGGCTGTATTCTGTTTGTTTCAGTATTTTCCTTGTTGTTTAATTTGAATTGCTTGTAAGCTGTTGTTCATTTTGAATTGGCAATATTAATGAAATGTTTGTGCATGTTTTGATTAAGTCCATTCGTTCCACTCTTTCTTTTTCATTGTTATGAAATACAAAAATGAAGAAATCTCTTTACTAAACTGTTGTTTAAAGCAAAGATTGGGGAGAATGATGAGAACTATATCCATAACTGCTGTTGATATGCTTTCAAGTTAAATTTGCCGATGATGTAAGGCATTGTTTCAATCCCTAAACACCGGAGGAATAAGGGAGATAATCCCTCGTTAACCACTTCGATCCTAGAAGTAGGAGTTTTCTTTCTTTACAAAAACAGAAACCTTAATCTCGAATCTGGGGCGGGTAGTTCTCAGTTAACTCGAAGATATGTGCATACAAGACGCTTTTCACAAAACAAAAGTGATGCACTCACGTTTTCCTTCGCACACAACATACAAGTGTCGAAATCCAAAAGATGATGATGGTCTGCCGTAGCCATTAAACAAGGTAGTCACCTCCTTTCTCAAAAAAGAAAAAGAAGAAGAAGAAAAAAGAAGAAAAAAAAAGAAAATTGAAAAGCCCGCTAAGTCAAAACCTGTGAAGGAGACTTAGGCAAAAATGGGGCATCCCGCTGACTGTATATCCAAAACAAACAATTCAGGCAAAAGTAAGGGATAATAAAAGAGGAAATTCTTAAAGCTTCACTTTCAAAAATCCTCAAATAGCAAAACCTATCAAATACTGTAAGGGAGCTGTGACCCAAAATGCAAATCTTGAGTTTGTGTGTATTTTTTTGCCCAGCCTGCCATGAATCTATTCCCTATATGTTTAAAGGGGTGGCTTCATCGATGGATGTACAGCCACCCCAGTGGTAATCACTTTGTCACCTAAGCGCCTTTGACCTTGCTTGCATGGGTTCGACCCCTGAGGAGGGCAACCCTTTTACCATTTTTCACTATTTTTCATCCAATCTTCAAAAAATCATATCTCATCCATTTTTAATCATTTTTAACCCATTCTTTTTACATTGTGTTTATTTTTATGCCCACTTTTATGTCATATTTAAAATTCCATGTTTGTCCAATTTTTCATCTCTTTTGACCACTTGCAAGTTAGTGATGTTTCACGATCGTTTTCGCGTGTGCAGATGAATTTCTCTCTTGTTATATTTGTGAATGTCATGATATTTCCTTGCCCTCATATCCTTAGATGTTAGTCAACATCCTAGGATTTTCTCTTTGGGTTGTTATCATGATTATTTTGCCTTCTCTGAGGAATTTACTTAAGCTCGATCTGTCGTCACATTTCCCGCTTGATCAGTTGCTTTGATTGTCATCAATGCATATCTTGTGTTTATATTTAACATGTTCATTTAATGGTTATCACCATGTTTTTATCTTCATCATGTTATTACTATGTTAATGTTTTCTTTCCCCAAAGGAAAAGTCTTTCAATTGACCCTCATGTCATGGATAGCTCATTTACCCCTTTCTTGACTTTGTTAAGTCACTTTAACCTTAACTTAGAAGCCATTAGACTTTGCTTTAAGTCTAAGGAGCCCACCTGTACTAGGAGTGTTCTTCAACTAGAACCCTAGGATAGAGTTTGTCAACTCTATGTAAGAATCATTGAAATGATTTCTTACTTTCCCTTTGAGTGTTACAATCTAGATTAGGGAGTTTTGTCAAACTCCACACAAAAATTGTCATGTTTGTCTCCCCCTTGAACCTTGATCATCATCAAGCTTTCTTTATCCCTTGTGAGGTGAACTACGATTGCTCTGATTCTATCCTAGTTAGGATACATAGGCAGAAGATGCGATGTCTTTGCGGGCAAACTTAGAAGACCATCATTAGGTCTTTGTCTATTCTTTTACCCAATCCCAAACCATAACACATTTCACAAAATTAGCAAGCAATCAAACAAAAGGTTCCTGTAGAGTACTACAGATGCTTAGGGTGCTAACACCTTCCCTAGGTATAACCAACCCGCGACCCCCGAATCTCTTAGCGTTGTTGTTACATCGCGAAAAGGGTTTTTCTTTCTTTAGACCTTTCCTTTGGATAAATTAAAGTTCGGTTGTAAAAGAATTAAGGTTCAAGTTAATATAATAGCTTGATATCCAATTTTCACCGCAACCGAAATGGCGACTTCACTGGGGATTATCGAGCTTTTGTTTTGAGGGTTTAGCCTATCTCGTTTGATTACTTGCTCTATTTGTGAATATTTGTAAATACATACATATGTGCTCTGATGGATCTTGGGAATTTTGAGTGGTGAGACAACACTATACCCGTGTTTGAGCATACTTATGATAGGATGGTGGTATATTCAAGGAGGCTTATAGGGAGTTGATTTCCGACCAAGTTGACTTGAGAAAATAACCACTTAGTACAGGCCCTTCTGAGAGTTAGTATTGTTGATCGAGTATTCGTGAACACAATGCTACTTTCTACATGGGAGCCCGTGATACTGAGGACCTTTAGATTACCTTTTCCCCCACTTTGGCCTTATTAGGATGTAGCGCAGTGAATATGAGGGAGTAATTCCGAAATAGTTGATACACGATACTACACTTGGACGAGACTCTCTTGAGAATATTATCGACCACCGAGTTATTTGGGAAATTGATAATATCCGAAAGATGGGTCGAGGACTCTGGGAACCTTTTTAGAACCTTGTTCTACAGTTTTGAAGGCCTTAGTGCATACCTTGGGATGGGTAGACCTTGGATCCACGCTCGTCCTTTAAACCTAGGCTTGTGTTTGCGCATATGTGATCTTTGCATTTACCTGTGTTTGTGCATTTTTGCATTCATAAACATCATATCATAAAGTTTCATGGAACTTAGACTTTTGTTTGTAAACATCAAGGTTGTTATGAATAGTAAAAGAAAGAAACTTTGAAGTACACTTACAAGAGTTTTAACTTGGATGACCTAAAGAGGTTGGGTACCTTGTTGACAGATCCAGAGGGATTCAAAAATATATGGGAAACTGTTGTTATTGTTGAAGATAAAGGTGGATAATGGAATCCTCTCCATGCTTCTCCAGTTCTATGATCCAGTCTATCATCGTTTCACTTTTCCGACTATCAACTAATACCCACTAAAGGAAAACTCTGATTTGGTTGGATTGCTCATTCTTGACGAATCTCCTTTTCCAATCATGGGGAAAGACCACATGGAGAAAGATATTGTTAAGGCTACACGTTTGGGAGTCGCTTTGAGCAAAGCACAACAAACAGAGAGGCATGGGAGCACAAGCATCAAGTGGTTGTCGAAAAAATGCAGAATTTCAGAAACAACTACGGTTGAAGAATAAAGAAGTTCTCTCTTGTAAGAAGAGAAAAGTATCAGATGATTTATCTTCACTTAGTCCTCAGTTGACTCCGTAGAAGCTAATTGTGGAGAAGCTTATCCTTGAGAAAGCCCAGATGGAAAAGGAGATTGAGAAGCTCAACTCGAAGTTGTCCAGAGAACCTCTTTAGGACTTTTGTTAGCTTTTATTTAGCTATCTGTTTAAGACTCTTGTAAGAAGTACTGACATGTTGCAATTCAAATTAATGGTTAATGAAAGAAATTTTTGGTTTATCTTGATGTTTGTAAATATTTTGAGTTCCATGAAACTTTTGGCATTGCATGAGCATGTTGTCACATTTGCATTTGCATTTGCATTTCTCAGCCTTGAGTCTCCTGTTCCTTTTCCTGTCTCTAGAGGGATACCTAGCACGCATCCTGGACCAATGGAAACAATGAAAGAGCTTTTGAAAGGGCAAGAAGCCTTGAAGGAGGAAATCAGGGTCCTCAAAGATCAAATGAATTGGGTTTTGGAGACTTTGTAGAATTTGATGAAAAATGAAGGGTATTCTCCCACTATTGCGCCTAGAGAGGTCGTAAGTCCATCACTTTCGGTGACTCTCTCAAGGACCTCCTGAGCTTCAACGGTCAGACCATCGTCAACCAGCATTTGGGCCTGCGCCAAAACGTCATCCTTGTCAGGTGGTTACCAAAAGAGCATCTCAACATTCATTGGTTGTTTCCCCTCAAAGTTCTCGAAGCCAGAACATGAATAAGAAGAATTTTGTCAAGAGGAACAAGGCATGCTACAAGACAGTTCTTGTGCCGCTAAGTAAGCTTTATCCGCTACTAATTCAGAATTCGTTGGTGACTCCACGAGCTCTTAACCTTGAGCCAGGACCATGGCATAATGCAAACTTGACTTGTGAGTTTCACAAAGGGGCTGAAGGACATGAACTAGACACTTGTTTGGCGTTAGGATTTGTGGTGCAAGAGCTGGTCTATGACAAAAAAAAACTGATCTTTGAAGAAGATCGCCTAGAAGTTGAATGCAAGTACCATACTGGGACAATGGGGCATTTGGTGGAAGAGTGCAACGGTTTTGGGTTGAAGGTGCAAAGCTTGTTGGAGCTGTTAAAACCTCAAAAAGGTAAACCAGGTATCTATGTCTCAGCTCTCGAAGCAAAAGACAAAGGACCTACGAGGCCTCTCAAGGTTCTATACCACAAGGAGCAAGTAATCAGTGATAGAGGGGTTCCCCCGTTTGGGCCTGGAAACTGAAGTTGTTAAGTCAATTCTCCTAAGCTGGTTGTATTCTGTTTGTTTCAGTATTTTCCTTGTTGTTTGATTTGAATTGCTTGTAAGCTGTTGTTCATTTTGAATTGGCAATATTAATGAAATGTTTGTGCATGTTTTGATTAAGTCCATTCGTCCCACTCTTTCTTTTTCATTGTTATGAAATACAAAAATGAAGAAATCTCTTTACTAAACTGTTGTTTAAAGCAAAGATTGGGGAGGATGATGAGAACTATATCCATAACTGCTGTTGATATGCTTTCAATTTAACTTTGCCGATGATGTAAGGCGTTGTTTCAATCCCTAAACACCGGAGGAATAAGGAAGATAATCCCTCGTTAACCACTTCGAGCCTAGAAGTAGGAGTTTTCTTTCTTTACAAAAACAGAAACCTTAATCTCGAATCTGGGGCGGGTAGTTCTCAGTTAACTCGAAGATATGTGCATACAAGATGCTTTTCACAAAAAAAAGGTAATGCATTCAGGTTTTCCTTCGCACACAACAAACAAGTTTCGAAATCCAAATGATGATGATGGTCCGTCGTAGCCATTAAACTAGGTAGTCACCTCCTTTCTCAAAAAAGAAAAAGAAGAAGAAAAAAAAGAAGAAGAAAAAAAAGAAAATTGAAAAGCCCGCTAAGTCAAAACCTGTGAAGGAGACTTAGGCAAAAATGGGGCATCCCGCTGACTGTATATCCAAAAGAAACAGTTCAGGCAAAAGTAAGGGATAATAAAAGAGGAAATTCTTAAAGCTTCACTTTCAAAAATCCTCAAATAGCAAAAGCTATCAAATACTGTAAGGGAGTTGTGACCCAAAATGCAAATCTTGAGTTTGTGTGTATTTTTTTGCCCAGCCTGCCATGAATCTATGCCCTATATGTTTAAAGGGGTGGCTTCATTGATGGATGTACAGTCACCCCAGTGGTAATCACTTTGTCACCTAAGCGCCTTTGACCTTGCTTGCATGGGTTCGACCCCTGAGGAGGGCAACCCTTTTACCATTTTTCACTATTTTTCATCCAATCTTCAAAAAATCAGATCTCATCCATTTTTAATCATTTTGAACCCATTCTTTTTGCATTGTGTTTATTTTTATGCCTAATTTTATGTCATATTTTAAAATTCCATGTTTTTCCAATTTTTCATCTCTTTTAACCACTTGCAAGTTAGTTATGTTTCACGATCGTTTTCGCGTGTGCAGATGAATTTCTCTCTTGTTATATTTGTGAATGTCATGATATTTGCTTGCCCTCATATCCTTAGATCTTAGTCAACATGCTAGGATTTTCTCTTTGGGTTGTTATCATGATTATTTTGCCTTCTCTGAGGAATTTACTTAAGCTCGATCTGTCGTCACATTTCCCGCTTGATCAGTTGCTTTGATTGTCATCAATGCATATCTTGTATTTATCTTTAACATGTTCATTTAATGGTTGTCACCATGCTTTTATCTTCATCATGTTATTACTATATTAATATTTTCTTTCCCCAAGTGATGAAGCTTGTTAGCTCTCATCCTAGTTGCCTGCCCTCTCTCCTTCCAAAGGAAAAGTCTTTCCATTGACCCTCATGTCATGGATAGCTCATTTACCCCTTTCTTGACTTTGTTGAGTCACTTTAACCTTAACTTAGAAGCCATTAGACTTTGCTTTAAGTCTAAGGAGCCCACCTGTACTAGGAGTGTTCTTCAACTAAAACCCTAGGATAGAGTTTGTCAACTCTATGTAAGAATCATTGTCATGATTTCTTACTTTCCCTTTGAGTGTTACAATCTAGATTAGGGAGTTTTGTCAAACTCCGCACAAACATTGTCATGTTTGTCTCCCCCTTGAACCTTGATCATCATCAAGTGTTCTTTATCCCTTGTTAGGTGAACTACGATTGCTCTGATTCTATCCTAGTTAGAATACGTAGGCAGAAGATGCGATTTCTTTGCGAGCAAACTTAGAAGATTATCATTAGGTCTTTGTCTATTCTTTTACCCAATCCCAAACCATAACACATTTCACAAACTTATCAAGCAATCAAACAAAAGGTTCCTGTAAAGTACTACAGATGCTTAGGGTGCTAACACCTTCCCTAGGTATAACCAACCCCCGACCCCCGAATCTCTTAGCGTTGTTGTTACATCGCGAAAAGGGTTTTTCTTTCTTTAGACCTTTCCTTTGGATAAATTAAAGTTCGGTTGTAAAAGAATTAAGGTTCAAGTTAATATAATAGCTTGATATCCAATTTTCACCGCAACATCCATTATCACGAAATCTGTCGGTATATAGAATTGACCTATGCGAACTGGCATATTTTCTAGCATACCTACTGGATACTTAATCGAACGATCTGGTAGCTGTAGAGACATTTTCGTCGGCCTAAGTCCTCCTAAATCAAATTTATTACATGTGGATAAGGGCATTAGACTAACACTGGCTCCTAGATCACATAATGCTTTATCTATGACAGACTTTCCGATTACACAAGGTATGGAAAAGCTACTTGGATCTTTTAGCTTAGGAGGCATTTTATTTTGAAGTATAGCACTACACTCGGTAGTGAGCATAACGGTTTCATTGTCTTCTCGATTTTTCTTATTCGACAGGATCTCTTTGAGAAATTTAGCATATGAAGGCATTTATGTAATAACTTCTGTGAATGGTATAGTTACATTCAATTGCTTTAGAAGCTCTACAAATTTCTTGAATTGTCCTTTGTTTTTGGATTTAGCTAGTCTTTGAGGATAAGGTATAGGTGGTTTGTATGGCAGCGGAGGAACATAAGGTGTTTCTTTCTCTGCGGCATCTCCGCTTTCATCTTCCTTCTCCGTATTTGATTTTTCTCCCTTCTCGGTTTCCTTTTGCACATTTCGGTGCATGGCTGAATTTTGGATTCTTGGATCGATGGGTCCATCGTATTCTATTCCACTTCGCAAATTAATAGCGTTAGCATGACCTTTTGGATTTGGTTGCGGCTGGCTAGGAAACGCTCCAGTTGGGGCTGCTATAGCTGATTGTTGTTGGGCTACTGGAGTGATTTGAGTTTCCAACATTTTGTTATGAGTAGCCACAACATCAAGCTTGCTTGACAGTTGTTTCACCAACTCGCTCGTGTGAGCGTTTTGATTTGCCAAGTTTCTATTTTGCTGGGCTTGAGCATTCATAAAGTTCTCCATGGGGATTTCCATATTTGACTTCCTAGGTGGCTGCGGTGGAGCGGATTGCGCTCCTTTCTGAAATCCGAGTGGAATAGCAGATGTTGAGTTTGGTGGATGTAAAGCATTTTTATTCTTATATGAAAAGTTTGGGTGATTTCTCCATCCAGGATTGTAGGTGTTTGAATATGGGTTTCCTTGAGCATAATTCACTTGGTCGGTTTGAGTACCAGCCAACACTTGACATTCAGCATTTGTATGCCTAGGGTTTCCACAAATTTGACAGTTCGGGGTCACTGCAGCTATGGTAGCTGCTGGTAGTGCTATTGCTAACCTTTTAATCTTTTGAGCAAGGGCATCTACTTTAGCATTGACTCGGTCTATACTGTTGACTTTGTGCACTAGTAAAAACTAATGGAGTTACAAGTCCCAACAGATAAGTGGAACTCAACATAATAAAACAATAAAAGCAAATAAATCATGCATACGACAAACAAACTAGGTTTGGCTTGCTAGGTATGTCCCTAGCAGAGTCGCCGAGTTGTCGATACTCGAAAAAATGAAACGACATTGAGGCGAAAGTGGAAAGACAGAAGAGTCGCCATCAAACTTTATTTATCCTAGAAGGGGAAGGGAAAACATCAAGAAAACCCCAAGAAGGAAATGGATAAGATGGTCTCGCAACCAAAAAAAAAGGTTCGGAAGCCGGTTATGCGAGGGGAAGGTATTATCACTCCTCACATCCAATCTTTCTCTATTCTCTCTATATCACATATTCTACATGTGAGGATATTTGCTAAAGGATATTGCTTTCTAAGAAAGTTTTAAGGGGAGAGAAGGGTATGAAAAAGAATAGAGAAAAGATAAGGTGGAAAAGAGGAGGAGACTCGGTAGGACCTCGCGGTCCTATGCCTATGTATTCTTAACAGGTATGAGAAAGTCAGACTCAACGTAGTTCGGAGGACTAAAGATAAAAATATGGAAGTGTGCTCACCAAGGATTGGGGCCCTTGTGCCTATGTATCTTTACTTAAAAGAAGTAAAGAATCAGAGAGTCAGTAGTTCAGACTACGGTTTGTTGGTGTGTTTTTTATAGACGATGCTAACGTACGCATTGTAGCAGTTAGGTGTATTGCAGCTCACTTGTGGAGTCTTAGGCGTTACTTGTTTGCGGTAGAACGGGCGCAACATATCTTTTTTTGAAAAGAGATAGTTTTCTCCATAGAGACAAGATGTCACATTTGATTGGTTGAGGGTTGCTTTTAAGGGTGAAATAAGCCCTCGGATAGTAACCCCTTGCGGGTGGTACCCGTTATACCCCAAATTTTGACCCCTAGATCCTCTCATAAATCTAGGTGCATTAACATAGATTATCTAACCATAACCGATTCAAGTTTGATCTTTGTCAAGATACAGGTGAATTAGGGTTTCGCACAATCAAAAATTAGGGTTTCAAGGGATTGGTCAGTCAAAGTTTTCGATTGATCCTCCATATATCAAGTCTTCATGTCACCAAGGATATTACATTGGATCAAGAATGAATACAATTTGAGGTTATCACCCAAGAAAGAAGAACAGGGCAGTACAAGAACTCTAATTAGGGTTTCTAATGGGGAAAGTCAACTGTAGTTTGACTTTTGATCTTAAAGGTGTTACAAAGGTTGAATCATAGTCTATGAGGCTCATATGACCCAAATAAGTCTACACAAGAAGTTTCAAGACCTCAGGGAACCCAGAACGCCAACAATCGATTAAGGGGTTTTCGATCGTTCGGTTCGTCTAACTGAAAAGTCAGCCCATTGACCAAAAGGGTTTTAACCCAAAATTGAAGACAACTATGTTCCCAACATCATTTAATATTTATTCATGAAGTTTGGTGACCAATTGATCAAGAATTAAGAAGTAATCGAAAAGTCGGGAAATTAGGTTTTGAAAAGGGCCAGACCATAACTTCTTAACCACACATCCAAATTTTGTGGTTCAAAGCTTGTTAGAAAGGTCTCAATGATTTATTCAAAAGTGATATCCACACTTATGAGCAAAAAATGCATGGAGTTTGAGATATGAGTAAAAACAAGGCAAGAGGGGGAAAATACACTTAGAAATTTCAAGATTTCTTGACTTGTACGTCAAGTTTTCAGCATTTTCACAAAGGATTTGGACCTAGTTTCAAATGGAATGGATTCCTACATAAAGAATAAATGTTGTAGTACCTAATAATGGATTTCTAAAAAGTACAATTGGGTTCCATAACTATTCATGGTTAGAGAGAACCAAGGTCCTCAAGTTGGCAAAAACTCACTTGTGCAAAGCTAGTTCAACATGGTTGTTTCAACTCCAAAGCTCCCCAAATCAACTCCAATGAAGGATCAAACTTCATTTATGATATTTATATTGTTTGTTAACATGTTTAACATCAACTCCCACGAAGTTGGCTTGAAAATGAAAAAAAAAATCATTGTTTAATGCAAGTTGCAAAAGTGAATAGTGTGGAAAGAGAAAAATGGTGGCTACCATTATCTAACCACCAACTTGGCTGCAACCAGTCACCTCTTATCCTCTCAAGGATGATGTAAATGACCTATAGAGCATGGAGAAACTCTTGTTAGAGTGGATCAAGGTCAGAAATGAATATTGCATTGGAAAACTTCAAGATTTTCAAAGTTACAAAGGCTAAACTTGGCATTTTACACCATTCTACCCATGCCTCTTGTTCAAAACACTTGCCTATAAATAGAACTCACTTCTTACATCACAAAGACACCAGTTACATGCTTGCAACCAACTGAAATTCTCTCCTTTCCACATTTGCAAAGTTCTTGCAAAATCTCACTAAAATTCCAAAACCACAAAAATCTGTTTTGCATTTTCACCCCTAAAACCATTTCCAAACACTTTCAAACTCAAACAAAGCTTCGAACACTTCACAAATGATGTGTTAAAGCTGTCCAAACCCCCACCTTGGCCAGAAACGCATCCAATCCAAAAGTCAACTCTCAAAAGCTCATTTATTGACTTTTTTGCATTTTGAAGGGCAACTGTTGACCCCTTGCATTTATTTGAGTTGTGAGACCTCCAACACTTACTATTTGGCATATAGTAGCTATCCATAATGGTTCCACACTTCTGTAATAAGGTTTGAAGGAGTTGTCTTTAAAAATCGTTGAACTTTGGAGGTTTTTCTTCACTTGCGAGCCATTATGCCCATCAACTTGCTTGAGTTTGATTTGAAGCATCTTCTCACCGTCCTAGGAGCATTTGTATACCTCGTAGGAACACTCAAAGTATTTGGTTTTCTTATTCTGCAGGCTTGCTTAAAGAGGTAAGCCTAAAACACAAATAAAACATGAAATTTTCACTTGCATTTCTCATGCTACCATGACTTTTAGATATGATTTGGTGTTGTAAATTGTTTGAATATGTCTTATGTATGTTATGTGTCACTTATGAACCATTTCTTGCATCAAAACATGTAATTTTTGAACTGTCAAATTCCGGTCACAAACTAGGTCACAAACTAGGCCCAACCTAGTCACTTTTGCATTTTGCATTTTGCATCCAATCTACCAAACCATGCGTGCATTTCTTGATTTCTCTTGTGTCAACCTCTATATATTATGTATATGTGATATTTGTACACTTGTTTCACCAAGCACACCACTACACGATGCTGTTCACATGTTCATGCTTTTGGTTGTCACCAAACTTGCCTAAAACTTGAGGCTATCGAATTTTTTTGTGAGTGTGTGGTATGGAAAAAATGGTACTATTGAATTCCTTGTTCAAAAATACACAACTTTCACTTTTGTTTCACTTCATTTGGTTAAGAATTTACTGAGTTCCAATCCTTCACGCAAATGACCCTTAGGTTACCTAGCCTTTCCCTAGTTTTTGCCCTCTTGGTGCACCAACTTGCAATGATCATAACTTGCTCAATTTTTGTGCTATTGATGCCATTCATTTTGAAAACTACTCCTTATCATGTCTATTTTCATTTAGTGAATAAATAATTCAAGGATTGTTATCCTAGAAAGACTTTGATCCACTTGAAAAACATGTGTTTTTAGGGTTTTTACCTTGGTGTTCTTGAACTTTTTCAAACTTATAACTTGATTTTTCTTGTGATCTTGATCTTGTATGATTCATATATGTTTGTTAACATGTTTAAATGCTCAAAGATGTTCGATTCATTTCCTTACCATGTTCATACTTGCTTTTGTGAATGCATATATGTCAAAATGGCCTGTTGAACTTCATCTGTGATCTTTGCCATGATTCTTGATGTTGTAACCTCTTGAATGTGCTTACTTTGCCTAATTTTAATTTTTTATGTGTCTTTTTAGAACCATAACATTTTTAGGGTTTGTTTCTTGCCTTTGTCAATGCTTGAATATGCATGGTATACTTTGAATTTCATCTGTGAACTTTGACATGATTCTTGATGTGGTAACCTCTTGAATATGTTTATCATGCCTCATTCAACTATTTTATGTGTCTTATTAGAAACATAACATGCTAGGGTTTAATTTTCAATTTTGTTGTCACCATAAAACTTGTATGTTTTCCCCCATGAAGTTATGAATTTATACTTGAACTGTTGTAGCATCTCTTGTGTTTTGCTTGATTGGTTGTCCTTAATACATGTTTGGTTGGTCTTATGTTGTTACATTTGATCTTGTTTGATTCTTATTACATGCTTGCTTCAATTTGTAACTTGTTTGCATCAATTTCATATGAATGTTATAGATGAACTTGTTGTTGTTACACATGTTCTTTGCTTACATTCTTGGTTGTTACCTCCTTGCTCTTTTTATCTTTGTTAAGATGTTAAATGTTGATCTTGATTGTTATCATGATTGTTTACATGCTCTTACTTTATTTGTTCAACTTTGTCAAGTTATTCCCCAGTGATGGAACTTGTTAGTTCACATCAAGTTGTCTGTATCCCTTGTGTCCAAAGGAAAGTCTCTCTATTGACCTCTAGGTCATAGATAGATCATTACCCTTATAGGCCTTAATAGAGCCATTTACCCTTTAGAATTTTAGGTTTAGAGTTCTTCTTCTTTAGTCATGTCTGAATTACGGACGCTTTGATTTCTCATTGTTTAATGGTAATACGTAAGCACAAGGTACGATATCTTGACGAGCACACCCGTAACACGGTCAGAGTCAATCCTTATAGGGCTTGATAAAGCCTCCTCCCTCCTTTTGGAATGGATAGAACCAGTTGGTCTTACAACGTAGAATTAGGTAGAGTTGGTTAACTCTATGTAAGAATCACGGTGATGATTACTTACTCCCCATTCTTGAGTGTTCAATATAGATCTAGAGAGTTTGGTTAAATTCTACACAAGCATTGTTATATTTGTTCCCCTAGAGTATTGACCATAGTCAAGTACTTTTTAATCTTTGGTGAGGTGAACTACGATTACTCTAATTCTATCTTAGTTAGGATACGCAGGTAGAAGATGCGATATCTTTGCGAGCAAACTTAGAACCAACCTTATGTCTAAACCTCAAACCCTAACCCTAATCTAAAATCACAGCATAACCAATAGAAAGTTTATCATACAAACATACATAATGTTCCTGAAGAGTACTGCAGATGTTTAGGATGTGAAATACCTACCCTAAGCATAACCAACCCCCGATCCCCGATCTCTTAGGGTTGTTGTTACATCGCAAAAAAGGTTTTTGTTTCTTTAACCTTTCCTTTGGACAAATCAAAGTCCGATTGTGAATTTAATGAATTAAGATTCAAGTTAACCAATAGCTTGACATCTGATTCTCACTGCAACAGAAATGGTGACTTCACTGGGGAAGATTTGCTTAAAACTTGAGGGTTTAGCATATTTTGTGTGATTGTATGAATACTTGCTTACATGTATATTTGTGAATATATTTGTATTATATTGCTGTGAACATTGGGTATCATAAGTGGTTAGATAAGTCCTAACCCGGACTTGAGTGACACCTGAGATAGGATGTGATATGATCAATAGTTGACTGTTGGGTCTAGTCCCAACAAGTTTGACATATGATGTAATCACACTTAGTTGACACCTCCTTGAGATGATTGATGATATATGAGTAGTCATGCACCTCATTAATTGTTTCAACCTAAGAGTCCGTGAAACTGAGGACCTTTAGTAACACTTTTACCCCACTAAGCCTTTTTAGGACGTAGTGCAGAAACTATGAGGGAGTAGTCCTGAAATAGTTGCTACGCAATGCTACATTCAGATGAGTTTATCTTGAGAATATTTTTGACTCACATGAGTAGTCATGTTGGTTGATGATATCTGAAGGATTTACTATGAATTTAGGAACTTTTATATAACTCGTTCGGCAGGTACAATCAACCTATAATACAAATCCTTAGGGATGGGTAGACCTTTTGGCTTCATGTTGTGACTTTTGAACCTAAGGAGCCCCCTTGATGTGTGCATTGTATTTGTGAATACTTGTCCACGTGCCTATTTGTGTATGTCTTTGAATACCTGCATTCTTGTGTTTGTACATTGCATTCGCATCATATTCCGCATTCATGAGTAGCCTGATGGTTTCAAGGAATCCTGTTGTTTTATTCCTTTGCAAAAATCAATAGATATTGGATCTTTGAATCAAAACTTTTCAGTTTTTTCAAAATGTTCGCAACTTCCCCTTAAGTTCCTTGAAACCATTTGGGCTTGCATTCTACATTGCATGCGCGTATTGTTACATTTACATTATGCATTTCATTTCTCAGCCTTGCGTCTCTTTGTCTCCCTTTTGTTTAGAGAGAGAGACACACAGAGAGAGAGAGAGAGGATACCTAACACATATCCAGAACAAATGGCAACAATGGACGAACTTTTGAGAGCTCAAGAAACTCTGATCGAGGACATTAGAATTCGCAAGTGTCAGATGAATTGGGTTCTAGAGACATTGAAGAACATGATGAAGAAAGAAGGTCACTCTCACCATGTTGCGTCCAGAGAAACTAGGGTTGCATTATCTTCGATGGTTCCTCCAACTCGAGGACATCCTCGATATCAACGACAAAATGACCGTCAATCGCGTCAGCACGCCCGACAAAGACCAAGAAACCAGAGAGACATTTCAGTCTGTTTCCAATGTCATACAGCCAGATACTGCCAGACTTGATCCAAGGCGGATTGGTAATACCAAAGGAGCTAAAACTGGTGATTCCTCCTTACCCTCTAGGTTTTGATACCAACGCCAGATGCGGCTATCATGCTGGGGCACTGGAGCATTCAACTGAAGAATGTAAAGTACTCATAAACGAGGTTAAAGATTTTCTCGACTCCAAAATGATCTCTTTCACTCGTTAAGGTGTTTAAGTTAACAAAACTTCACCATCTCTCATGTATCCTTCATAGCAAGAACGTGCACCCGGAGAAATTTTACACAAGTCAGTATTTGACCAAGCAGCCAAATATCAGACGATTACTAGAAAAGTCTCTCACCACTCAGTGTTTGTTCCTCCTCAAGGTTCTCAAAGCCAGAGCTTGAACAAGAAGAATCATGTAAGGAAATATAGGACTTGCGGTAAACCAATTCTAGTACCACTAAGCAAAATTTACCCGCTATTGATTCAGAACTCGCTAGTGACTCCGCGACTATTCAATCTTGTGCCAGGGCCATGGCACAATGCGAACCTGACCTGTGAATTTCACAAAGGAGCCGAGGGACACAAATTAGATGCATGTATGACATTAGGTTTTCTTGTGCGAGAGCTGATCAATGACAAAGACTTGATCCTCGAAGAAGACCACCCAGAAGTTGAATGAGGATATCATACTGGGATTACAGGGCACCTAGTTGAAGAGTGTAAAGGTTTTAAATTAAGACTGCAAGAGTTGCTGAAACCTCAGGAGGATAAATCAAATGACAGTACCGTGATTCCTGAATCCAAAGGCAAAGGACCTGTGAGAACTCTCATAATCCTATACCACAAAGAGCAAGTGGTTGTTGAAGGTGTTTCCCTGTCTGGGCCTGAAATCTGAAGTCTGTCAAAGTTTAATCCCCTAAGGCTGGCAGTTGTAGACTGTTCAACATTTTGTTGTATTTTCTTTGCATTTGTATTGCTTGTAAGCTATTGTTCGTTTTGAATTGGCAAGATTAATGAAATGTTTGTGCATCTTTTGATTAAGTCCATTTGTTTCACTCTTTCTCTTTCCTTTTATTGTTATAAGAAAACAAAAAATGCAAAAATTTCTTTTCTTTACCAAACTGTTGTTTAAAGCAAAGATTGGGGAGGATGATGAAAACTATGTCTATAACTATTGTTGATATGCTTTCAATTTAACTTTGTCGATGATGTAAGGCATTGTTTCAATCCCTAAACACTGGAGTAATAAGGAAGATAATCCCTCGTTAACCCCTTTGAGCCCAGAAGTATGAGTTTTCTTTCTTTACAAAAAAACAAATCTTAAATCTTAAACCTGGGGCAGGATAGTTCTCAGTTTAACTTGGGTATACGTTCGAATGCAAGAACTTCACCAAGACACCTGTCAGCTCCCTTAAATCCATTGAATACATGTTGTACAAGTTGTTCCAAAAGTAATATCTAAGGAAGGACTTTTAATAAATCCCTACTTGAAGAATGAGTCGAGTCCCTTTCAAGGAAAAAGCCAAGAAAGATGGGAAGCTCATAACCTTGCCTTATACAAAAAGGCTTGTATGACAATCAAAAGTGGAATTCATAAATATTTCAATCTGAAAGTCCTCAATAGCAAAAAGCTATCAAATACTGTAAGGGAGTAGTGACTACTTTAGGTTTGTGTACCATCGCCAGCTTGTCACCAGTTCAATTCCTAAGCCTATAAGAACCTGAATGTGTAGTTTGAGTTAACTAAACGTACGATTGGAGTTCATCGTGGAGAGTGGGTGGGAACAAATAACTTTGAGCCTTTATCCTTTGTTTCATGAACTGTGAACCGAGCCACGTTACAACCCTTAAAAGAGCTAATTGAGGTAAGGTTGTTTTGAAAGCATATTACAACAAGGTTGGATAACCTGACTCCTATTGATCTTTGATAATTATGTGTGTTAATCACTTTATCCATCACTTGTAAAATGATTTAATCCCTTTCACTTTGATCACTTGATCACTCCGCCGTGTGTGTTTCATCAAAAAATTCGTTTTCAAAAGTTTGTATGAATTTTGCATTCAAAATTGCCAATTTTTTATGAACAACATTGTGTGCAAGACGATCCAATATCAAAGGAATCCCAACAAATGCTGCCAGCTAGGGAATTTGAATTGGTAAAGGAAGCTCAACCTAGGGCAACTAATTTGAAGGACTTTTTAATCATTTTTCACAATGTTCAGCTAATCAGAAGCGATCAGGTCAAGATAAGATGAATCTCTCAAAGAACAATTTAGTCTGGGGCAACTCTTTTGCAGTTACCAGCTAGCAGGGGTAAGTTTGTTCCCCAGTCGTTACTTCCACAATATGAGAACTTTGTTGTGAAAATACAGTTAAACTAGGGCATTCACGTCGAGATTTGTGAATCTCTCTAAGAGTTTGAAGCCATTGAAGCATCTTTATGCCAATTCTTTTATAAAATCCTCTTGATGACTTCTTCTCATAGACCATGTAATCGGGGGCAGAAAAGTTTTGAAGACTATTTTTCGTAAGATCCGTTGCTCACTTGAAGATGATTATTATACTATTGAGGGGCAGAAATGTCTTGTTCTCATGATACCTTTTGCCAGCTCTCCAATTAAGTTGTTACTTTGGTTGATCTAGGCATTTCCCTGTGTGATTTTCCTCCTCCAACAAAGAATTCAAACTCATGAAGGCAATCCGAGTGAAGTCATAATGTTGTTTCATAAGTAGATTACTCTCTCCTAGAGAAGGTTGTAACCTTGAAGGGGAACTGCTATTCTTCATGATCATCCCCGTTGATGCCCAATTTAGTGAAGTTAGCTGGGTATCCCTGTCAAAATGTTTATTTCATCTCCAGTTTTGTTTTGTCTGTTTTGTTAGCATAAACATAAGCATGGAATAAGAATATGCATAACATCTGTGCATTTTTGCTCTCTCTGGTTGTTACCTGTTTTGATTCACTTTGGTGTTTTCCCCAAGTGACTGGGCATGTCGTCTCTCTCCAATAGAGTTGTCAGTATTTAAGCATAAAATGTTCATTCTTTCTCAATTCCTCACAGAGTTTAATCCTCATGGATGATGGTTGCTTCAATTATCTTTTTCTATGTTTTGATAAGATGCATACCCATTCAAGTTCATTCCTCAATGGTTAGAGTCTTGTTTTGATGGTTTATTTCTAGCTTGTTCCTAGATAGAACTTTGGTCCCCAGGAGGTTGTCGAACCCAATTTGAATGTGCATTTATTTTGCACCATGTCTTGCAAGAAGAACTTATTTGTAATTCCCCAAAGAAAATAAGTGGCAATCTCGTCTGAGAAGCTTATCTTAGGGACGTTAAGGTTCGGTTGTTACCAGCATTGTTTGAAAATTCCAGTGGTGACTGACATTGGTTGAAAGTCCAGTGGTTACTGGCATCGTTTGGAAAATCCAATGGTTACTAGTACTGTTAATTTTGTGGTTACCAATCATGGTGGAGAGTCCAGTGATTACTGGCATCTCTTGGGAAATCCAGTGGTTACTAGTATTGTTGATTTGGTGGTTACCAATCATGGTGGAAGATCCAGTGAGTACTGACAGTAATTGAAAGTCTAGTGGTTACTGGCATCGTTAGATCCAATGGTTATTGGCAATTTCATCCAGCGCTGTTGCGTTTTTGATTGTTGGTGGTTACCAACATCCCTGGTAAAGTCCAATTGTTTGGCATACAGTAGAGTTTAATTACCATGTATTTTTCCTGATGTTTCTTGAATATCCCATTTGATCTCTTCATTTTAGGAATTTCCAGAGGCTTGGATGTTTATCCTTGCTTGAAAATCCAGTGGTGACTGGTACCGATGAATTGGTGGCGACCAATCATATTCCATGTAAGTCCAGTTGGTAATTGGTGTGAGGTCAAATCCTCATATACCATAAGTACTTGTGTTTCGATGATGTCAAAACATAATCATGGAAGAATCGGGTTTTCGGCTCTACCACCACAAGGAAAAATGCATATCACACTTCTCATATCTCTCTTGTGTGCATATCATGTCTAGAAAACTTACCATATGGAGTCCAATGTATTTGGTAGATCATTGGTTATATCTAGAAGCATAGAATCTACAAAAATAAGCATTTCTGCAAAATTACAGGTTTTGAGTCGACCAAAAGTCGACGTATGGTCGACGCATGGAAAAGGTTGAATTCTCACGGGTCGGCGCACACAGACCTATGGTCGATGCATGCTGTTGAGATTTTGAATCTGTTTAAAAATGCAGGCTATGCATCGACGCACAGTCCTGCTATGGTCGACCGCTCACTACTTTTTCTGCCTACGTTGAAGACTTTCACTTAGTTTGAAAAGTTGTTATGTCTGTTGGTTTTTGTGTTACTATAAATAGAAGTTTGGTTCATTTCTTCAACAATGATTGAAACATTAAGTCAATTGTACAAGAACAAGAAAAGTGAAATAGGTGCCCTAATTCTCATCATCTTCATTCTCAACATTTCACAACACAACAATTACACACAACAATTCTTGATGTGCATTGTGGTTTGTTCAAGGTGATAACGTCCGAAACCGTCGATTGGGAATCCGGTTCGGGTTGAGTTTGGGGCATGTTTTACTTAATAACACCTTGAAGGTTTTGCCCTCCAAGATTCGTCGAATTTGAGGGTTTTTGGTATGAATCGTCTCTACAACATTCAGCTGAGCGAAGGTGATTGAGGAACGGTGGGTTCGGTCAATCTAGTAGCGGCAATCGGTGAATTACGTAGGAGAGAATCGGGTTCAATTTGTTGGTGTTTGAGATCAGTTGGGTCGAGGTTTGAAGAACGCAAGGTTATTCAACAAAGGGGCTGTAATCGGAGGTCTATCAACAACAATCGAAGGACTTGATTCAACTTGAATCAAGGAACAAGGAGAGAAAGCATCATCAACAACCAGAGATTTTGTTTGTATATTTTTCTTGTCTACCCTTGTATAAGCGTTTCAACTTAACAGGTGATATCTATATTATATCGAGCTCAATTCTAGTTTTAGAATTGAGGGCAGACGTACCCCGAAGCGAGGACGGTGTGGGAACTGCCTTAGCAATTCTTTGTCTCCTTTATTTTTCAGCACTTTTATTTTTTCTTGATAATTGAGTAATTTTAGTATAAACAATTTTATCAAAGTTAGCATTGGTTTGAGTAAGTGATTAACACTGTTTTTAACTCTAGTACAATAATGTATTGTACAAGGAAGCTAAAGTCACTTACTCAAGGCAAAACTCACTTTGAGGGCCTCGCATGCCAAGTGTTTGATAAATTGCTTACACCAAAATTCACTTGTATTGTTTACATATTTTTGGTTGGCATTGTGTAGCATTGGAACTAGTCTTACTAATTAGTGATATTAATCAATTGATAGTGTGATTAGTGTGGTGATTCTATTTGCTCATTATCATTTCCATAAGGCTAGACGCATATCCGATCTTCTAATAATCGTTCATTATAGACGGTATTTTTCCACGGCCGCTTCCGCATATCAAATATTTTTAAAACCAATTTTTAATTGGTAGCGCCGACTAATTTTTTAATTGGGATCTATTCAACCCCCCTTCTAGATCCGTGCCATTGTCTAACAAGTGGTATCAGGAGCACCGGTTCACTCCGTGCTTCAAGTATAACTTTGATAGAAAATGGCTAACGAACCTAAAGGGGCTTATAATAGAGCTCCCGTTTTTAATGGAGAAAATTACAGTTATTGGAAGGACTGTATGCGGGTGCACATTAATTCTATAGATAGAAAAGTGTGGAATGTTATTCTCAATGGTCCAATGGAAATAACTATGACCAATGCGAATAATGAGATTGTGCCTAAGCCCGAAGCACAACGGACTGATGATGATGAAAAGAAATATAACTATGATTAGAAAGCCAAGAATATTTTGATCTCCTCATTAGGAGCTGATGCATATTATCGGGTTTCTCATTGTCTTACGGCAAAAGCTATGTGGGACTCATTGCAAGTCACCCATGAGGGGACTAATGATGTTAAGCTAGCTAGAATCAACACACTAACACAAGAGTTCGATCTCTTTTACATGGAGCAAGGGAAAACCATTGCGGTCATGTAAAAGAGATTCACTCATCTCATCAATAGATTGCATTCACTAGGTAGGCCAGTGGCCAATGATGTTGCTACAAACAAAATTTTTAGATGTCTTAACAGGGAATGGTAGCCGAAGGTAACTGCCATCAAGGAAGTAAATGACCTCACAATTTTGGATCTAACAACATTGTTTGGAAAGCTGCAAGAGTATGAACAAGTGCTCTTAAGTCTAGAGCAACATGAAAAGAAAGAAAAGAAGGACAAAACAAAGATAGTTGAAAAGAAATCTATTGCCCTCAAGACTTCCTCCTCAAAGTCTAAATCTAAGGAGCATAGTGATTACACGTCGAGTGATGAAGAAGAAGATGACAAGAGTGAGGACATGGGACTGTTCGTAAAGCATTACAACCGCTACGTGAGAAAGAATGGCATCTAACACTCCGAGAAGAACCTTGTCAACTTCCGAAAGCAATCTAGGTACTCTAGAAATGATGACACCAAGGGAAATAAAACAAGAGGATCATGTTACACCTGCGAAAAGACTGGACATTATAAACCGGATTGTCCTTTAAACAAAAAGTGCAAAGAAAAAGAATCAAATAAATCACATAAGAAGCAATCAAAGCCGAGGAGAGCATATATAGCTTGGGAAAGAAATAGTGACTCCTCCAAGGACGAAAGCTCAAGTGATGAAGATGAATCCGTAAATTTGTGTCTTTCCGCTCACCAAAAGAACAAGAAAAAACAGGTACGACATGCTAAATATGATAATTCCTCTAACATGTCTCATCTTGAATTACAAGCTGCATTTAATACTTTGCATTGTGAAGCTAAAGAAGCCTTTAAAAGGCTTGCCTCAAATAAACAAATTTTTTTTCACTTAGAACAAAAGATTCATGAGTCCGAAAGAAAACTCGAGGCACTTAAAGCTTCCATGGTGGAAAGTACTAAAGCAGGTTGTGAGGATATTAGAAGTAGAATAATTAACTTTGGGTGTGAGACTTGTTACATTTGGCAAAATGAAGTTAGAACCCTAAATGCCAAACTTAACAAGGCTCTTGAGCCCAAAATTACTTTTGCTATCGATAAATCTGATTTTAGAAAAAGTATGGTGAATCCATATCAAAAATACAAATATGTTATAAGGGATCAAGATAGCAAAGGCAATTCAAAAGTTAATTTTTCTTGTCTATATTGTTGCAAGAAAGGCCATTCCATTGCTAAGTGCCGTTTTAGGAGATTTCTAGTTCCTAAAGGCATTTATCAATGGTTGCCTAAATGCGACCATTTTGTTACTCACGACTTAGGACCCAATTAGCCATTGGGTACCTCCTTTTGTTAATTTCTTTTTCATAGGTACAAAGTCTTGTGACCATCGAGAGAAGATGGGTTCTTGATAGTGGCTGCTCAAGACACATGACAGGAGACATATCTCTCTTCATCGACTTCGTGGCAAAGAAGAAGGGGTATGTAACCTATGAAGATAAAAATTGCGGTGCAATACTTGGTAAAGGTAGTGTAGGTAGTGTTGTTCATGGTGAAGGTACATCTACGAAAGACATACTCAAAGGTGCCGAGCCGGGAATTGATCAACCCGACCAAGCCAAAATTAAGGAGGAGAAAGATGACCGCCATGAGGAAACCGAGGAAGTTCATCCATCTACAAAAGATGATCTCCCTCCAGCTTGGAAGTATTCTAAAGACCATCCAATCGACAACATCCTCGGTGATATCTCAAAAGGTGTTACAACTCGATCTAAGATAAGTAAGTTTTGTTATCACTTCGCTTTCGTTTCACAAATAGAACCTAAAAACCATAAAGACGCCTTACTCTATGAGCACTAGTTTTTATCCATGTAAGAGGAACTTAATCAGTTCAAGAGAAATGAGGTTAGGGACCTTGTCCCTCCTCCGCAAGGTCATCGAGTAATCGGCACCCGATGGGTGTTTAGGAACAAATTGGACGAAAACGGGGTAATAACCCGAAACAAGGCGCGTTTGGTCGCGCAAGGGTATAACCAATAGGAATGCATCGACTATGAGGAGACTTATGCGCCGGTTTCCCGACTCGAGGCTATACGCCTTTTACTTGCCTTCGCTTGTGCGAAAAACTTTTAGCTATTTCAAATGGATGTGAAAAGTTCATTCCTTAACGGTTATATTAATGAACAAGTTTATGTTGCACAACCTCTGGGTTTTGAGTCTCATGAATATCCCGATCATGTTTACAATTTAAAAAGAGCCTTATATGGACTCAAACAAGCTCCTAAGGCTTGGTATGAGAGACTAAGCAAATTTTTACTTGATCAAAGGTATTCAAGAGGAAAAGTCGATACAACCCTCTTCATTAAGCGTCAAGGAAAATACTTAATATTGGTACAAATTCATGTTGATGATATTATATTTAGGTCAACTAACATGAATCTCGTGAGAGAGTTTTCTAACCTGATGCAGGGGGAGTTCGAGATGAGTATGATGGGAGAACTCACATACTTTCTCGGATTACAAATTAAACAGCTTGAGGAAGGAACGCTCGTGAGTCAAACAAAGTATTGTTTCGAACTTCTCAAGAGATTTGACATGGCAAACTCCAAGGCCATTGACACACCTATGCCGACATGTGAAAACTTAAACAAAGATGAAAGTGGTAAGGACGTAGAGGTAAAGAGATATCGAGGTATGATTGGCTCACTTCTTTATCTTACCGCCTATAGACCCGACATTATGTTTAGTGTGTGCATGTGTGCTCGATATCAATCGGCTCCTAAGGAATCCTATTTAAAGGCTGTTAAGCATATACTTCGCTACCTATCAGGTACTCTGAAGTGTGGGCTATGGTATTCCAAAGGAAATGATTGTTCGTTGGTAGGCTTCTCCGACTCCGATTTTTCCGGGTGCAAATCGGATAGGAAAAGCACTAGTGGTACTTGTCACCTATTTTAAAATTCTTTGGTCAGTTGGCATAGCAAGAAACAAGTTTCTATTGCCTTGACAACCGCTGAAGCAAAATACATTGCTGCTGGTAGTTGTTGTGCTCAAGTCTTGTGGCTTAAGTAACAATTGTTGGATTTTAACCTCAAACTTGAACGTATTCCTATTTTTTGTGACAATACAAGTGTCATTAATCTTACCCAAAATTCGGGGTTGCATTCACGCATCAAGCATATCAAAATTCGACACCATTGTCTTAGGGATCATGTGGAGAAAGGCGATGTTGTTTTTGAACACGTTGACACCATAAACCAACTAGCAGATATTTTCACAAAACCGCTAGCCACTAAACCTTTCTTTCATATCTGACGAGAACTTGGTATCCTCGATATTTTGGATCGTGTTTCATAATATTGCTTGCACATCTTTTATTCATTTATAATTATATTGTTCTACATCTAACAAATTGAAGTTGTTATAAGTACACCTGTATAGTTCATCGAGCTACCTTTGGCATGAAGATGATGTTGTTCCTTAACCCTCACTCTATCTCTCTCTAATTTTTCATGTTCACAAGTTGCATCATATTATGTGTTAAAATTGTCAATATGACCTATTATATGCATCATGTCTATTAGATTGCTTGAAAGTTGATGTGACTATGTATTTATGTCTCATTTGTTGCTCATATGTGCATAAACATGAAAATATGCAAAATTTGCCTGCATGAGTCAACCGCAACATGGTATGGTCGACGCACACAAGTAAATATTTGAATCTCTCAATTTTCACACAGTACGCGTCGATGCATACAGAGAAGCGGTCGACGCATCGCGCGAAAATTCTGAAATTTGGTTTCAAAAACGTTCAAAGTTCTTGTAAATTCAAATTTTTGCTTTATCATTAATTGTGCATTGCTCTAGATACATTGTTACTTGCAACTACCTCATGCTTATGAACCTAATCCTCTCCTCTTCCCAAAACCCTAATTAGCTTCTATAACAGGGGAAAATCTCATTCTCTCCACTCATTCCAAATCCTCTAAAAACCCTTTCTATTACCATCTACCTATCTCTCTTATCACCTTGCTCAACCCATCATCCATGGCCTCTAGAAGAATCACCGATAAGAGAACCTCAAGAGCATCATCATCCGACTACATTCCTGTTACAGCTGTGTCGTTGGTTCCACCATCACTCACCGAGAGTTTCAACCTGAACTTTAGTAAAAGGGCTATCGTTAAACAACATGCATACTATCGGTTTTCGGCTGAGCGTATACATCTTGCTCATATCATCTCTCTTCTAGACTTTCAAGGCATCAACAATTTCTTGGAATGCAATGCGAAATATAGTGAAGATCTTGTGCGTATCTTCTACACTTGCATTCACGAAAAATTTTGGGGCTCTCAATTTCACTCTCAGATTGGTTCCACAAAGGTTAGTCTTTCACCTACTGTTTGGAGAAAGTATTTCAACTTGGAGCTTGATGAGAACAAACCTCTTTATGAAGTAACTGATACACATACAATGGCTGGCTATGATTTTAAAACTGATTTAAACTCCATGTTAAAAAGGCCATATCCGCCTCACATTGTCGCTAGTGACGCTTTTCCAAGAACAGTCACTACCGGCAAGTTGAAAATAGGAGATCATATTCTACAGTGGATAGTGGCGCGCATTCTGCGGCCCAAGAAAGGAGGATTTTCTCGTGTGGAGCAAGCAGAAGTTCATTTAATGTATCTTTTGTGGAATAGAATCAAGATTAACTAGCCCTACTATATTGCTAGTAGGATGTATGCATTAAGAGATTCCGGTAAGGGTACCTCTCTCGCATATGGCTCATTCATCCAAGAGGTCGTTACGAGTGCTGAGATTATATTTCCAGATTTTTCGTACACATCAATCACGTCTGATCAAGAGTTCTGTCAAAAAACTCTTTCAATGATGGGTTACTTCTGGTCACAAGATCAAATGCGGTACAAATTTGTTGGCAAAGCAACTGCTCGTCGAAATGAAGTCGAATCAGATGAAAGTGAGGAAGACAGTGATGAAGATGCAGATGAAGAAGAAGAGGAAGACGAAGACGTAGCACAAGAGGAACAGGATACTCTCCAACACATGGAAACTGATGAAGATTGGGCTCATCATACACCGTCAACAGAAGAGGAAAATAACCAAGGTTGGGGTGAGTGGCAGCACACCGGGTGGACGACACTGGGTAAGTTTTATCGACCTCCACAATGGAGTTATGAAGCGCCTCCATCTCCACCGCAGCCACCATCTTCCGAGATTATCGACATGATGAGGGCTATGCAACTTGAGCAACGCAGTTTTATGGAGGTTCAGGACAAGCGGTTCGCTCAAATCCAACACTAACTCGAGACACAAAATGAAAGGTTCAATGCTTTTTCAACGGATCTTAATACACGGTTAGATGCTCTCGCTACTTCAACTGAACACCAAGAGCAGGCCATCTCCCATAGCATCAATCATCTAAATAGTATTGTTGAGCAGTTTACCAATTTGGCTGATCCTTACCGCAACCCAC
The DNA here is from genome assembly GCA_963859935.3 of Lathyrus sativus. Taxonomy (NCBI): domain Eukaryota; kingdom Viridiplantae; phylum Streptophyta; class Magnoliopsida; order Fabales; family Fabaceae; genus Lathyrus; species Lathyrus sativus. The sequence continues at coordinate 191,687,931 of OZ012737.1, forward strand.
ACTTCTATGGGAGGGGACGAGGATATTAAAGCATGCTTGCATTTTATCAATTTATATTGTTCTGTTTTGTTGCATTGTATTCCTTAGTTTCTACTTGTGACAATCATTTGCACTTTAATTGTTTTTTGTTATTTTAAGCCTTTATTGTACCCTGTTGTATTTATATATAGTTTGATTATCCTTTTCATATCTTGTTCATTGATGGTATTGTGTGTGAATATTCATTAATGGTAGTTATTACCTGTTGAGAGTCTTGTTGATTTGAACATCTATTTCTTAACCTATCTCTCTTTCTTTTTGATGGTGTCAAAGGGGGAGAAGAGTGTATTAAGCCAAGCCAAGACATCAGTTAGATACTCTGAAGAATTGTAGAATTATAAAAGGAAGACTTTGTGAATTGGGCATTAAGCAAGGGGGAGGTTACTAATATTGCACATTGCACAAGTTGGATTCGCATGTTTTGCCATCATTAAAAAGGGGGAGTATGTGAAGGCAAATCCTCATATACCATAAGTACTTGTGTTTCGATGATGTCAAAACGTAATCATGGAAGAATCGGGTTTTCGGCTCTACCACTACAAGGCAAAATGCATATCACACTTCTCATATCTCTCTTGTGTGCATATCATGTCTAGAAAACTTACCATATGGAGTCCAATGTATTTGGTAGATCATTGGTTATGTCTAGAAGCATAGAATCCACAAAATTAAGCATTTCTACAAAATTACAAGTTTTTAGTCGACCAGAGGTCGACGTATGGTCGACGCATAAAAAAGGTTGAATTCCCACTGGTCATTGCATGCTGACCTTTGGTCGATGCATGTTGTTGAGATTTTGAATTTGTCTAAAAATGCAGGCTATGCATCGACGCACAGTCTTGCTATGGTCGACCGCGCGCTGCTTTTTCTGCCTATGTTGAAGACTTTCACTTAGTTTGAAAAGTTATTATGTTTGTTGGTTTTTGAGTTACTATAAATAGAAGCTTGGTTCATTTCTTCAACAACAATTGAAACATTAAGTCAATTGTACAAGAACAAGAAAAATGAAATAGGTTCCCTAATTCTCATCATCTTCATCCTCAACATTTCACAACACAACAATTACACACAACAATTCTTGTTGTGCATTGTGGTTTGTTCAAGGTGATAACGTCCGAAGCCATCGATTGGGAATCCGATTCGGGTTGAGTTTGAGGCAGGTTTTTCTTGAATAAAACCTTGAAGGTTTTTCCCTCCAAGATTCGTCGAATTTTGGGGTTTTTGGTACGAATCGTGTCTACAACATTCAGCTGAGCAAAGGTGATTGAGGAACGGTGGGTTCGGTCAATCTAGTAGCGGCAATCAGTGAATTACGTAGGAGAGATTCAGGTTCGATTTGTTGGTGTTTGAGATCAGTCGGGCCGGGGTTTGAAGAATGCAAGGTTATTCAACAAAGGGGCTGTAATCGGAGGTCTATCAACAACAATCGAAGGACTTGATTTAACTTGAATCTAGGAACAAGGAGAGAAAGCATCATCAATAACCATAGATTTTGTTTGTATATTTTGCTTGTCTATCCTTGTATAAACGTTTCAACTTAACAGGTGATATCTATATTATATCGAGCTCAATTCTAGTTTTAGAATTGAGGGCAGACGTATCCCGATGCGAGGACAGCGGGGGAACTGCCTCAACAAATCTTTGTCTCCTTTATTTTTCAGCACTTTCATTTTTGCTTGATAATTGAGTAATTTTAGTATAGACAATTTTATCAAAGTTAGCATTGGTTTGAGTAAGTGATTAACACTGTTTTTAACTCTAGTACAATAGTGTATTATACAAGGAAGCTAAAGTCACTTACTCAAGGCAAAACTCACTTGGAGTGCCTCGAACGCCAAGTGTTTGATAAATTGCCTACACCAAAATTCACTTGTATTGTTTACATATTTTTGGTTGGCATTGTGTAGCATTGGAACTAGTATTACTAATTAGTGATATTAATCAATTGATAGTGTGATTAGTGTGGTGATTCTATTTGCTCATTATCATTTCCATAAGGCTAGACGCATATCCGGTCTTCTAATAACCGTTCATTATAGACGGTATTTTTCCACGGCCGCTTCCGCATATCAAATATTTTTAAAACCAATTTTTAATTGGTAGCGCCGACTGATTTTTTTAATTGGGATCTATTCAACCCCCCTTCTAGATTCGTGCCATCGTCTAACAATTGGCATTGAGAAAATTCAGTGGTGACTGGTACTGATGAATTGTTGGTTACCAATCATATTCCATGTAAGGCCAGTTGGAAATTGGCGTTGAGAAAATCTAGTGGTGACAGGTACTGACGATTTGGTTGTTTATCATTCCATGTGAAGTCATGTTTCTTTCCATCCCAAGATCAAGTTTTATACCTTTGAAGATGTATACTTTCAATCCCGAGTTCAGGAATTTCCAGAGACTCGAATGTTTGCATTTGCATGAAGACTCCAGCTATCTGTCTGATCCTAATGTTTTGAGGGTCTTCATCCAATCCTAATGTGTTGAGGGTTATTGTCTTTTATATATCCTAATCTGTTGAGGGTTGTGTATATACTATATCCTAATGTTTTGAGAGAATTAATTTTTTATACTAAAGTTTTGAGGGTCTTCGTCCAATCCTAATGCGTTGAGGGTTATGCCTCTGCTATATCCTAATGTTTTGAGGGTATTAGTTTTTGTCCTAAAGCTTTGAGGGTCTTCGTCCAATCCTAATGTGTTGAGGGTTGTGTCTCTGCTATATCCTAATGTTTTGAGGGTATTAGTTTTTGATCCTAAAGTTTTGAAGGTCTTCGTCCAATCGTAATGTGTTGAGGGTTGTGTCTCTGTTATATCCTAATGTTTTGAGGGTATTAGTTTTTTATCCTAAAATTTTGAGGGTCTTCGTCCAATCCTAATATGTTGAGGGTTGTGTCTCTGCTATATCCTAATGCTTTGAGGATATTAGTTTTTGATCCTAATGTTTTGAGGGTCTTTGCCCAATCCTAATGTATTAAGGGTTGTGTCTCTACCATATCCTAATGCTTTGAGGATATTAGCTTTTTATCCTAAAGTTTTGAGGGTCTTCGTCTAATCCTAATATATTGAGGGTGTGTCTCTTCAATATCCTAATGTTTTGAGGGTATTAGCTTTTGATCCTAAGGTTTTGAGGGTTTTCATCCAATCCTAATGTGTTGAGGATTGTGTCTCTACTATATCCTAATGCTTTGAGGATATTAGCTTTTGTTCCTAAGGTTTTGAGGGATATATTTGTGCTTCCTATTTGAAGATCATGTGGTTACCAAGTTTTGTTTGAAGATCCGGTGGTTACTGGTATTATAAGTGTTTTTTATTACCAATCCCCGTAAAAGTCTAGTGGTTACTGGCATTGATTGATAAAACCAATGGGTATTGGTTTGTGGTTTGGTTGCTACCATTTCCCCAGTTAAGTCCGATGGTTATTGGAAAAGTTTGAGATGGTTGTAACCAATATCTTTAGACACCCATGATTTGTCTATATTCCCAGTAAGTCTCAGAGGTCTAGTAGTTACTAGTATCCCCGGTGAGCCTAGCCTCGTTTCCTGTGTCTCCTTGAAGATCCGCTCGAACTCTTCGTGTTATTGAAATTCCATTGGTTTGTTTCCCAATAGGGATCGTGTCTCTTGAGTCCCGAGTTGAAGTTTGAGTCTATCGACCTTGTTTTTCCTCTGTGATGCATACTCCGTTGGATGTGTATTCTCCTAGTAGAGATCTGATTTCCCTAGCGAAGTTTTGTCTCCCTGATGAAATTTTACTCCTTCCTTCCCCAGGTGGAACTTCTGTTTCCTATCATATATGGAAGATCCCCTTGAAGTACCATCATTAGTTATGTATGAACTATTGATTGTTATGCCTTGGATATTTCCCTAGTGTGTCGGGTCCCCAGTGAGTGGTTACTCTTTGTTGTGCTCGTGTGTCAGCATTTTCTTGCACCCAAGCATCATAAAGTGTCATTTAGAACTCATTGCATGTTAGCATTTTTCCTTTTGCATACCATAGTATCTAAGGGAAAAAATTTCGGTTTGCTATATTTAAATACCTTTCACCATGATTCTATGGAGATCGTCATCTCTCATTGCCATCTAGTGAAGATATTTAAATAGGGGCAACTGTTATACCCCAAAATTGGACCCCTATATCCTCTCATCATTATAGGTGCATCAACATAGATTATCTAACCATAACCTATTTCAAGTTTGATCTTTGTCAAGATACAGGTGAATTAGGGTTTCGCACAGTCAAAAATCAGAGTTTCAAGGGATTAATCAATCAAAGTTTTAGATAGATCCTTCATTTATCAAGTCTTCATGTCATCAAGGATATCACATTGGATCAAGAATGAATCCAATTTGAGGTTGTCACCCAAGAAAGAAGAACAAGGTAGTACAAGAACCCTAATTAGGGTTTCTGATGGGGAAAGTCAACTGTAGTTTAACTTTTAATCTAAAAGGTGTTAGAAAGGTTGAATCATGGTATATGAGGCTCATATGACAAAAATAAGTATACACAAGAAGGTTTAAGACCTCAGGGAACCCAGAACACCAACAGTCGATTCAGGGATTTTCTATCGTTTAGTTCGTCTAACTGAAAAGTCAACTCATTGACCAACAGGGTTTTAACCTAAAATTGAAGCCAAATATGTTCCTAACATCATTTTATATCTATTAATGAAGTTTGATGACCAATTGATCAATAATTGAGAAGTAATCGAAAAGTCGGGAAATTAGGGTTTTAAAAAGGGTCAGGCCATAACTTCTTAGCCATACATCCAAATGGAGTGGTTCAAAACTTGTTGGAAAGGTCTCAATGAGTTCTTCAAAAGTGATATCCACACTAATGAGAAGAAAATGCATGGATTGAGTTATGAGCAAAAATAAGGTAAGAGGGGGAAAATACATAGAAATTTCAAGATTTCATGACTTGTAAGTCAAGTTTTCAGCATTTTCACAAGGGCTTTTGACCTAGTTTCAAATGGAATGGGTTCCTACATCAAACATCAATTTTGTAGTACCTAATAGGATCTTTCTAAAAAGTACAAGTGGGTTCCATAACTCTTCATGGTTAGATAGAACCAAGATCCACAAGTTGGCAAAAACTCACTTATGCAAAGCTAGTTCAGCAAGGTTGTTTCAACTCCAAAGCTCATCAAATCAACTTTAATCAAGGATTAAACTTCATTTCTGATATTTACATTGTTTTTTAACATGTTTAGCATCAACTCCCACGAAATTGGCTTGAGAAATGAAAAAAATTAATGTTTAATGCAATTTGCAAAAGTTAATAGTATGGAAAGAGAAAAATGGTGGCTACCATCATCAAACCACCAACTTGGCTGCAACTGACCTCTAGAGCATGGAGAAACTATTTTTATGGTGGCTCAAGGTCAAAAATGAAGATTGCATTGGAAAACTCCAAGATTTCCAAAGTTACAAAGGCTAAACTTGGCATTTTACACCATTCTGCCCATGCCTCTTGTTCAAAGCACTTGCCTATAAATAGAACTCACCTCTTAGACCACAAAGACACCAATTACATGCTTGAAACCAGCTGAAACTCTCTCCTTTCCACATTTGCAAAGTTCTTGCAAAATCTCACAAAAATTCCAAAACCATAAAAATCTGTTTTGCATTTTCACCCCTAAAACCATTTCCAAACAATTTCAAACTCAAACAAAGCTTCAAACACTTCACAATGTGTTAAAGCTGCCTAAACCCTCACCTTGGCCAGAAACTCATCCAATCCAAAACTCAACTCTCAAGCTCATTTATTGACTTTTCTGCATTTTGAAGGGAAGCCACTGACCCCTTGCATTTATTTGAGTTGTGAGACCTCTAACACTTCATATTTGACATATATAAGCTATCCATAATGGTTCCATACTTCTGTAACAAGGTTTGAAGGAGTTGTCTTTGAAAATTATTTGATTTTGGAGATTTTTCTTCACTTGCGAGGCATAATCCAAGGTTTTCCTTATACCGGAAGATAATCAAAATAACTCAAATAAAACATAGACCCAAACCTTATGTTACACTATCAGAGCAAGAACCTCTAAGTTAACCAAAAGGCTAACAACTAGAAACTTCAAAAGTCCTCAACGGCGTCCACGGCTAAACCTGGTCATCTGCACGTTACCCACGTGGAGGCAACATTCAAACAGGCAGAGTGAGTAAAATGATTCATAATAATCAATGTATAAAGTCAACATATAAAACGGAGTCAGATTCATATTCAACATCATCGTATTCATCAATATGCATCAAGGGCCACAACATCACAATTTACTCACAATCATCCCATAAATGCAAATGCAACAAGACTCAATGCATGTGGTACCAATCATCACAGCCTGATGGACACTGGGCCATCAACCCTCCATATATCCCCATCAATAGGATCGATTCTACTAGAGAACTGAAACATATCAAAACACTTCACATCCGCACAATGGGATTGAAGTCAAAGTAATCGAGGTCCTGAACCGAAGTCCGGATGCACATGAATGCATGATGCACACGTCAATAATCATCATCATAAAAACATCATAGGTGCATCATGATTCATCATGATCATCATCATCAAAATCATATCATCATAGCTCATCATCATAATCATCATCATCAAAATTATATCATCATAGCTCATCATCATAATCATCATCATCAAAATCATATCATCATAGCTCATCATCATAATCATCATCATAAAAATCATATCATCATAGATTATCATCATAAATCATCATCATCAAAATCATATCATCATAGCTCATCATCATATAATCGTGTACAAATCACATAAAACTCACAGTCATACTCATATTAATTCATCATACTATCACATATTAATCACAATTATACTCATGGTAATCATCATACTATCATGTATTAATCACGTAGAAATCATAGTCATACTCATGGTGATTTCATCAAAGAAATCACAGCATCAAAACATCAAGACATCACTGAACCAGAACATGATTCATTAATAAAACATATACACAATTGACTTCTCAAACATAATCAGATATATAAATATTAGGAAACCAATTCCCTTATCTATACTATGTTATATCCCTGTTCATTAGCTTTCCAATGCTTCGAACGGGAGTCAAAACAGACTTACGGATCAAAAGTTACGTCCTAAACAATTTCGATTAAAAACATGAACAGTCGTGACGGACAGTATGAAATTTCATGCATTTTTCACCGTTGGAGGCCTTCCAGACCTCCGATTTCTTCCGTAAAAACCCAAACTCTCATAAAATTATAACCTATTCAACGTTGTAATTATCTCAAGTAAATTTATAATTTTAACACAATTAAACCATCTAATCATTATTTTAAGATTATGCCTAAAACCTTTAAAATTAAGGGATATAGGTTCAATCCCGTATCATATTCACGTTCTAAATCCCATAAATTTTCCCTACAATTACCCCAAGGCATTAGAGTTACTCATTATCTAATATTCATATCTCTTCAGGGTTAGACAAATAACAATTCACGGTTTTGGCCACGAAGGCCTAACTTTTGCTTTTCCCCAATGAATTCCACGGTTAGGTTCACCAATAACGGATTTAGGCCACGAAGGCCAAAGATCACTTTTTCTCATATCCACCCTCAAAACCCTTAAACCTTAAATCGACCTTAAATACATTGAAATCTACACATGGAAAACCATGAAGGTAATACTCCCCATACCTTAATTGTCGATCAAAGTCTTCTCAAATCTTTCCGGGAACCTTTCGAAGCTTTTGCCTCCAATTCTTCCTCCTCAGAGCTTTGGCCTCAACTCTTTTCACGGTCTAACAAATGAATCCTAATCCCTTCAGAATTTCCTTTTTGTTAAACCTAGTCTTGGGCCTCACAATTAGGCTTTTCCCATAGTACCTTCACTAACTCCTCTTGTCCAATTTGCCATTCTTTCACTTATATTTATTTTAACTAATAATATCAATAATTTCATATTATATACTATTAATTAAATAATCAACCCAAAAATGCATAATTCCCAATAATCCACAAAACCACTGAAAATCACTGAAAAATGAAGATTCTTATTTAAATAATTAAATAAATATTCCAGTTAAATTTGGGGTGTTACAACTCTCCCCCACTTAAAAGAATTTTCGCCCTCGAAAATTTTCTCAAGAAAATAGAGTTGGGTACGACTCCCTCACCTGATCTTCATGCTCCCAAATCCAACTTTCTCCAGCTGGTCCTCCCCACAATACCTTTTACCAAGGCAATCTCTTTACCTTGAAGTTGCTTCATTCCTCGTTCATCAATCCGAACTAGCAACGCTTCAATAATCAAGTCATCTCTCACTTGTACATCATCCATCTGAATCACATACGATAGATCTAGAATGTACTTCCTCAACTGAGACTCATGAAAGACATCATGCAAATTTGCAAGTGACAGCGGTAAAGCAGTCTGACATGCTACTTCTCCCACGCTTCCGCTGTGCCACTCTGACACGGACCAACAAAATGCAGTGTGAGTTTTCGAGACTTCAAAGCTTGGCCAACACCAGTTACCGGAGTAACTCTCAAAAACACATGATCTCCCTCTTGGAATTCAAGTGTTTTCCTCCTCTTATCATGGTAAATCTTCTGACGACCTTGCGAAACATTCATCTTTTCTTGGATCCTCTTGATCTTCTCAGTCGTCTCTTACACAATCTCAGGTCCGAGTACAACACTCTCGCCTGGCTCATACAAACACAAAGGAGTCCTACACCTCCTGCCATACAAAGCCTCATACAGTGCCATCTCAATACTAAAATGATAACTGTTATTATAGGTAAACTCAATCAATGGCAAATGACTATCCCACAATCCACCTTGATCCAATACACAAGCTCTCAGCAAATCCTCTAAGGACTGGATAGTTCTCTCTGTCTATCCATCCGTCTGCGGATGATAGACAGACTCAATCTCAACATGGTACCCAAAGTTGTCTGCAAACTTTCCCAAAACCTCGACGTAAATCTCAGATCTGTATCAGACACGATACTCGACAGAAAACCATGCAACTTCACAATCTGATCAATATATAATTCGACAAGCTTCTGCAATGAATAATTGATCCTCATCGGTACAAAATGAGCCGATTTAGTCAATCTATTAACAATCACCCAAATCGAATCACATCCCTTCAAAGTCTTTGGCAACCCTGTCACAAAAACCATAGAAATGCTATCCCATTTCCATTCTGGAATACTCAACGGTTGTATCAGACCCAACGGTCTCTGATGTTCAATCTTCGACTTCTGACAAGTCTAACCATCATATACAAACTCAACTACTTCTTTCTTCATCCCTGGCCACCAAAGCATTTCCTCAAGTTCGGGTACCTCTTCATAGCACCGGGATGGATACTCAGTCTACTTCAATGTCCTTCTTCAAGAATACTCTTTTTCAACTCAACAATATCTGGAACACAAACTCTATCACGACATCTCATGATACCATTTCTAATAATCCGAAATTCAGCTCTTCGACTTTGATTCATCACATCCAACCGATCTACCAACTCAAATCAGGTTTCTCACCTTCTCGAATCTCATCAAGAATTCCACTAGTAAGCTTCAACATACCAATCTTAACTCTATAAGAAGTCTCTTCACAAACCAAACTCATATCACGGAATTGCTCAATCAGTTCTAACTCTTTCACCATCATCATCGGCATACGCGAAGATTTCCTACTCAATGCATCAGCTACAACATTAGCCTTACCTGGGTGGTAACTCAATTCAAAATCATAATCCTTCAGAAGTTCAAGCCATTCTCCTCGGCCTCATATTCAAATCTTTCTAATTAAACAAATACTTTAAGCTCTTAAGATCTTTAAACATCTCAAATCTCGAACCAAACAAATAATGCCTCCAAAGCTTCGACACAACCACAATAACAACAACAACAAACTTTAAATCATGCGTCAGACAATTCCTCTTATGCACTTTAAGTTGCCTTGAAGCATAAGCTAAAAATTGCTGATGTTGCATTAACACACCTCCCAATCCCATCAACAAAGCTTCACAATATACAACAATTGTTCTGCCGGATTCGGAAAAATCAATACACGAGCTGCTGTCAGCCTCCTCGAAAGCTCTTGAAACTTTCTTCACACTTTTCATCCAAAACAAAATCTTGAACCTTCCTAGTCCATTGCGTCAATGGCAAAGATAACTTGGAAAATCCTTCAATGAATTTTCGATAATAATCTGCTAACCCAAGAAAACTTCTAATCTCAAAAACAGGTTTTGGAGCTTTCTATTGCGATACAACTTCGACCTTCGACAGATCAACTTCAATACCTCTACTCAAAATCATAATACCAAGGAACTCACTTCCTTCAACCAAAACTCACACTTTGACAGTTTTGCATCCAACTGCTTCTCTCTCAATGCTGATAACACAACTTTCAGATGCTCAGTACGATCCTCTTTACTCTTCGAATATATCAAAATATCATCAATGAACACAACCACAAACTTGCTCAAATAAGTATGGAAAATCCAGTTCATATACTCCATAAATACACATGGTGCATTAGTCACATCAAATGGCATTACGAAATACTCATAATGTCCATACCTTGTTTTAAAAGCAGTCTCCTGAATATCTTCAGCCTTCACACAAATTTGATGATACCCAGATCTCAAATCTATCTTACTAAACACACTTGCAACAACCAACTGATCCATCAGATCATCAATCCTTGGAAGTGGACACTTATTCTTGGTAGTCCCTTTGTTAAATTGTCTACAATCTACACAAAGCCTCACAAAACCTTTTTTCTTCTTAATCAACAAAACTGGTGCACCCCACGGTGACACACTCGAACAAATGAATCTCTTCTCAAGCAAATATTTAAGTTGACTCTTTAACTCTTTCAATCCCAATGCATACACACTATATGGAGCCATCGATATCGGACTAGTTCCAGGAACTAAGTCGATTACAAACTCCACTTCACGTTCCGACAGTAAATAACTTATGTCGTTAGGAAAAACTTCGGAATACTCACAACTAATTGGCACACCACCAACTTCCCCACTTTCATTAACACTCAAAGTTTCCATCAAAATAAACGCCTCAGCACCATCCTGTACCGACTCACGAAACATTCTGTAAGCACTTAGCTTAACTAAAAAAAATTCACCGCACATGCCATCTAAGCTTGCAAGACACGTCTATCCCATCCAACATGACCCCGTCTACTATCAACAAGAGATTAAGGGTGATCAGTTCCTCAATTTGTCAATAGACAGCCAAAAATCATGATGGGGTACAAACCATCTTTACCAAACTATGAGAGTGTTCATCGATACACTGAGCCACCACTCCACACTTGAAGCATTCTGGAGAAGCACAAGCTACTCCCCCACTTGTTTCATTACCACTTCTATAGACAAATGTTTGAAAATAAACGTGTGCCAACAGTGTTTTCACACACATGTCGCATACAAGGGAACAATTAACATTGAACAACTTGGTCGGACGGATCGACCTACTCTGATACCACTAATGTAACATCCTTTTCTACCCCACAATTAAAAGGCACATTTTTCACATATATCATAGTAAAATATTTTACTCAATAAAATCACCTCAAAGGGTGTACATTTCTCAATTACTCAAAATAAGTCAATGCTCCGTGTACAACGGGTTTCCCAAAAGATATCAAAAATTGCTCAAAGGCAGCGGAACTCAAAAGGCATAATCCAAGGTTTTCCTTATACGGGAAGATAATCAAAATAACTCAAATAAAACATAGACCCCAACCCAATGTTACACTATCAGAGAAAAACCCTCTAAGTTAACCAAAAGGTTAACAACTCAAAACTTCAAAAGTCATCAACGGCGTCCACGGCTAAACCTGGTCATCTGCACGTTACCCACGTGGAGGCAACATTCAAACAGGCAGAGTGAGTAAAATGATTCATAATAATCAATGTAGAAAATCAACATATAAAACGGATTCATATTCATATTCAACATCATCGTATTCATCAATATGCATCAAGGGCCACAACATCACAATTTACTCACATTCATCCCATAAATGCAAATGCAACAAGACTCAATGCATGTGGTACCAATCATCACAGCATGATGGACACTGGGCCATCAACCCTCCATATATCTCCATCAATAGGATCGGTTCTACTAAAGAACTGAAACATATCAAAACACTTCACATCCGCACAATTGGATTGAAGTCAAAGTAATCGAGGTCCTGAACCGAAGTCCGGATGCACATGAATGCATGATGCACACGTCAATAATCATCATCATAAAAACATCATAGGTGCATCATGATTCATCATGATCATGATCATCAAAATCATATCATCATAGCTCATCATCATAATCATCATCATCAAAATCATATCATCATAGCTCATCATCATAATCATCATCATCAAAATCATATCATCATAGCTCATCATCATAATCATCATCATAAAAATCATATCATCATAGATTATCATCATAAGTCATCATCATCAAAATCCTATCATCATAGCTCATCATCATATAATCGTGTACAAATCACATAAAACTCACAGTCATACTCATATTAATTCATCATACTATCACATATTAATCACATAAAATTGACAATTATACTCATGGTAATCATCATACTATCATGTATTAATCACGTAGAAATCATAGTCACACTCATGGTGAGTTCATCAAAGAAATCACAACATCAAAACATCAAGACATCACTGAACCAGAACATGATTCATTAATAAAACATATACACAATTGACTTCTCAAACATAATCAGATATACAAATATTAGGAAACCAATTCCCTTATCTACACTATGTTATAGCCCTGTTGATTAGCTTTCCAACGCTTCGAACGGGAGCCAAAACAGACTTACGGATCAAAAGTTACGTCTAGAACAATTTCGATTAAAAACATGAACAGTCGTGACGGACAACATGCAATTTCCTGCGTTTTTCACCGTTGGAGGCCTTCCAGACCTTCGATTTCTATTCTGTAAAAACCCAAACTCTCATAAAGTTATAACCCAACCAACATTGTAATTATCTCAAGTAAATTTACAATTTTAACACAATTAAACTATTTAATCATTATTTTATGATTATGCCTAAAACCTTTAAAATTAAGGGATATAGGTTCAATCCCGTATCATATTCACGTTCTAAATCCCATAGATTTTCCCTACAATTACCCCAAGATATTAGAGTTACTCATTATCTAATATTCCTATCCCTTCAGGGTTAGACAAATAACAATTCATGGTTTTGGCCCCAACTTTTCGTTTTCCCCAATGAATTACACGGTTAGGTTCACCAATAACGAATTTAGGCCACTAAGGCCAAAGATCACTTTTCTCATATCCATCCTAAAAACCCTTAAACCTTAAATCAACCTTAAATACATTGAAATCTACACATGGAAAATCATGAAGGTAATACTCCTCATACCTTAATTGTCGATCAAAGCCTTCTCAAATCTTTCCAAGAACCTTTCGAAGCTTTTGCCTCCAATTCTTCCTCCTCAGAGCTTTGGCCTCAATTCTCTTCATAGTCTAACAAATAAATCTTAATCCCTTCAGAATTTTCTTTTTGTTAAACCTAGTTTTGGGCCTCACAATTGGGCTTTTCCCATAGTACCCTCACTAACTCCTCTTGTCCAATTTGCCCTTCTTTCACTTATATTTATTTTGACCAATAATAATATAAATAATTTCATATTATATACTATTAATTGAATAAATAACCCAAAAATGCATAATTCCCAATAATCCACAAAACTACTGAAAATCACCGAAAAATGAAGATTCTTATTTAAACAATTAAATAAATATTTCAGTTAAATTTGGGGTGTTACATATGGTGTAACAGCCCAAATTTCATTAAATAATTAATTGTAGTAATTAATTTATTTAGTGGGATTTTATCAATGTTGGAAATTAATTTTTATTAATTGGGATTAATAGAGAATTAAGAGGGAATTGGAGAGGAAGGAAAATGAAGGAAATATATAAGAGAGAAAGAAAAGAAAAGAAAGATAGAAAACATTTGGAAAGAAAGAGGAAAGAAGAAGAAAGGAGAGAAAGAGAAGAGAAGAAGAGGGAAAGTGGAAATCATCAAGAACCAACATCAAAGCTCCGATTAATCGAGGTAAGGGTGAGAAATGTTTCTATTTGATCATTGTATGATGTTATGTATGTTGGGTTGGGGTTTTGGTAGAGTTTTCATCACTTTCCAATTAGGGCAAAAGTTGGAATAATCGGTAGATTGATGATTTAATCGGTTAGAACTTGGAAATAATGCCGTAGAATAGTCGGGTAACATGAGGGTATGATGTTTGTACTGATTTTGTTGTGTGAGAAGTTGGATGATGGTGGATTGTGGAGGTGGAACAGAATAGGGTTCTGTTCTGCGCAGGTTCGCTGGCTCTCGCCAGGCGAGCGAAGGCGAAGCTTCGCCAGGCGAAGCCTAGCGAATGTTGGCGAATAATTATATTTAAGTCCCAGTAGACTTCGCTGGTGGGCTCGCCAGGCGAAGTGGGATGGCGAAGGTTCGCCCAGCGAAGGTGCTGGCGAATGGTGGCGAATGAAGTCAGTAGCTACTGACTTGGGCTCGCTGGGAAGTCTCGCCAGGCGAAGCCTAGCGAGTGTTCGCTGAGAGAGTTCGCCAGGCGAAGGCCAGGCGAAGGTTCGCTGCGAGGGTTCGCCAGGCGAATGGAGGCGAATGTGACAGCATTTTTCCTTTGCTGTGTTGTTCATGTAGAGATGGTTTGGTTGCCTCTCAGAGATCAATACCTCTATGATATGATATAGATATGATCTATTGTGATGATGTGTGTTGTGGGTAGCCTACGGGCGTGAATCCTAGAATTGTGATTTGAATGTTAATTGCATCAAGTATAAATACATGTGAACATAATGGGTGATTATGTGTGTATTATTTAATGAACTTGTGAATGCTTGATGTGTATACAATTATGTGATGAGTATGCATGAGAACATTGTGAATATGTGTGCATCACTTGTAATTGTATGATTGGTATTGTGATGTGAATACCTTGATTGTTGTGATATATGTTGTATGTGCAATCATCGTGTAATTCTTGAAGTGATGAATTATGTAAATGCATGAGATTAAGATGTCGGTCTTAAGTGCATTTGTTGTGGTTGATTGTACATGCATCATTTAGTCAAGAGGCAATGTCTGTTAGTTTCGTGGAAACTAGTGGCTTGTCCCAAACCTAGAAGTGTGGGTTTGAAGGCTTAGAGGACGGGCCTTTGTGGTTATCGGTCTAGAAGTGTGGACCCGGTTTAATGTAAAAACCGAAAAAAGATAACGGGTTATCGGTCTAGAAGTGTGGACCCGGTTTAATGTAAAAACCGAAAAAAGATAACGAGAGTCGGTACCGCATTGCATGAGTTGCATTGAGTTGTTGAGTCACATTTGATATATGACATATGCATGAAGTGATGCTTATGTGTGGATGATGAGATTGTGGAAATTGTAAGTGTATACATAATGTGGGAAGGCTTGTGGATATCCATGTTTGTATATATACATGTGTGGTAATATATATGACTAAGAGAATGAAGTGTGGTGAGAAATGTGAATATGTGTTATATGATTACCTATATATATATAATCTTATGCTTTGATTATTATGGTTATATTTCTCACCCTTCTGCTGTTTTATAATGCTCTATGAGGCATTGCAGATTAGGATGCTGGAGTCCTTTTGTGAAGAATAGTCTTCATTCTTTTGAGTCTACTGCTCTGATATGTAACACCGGGTAGTTAGACTAGTATAGTCATTCTTTTGTGATACATTGCGGTGTATCAGCTGATGTGGTTTTGTAATCTAACTGATATGATATATATTAAATTGGATAGCTTATGTGTACGTGAATTAATATTTGGAACTGATTAAATGATTTTATCTTCCGCTTAAATTGAAAATGTTACATATTTTATGGAGCAAATTGTGAAAGTGTTTTATTGGTGAAATTGTGGCATTCTTCTTTTATACCTGATTATAAAACCTTTTTACTCTGATAACTTGTATGTGCTTAATTGTTTTATATGCAATTATTTGGGGTATAGAAGGGGGTGTTACAATAGTGGTATCAGAGCAGGTCGGTCCGTCCGGCCAAGTTGTTAGAGTGTTTTCTTCCTGTGTGTTATTGATATGCGTGTGATGCATTATCAATATTGGTTGTTCTTACGTGGTTCTGTTGCTGGAATTAGTAAGATGGTTGCAGGGAGGAACGACGAAGCGATTGCGGAGGCATTGACGAGATTGGCGGGGGCAATTGGGCAGAATCCTCCGGCCAATGTGAATGTGAGGAATCATGCTGATGATGGATTCCGTGCTTTGGGGAAATTCCAAAAGAATAACCCTCCGGTCTTCAAGGGAACTCATGAACCGGACAAGGCACAAATTTGGTTGAAAGCCGTGGAAAAGATTTTTCGAGTTATGAATTGCTCGGATGCACAGAAGGTGCAGTTTGGGACTCATATGCTCGAAGAAGAAGCTGAAGATTGGTGGGGTAATACTCGCCAAAGATTTGAGGAAGATAATATTGGGATTACTTGGGATTTGTTTAGAGAAACCTTTCTGGAGAAGTATTTTCCAGAGGATGTGCGGGGGAAGAAAGAGATCGAATTTCTTGAGTTGAAGCAAGGTAATTCGACGGTTGCTGAGTATGCGGCGAAATTTGAGGAGTTGATCAAATTTTGTCCTCACTATAATACTGGTAATGCTGAGAGGTCTAAGTGCCTCAAGTTTGTGAACGGTTTGAGACCTGAGATTAGACAAGCTATTGGATACCAGGAAATCAGGCGGTTTTTTGAGTTGGTTAACAAGAGCAGAATTTATGACGAAGACAGTAGGGCTAGGTCCAGCCACTACAAGAGTCTAAGTGACAAGAAAGGAAAGGGACAATTCAGAGGAAAACCTTACATAACTCCTGCTAATAAGGGGAAACAAAAGGTTGGTTTTGGCAAGAAGCCAAGTGGGGGAGTTTCTACCCCGGTTAGGTGTTACACTTGTGGTGAAGCGGGGCATCGTGCCCCGGAGTGCAAAAGTGTTGAACCGAGGTGTTTTAAGTGTGGCAAGCCAGGCCACAAGGCGCTTGAGTGCAGAAGCGGTACGGGTGTTACTTGCTATAACTGTGGTGAGCAAGGACACATTAGTACGAAATGTGATAAGCCGAAGAAGAATCAAGGGAGCGGGAAAGTGTTCGCTCTTTCTGGATCTGAGACTGCTAGCGACGATCGATTGATCCGAGGTACGTGTTTTATTAATGGTATACCTTTGATCGCTATAATTGATACCGGAGCTACGCATTCTTTTATTTCTTTGGATTGTGTTAGAAGGTTGAATCTTGAGTTGTCTGTGATTGGTGGCGGTATGATTATTGATACTCCTGCTATGGGTTCAGTAACTACACCGTATGTTTGCTTGAATTGCCCGTTGAGTATTTTCGGTAGAGATTTTGGGATTGATTTAGTGTGTCTTCATTTGGATCAACTTGATGTCATTCTTGGAATGAATTGGTTAAAATTCAATCATGTGTATATTAACTGTTTTGACAAAACGGTTATTTTTCCCGATTCGGATGTTGAAAGGGAATTGTTTATGACGAGGAAACAAGTGAAAGAATCGGTGCAAGATGGGGCTAAGGTATTTATGCTCATGGCAACTTTGAGGACTGGTGAGAGTGAAGGGATTGATGGTTTGCCCATTGTTAGAGATTTTCCGGAAGTATTCCCTGATGAGATAAAGGATTTACCGCCGGAGCGAGAAGTGGAGTTTTCGATAGATTTGATTCCTGGAACTAGTCCGATATCGATGGCTCCATATCGTATGTCGGCCTCGGAGTTAAAAGAGTTGAAGATTCAACTTGAAGATTTGCTTGAAAAGAGGTTTATTCGTCCGAGCGTGTCACCGTGGGGTGCACCGGTCTTGTTGGTTAAGAAGAAAGAGGGTTCTATGAGGCTCTGTGTGGATTACAGACAGTTGAACAAGGTGACTATTAAGAATAAGTATCCACTTCCAAGGATTGATGATCTGATGGATCAGTTGGTTGGTGCAAGCGTGTTCAGCAAAATTGATTTGAGATCTGGGTATCATCAGATCCGTGTGAAAGCTGAGGATATTCAGAAGACGGCCTTCCGAACGAGGTATGGACACTATGAGTATTCCGTGATGCCATTTGGTGTGACTAATGCACCAGGAGTATTTATGGAGTACATGAATAGGATTTTCCATCCTTATTTGGATAAGTTTGTGGTGGTATTTATCGACGACATCTTGGTTTATTCGAAGAGCGAAGGAGAGCATGCCGAGCATCTGAAGATTGTGTTATCTGTGCTGAGAGAGAAGCAGTTGTTCGCGAAGCTTTCTAAGTGTGAATTTTGGTTGAAGGAAGTTAGTTTCCTTGGTCATGTGATTTCTAGTAGTGGTGTTGCGGTTGATCCGTCGAAGGTTGAAGCGGTGTCGCAATGGGAGACTCCGAAGTCAGTTTTTGAGATCAGAAGTTTTCTTGGTTTAGCCGGTTATTATCGGAAGTTTATTGAAGGATTCGCTAAGTTATCGTTACCGTTGACGCAGTTGACTAGGAAAGGTCAAGCCTTTGTTTGGGACGCCAAGTGTGAAGCGAGTTTTCAAGAACTTAAGCGAAGGTTGACGACAGCTCCTGTTTTGATTCTGCCAAATCCGGAAGAACCATTCGTTGTGTATTGTGATGCTTCTTTGATGGGTTTAGGAGGTGTGTTGATGCAGAATAACCAAGTTGTGGCTTATGCTTCGAGGCAACTCAAAGTGCATGAGAAGAATTATCCGACGCATGACTTAGAGTTGGCCGCCGTTGTGTTCGTGTTGAAACTTTGGAGGCATTATTTATTTGGCGCAAGATTTGAAGTGTTTAGTGATCACAAGAGTTTGAGATATCTTTTTGATCAAAAGGAATTGAATGCAGGACAAAGAAGATGGCTTGAACTTTTGAAGGATTATGATTTTGGCTTGAATTACCATCCGGGTAAAGCGAATGTTGTAGCGGATGCATTGAGTCGGAAATCATTGCATATGTCGGCGTTGATGGTGAAAGAGTTAGAATTGGTCGAGCAATTTCGAGATTTGAGTTTGGTATGTGAGAGAACTTCTTTTGGATTTAAGTTGGGTATGTTAAAGCTTACAAGTGGAATTTTGGACGAAATTCGAGAAGGACAAAAATCGGATTTGAGCTTAGTTGATCGGTTGACTTTAATCAACCAAGGCCAAGGTGGTGATTTTCGGATTGATGAGAATGGGATTATGAGATGTCGGGATCGAGTTTGTGTTCCAAATGTTGTTGAGCTGAAAAAGAGTATCCTTGAGGAAGGACATCGTAGCGGATTGAGTATTCATCCAGGTGCTACTAAGATGTATCAGGATTTGAGGAAAGTATTTTGGTGGCCTAGTATGAAGAAGGATATTGCGGAATTTGTGTATTCTTGTTTGACTTGCCAGAAGTCAAAGATTGAGCATCAGAAGCCATCGGGTTTGATGGAGCCGTTGTTTATTCCTGAGTGGAAATGGGATAGTATCTCCATGGATTTTGTATCGGGTTTGCCGAGGACGCCGAGTAATTTTGAGGCTATTTGGGTTATCGTGGACAGGTTGACTAAATCTGCTCACTTTATTCCTATGCGTATGGATTACCCTTTGGAGAAGTTGGCTAAGTTGTATATTGAGAGGATTGTGTGTCTGCATGGTATTCCGTTAAGTATTGTTTCGGATAGAGATCCGCGGTTTACTTCGAGATTTTGGGAGAGCCTGCAGAGTGCTTTGGGTACTAAGTTGCGTTTGAGTTCAGCGTATCATCCTCAGACTGATGGTCAGACGGAGAGGACGATTCAGTCGCTTGAAGATCTTTTGAGAGCTTGTGTATTGGAAAAAGGAGGAGCTTGGGATAGCCACTTGCCTTTGATTGAGTTTACCTACAACAACAGTTTCCATTCGAGTATTGGTATGGCACCATTTGAGGCGTTGTATGGTAGGCGGTGTAGGACACCATTATGTTGGTTCGAGTCCGGAGAGAGTTCGGTTGTTGGACCCGAGTTAGTTCAACAGACTACTGATAAGATCAAGATAATTCAAGAGAAGATGAGAGTTGCTCAGAGTCGTCAGAAGAGTTATTATGACAAGAGGAGGAAGGCACTTGAATTTCAAGAGGGAGATCATGTGTTTCTTCGAGTCACTCCGATGTCAGGTGTTGGTAGGGCACTGAAGTCGCGCAAGTTGTCGCCGCGTTTCATTGGTCCTTATCAGATTTTGCAAAGGATAGGAGAAGTGGCATATCGTGTGGCTTTACCACCGTCGCTTGCTAATCTTCATGACGTATTCCATGTATCTCAGTTGAGGAAATACATTGCGGATCCGTCTCATGTAGTCCAAGTAGATGATGTGCAGGTGAGAGATAACCTGACTGTTGAGGCATCACCTATGCGGATTGAGGATCGGAAATTGAAGCAGCTTCGAGGTAAAGAGATTGCTTTAGTAAAGGTCGCTTGGGGAGGACCGGCTGGTGGAGATTTTACTTGGGAGCTTGAGAGTCGGATGAAGGAGTCTTATCCAGAACTGTTTGAATCAGGTAACATTTTCGAGGACGAAAATTCCTAAAGTGGGGGAGAGTTGTAACAGCCCAAATTTCATTAAATAATTAATTGTAGTAATTAATTTATTTAGTGGGATTTTATCAATGTTGGAAATTAATTTTTATTAATTGGGATTAATAGAGAATTAAGAGGGAATTGGAGAGGAAGGAAAATGAAGGAAATATATAAGAGAGAAAGAAAAGAAAAGAAAGATAGAAAACATTTGGAAAGAAAGAGGAAAGAAGAAGAAAGGAGAGAAAGAGAAGAGAAGAAGAGGGAAAGTGGAAATCATCAAGAACCAACATCAAAGCTCCGATTAATCGAGGTAAGGGTGAGAAATGTTTCTATTTGATCATTGTATGATGTTATGTATGTTGGGTTGGGGTTTTGGTAGAGTTTTCATCACTTTCCAATTAGGGCAAAAGTTGGAATAATCGGTAGATTGATGATTTAATCGGTTAGAACTTGGAAATAATGCCGTAGAATAGTCGGGTAACATGAGGGTATGATGTTTGTACTGATTTTGTTGTGTGAGAAGTTGGATGATGGTGGATTGTGGAGGTGGAACAGAATAGGGTTCTGTTCTGCGCAGGTTCGCTGGCTCTCGCCAGGCGAGCGAAGGCGAAGCTTCGCCAGGCGAAGCCTAGCGAATGTTGGCGAATAATTATATTTAAGTCCCAGTAGACTTCGCTGGTGGGCTCGCCAGGCGAAGTGGGATGGCGAAGGTTCGCCCAGCGAAGGTGCTGGCGAATGGTGGCGAATGAAGTCAGTAGCTACTGACTTGGGCTCGCTGGGAAGTCTCGCCAGGCGAAGCCTAGCGAGTGTTCGCTGAGAGAGTTCGCCAGGCGAAGGCCAGGCGAAGGTTCGCTGCGAGGGTTCGCCAGGCGAATGGAGGCGAATGTGACAGCATTTTTCCTTTGCTGTGTTGTTCATGTAGAGATGGTTTGGTTGCCTCTCAGAGATCAATACCTCTATGATATGATATAGATATGATCTATTGTGATGATGTGTGTTGTGGGTAGCCTACGGGCGTGAATCTTAGAATTGTGATTTGAATGTTAATTGCATCAAGTATAAATACATGTGAACATAATGGGTGATTATGTGTGTATTATTTAATGAACTTGTGAATGCTTGATGTGTATACAATTATGTGATGAGTATGCATGAGAACATTGTGAATATGTGTGCATCACTTGTAATTGTATGATTGGTATTGTGATGTGAATACCTTGATTGTTGTGATATATGCTGTATGTGCAATCATCGTGTAATTCTTGAAGTGATGAATTATGTAAATGCATGAGATTAAGATGTCGGTCTTAAGTGCATTTGTTGTGGTTGATTGTACATGCATCATTTAGTCAAGAGGCAATGTCTGTTAGTTTCGTGGAAACTAGTGGCTTGTCCCAAACCTAGAAGTGTGGGTTTGAAGGCTTAGAGGACGGGCCTTTGTGGTTATCGGTCTAGAAGTGTGGACCCGGTTTAATGTAAAAACCGAAAAAAGATAACGGGTTATCGGTCTAGAAGTGTGGACCCGGTTTAATGTAAAAACCGAAAAAAGATAACGAGAGTCGGTACCGCATTGCATGAGTTGCATTGAGTTGTTGAGTCACATTTGATATATGACATATGCATGAAGTGATGCTTATGTGTGGATGATGAGATTGTGGAAATTGTAAGTGTATACATAATGTGGGAAGGCTTGTGGATATCCATGTTTGTATATATACATGTGTGGTAATATATATGACTAAGAGAATGAAGTGTGGTGAGAAATGTGAATATGTGTTATATGATTACCTATATATATATAATCTTATGCTTTGATTATTATGGTTATATTTCTCACCCTTCTGCTGTTTTATAATGCTCTATGAGGCATTGCAGATTAGGATGCTGGAGTCCTTTTGTGAAGAATAGTCTTCATTCTTTTGAGTCTACTGCTCTGATATGTAACACCGGGTAGTTAGACTAGTATAGTCATTCTTTTGTGATACATTGCGGTGTATCAGCTGATGTGGTTTTGTAATCTAACTGATATGATATATATTAAATTGGATAGCTTATGTGTACGTGAATTAATATTTGGAACTGATTAAATGATTTTATCTTCCGCTTAAATTGAAAATGTTACATATTTTATGGAGCAAATTGTGAAAGTGTTTTATTGGTGAAATTGTGGCATTCTTCTTTTATACCTGATTATAAAACCTTTTTACTCTGATAACTTGTATGTGCTTAATTGTTTTATATGCAATTATTTGGGGTATAGAAGGGGGTGTTACATATGGTATGGGGAAAAATGGTACCATTGAATTTCTTGTTTAAAAATACACAATTTTAACTTTTGTTTCACTTCATTTGGTTAAGAAATGACTAAGCTCCAATCTTTCACGCAAATGACGCTTAGGTTATGACCTAGCCTTGCCCTAGTTTTTGCCCTCTTGGTGCACCGACTTGCAATGATCATAACTTGCTCAAGTTTTGTGCTAGTAATGCCATTATTTTTTCAAACTACTCCTTATCATGTCTATTTTCATTGAGTGAAGAAATAATCCAAGGATTGTTATTCTAGAAATACTTTGATCCACTTGAAAAACATGTGTTTTTAGGGTTTTTACCTTGATGTTCTTGAACTTTTTCAAACTTACAACTTGATTTTTCTTGTGAGCTTAATCTTGTATGATTCATATATGTTTTTTTAAAATTTTTAAATTCTCAAAGATGTTCGGTTCATTTCCTTACCATGTTCATACTTGCTTTTGTGAATGCATATATGTGAAAATGGCCTGTTGAAATTCATATGTGATCTCTGCCATGATTCTTGATGTTGTAACCTCTTGAATGTGCTTACAATGCCTCATTTAACTTGTTTATGTGTCTTGTTATAACCATAACATTTTTAGGGTTTTTTTCTTGCCTTTGCGAATGCTTGAATATGCATGGTATACTTTGAATTTCATCTGTGAACTTTGACATGATTCTTGATGTTGTAACCTCTTGAATATGATTATCATTCCTCATTCAAATTTTTTATGTGTCTTGTTAGAACCATAAAATGCTAGGGTTTGATTTTCAATTTGGTTGTCACCCTAAAGCTTATACATTTTCCCCTATGAAGTTATGAATTTACACTTGAACTGTTGTAGCATCTCTTGTGTTTTGCTTGATTGGTTGTCCTCAATACATGTTCGATTGGTCTTATGTTGTTACATTTAATCTTGTTTGATTCTTATTACATGCTTGCTTCAAGTTGTAACTTGTTTGCATCAATTTCATATGAATGTTATAGATGAACTTGTTGTTACACGTGTTCTTTTCTTACATTGTTGGTTGTTACCTCCTTTTTATTTTTAATCTTTGTTAGGATGTCAAATGTTGATCTTGATTGTTATCATGATTGTTTAAATGCTCTTACTTTATTTCTTCAACTTTGTCAAGTTATTTCCCAGTGATGGAACTTGTTAGTTCACATCAAGTTGTATGTAACAAAGGAAAGTATCTCTATTGACCTCTGGGTCATAGATATCTCATTACCCTTATAGGCCTTGATAGAGCCATTTACCCTTTAGAATTTAGGTTTAGATTTCTTCTTCTTTATTCATGTCTGAACTACGGACGCTCTGATTTCACATTGGTTAATGGGAATACGTAAGCACAAGGTACGATATCTTGACAAGCACACCCCTGACGCGGTCAGAGTCAATCCTTATAGGCCTTGATAGAGCATCTTCCCTCCTTTTGGTCTGGATAGAACAAATTGGTCTTACACTGTAGAATTAGGTAAATTTGGTTAACTCTATGTAAGAATCATGGTGATGATTACTTACTCCCCATTCTTGAGTGTTCGATATAGATCTAGAGAGTTTGGTTAAACTATACACAAGCATTGTTATGTTTGTTCCATTAGAGTCTTGACCATAGTCAAGTACTTTTTAATCCTTAGTGAGGTGAACTACGATTGCTCTGATTCTATCCTAGTTAGGATACGTAGGCAGAAGATGCAATATCTTTGCGAGCAAACTTAGAACCAACCTTAGGTATTAACCTCAAACCCTAACCCTAATCTGAAACCACAACATAATCATTAGCAAGTTTATCATACAAACATAAAAAAGGTTCCTGTAGAGTACTACATATGTTTAGGATGTGAAATACCTACCCTAAGCATAACCAACCCCCGACCCCCGATCTCTTAGCATTGTTGTTACATCAACAAAAGGTCTTTCTTTCTTTAACCTTTCCTTTGGATAAATCAAAGTTTGGTTGTGAATTTGATGAATTATTATTCAAGTTAACCAATATCTTGACATCCAATTCTCACCGCAACAGTACCCAATTCTTTATCTTAACAGATTTATTGTGAAAATGGTGTGGTGAATATAGTCACGTCTTCGTATTGAAAGACGAGTAATAAGACCACACACTCTAAAGTGAGTATCCTAATACTCGGAGAGGAAGAATTCTTCACTCAATCCTCCCTCTTTAGTTCAATACAAAGGGAAACTTATTCTCTTATTAAAGATGTTTTGATTTTGAATGGTAAGTACTTTATGACAATGAACCCTAAAGGTAATGTCAAGTACTTGGGATAGGAGAAGGCCTTCGCCTAACCATTCCACCACCATCCATGTTTATTAGGAAAATAAATTTTGAAAATGTACTTGGTACAAGACCAAGGTTTTTTTAGACTCAAGGTGACAAAAGGAAATATAGAAAAGTTTGAAAATGAAGTGTGGTGAATAGATCAAGGTAGGTTGATGGCGATGCGCGAAGCAATCGACTTACAAAGGTAGAATGCATACAAGGTTAGTGTGGGGTTGATGAAAGATATATGAGAAGATAAGGAGATGAGAGAAACCCTAAGATATAAACCAAGTTAATGGGTTTTGAAAATGACTTGACATTGGATCAAACCTTATTTGTTCCTTTTATTGAAAATGTGTTCTAGCCTAAATTCATTTTATCTTTCTCCATTAGCAAGCAAGCACAAAAGCAAAAGGAACTAGATTATTACATTGTAGTGGGGGAGAGGGATACATAATACCCACCAAGGGGGGAATGAGATGCAATTTATGAAGGATAAGAAAATGGGGTGAATCAAAGATCCAAGAAAATGCCATTAAGTATTCAACTTAAGCACCACACAAGACAAGAAGATTCAACAATCAATTCATAAGTGGAAAACATTCATCAAGACAAGACATTCTTAAACACTTGAATCAGGGAAACAAAGATGTGTGAAAGTAAACACTTATGCACACACTTCAAATATTATGGGTCATGCTCAAAAGGAGTCACACATTAAAGTTCAAGAACTCAAGCAAAAACAAACAACTAGTGCACACATACATGCCTTGAAAAATTAAACACATGTCAATAATGGACAAACCAAAATGGAATAAATCAATCAAAAGATGAATAAAAAACAAAGTCATAACCTATAGCATCTCATGATCAACACATATTAAAAATGAGAAGAGATACACAAGATCATATATCATGATCCAACACAAAGGGTAGACATTTATCAACAAATATCTCATAAAAGCAACTCAACAATGACCAAGGATGGGTAATTATAGAATGTGAACATGGAAGATCATAAGCAAACAAATAATAATCAATTCAAAATCAAACTAATGATGTCAAATAAAAAACATCAATCATCATGTTCAAAGCATGTATCAAAACTAGACATGTGTCAATCCTTATCAACCTCAAAAGGATTCAAACATCCACATAAAAACATAGTAGTTAAAAAAACAAGCCATACACAATGAGTCAAACGAAATCACAAGCTTAAACATAGCCTTTCATGTCAACTAAGATCATCAAGGATCAAATGAATTCATACAAAAGCACCAACTCACAAACTAGGTCAAAGCATGCAAGCCATATGATCAAAACATCCATCAACTTGAAACAATAATCAAAAATAGAAAAATGATCAAATAAAATCCAATTAAAAGCTCATGCTTAAGGAAAATTATTCAAGAATAAGTGAGGAAAAGACCCCCAAAGAGAATTGCATAAGTGCATCATCAAAACCAATCAACAAGTCAAGTAAGTTTCACAAGTCGAGCACAAATCGAGGGCCAATTTAATCCTTAAGAAAACAAATCAAAATACATCATTCAAGCACCAAACTAGGACCCAAACATTGCTCACTTATGTATCAAAATATGATCAAAACAATGGCTCAAGAAATCCTACAAAAGGCCTTAACAACATAAACTATAATTCATGGTATTCAAATAAAACACTCTTCACAAATAAATAAAAATAAAATAGAAAAATTATTAAAAAATAAAATAGAAAAATATGACAAATATCTTAACTCATCAAAATGTTTAAATTTTTTTTTGTGTATTTTTAAAGTAATAGGAACAATAAAAATAAAATCAGAACCAAAGGAAAGAAATAAAGGAGAGGGGTGCATCAGCAGAAATATAATAACATGAACTCAAGTTTACACACGCGTTGGGCTCAAATGGAGGGGTTCCAATAGCCAAATGTCACTAAGCCCAATCCAATAACAAAATTGGAAACAAAAAACGTGCTTGCGTGGCATGGTCACTTACACGCATCAGATCCACGCAAGCACACGCTGGCAACATGTAGGCAGAGTAAAAAATTCAAATAAAGTCCACGCCACCTCAGCTTTGAACCTCTGACACCGGAGTCCTAGCTCCGGTCGTCTTCCCCGCTGAGCTTCACCAGTGACGAGTGCAAACAACACCAAAATCAAATAAACCTTATACCATTTTGAAGCTCTTTTCACGTAGAGTGCAAATCCAGTCCCTATTTTCATTTAAAACAACTCAAAGTGGAGAGCTATTTTATTCCTTCACACACTAGCACAAGCTTCAGGAACCTCACCAAAACGATTCACAAGCCCTCAAAGATGATAAATAATACAAGAGAATGAAAGGAAACTTGAAGAGCATAGCAACCCGTGTTGAGAAAATTTCTTCTTCTTGTGAGCTTTCTTTTTTAGTTTCTATCCAAATGAGGCCCTCTGCCCTCTCATTAGAGTTTTTAGTTTATATATGGAGGGTTTTTCCAGGTTAAAAACCTTTACTGTGGTTAAAAGTAATTTAGTGAGAGGTTTTTGTAAAATTTGAAATAAGGAGGTGGTGGTACGAATTGGTATGCTTTGTGGCTGTTTTCTTCGTGTAGCAAGGGAGCCAAGAGGGCCAGAATGGTGTGTAGTTTTTGTGTTAACTTTGTCTCTTTTCTCCTTTTGGCAAAAACTTCAAAATATGGTGCATAAAGAGTGTGTGTGTGTGTGTTTGGTCATTTCGGGCAAGGTTTGTGACATATTTAGGTGAGGTATGTGCATGAATTGAGAACAAAAATGTTGCTTCCAAATGACTTGTGATAAACATGAGAGATGTAACAACATGAAAAGCATGATTACCTATCCATATGGCTCACTTTATCCAATCATACTCCATGAATTTTTGTTCAAAATGTGCAATCTACAGTTCAATGGAAAGTAGGGAGTAAGATGATCACATTCTATGTTCAAAATGAAATGAAACGAGGCTTGGATTCATGAGAAAATTGAAGTTGAAATCATGTCTAAAATTCTGCCCCCAAAGTAACTTAGAAAAATTCTAAGTTATGAACTTTTGGCAACTTTGGCACCCTATGTTTGAAGGCACATAACTTGATGAGTTTTGATCCAATGAGAGAGTTATAGTAATGGATGGAAAGCTTGAAGAATTGTATTCAACTTTAATGTTGTGGGAAAACTCAATTGAAGTCAATAACTTGGTGAAAAATGTCTTAGAAGTTGGGTTGAAAAATCTGTCTAACCACTTGCCACTTTTGACAACTTTGAAACCCTAATTTGGGAGCATCATAACTTGAGTTCTACACATCCAATGGAGATGATATAGTACTCAAAAGAAAGCTTGGAGGACGCTCTGTAATTCTCATGTTGTGTTAAAATTCAAATGAAGCTTTTATCACCATGAAAAATGGGCTTGAAAGTAGGTATTTCAAACTGAATTTCTATACTTAGAAAACTTTCGAAGTATAGAAATGTCATAATCTCATTTTTCCAAACATTGACTCATCATAACTCCTAAACCATAAATCTTTTTGACATGCTTTCTTCCACAAACCTGTAGTTCATGATGTCCTCTTCAATTTGATAGCTAGTTTGCCTTCATTTGATAAAAAATGAGAAAGTTATGGAAGTTGCAAGATGGCTAGAATTAGGGGTTTTCACACAGAAATATTTTATCAAAACCCTAATTTAGTCATACTCTTGATTTTATGTTTCTCCTTGATTCTTCTTGTCCCAAACTCATGAAACCATTTGAAAACAAGTATCATGCCCTTGATTGACCTTGAGATCCAAGATTTGACCTAATTGAATCATATTTTACTTTTGTTGACTAGATGAAACCCTAAGACCATTTCCACTGACTAAGGCTCTTGTGATGGCTTGTGATGACATATAATCCATGTAGAGGGCCTTTAAGGTATGTGTTGAGCTTTAGAATCATGTGTTGCCCAAGGAACTAGCCGCAAACCTCCTTTGAACCAAACTCTTGACTTGTTATCCTTGAGATAGGAGAAGAAGAATCACTGCTTGCATTCTTGATTCAAGTGGTGGAGTGACATGCCTTGATGATGATGGAGACTTTGTAACTTGAGATTTCCACAAAGTTGAGCTTGAGCTCTTGATTAAGCTTTGAGTATGAAGCCCTTGTCTTGATTGCTGGATAAGATACCCTGATCCTTATCAAAGACCAATGCTAGGTGTAAATGTCAATGCAAATGATAATGATATAGAGGTTAAAGGTTAGGGTGAAAAAGAGGGTGTGACAGGCATCATCATCAATCAAGGAGGCCTCAACTGATTTCCCATGAACGGTCTCCAGAGTGGTAAGCTCTCTAAGTCAATACCCTACCATCTACATCAGACGCACATGATAGAGTATCTATAAAGAAAACCTCCTATGAACATAAATTTCCTGTCAACTACATGTGGCTAGACGCCACACAAGCCACACTACTCTCTACTCTAATCCTAAGTGTATACTCAAGCCTGGGTAGTGGGCTTATCTCTCATAAAACAATCCCACCCAACAACACATCAGCAACATAGCAATAGGATAACAATAATCAAATACAACAATATAATGCAAATGCAATAACATACAACAAATAATGTACATGAAAGCATAAAATAAACACCTAAAGAACAAAAATAGACAAGCACTAAGATTGACTCGCATAGGGAACCGGAGACCCCAACAAAGTCATAGGCAGAAAAAAAATAGAAGAGTCGCCACCGAACGTTATTTATCCCGACAAAGGGAAAGGAAACGGTCGAAGAAAACCTCAAAGAAAGTAGAAGACATGGTCATCGCAACAAAATCTTGGGTTCGAGAGTCGGTTACGTGAGAGGAAGGTATTGGCACCCCCTCGTGTCTATTGTACTCAACGGGATCCACGCTTGTTGTCTCGTTAAAGGGTGTGTTATCTAAAGCCTACTGCTAAACGGAAACGAGAACGAAAAAGGAAAAAGAAACACAAAAAGGAGACTCGATAGGACTTCTCCGTCCTATGCCTACGTATTCCCTCGTGTAATAGAAGAGTCAAAGTCAACGTAGTTCGAAAAAACTACAGGTGAAAGAGAGAAGGTTTCTTGCCAAGACATCACCGTCTTATGCCTACGTATCCTCATATGGTATGAGAAATTAGAGCAGCTGTAGTCCGGCTCACCACGGGTTGCTTAGTGTTTTTATGAGCGATGTTAAGTTCCCTTTCCAGCAGTTAGGATCGATGCCTATTTGCGATAGAACGGAAAAATAACATACTCTTTCTGAAAAAGTTTTAACAAACAATCCCAAAGGATGAAAATGATTTGAGTTTGTTTGTGAGTTTTAGAGAAGTGAATTAAATTGGTTTGAGATTCACATTGTACTAAAGTCTATGATATAGGAGCGAATGCATCGCATGATCGCCCCCAGACAGGACGTACGCTAAACACTCTAGATGAAGCGAGGAGAGACCCCTCACTCATCATTTCCCATATACTTAAGGCTCGTGGAATGCAATGTTCATCGTATTTATTATGTTATTTGATATGGTTTTGAGAGAGAATGAGAGAAAGACACACAGAAGGTCTAAGGGAAACTCGGTCCTAACGTTGTCATGTGAAATGGCCCTAACGTCGGGATGCGGAAGGAAATTTTATCCTAATGTTAGCATGCAAAAGATGGACCTATGGTTGAGGTTAAAAGGGACTAACCTATTATTACCATGCATAAATTAAACTCCTAATGTCTATCCTACTCCAAGCTTAATCAGAAATTAAGTTGGACTAAAAGGCCTTAAGGGGGCATGCAAGAACAAGCCAAAACAAAGAAAACAAAACAAAAACAACAGCTATAACAACACTTCCAGCTCAGAACAACAATAAAATCCAGCACACAAGCAAAACAGCTTTTGACAGCACACGTTTTCAGGCAGAAACAGGTGTAAAAGGCAGCAAGGCAGAACATGTACATTTAACAGCATGTATGTAACACAAGAAAAGTGTATATAACAACATGCAATGCATCAAGACAAATGCATATGGATAGGCATCAATCATGTACAATCACATAACAACACAATATCAAGTATGCATCCAAGATTGATCAATCACTAACGAAATGTTCAAACACCAAGCATAATCATGCATCAAAAGAAAATATCAAAAGCATGCCTTCACATTTAAGAAAACACACATGAGTTGCAAACATAAACAAGCATCAAGCAAGATCAATTGATTTGCATGTGTGAACAATTCAACACCAGGAAATTAAGCATGAACAAATTTTAATGACATTACATATTTGCACTCATAAAAAAAAACATCATGGATAATTCAACAATCACTCACTTGAAACGAATACGCAATCATGGAATCGAAGAATATACAATCATGAAATCGAATACAAACATGAACATGAACCATATATCCAGCAAAGTGGGCATCAAGAATGAGCAAGCAAGTAGGCACAAGCAAACATCATGAAGGATGCATCAAGAATGCAACACAAATAGATCATGGACATGCATCAAGGAAATCAAATGTCATGTGTCGAAGAAACTCAAGCACACTGTCATGTGAGGTGAAACAACTAAAAAACAATCCACAAATATGCATAGTATTAATCCATGAAGTTTAAGAGTGAAAAGGAACCCAAACAAGCAACAAAAAGCAAGAAAAACACATTATGTCCCAGTGGTAATCGATTACCAGTATGTGGGTAATCGATTACCAACTTAAAAAAGTCAAAAACACGTGCCAAATGAGCAGGGTAATTGATTATCCTGATTGTGATAATCGATTACCACTGAAACAGTGGCAAAAAATCAACTTCCAAAAAGCACTTTCAGCAGCAAATGACTTATCCAATCATCCAAATGAACAAGCAAATGATTGTGCATGAAAATTAGGTCATACCACAACAACCAAATACCAATTGCATCAATCAAATAACAAGATCAAAGATCAAAGCAAGCAATGAATCAAATATCAACAACAAGCCAAGGATCTACATTGTGACATGCAAGATTAAGCAAAATGAAAGCTAGATCTAGAATTAACCAGCCTACAAAGCTGAGATTTTCTTTGGTGAGTGTTGTTAAGCTGTAATTTACAGATCCAAGCAAGAAAACCAAGGATCTGTGAAGCTCTTGCAAGAAAACTTGAAGATCCAAGCACTAAGCCACCAATACGCAAAAGCTCATCCAAAAGTGATTCCAACAACTTAATTGAAGATCCAAATGAACTTCCACACCAGAATTGAACCAAGGATGATGATGGAATGAAGGTATATCTTAAGAATTCACAAATTCCAATGAAGAATTTGTGAAGCTTTTGGTTATGGAGCTCTTGTGAGGGTTTTGGTATGAGAGAAAAGTTGAGAGAATTGAGATGTGAGATGTAGAAAATTCAGAAAATAAGTGAGAGTTATGAGAGGTTTGGAGTGAATTTGTTTAAATAATCCATAGTTTAGGAATTAAAATTTGGTTTGGAGTGTGGGTTAGTGTGAGGAATGGAAATTAAGAGTGGAATTAGGAATGGAATGTTTGAAATTTTGGAGGGAATTTGATTTAATTTGTGAAAATGAATCAAATTTGAACCAATTCTAGATACTACTACTGATGCACCTGGGAATCACGTGATCAAAAATACAATCCAAATTGCTGAAGTGCTGAAAAATGAACAATCTGGGAAAATTTCGCTTGAGGTAATCGATTACCCTGATTGTGGTAATCGATTACCACAATCAAAATTTCAAAAAAAATGGTGCCATAAGGAGTAAAACTTGGAGAATCCTCCATAACCACATGTTTTGATCCTTGTTCTACCTCTGAAATTTGTCTTTTGATATCGCACATGCATAATGCCTGATAAAAATTGTGAACTATCTCCTGTGCTAGTAACATCCCAAATTTATTGAAATATTTATTTAATTTATTTAAATATAAATATTCGTATTTTTGGTGATTTTCGGTGGTTGGTGTGATATATTGAGAATTATGAATTTTAGGTTATTTATTTAAATAATAGTATATAATATGAATATATTGGTATTGTTATTAATTTAAATAAATATAAGTGAATTAAGGGCAAAATGGACATTTGAGGAGGAGTTAGTGAGGATGAAGTTGGAAAGTCCAATTTAAGGCCCAAAGTTAGGTTTAACAAAAAGGGATTTTTGAGGGAATTAGGATTCATTCTTGTTAGACCGTGAAAAGAGAAGAAATAGAGGCCAGAGCTTTGAGGAAGAGGATTGAATCAAAAGCTTCGCAAGGTTTCTGAGAATCAAGGAGAAGGCTTAAAGTTGGCAATTAAGGTATGGGGAGTATTGCCTTCATTGTTTTCAATATGTGATTCAATGTATTTAAAGTTGATTTAAGGGTTTAAGGGTTTGAGGCTGATTTGAGAGTAAAGGAAATTAGGCCTTCGTGGCCAAAATCTATTGTTAAGGTTTTAACTGTATAGGGATTTAAAGTTGTTTTAAGGGTTTAAGGGTTTGAGGATGATTTAAGAGTAAAGGAAATTAGGCCTTCGTGGCCAAAATCTGTTGTTGAGGTTTTAATCGTATAAGGATTTAATGTTCATTTAAGGGTTTAAGGGTTTGAGTCTGATTTGAAAGTAAAGGAAATTAGGCCTTCGTAGCCAAAATTTGTTATTGAGATTGTTTAACCTTGTAGGATAAGTGATTTGTGATAACTCTAATGGCTGTGGGGTATTTGTAAGAAATTATGGAAATTAGAGGCGTAAATATGATACGGGATTGAACCTATATCCCTTAATTTTAAAGGTTTTAGACATAATCTTAAAACAATGATTAGATGGTTTAATTGTGTTAAAAATTTAAATTTACTTGAGATAATTACAGTGTTGAATGGGTTGTAATTTTCTGAGAGTTTGGATTTTTACGGAATCGAAATCGGAGGTCCGGAAGGCCTCCAACGGTGAAAAACGCAGAAAATTGCATGCTGTCTGTCACGACTGTTCATGTTTTCGGTCGAAATCATTTTTGACGTAACTTTTGATCTGTAAGTCCGTTTTGACCCCCGTTCAAAGTGTTGGAAATAAAATGAATAGGGATATAACATAGTATAAATAAAATAATTGATTGTATAATATTTTTATGATATTAAATACGTGATTGTATGATGAATTACCATGAGTATAACTATGATTTCGACGAGATTAATACTTGATTGTATAATGATGATTCCTATGAGTAAATATGATGAGCTATGATGATATTTCCATGAGTTTTTGATGATTCTATGATGACATGATTTACGATGATGATTTTGATGATGATGATTTTGATGAACGATGATGCACCTATGATGTTACTATGAGGATGATTATTGACGTGTGCATCATGCATTCATGTGCATCCGGACATCGGTTCAGGACCTTGATTTCGTTGGCTTCAGTCCCATTGTGCGGATGTGAGGTATTTTAATGTGCTCTGATTCTTGTATATAATCGATCCTATTGATGGGGATCTATGGAGGGTTGATGGCCCAGTGCCCATCGAGTTGTGATGGTTGGTACGACATGCATGAGTCTTGTTGCATTTGCACTTATGTGACAATTGGTGTAATTTATAATGTTGTGGCGTTTGATGTTCTTTGATGATTATGATGTTGAATATGAAAATGATGTCATTTTATATATTGATTCTTATATTGATTATTATGAATTGTTTTACTCACCCTGCCTGTTTGAGTGTTGCCTCCACGTGGGTAACGTGCAGATGACCAGGTTTAGTCGTGGATGCCATCAAGTATTTTTGAAGTTTTTGGTCGTTGGCCATTGTGGTTGACTTAGAGGGTCGTGCTCTGATAGTGTAACATCGGGTTGAGGTCTTTTGACTCAAACTATTTTATTGAGTTTTTGTTATGTTGATTTCCTTGCGGTAAAAGGAAAAATGTGGATTTATGCCTTTTTGAGTTCTGCTGCCATTTGGGCACTTTTGAGTAATTTTGAGAAAAACCCGTTGCTTACGGAGCATTGACCTTGATTTGAATTTATTGAGAAATGTACGCCCTTTGAGGTGATTTTTATGGTGTTTAAAATTTTACTCTGATGAATGTGAATATTTTGCCATAATATTTGTGTGGTAGAAAATGGTGTTACATTAGTGGTATCAGAACAGGTCGGTCCGTCATGTCATTTGTTCCCTAGTATGCGACATGTGTGTGAAAACACTTCCGGTACACGTTTATTTTTAACCTTTGTCTGCAGAAGTATGAATGAAATAAGTGGGGGATAAGCTTGTGCTTCTTCAGGATGCTTCAAGTGTGGAGTGATGGCTCAGTGTGTCGATGAACACTCTTATAGTTTGGTAAAGATGGTTTATGCCCCATTATGATTTTTGGATGTCTATTGATAAATTGAGGAACTTATCACTCTTAATCTCTTGTTGATAGTAGACAGAGTCATGTTGGATGGGATAGACGTGTCTTGCAAGCTTAGATGGCGTGTGCAGTGAATTGTTTTGAGTTAAGCTAAGTGCTTACGGATTGTTTTAGTGAGCCGGTGCTAGACGGTGCTGAGACGTTTATTTTGATGGAAACTTTGAGTATTAATAAAGTGGGGAAGTTGGTGGTGTGCCAATTATTTGTGATTGTCCGGAAGTTTTTCCTAATGAGATAAGTGATTTACCGTCGGAATGTGAAGCGGAGTTTGCGATCGACTTAGTTCCTAGAACTAGTCTGATATCGATGGCTCTATATTGTATGTTTGCATTGGGATTGAAAGAGTTGAAGAGTCAACTTGAAGATTTGCTTTAGAAGAGATTCATTCGTTCAAATGTGTCACCGTGGGGTGCACCAATTTTGTTAGTTAAGAAGAAAGAAGGTTCTGTGAGGTTGTGTGTGGATTATAGACAACTAAATAAGGTGACTATCAAGAATAAGTATCCACTTCCAAGGATTGGTGATTTGATGGACCAGTTGGTTGTTGCAAGTGTGTCCAGTAAGATAGATTTGAGATCTGGGTATCATCAGATTCGTGTGAAGGCTGAATATATTCAGAAGACAACTTTTAAAACAAGGTATGGACATTATGAGTATTTCGTGATTCCATTTGGTGTGACTAATGAACCGTGTGTATTTATGGAGTACACAAACAAGATTTTTCATCCTTATTTGGACAAGTTTGTGGTTGTATTCATTGATGTTATTTTGATATATTCGAAGAGTAAAGAGGATCATGCTGGGCATCTGAAAATTGTGTTATCAGCGTTGAAAGAGAAGCAATTGTATGCAAAACTGTCAAAGTGTCAGTTTTGGTTGAAGGAAGTGAGTTTCCTTGGTCATGTGATCTCGATTAGAGTTATTGTGGTTGATATGTCGAAGGTTGAAGCTGTATCGCAATGGGAAGCTCTAAACCCTATTTTTGAGATTAGAAGTTTTCTTGGGTTGGCAGATTATTATGGAAAATTCATTGAAGGATTTTTCCAAGTTATCTTTGTCATTGACGCAGTGGACTAGGAAGGTTCAAGCTTTTGTTTTGGAGGCAAAGTGTGAAGAAAGTTTCAAGAGCTTTTGAGAAGGTTGACAGCAGCTTATGTTTTGATTTTGCCGAATTCGGCAGAACAAGTTGTTGTATATTGTGATGCTTCATTAATGGGATGAGGAGGTGTGTTAATGTAACATCAACAAGTTTTAGCTTATGCTTCAAGACAACTTAAAGTGCATAAAAGGAATTATCTGACGCATGATTTAGAGTTGGTTGTTGTTGTGTTTGTGTCGAAGCTTTGGAGGCATTATTTATTTGGTTAGAGATTTGAGGTGTTTAGTGATCATAAGAGTTTGAAGTATTTCTTTGATCAGGAAGAATTGAAAGTGAGGAAGAAGAGATGATTGGGACTTCTGAAGGGTTATGGTTTTTGTTTGAAAAAACATTCGGGTAAAGCAAACGTGGTAGCTGATACATTGATTTGGAAATCTTTGCATATACTGATGATGATGGTAAGAGAGTTAGAACTGATTAAGCAATTTCGTGATATGAGTTTGGTTTGTGAAGAGACTTCTTATGGAGTTAAGCTTGGTATGTTGAATCTTACTAGTGGTATTCTTGATGAGATTCGAGGAGGTCAGAAATATGATATGAGTTGGTAGATCGGTTGAATTTGATGGATCAAAGTCGAAGAGCTGATTGTTGGATTAATGAAAATGGTATCATGAGATGTCATGATAGAGTTTGTGTTTCAGATATTTTTGAGTTGAAAAAGATTATTCTTGAGGAAGGACATCGAAGTAGATTGAGTATCCATCCCGGTGCTACGAAGAGGTACCAGGATTTGAGGAAATTGTTTTGGTGGTCAGGGACGAAGAAAGAAGTGGCTGAGTTTGTGTATGCTGGTTAGACTTGTCAGAAGTCGAAGATTGAACATCAAAGACCGTTAGGTCTGATGCAACCGTTGAGTATTCCAGAGTGAAAATGGGATAGCATTTCTATGGACTTTGTGACAGGTCTACTGAAGACGTTGAAGGGATATGATTCAACTTGGGTGATTATCGGTAGAATGACCAAATCGGCTCATTTCATACCGATAAGGATCAATTATTCGCTGTAGAAGCTGGCTGAATCGTATATTGATGAGATTGTAAAACTGCATGGTATTCCTTCAAGTATTGTGTTTGATAGGGATCCAAGATTTACATCGAGGTTCTGGGAGAGTTTACAAACAGCTTTGGGTACTAAGCTGAGGTTAAGTTCTGCCTATCATCCGCAGACGGATGGACAGACAGAGAGAGCTATCTAGTCTTTAGAGGATTTATTGAGAGCTTGTGTATTAGATCAAGGTGGATCATGGGATAGTCATTTTCCGTTGATTGAGTTTACCTACAATAACTGTATCATTCTAGTATCAGAATGGCACCGTATGAGGCATTGTATGGTAGGAGATATAGGATTCCTTTGTGTTGGTATGAATCAGGTGAGAGTGTTGTACTCGGACCTGAGATTTTGCAAGAGACGAATGAGAAGATAAAGATGATCTAAGAAAAGATGAAAGAGTCGCAGATTCGTTAGAAGAGTTACCATGATAAGAGAAGGAAAGCACTTGAGTTTCATAAAGGAGATCACATGTTTTTGAGAGTTACGCCGGTAACTGGTGTTGGCCGAGCTTGAAGTCCAGAAAGCTCACATCGTGTTTTATTGGTCCATATCAGAGTGGCGCAGTGGAAGTGTGGGAGAAGTATCATGTCAAACTGCTTTACCATCGTCGCTTGTGAATTTGCATGATGTGTTTCATGTGTCTCAGTTGAGGAAGTACATTTCAGATCCGTCACATGTGATTCAGATGGATGATGTACAAGTGAGAGATAATTTGACTATCGAGGCATTGCCAGTACGAATTGATAAACGAGAAGTGAAGCAACTACAAGATAAAGAGATTTCCTTGGTAAAGGTAGTTTTGGGAGGACCAGCTGGAGAAAGTTGGACTTGAGAGCATGAGGATCAGATGAGGGATTTGTATCCGACTCTATTTCCTTGAGGTAATATTTGAGGGCGAAAATTCTTTTAAGTGAGGGAGAGTTGTAACACCCTAAATTTATTGGAATATTTATTTAATTTATTTAAATATAAATATTTGTATTTTTGGTGATTTTCGGTGGTTGGTAAGAAATATTGAGAATTATGGATTTTAGGTTATTTATTAAAATAATAGTATATAATACGAATATATTGGTATTGTTATTAATTAAAATAAATATAAGTGAATTAAGGGCAAAATGGACATTTGAGGAGGAGTTAGAGAGGGTGAAGTTGGAAATCCCAATTTTAAGGCCCAAAGTTAGGTTTAACAAAACGGGATTTTTGAGGGAATTAGCATTCATTCTTGTTAGACCATCAAAAGAGAAGAAATAGAGGTCAGAGCTCTGAGGACGAGGATTGAGGAAAAAGCTTCGCAAGGTTTCTGAGAATCAAGGAGAAGGCTTAAAGTCGGCAATTAAGGTATGGGGAGTATTTCCTTCATTGTTTTCAATATGTGATTCAATGTATTTAAAGTTGATTTAAGGGTTTAAGGGTTTGAGGCTGATTTGAGAGTAAAGGAAATTAGACCTTCATGGCCAAAATCTATTGTTGAGATTTTAACCGTATAGGGATTTAAAGTTAATTTAAGGGTTTAAGGGTTTGAGGCTGATTTTAAGTAAAGGAAATTAGGCCTTCGTGGCCAAAATCTGTTGTTGAGATTGTTTAACCCTCTAGGATAAGTGATTTGTGATAACTCTAATAACTGTGGGGTATTTGTAAGAAATTATGGAAATTAGAGGCGTAAATATGATACGGGATTGAACCTGTATCCCTTAATTTTAAAGGTTTTAGGCATAATCTTAAAACAATGATTAGATGGTTTAATTGTGTTAAAATTGTAAATTTACTTGATATAATTATAGTGTTGAATGGGTTCTAATTTTCTGAGAGTTTGGATTTTTACGGAATTGAAATCAGAGGTCCGGAAGGTCTGCAACAGTGAAAAACGCAGAAAATTGCATGTTGTCTGTCACGACTGTTCATGTTTTCAGTCGAAATCGTTTGGGACGTAACTTTTGATCCGTAAGTCCGTTTAGACCCCCATTCAAAGTGTTGGCATGATAATGATAAGGCCTATAATATAGTATAAATAAAATGATTGATAATATGATTTTTTTATGAGATTAAATACGTGATTTTATGATGAATTACCATGAGTATAACTATGATTCCGACGAGATTAAGACATGATTGTATAATGATGATTCCTATGAGTAATGATGTTGAGCTATGATGATATTTCTATGAGTTTTTTATAATTCCATGATGACATGATTTACGATGATGATTTTGATGAATGATGATGCACCTATGATGTTATTATGAGGATGATTATTGACGTGTACATCATGCATTCATGTGCATCCGGACTTCGGTTCAGGACCTTGATTTCTTTGGCTTCAGTCCCATTGTGCGGATGTGAGGTATTTTGATGTGCTCCGATTCTTGTATAGAATCGATTCTATTGATGGGGATCTATGGAGGGTTGATGGCCCAATGTCCATCGAGCTGTGATGATTCGTACCATATGCATGAGTCTTGTTGCATTTGCATTTATGTGACAATCGATGTAATTTATAATGTTGTGCCCTTTGATGTTCCTTGATGATTATGATGTTGAATATGAAAATGACGTTGTTTTATATATTGATTCTTATTATGATTATTATGAATTGTTTTACTCACCCTGCCTGTTTGAGTGTTGTCTCCACGTGGGTAACGTGCAGATGGCCAGGTTTAGCCGTGGATGCCATCGAGGATTTTTGAAGTTTTGGGTCGTTGGCCATTGTGGTTGACTTAGAGGGTCTTGCTCTAATAGTGTAACATCGGGTTGGGGTCTTTTTGAGTCAAATTATTTTATTGAGTTTTTGTTAAGTTGATTTCGTTGTGGTAAAAGGAAAACTTTGGATTTTTGCCTTTTTGAGTTCTGCTGCCATTTGAGCACTTTTGAGTAATTTTGAGAAAAACCCGTTGCTTACGGAGCATTGACCTTGATTTGAATTTATTGAGAAATGTACACCCTTTGAGGTGATTTTTATGGTGTTTAAAATTTTACTCTGATAAATGTGAATATTTTGCCATAATATTTGTGGAGTAGAAAAGGGTGTTAGAATGCTCAAAATAACCTGTTGGAAAATATAATCGGGTGCTCGATTATAGAGCAAAATAAATGCTGAAACTTATGATGCTTGCTACTTAAAACTTGCAATGAAAGGTAGCCTTGAGCCATAGAAACAACTTGATCCCATGTCCCAAGAACCAATGTCATGATATGCACATGAACGAAACATAAGCCAATTATGGTTAAAAACAAAAGGGCAAATTTTGGGGTGCTATAACTGGTACTAGTTCAAACTAGACAGGCTTTGTTTCACCAGGCCTAGTTCGATCGTGATTCTGATCATGTGTTTGGTTCCTCAGCCTTGGTTGAGGAGCTTACCTTTAATTATGAAGCCTTGACTAAGCAGGTTGGGGATAATGTGTGGGAGAACCTTCATACAGTGGGTTGATAAATGCAGCCTGCGAGGTGGAAGGAACTCTAGGAATAACATTCTTGATTACAACCTCTATTAAAGTCCTTCCTCTTTTTGCATAGATGTTACAATCATCAGGATCTAGTCAACTTTCTCTTTCATGTGATTCATGTCCCTCTTCATTTTGCATTGACCTCGTGTCAAACGCTCCACCAGCTCTTGATAATTATCATAAGTGTTGAGAAGCTAAACGACTGTTTTATGGATGAAAGGCTCACAATGAGTTCCTTTTTTT
Source organism: Lathyrus sativus (assembly GCA_963859935.3). NCBI lineage: Eukaryota > Viridiplantae > Streptophyta > Magnoliopsida > Fabales > Fabaceae > Lathyrus > Lathyrus sativus. The sequence continues at coordinate 191,729,502 of OZ012737.1, forward strand.
CTCAAATGAATGCATGGATGAATGTTTTTATACATTTTTACAAAGCTCACAGTTATCTTATTATTTATTACTAAAAGTGTCAAGCATTTAACATCGCAAATCATGAAAAGACACAGTGGAAAAAATTTCAATTTTTATTTATTCAAATTCAAGTACAACTATAATGAAATACAACTTCAAAGGAACAAAAGGAGAAATGACATTCTTCAACATTGAGCTAACTCGCCATTCTGAAGGTAACTCTTTGAGGTTTACGAATTGCCTTCTATCATACCCCAAATTTTGACCCCTAGATTCCATCACCATTCTAGGAGCATCAAGCATATGTTTACTAACCCTAACCTTGTTTCAAGTTTGCTTTTGTTGAGTTTCATTTGAATTAAGGCTTTGCACCTTTGGAATCAAGAGGATTATTGCTTGATCAGTCAATGTTTTGGATTGATCATTACCAAGTCAAGTTTCCATACACTCAAGAGGCTTATATTCAACAAGAATCAAGTGCAAATTGGTCTTAGTACAAGTCCATTGAAGCCCAATTTTATCTGACCCCAAACTAGGGTTTTATCAGGAAAAGTCAACTATGCCTTTGACTTTTGATCCAAGCATGATCCCAAGTCTTGGGAGATGATTCAAAATGTTCATATACATCCTTGGAGCCTATCTATGATGGTTGAAAATTCCAAAGATGCAAGTTCATTGAAGATCACACAGTTGAATTCATTTGATACAAATTTCATCTGACAAAGTCAACCCTTTGACTTTTGGAGTTTTTTGGTCCAAATTGAAGCATTCAAGCCAAGTTTCATCAAGACATGTTTAATAAATGATTTTGAGATGTTTCTTGCAAAAGGGGCAAAGTTGAGATACTTGAATTTTTCTAAGTGTATAGAAAAAACCCTAGTTTTAGTGCTAACTTTGAAAGATCATAACTTTCAACCCACACATCCATTTTTTAAGTTCCAAAGGTCAATTTGTAGATCTCATAATGTACTGCAAAAGTGTCCTACTGACCTATTATCCAAAGAGGCTTGGATTTTGAGATATGAAGCCTCAAAGTGTGAAAGAATTTCAAAACACTTAGAATTTTTTAAGATAAGCTTTATTCCTTCAATTTTCAGTCATCTTCAAGGCCAAATTTCATCATGATACCTTTTGGTTCAAGGATTTCATTAAACATGAAAGTTGTAGGGAATGTTTAGGGATTTATAAAACATACAAGAACTCCTTCATAGCAAGTGTGAGCTAGGAGTTTCAAAGAGAAGAAGTTGAGGTCCAAAAACTTGAAATACAAGGTTCCAACTTGCCATGACATGATGCAAAACCAATCTTTTACTGCAAACATTGATGTTTTAGGTTTTCTAATTGCAAGATACTCCTTAATTAGAGTGTTACACGAAAATTCAAGTGATTACACAAGGTTTTGAGGCATGAACCAAGTGACTATTCCATTTATGGTATAAAGTAACCACTTCCATTTTTGAAAAGCATGGCCTTTCCACTATTTCACCAAAGAGCCACTCCCCCAGCACCCCAAGTACAAGTTCATCTACAGAAGCACGCCCAAGATCAACCACCTTGTACTTGATGCCTTGAACTACCCAAAAACCATCATCACATTTAGTTTGAAAATGCAAATGGATAGTTGGCAAGAAGTTGGATTATTACCACACCTCAAACCACCTACTTTTCCTATAAATACCAAGTCAATCTTCATTGCAAATCATTAGAAAATACCTCAAGAAAACTCTTCAAAACTCCCTACATACTCAGAACCACTTGTTCTTGCAAAACCATCCAAACTTGAAAGAACACCTCAAACATCCATTCCACTTGTGCAGTTCCCAAACAAACTCCATAAACTACCTCTACACACTCATTAGAACTCATCCAAACCATTGAAGATGTTATGTAACACTCCAAACACCTCCTACCATTTTCAACCTCCATTTTAGCAAATGGATCATGTTCTGTTTGTCAAGATTTTTCCATATCATCCAGCCATTCCAACAAGCTTTAAAGGGCTTAAGGAAGCTTCGAGGAGTGTTTTCTTGTAGCTAGAAACCTTGAGAAAGAAGCCTTGGGCTTTCTCCAAGAGGTAAGATTTCTGACTCTTGAAACCCTCGTGTTCATGTACTGTTTTAATGCCATTTGAATAGAAAAATGTAGTGTGTGATGTTCTTTGTTGGTTTGAACCATTGTTGGCTTTATCTTATTTGAATATCTCATGTTGTAACATGCTGAAGATTTTTTATGTTTCACTGTTGTTGAGTGTTGTGTGTTTTATACATTGAGTTTTAGGTCAAACAAATATTTTATTCGTGTTCCTTGTGAAAAATGCTTCAACTTTGGTTTTAGTTTCACTTGAAATGGTTGAGAGATGAAGAAGCTAGAGAGAGAGAGAGAGAGAGAAAGTTTTGGCCATGGAAGCCTTCTAGGGCACGAAGAGAGACAGAGAGAGAGAGAGGAGAGAGAGAGAGAGAGAGAGAGAGAGAGAGAGAGAGAGAGAGAGAGAGAGAGAGAGAGAGAGAGAGAGAGAGAGAATAATGAGAGCGAAGCTGAAGAAGATGATGTTGAGTCAAAGGTGAGTTGGCATGAGGTGACGCTGAGGTGGCCGTTTTGAAGTGTCTCTAAAATATAACAATTTTGAAGTGTATAGATATTGGATGAGGGCGTAGCACCGCTGGTCAAGGAGTAAGGTTTGTGTGTTGTGTTAAGTGAAGTTTCTGGGGTTCGATCCCCCCAGACCTTTTGGTTCTTTTACTTTCTTTTCTGAATTGCCACTTGTCTTCATATATTATTTCATGATGGTATTGCTTACTCATAATGTGCTAATAGCCCAGATGGCCTTGGTTTTGGGCTTGAGTGTCTAGGGCGTGGGTTCAAACCCCATTAGGTGCAATTCCATTAATTTTAATATTTAGTCTTTATGGTTTCCTTTACAAGTTGATTTGATCATAGCTTTCTTGATTTTTATCATTTTGGTCCCATTCTTTTTGCATTTTTTCATGAAGATGCCTATTTTTCATTTGTGTCAATAAATTTCCAAAAGGAATCATTTTTCTTGAATTTATGTGCATTCAAAGTATGTTGGTTTTTAGGATTTTTATGAGACTTCTCTTGTTTCATTTGGTTATTCCTTGGGTTTCCCTTGCTCATCTGGTTTGTGTGAACCTTATGCATCTTATGTGAACCTTGTATGATATTGTAATGTTGTACATATTTGTTTCACTTTTATTTTAATTCATTTTAAAGTAATGTTCACATGTAAATAAATGATTGAAACTTCTTAAAACTTTGGTTGTCACCTTGCCTTTAACATGTGATTTTCTTCCAGGATTATGTGAACTCAATACACATATGCTTTATGTTGGTCATAACATGCCTTGGATGTTCTTAAATACTTGTTGTTTTGTTTTAAAGAGATGATTTTAGTATGCATGTTTTTATGTATCGACTCTTGTGATGTTTTCACCTTGCACAAGATTATGTTGAGACCCTAATTTACCTTTTGGTTGTTACATATTTGTGTTGACATGTTTAAGTGGTATCCATGCCTAATATTCAAGTTTTGTCTTAACTTGTTTTTGAATGTTGTTCAAGACTTTAATTTATATGTTCACATGCCATCTTTTATGTGCTTACATCTTCTTTCACATGTTATTGTTATGAACATATATTTCTTGCTCAAGCATGCTTGTTGGTTACTTTTGCCTTGTTTGTATCAATGTCAAGCGTTATGATAACTTATACACGTTTACTTTGATTCCCAACATGATAAGTAATGTCTTGACTTATGCATGTTCATTTTGAACCATGGCTGATGTTATGATAAGTAATGTATTGACTTATATATATTCTACTTCATGTGTTCATACTTATCTTATATTCATGATCAATTAGTGTTAGTAAACCCTAATGCATGTTTGTTTTTTTATGAACTTCGACTTGTCCCATGATTGTTTAGATGTTGTAACATCTATGTTTGGATAAATTCCCATTGGTTGTCACCATGATTTGTAATTTCTTTGAGATGTATACTTGGTTGTTACTTTGCTCTTTTGGATTTTGTTAAGTCTTTACCTTGAATGTTTCCACATTCATTCTCATGCTTTGGTTGTTACCATAGGTATCTTCTTCATGTTTGATTTGTTCTTAATATCATGTTTTAATATTGTTGCACCCCAAAATTTGCCCAACCTTTTCTAACCTAGGTTTATGTTTCAATTGCATAGTCATTTGCATTGTCATCATGTACATAGTGCATTCATCTGCATTGCATAGCATAGGCAAGCTATCTTAATCAGGGGATCAAGTGCTATTCTTATCTCAGGAGGTACATTCAAGGGTTTCATTCATATTCAAGACTACTCAGGTCATCAGGGAAGAATTTGAGCTTTGAAGTGTGGACAGATCACTCATGGGGTTCTCCCCTATCTTGAGGTTATTTGGGGACCATCAGAGGGAGTGTGAGCTATGAGCCAAGAGCATGAGGTGTGTATGGGTGTTATGAAGAGCCTAGATGATCATTTTTGAGGAGTAACCAAGTCATTGGAATGATTGCAAGAGCCTCAGTTGAAGTCAGTCAACACTGGGTCAACACTGGGTCAACCTTAGGTCAATTGACTGATTAAAGGGCATCAAGGTCTATTGGAGAGATGTGGGGTTCATCATTTGACAATTGCATAAGGATATGGTGATGTGCCAAGAAGAAATCAAGAGGAGTCAAGGAGAAGAGGAGTTACCAAATTAGGGTTTCAGTGTAAAATCCCCTGATTTAGGTCAAACTTCAAAGCAGTGTAACTCAAGATGCAAGCTTCATATGAATTTCTGGTCCACATGAAACTTGTAGGGTATCTTCATAGCTTTAATTTTAGTGGTGGAAGTCATCAAGATGATTTGTAGAACTCAAGTTATGGCTCTTGCAAGTTACAGGTCATCTGAGGGCACTGAAATTTGTCTGTGAAAGTTGTCTGTCTTCCAAGCAACTTTTGACCTTCAAGGAGATTTCAAATGAACTTCTGGCCAACATGAGAGTTGTTCCTTATTGTCTTATCTTTCTAGGAAGATATGGTATTCCTTCATATGATTTGTGGAACTCTACTTATGGTCTTGGCAAGCAAAGGGTATTTTGGTAATCTGAGGATTACAGGTCATTCTTAGCCTATGCCTAAAACTCATACAAGGAAGCTTCAAATGAAAAACTTCACAACATCAAAGTTTCTCAAAATGCCATTTTAAGTCTAGAAAAGAAGTCATGGAAGTTGGGAAATGCATGGAATGAGACTTGACCAAAGTTTGTGGAAAATGACCTAAAAAAGGCATATAAGTTGAAAAAGTTGAAATGAAAATTGGTTTGAGAGATCTACAAATCCAAAATGGGTCATCCAATATACCAAATTGATTCCAAACATCATTTTAGAGACATTGGTTCAGCCACTTTTTTGAGTTAGGAGTTAAATTTTGGACTTGCTTTGTATTTTTGTTACTTGCATAATAAGGCAAGTATGGAAAACTTGGCATAAGGTGAATTTCAAGGCAAGGAGATTGGTTTTTTTTTCACACACACCATGTCAATAACTCATGAGAGGAGATTTTTCCACAAATATGAAAGGAAATGCATGAGATATGAGATGATTCAAAGTATCATGGCATGAGAACTTCCATAACTTTCCACCACTTTCTAGAATTCTCTAAGATCATTCTAAAACCTTCTAGATCTGTCCAACCTCATATATATATTGATAAGAAGAGATTCATGCCATGGTTGGTGAATCATATTGATCAAAAACACAAGTTTCATACCAATCTTCCATTTTTGCAAAAGCTCCTCAAATTTCATCAATTCTTCATCAATTGTTGCCATTCTTGATCCTATTCCACTTCATCATCATCATAGAACAGAAATTCATCAAGATTTGGTTGGGATAGTTCCATTTTCGTGTGCCATAGTCTTCATCCTCAAAAGTGCAAATTGGATCAAAACTCAAGAAGCAAGCAAGATCCATCCAAGTGCTTGCAAACAGAACCATATCCACCATTAGAGGATTCCTTGGAAGCAATTACAAGCCTTGAAGCCATCTCTAACATCACTCACCATCATCATTTGACAGGTTGGTGTTCTTCATCATATCTCCTTATTTATGTACTTTCTGTTAGATTTCTAGGTGTAGAAGTAGCATGCTAGGTTAGGAGATCATGTTCTGAGAAGTGGAGAGCTTGGCATAAGGTTTCATGGCAGGTCACGATTTTTTCAAGTTTCAAGAACAAGCTGTGTATTGAGTTTTAATGGATATGGTATAGCATAGATGGGTTAGGGTAACATGTAGAACAAGTTTATGTCATTAGATTGAAGCTCTAGCAAGGTTGATCACAGAGAAAAATGTTGAAACCCTAATGTTCGTGCGTTCTGTTAGAGGGATACAAGATGTTTCAGTGGAAATTATTGGCACCATCGTGTTCTTGGAGATTAGTGGAGCATCTTTGCTTTTGGAAGTTTTGATTTTCATCGAACATGGAGAGAGAACGAGGGACCTGAAATCTCGCGCGGAAAGTGGAAACTGAAAACCCTAGCATGTGTTTGGAGAAGACGATCCATTAGCCGTCGGATCATCCCTGGATCATTGACCTAATCATCTCATCCAACGGCCACAATTCAAGTCAAAAACGGAGGGAAGCCACGAAGCAAAACGCTGCGTTTGAATTAGTTGGAAGTTCTGGGCCTCAGAAAACCTTTCTTTTCACACCCCACCCTGGAGCCCAATCCAAAAATGAACCGAAACCTATTGCTTTCTGCACCGATCGTTTTTCATTTTTCTTTTAATTTCGTTTTGAATTTTCTGATAGCGCATGGGCTTACCAAAATTGCTACGCGCACCCCTGGGTTCCTGGCCCACCATCATAAATAACTGGGCGCAGTTATGTTTGGCACCCCCTCCCCTTTAATTCAATTTCTTTTATTTTCATTTCTTTTAATGTTTTCTTGCATTTTCAATAATTCATATAAAATTCAAAAATGATTGTTTTTTAATTCTTGTTTTTTCTACATGTTCATAATTCTGTCTAGAAAAATATGAGAAAATAAAAATGGCATTTTATTTTGTTTTAATATTTTTCATGCATTTTTCTTGTAAATAGCATTTTATTAAGTTTAGTTTAATACCCAAATTTGATGATTTTAGTTTGAATAGATGCTTTAGTATTTTTAATTCATTCTTTTTAGGTTGATTAGATTAGACATTTATCTTGTATATACAATTTAGTTCATATTTTTAGGACTTAATTTTAGGTGATTTGATTAGGTGTGAATAACATGAACAAAACTAGGGTTTAGGTGACAACATAGGTGAATAAGTTCATTTCCCTTAGGAGTTAGAAATTGAATCTTTGGGGTATGGGACTATAGGGATTAGGGGTAGTTATTAGATCCCTTAGAAAATGTTAGGATTCCCCTACTGCTATTAATACTGTCTGTATTTGCTTGACTGGTGTGGTGTGCCCTCTCTGGGGGATTATGATTTGTCTGTGTGGGTATTGGGTTTGTTTGGGACTTGGGGTTTGAGCTGAAGCCTGAAATGATGAAGCCCATTTGAAGATCAGAGACTGAAGACCAACTTCCAGAGTTGATGAGGAGATTCTGTGCTGGCAGTTGTTGAAGTCTATAGGATCTAGGAGTTAGGCAGAGCCCTAGAGTAGCAAGCTTGATTCTCAAACATGGAAGGTCTTGACTGCCTCCATTCCTCTCTGTGATGCAGAGTCTCTCTAAGACACTCACCCCCTTCCTTTGGAAGGCTTGGTGATAGTGTCTAAGGGATAAAACTCTTGAGAGAAAATATCTTATGTGTTGATAGCAGTCTGTTTGCCACCCTTGGTGGTCAACTAATTGCTTAACACCCAATTCACTCTTGTGATTAATTCCTTAGCTTGGGGGTTAGAACTTGAAGAAAAGCCATTGTAGACTAAAGACTGATAATCAGAGACCTTGCTTGAAGGCCGTGGAGATGGAGATTGATGCTTGCCGAAGCTTGTAGCTGTTTGGAGATGACTTGAAGTCAGGTGTTGATGCAGAGCTGCTGTGGCTGTTTATTTTTCTGTTGTATTTCATTTCTGATGTATTGATTGGTTTCCCTGACTGTATTGTTTGCTGTTTAACCTGTTGGGTTAGAAAGTGAACCTTGTTCACTTTTGCCTATTGTTTTCTAGGTTCGAGGTTGAGTGGGACTCCCTTGCCTCGCTTGTATTGTTGCATCCATGCATTTTACTGTTTCTGTATATATCTGCTTTTGTTTCTGTTTTTGTCTATTCCCTTAGGATCTCTGTTTCTCTCTGTGCAGGAGAGGAGCATGATAGACATTAGGTCTTAACCCATGCATGATAACATTAGGTTAGATTCCCTTTTAAACCGTAGGTTAGAGTTCTGTCTCTTCTTTCTCAAAACAAACAGAAAAACACAATAAGATTTCAAACACAATAAAAGACACTTCTTCCGTAAAAGGATGTGAACTCATCAAGACGTCATTTTTGTCCGCTTGGACTGTTAATCAGAAAAACCTTTTTCAGAAGGAATAAAAACAATTAAGACAAGCCTGTGTCGTACGTGGCCCGAACTACGTTTGCTCTGATCTTCCATGCTGTGTGGAAGTACGTAGGCATAGGATGTGATATCCTAGCGAGCAACCTTCCCCTCCTTTCCCATAGGTAGGCGAACTACGTTGACTCTGATTTCTCGTTCCAGACGGGAATACGTAGGCATAAAGTGCGATGCTTTGCCGAGTCATGTTTTCTTTTCTTTTCAGACCTCATCCTTTAGTTTAGATAGAAGTGTAATCCGTACAACCCAAGCAAGCGTGGATCCCGTCGAGTACGACGGACGCGAGGGGTGCTAATACCTTCCCCTTGCGTAACCGACTCCCGAACCCAGGTTTTGGTTGCGATGACCATACCTTTTCCCGTTTTTTGCGAGGTTTACTTCGAGCATTTCCTTTCCCTCCGTTGGGATAAATAACGCACGGTGGCGACTCTTCTGTTCAGCCGGCGCCGATTTTCGCAGTAGCGACAGCTGGCGACTCTGCTGGGGATCCAACGTCCCCTGGCTGCTAAGGACTGCGATAGTCCTTATGCATTTGGGATCCAACGTCCCTTGAGCGAGTCAATCCTAGCGCTTGTTTTCCCGTCGAGGATTTTGTATGGATTTACATTGCTGCATTTACATTTCAGCATCTTATTATTATTATTGATGTATTGTGGGGTGTGATGGGTGTTCCATGATTGAGAGATAAGCCGGACCTGGGCTTGAGTGCACCTAGACTTAGAGTAGAGATTAGTGGGCGCGCACGTGCTTTGCATGTCCTAGTGTCCCGCGAAATCTACACTCAGACGAGGTTCTTCTGGTTGGCCTCCTGTCCTGCCCTTTGGGTGGCTCGGGTTGCTGGTTAGTTGGATTGTCGACTCTGGGAACCGATCATTTGGAAGTTGGCTAAGTGAGGCCTCTTCAGGATTTGATGATGCCACTCCTTCTGGGAATCGTATCATCAACCCTGAAAGTCTGTGACGCCGACGACCGCATAGGATGCCGTACCTTTGTCAGTTACTAGGACATCCACCTGTGAGAGGGTTTGGGGTTATGTAGGTAACTAGACCTTCAGATACCGGTTATTTCTTGATCAGAGATCCTGGATATTTATGGAGAGTTCTAAGGTCTGTCAGAGACCAGTTGGAGAGTTATGAGGTCTGTCAGAGACCAGTTGGAGAGTTCTGAGGTCTGTCAGAGACCAGGGGGAGATATGATTGGAGGTCTATCAGAGACCAGTCGGAGTTATGTTGAGGGTCTATCAGAGACCAGTATTGGAGCTTTGTTTTAGGTCTATCTGAGACCAGGGTTTGAGGACTTCTAGAGGGACTATCTGAGACTTCTTGATATGGTTCAGGCTATTCAGCTACGACATTTGGTCCCCGTTGCATGTTACTCGCATTGCATCGTTTGCATACCCATTATCATTGCATCCCATTAACGTGTGTCTGTGCTGCAGGTACATTTGCATATTCCCCAGTTTTAGTGTCTGGACTTCTGAGTTTTGATCATGGCCGGCTTGAGGATGACAGTTGCTTATAAGCTACCTATCCCTGATATTGCTCCCCTCCTGGGTCTGATTGCTCTTGCTGATGAGGATGTCCGTAGAAGCTTCAGGCAGAGTTACGGACGGTTGTTGGGTTTAGTTCGCCAATCCACCGATGATGAATTGAATGGGCTATACACCTTAATGCAATTCTATGTTTCACGTTTGCGGATTTTATCTTGGGGCCTACCATGGAGGAGTATGTAGAGTTTACTGAGCTTCCAGTTCAGAATGCAGTTCCTTTTATTCACTCAGCCGCCGAGCCCAAGTTGGAGGATTTAGCTAAGGCCCTGCATATGAATGCTTCGGAGTTGTTGATGACTTCATGGCGAGGGGTTCCGGGTTTTTCTCTTCAGTTTCTGGTTGGTAAGGCTCAAGAGTACGCCAAGAATGGGTGTTGGGTGGTCTTTAACGCTATTTTGGCCCTATGCATTTATGGGATAGTGTTGTTTCCTAACTTCCCAAACTTCGTGGACATGGATGCATTTCATCTATTTGCTGCTGGTAACCCTGTGCCAACGCTGATCGGGGACTTCTACCATTCGATGCACTACAGGAATGAGAACAGGAGAGGCAAGAACGTCTCTTGTTGCGTACCTTTGCTGTATATATGGTTCAAGAGCCATCTTCCCTCGAGGGGACCTTTCATGGATAGTGCAACCACGTCTGACTGGCCAGAGCGTATGATGAGGTTAACTTCGGAAGACATTGAGTGGTTTGATCGAGACCTGCTGGGGTCTGAGCTTACATTCAGTTGTTCTGGGTACCTTAATGTTCCGTTGATAGGTAGAAAAGGGTGTATCAATTACAACCCATCTCTGTTTGTCCGTCAGTTCGGATATGCGCTGAAGAACCCACCAAAGGAGGAAGAAGTACAGGAATCTCTGTACTTCACCGGCGATTTGAAGGGAGAGTTGTTAGCCAAGCTGCAGCATGCCTGGACGCGCATTAACCGAAGAGGGAAGCCGTTGTTAGGGAAAAATGACTGTCAGGCTTATGCACCATACAGAGTTTGGATCCAGGAGAGAGCAAGTCAGTTGCGAATGCCATTTCCAGATGCACTAGTCCCTGTTCCTATTCCGGTAGCAGAGCCAACTACTGTTTCTAGGGAGGCCTACGAGCAAGTTGTGAAAGAAAAAGAAGCCTTGATGAAGATCAATGAAGGGATAGAGCAAGAGCTAGCTCAGGTACGCAGTGAGAAAAACAAGGCCGTGCATGCTTTCCAACAGCAGATCGAGCTAGTAAACAGACTAGGGGCTGAGTTGACTGAGGAGAGGAAGAAGCGCGAGCGTCTGGGGCAAGAGTTCAGAAGCTCCCATGACATGCTGGAATCCAAAAAGAAAGCGCTCGACGCAGCACACCGAGAGATCTCTTCTTGCAATAAGACTTGGAATGCTACGCTCACCAACAATAAGAAGAGGGAGGATAAGTTGAAGCAGCAAATTTCCGACCTCGAAGAGCAGTTGAAGTCTAGCATCAAGAAGTGTGAAGAAGAAGTGCTGACCCGGTATAGTCTCCAGAATGCACTGAACAAGGCCATTAAAGGCAGGGGTGAAGCTGTGTCTCAGAAGCGTAAACTAGAGGATCGCTTCGGAGAAGGGGCATGGGAGGAAACTGCTGGAGACGTGCGACGTGTTCTTAAGAAAAGAAACCAACTTGTTGAAGGGCTGCTTACCCGACCAAGTCATCCGGAGACCAAGAAGTTGCTAGAAGAGTACCAGACTTATGGGAGTGTTTGATCATTCCATGTAGTAACTTGTATGCTTTATTTGCATAGTGCTGACCATCACCAGGATTGTTGGTTGAGGTCATGCCTTCTTATTGTACTCTCAGTGATATTGTATTCTTGGCTCATTGGTTTTCTCTGCAATATATGAGGATTTTCTGTGATTCAGCTCCGATCTTTGTATTGCTAGCACTGTCACTGCACTGGCACCTTCACACTAGAATCGGGGAATGAATTTCCCTAATGCACAGACACACACATTGCATTGCATTCATATTCATATTGCATTACAGGTAATCATCGGATGATATCTTATTTCCTGCTCTGTACCAGGTATTTTCAGGATTGCAGATCAGCACCCGCACCGCTATTCCACTCGCACCAACTGTCGAAGAATCATGGATCAAATGCAGAACGAGATGCAAGATATGCGCGAGAAGCTAGCACTCTTCATGCAGACCATGGAAGCTATTGCAAAAGGTCAGGAGAATTTGCAAGCCATGGTGCAGCCTCTGTTGGTCAGAAATGCCGGTCACGGTAATGAGGATCACCAGTATGTGCGAGTCGACACTGTTCATGGGGATGGCACTCCCACGCCAGTGGCTCCACCTGTAGTCAATATACTTGCTGTTAATGTCAACAACGCTACCGCTGCTGGGAACGGTAACGTCGGAGTTGGGAACGAGACTGCTGTCCATAACGTTGGGCTTGGTGATATCAACTTGGGTGATAATATGGGAGGCAACGACTTCGGTAATACGGGATTCGGTTTCAATGACCAGGGATTCGATAATGCTGGGAAATATGGTTTCAATGCTCAAGGCTTGGGGCAGGACGATTTTGGTATGACCAATCAGGGTTATGGAGGATCTGGAAATGGAAATGGCGCTGGGTTGATGACTTTTGGACCTGCTGGAATTGCTCCAGGATACGGTAACAGAGGGCGAGGCCCGATAACGAATCAGATCAGAGCTGACCGTAATAATGGATACGATGGGTATGGAGCTGGGAATGGTATCTGGCAAGAGGATCAGCAAGAGGATGCCTTCTCCGGTGGAGGTTTCGAGGGACCGATGGATGACTCCCAGAAGATTAGAATGCTAGAAGAGCAGATGAGGGGGGTCCTGAACCAAAGTGTTGTGGGCTTAGACATGTCAACAATGGGTCTGGTACCTGGCTTGAGGGTGCCAATCAAATTCAAAGCTCCTACATTTGATAAGTATAAAGGGGACACCTGTCCGAAAGTGCACGTGCGAGCTTATTACAGAAAGATGTCTGCATACTCAACTGATGAGAGAATGCTAATGCATTTCTTTCAAGATAGTCTGTCAGGCCCTTCCCTAGAGTGGTATATGGGATTGGAGCCAACTAATATCAAGACATGGAAACAGCTAGCAGAGGCATTTGTAGCTCACTATAAGTATAACAGCGACTTGGCGCCCAATCGGGTCCAACTGACAGGGCTGTCTCAGAAGAAGGGTGAGAGCTTTAAAGAGTATGCGCAAAGATGGCGCGACATGGCTGCCAGGGTCCGTCCTCCTTTAGAAGACAAGGAAATGAATGACATGTTCATCGGAACATTCACCGACATGTTTTATGACAAGTTGTTTCACACATCTTTGGCCAGTTTCTCAGACTTAATTCTGATGGGGGAGAAGATTGAAAATAACATTAAGGTAGGAAGGTTCCAAGCAGGTGAGCCTACTTCAGCTGGAAGCAATAAGAAAGCTTTCGGGGGTAGAAAACAGGAAGATGCCAATTCGGTATGTAGCTCTCGGGGAAGAAATAGGGGATGGAGGCAATACCAACCGCAACAAGTTGCAAGTGTGACAATCCCCGCGCAACATCAGCAACAGCCGCAGCAGCAGGGGCAACAACATCCGGCTCAACGAAGAATTCAGAATGGGAAGCCGAAAAGGGTATTTGATCCGCCGCCAATGTCGTGCGCTGAGCTTCTTCAGAATTTGTTACGGTTACAGTTGATCGAGAAAAGAACGATGGCTCCTCCGACAGGGATCCCCCCACCCAGTTATAACGCTAATGAGCATTGTGAATTCCACTCTGGGGCACCCGACCATAATATCGAAAACTGCCACGCTTTCAAGCATAAAGTGCAAGATTTGCTTGACAGCACTGCTATTAATTTTGGTACGGAAGGGCCCAATATTACACAACAACCAATGCCAAACCATGAATAGGCTGGAGTATGGTGGACAAAGAGGAGTTCTATAGTTCGGGTGGGCCGTTAAAAGTAGATCAGAACAGTGGCAGGCTGCCTCTAATAACTGATTATGAAGATAGCTGGTTCAGCAGCAGGACAGATGTGAAAGCCCGGTTCTCGGAAGCTGGCATTTTTCTTTGTTTTATCTTGTCATTTCTTTACGTTTGTAGTTTCTTTCCTGTTTAAATTGCAATCTTGTTCGTAAAACTGGTTGTTTTCATTCAATTGATGATCATGAAATAAATATGCATGTTTTGATTAAATCCATTCGTGTTCACTAATTGTTTTTATAAATGTCCAACACCTGGTTAAGAGGAATCTGGGGAGGATGACGAAAATGAACGACATGCAACTTCCGATTGCATGCTTTTGAAATAAAACCTGCTGATGATGTACAGGCATTATTTCAAATCCCTAAACACCGGAGATATAAGGAAGATAATCCCTTGTCTACCCTTTTGAGCCTTGTAGTAGGAGTTTCTTTCTGCAAATGAAAAACCCTCAATCTTAACCTGGGGCAGGGTAGGTGTTAGCTAATTTGACCGAGTGTTCAAGTTGCAAAAGGAGTGTCCGTTCGAGGATCAATCACACCTCTAGAGGTCGTGCCTAAGAAACCACAATGGAGTGAAACAGACACATCATTCCCTAAAAGAGTCAGACAACCAGCGTCACACGACTTGTTCGAAAGAAAAAAGAGAAAAAATCAAAAGCCCGCTAAGTCAAGAAAAGAAAACAAACGACTTAGGCAAAAATGAGGGCATCCCGCTGGACTTAAAGAATCAAAAGAAACTCAAAAAGAGTCAGTCCAGGCAGAAGCTAGGGATAAGAAAACGTGAAAAGAAAAAAGATGAAAGGAGGACAAAAAGAAAAAAATCCTCAAATCAAATGCGAGTCGTGTGACCTCAAGTGTCAAAGACGAAAGGTGAGTGGCTGTCACTCCCAACAATAATAATTTCTCGAACTATCACTCCTATCTTTCAGCCTCTGAGAGGTGAGCGCTAAGGTCGAATTAGCTGAACGTAGGATGGGAGAACATCAAGGAGAATGGGTGGGTTAAAATAAACTTTGAGCATTTATCCTTTCCTTCAAAACCGTGAACCTGACCACGTTACAACCTTCAAAAGTCCTAATTGAAGCAGGTCATTTCGAAAGCATACTTCGGTAAAGGTCGCATCGATTCTGACTCCTAAAAGGGTTCCTCTTACCATGTTGGTACTGATGTTGATACTCTTGATAAATATTTTGTGCATTTTATGCCATAAACTGTTTTTCCTTTTCCCAGTGAACAGATTGGATGTCAAAACTATCATATGTGTTGCATTAATATGTCTTTTACGCAGAACAACTTGTTTACTTGCGAGTAAGCACTTGACAGCAGGAAAGTTTCCTACAGCGGAAAGTCTGATCAGGATAAAATGTTGAGCGCCCGAATGCTCCGAGAGCAGGGGCAAACCATTGTCGTGATCCCCAGTTAGGTCAGCCATTCAAAGTCAGTTACTCTGGGGCAATCAAGTTGAGATTCGGTGAATATCTTGTAGTCAAGGGCACTACTCTGGATCAGCTAATCAGGGGCAAAGTCATTGCAATCAGGGGCAAGCCTTTTTAAGAGCATAGAAGTTCTTTATTCGAGAAGCATTTGGTGTGAAGTATCTCTCCGAAGTTCAGAATGCTGGGGCATTTCGTATCAGACCATCAGATACAAATTTTCAGTTTTCCATTTGAGGACTATCCCCACAGAGGTCCCGCAGGCTGGGGCATATCAGAAGCGAAAGGATTATTCTTCACCGTATCAGCAGGGTTATTCAGAGTTGTTCGAGCAGATTCAGTCGATTTTCAAGTGTGAGACGAATGTCGGGAAGTTGTGTTACTCTCTCGTGACTCTTCAACCAAAGAGGGTTGTGTATTCAGACAGAATGTTTTCCAGCGTCAGTTGTACCTGACCCATCACAAGATAGCTTAAAAGCTCAAATCCATGTTGACGATCACTGTGAGGCCCATCCGTGTTGGCGCATCAGTTTCCAAATCCAATCTTCGGCAGTACGCAGGAAGGCTCCGTCTATTTTTCTCCAGCAAAAGTCCAATTTTTTCATGGGTACGGGTCAGCTATCCCCAGGGAAGTCCAATCATACTTGGAACACCTGCTATTCTCTAGCAGAGTTATATTCCCCAGCAGGGTGTTACTTCAACAAGGTGCTCGGTTAAGTTCCCAATTTCCCCAGCAGAGTTGATTTCCCTTTTCCAGCATTTATTTTGCTGGAATGATTCTGTGATATCTGGTTTATCCCCAGCGGAGTTGGCTTCGTCTTCAGCATTTATTTTGCTGAAGTGGTTTTCTGTACCCGACTTTCTCCAGCAGCCCGAGCCTGCATTAGCATATTGCATACAACATCATATTTGCATCATACTTGCATTTCATTTTCAAAATGCGTAGCATTTCCATCCTGAATGGAGCATTACACCATAGAAAGATTCAAACATATGCATATGCATACGAAACATAAACCAGGTTGGTTACCTCGTTGGTTTCAGATGTTTGTTTGCCCCTGCAGATAATTGAGATTATGATTCAGGAAGATGTTCGAATAGTCGGATTTGGGGCGCAAGGCGGGTAGTGATCATGTTCGTCCTATCATGTGGACCCCTAGCAGAGTTGCTTGGTTGAGTTTCTCTTTTCCCCAGCTGAGTCCTTCTCAGGTCGCTGTTATGTCGGCATTACAAGATTTCATAGTTCATATTTTTGGAGTTATCGCTGTGATTTCCCCAGTAGAGTTTTCTTCCCCATCAGAGTTGTTTGGTTAAGTTTCTCTTCTTCTCCAGCGAAGTTTTCTTCAGACTGTTGTCACGTCAGTATTGAAAATCTTGAAATTACTGCCTGCCGTCGAAGTAGGTGTTGGACGGCTGTCGTCAGAATTACCCCAGTAGAGTTTTTCTTCGGATTGTTGTTACAAGAATCTTATGGATTAAACCTTCAGAGTTATACCCCGGTTGAAGGAGTTATACCCTGGTTGAAGGAGTTATACCCTGGTTGAAGGAGTTATACCCTGGTTGAAGGAGTTATACCCCGGTTGAAGGAGTTATACCCCGGTTGAAGGAGTTATACCCCGGTTGAAGGAGTTATACCCCGGTTGAAGGAGTTATACCCTGGTTGAAGGAGTTATATCCTGGTTGAAGGAGTTATACCCCGGTTGAAGGAGTTATACCCTGGTTGAAGGAGTTATATCCTGGTTGAAGGAGTTATATCCTGTTTGAAGGAGTTATACCCCGGTTGAAGGAGTTATACCCCGGTTGAAGGAGTTATACCCTGGTTGAAGGAGTTATATCCTGGTTGAAGGAGTTATATCCTGGTTGAAGGAGTTATATCCTGGTTGAAGGAGTTATATCCTGGTTGAAGGAGTTATACCCTGGTTGAAGGAGTTATATCCTGGTTGAAGGAGTTATATCCTGGTTGAAGGAGTTATACCCCGGTTGAAGGAGTTATTACCCTGGTTGAAGGAGTTATACCCTGGTTGAAGGAGTTATATCTTGTTTGAAGGAGTTATACCCCGGTTGAACGAGTTATACCCTGGTTGAAGGAGTTATACCCTGGTTGAAGGAGTTATACCCTGGTTGAAGGAGTTATACCCCGGTTGAAGGAGTTATACCCCGGTTGAAGGAGTTATACCCTGGTTGAAGGAGTTATATCCTGGTTGAAGGAGTTATACCCCGGTTGAAGGAGTTATTACCCCGGTTGAAGGAGTTATATCCTGGTTGAAGGAGTTATATCCTGTTTGAAGGAGTTATACCCCGGTTGAAGGAGTTATACCCTGGTTGAAGGAGTTATACCCTGGTTGAAGGAGTTATACCCTGGTTGAAGGAGTTATACCCTGGTTGAAGGAGTTATATCCTGGTTGAAGGAGTTATACCCTGGTTGAAGGAGTTATATCCTGGTTGAAGGAGTTATATCCTGGTTGAAGGAGTTATACCCTGGTTGAAGGAGTTATACCCTGGTTGAAGGAGTTATATCCTGGTTGAAGGAGTTATATCCTGGTTGAAGGAGTTATATCCCGGTTGAAGGAGTTATACCCTGGTTGAAGGAGTTATACCCTGGTTGAAGGAGTTATATCCTGGTTGAAGGAGTTATATCCCGGTTGAAGGAGTTATACCCTGGTTGAAAGAGTTATATCCTGGTTGAAGGAGTTATATCCCGGTTGAAGGAGTTATTATGCCTTGTTTAAGGCAGTTATACCCCGGTTGAAGGAGTTATTACCTTTGGCTCGATGCATGCTTATTGTAGCAAAATTTGGAATTAATTGTGGATTCAAGGCTTGTGGCGTCACGCAGGTGGTTGAGGACGAAATCAAGTCAGTTCTTATCAGATAATTGATCAGTTGTTGCCGTGACAACCGGATTCGGTTTTTTGAATGATATTTTCCCCAAGCAGTAGTCGTATTAGCAATTTGATTTTGCGGTTGGCAAATTTCCGGGTTCTTTCGTATTCAACCGTCTCGTACCTCGAATGTCTGAAGGTTGCGCGCTCTTTATCCAGTCGGGTCCAAGCCGCTTGAATAGGGGCAGCTGTTGCACCCCAAAATTTGCCCAACCTTTTCTAACCTAGGTTTATGTTTCAATTGCATAGTCATTTGCATTGTCATCATGTACATAGTGCATTCATCTGCATTGCATAGCATATGCAAGCTATCTTAATCAGGGGATCAAGTGCTATTCTTATCTCAGGAGGTATATTCAAGGGTTTCATTCATATTCAAGACTACTCAGGTCATCAGGGAAGAATTTGAGCTTTGAAGTGTGGACAGATCACTCATGGGGTTCTCCCCTATCTTGAGGTTATTTGGGGACCATCAGAGGGAGTGTGAGCTATGAGCCAAGAGCATGAGGTGTGTATGGGTGTTATGAATAGCCTAGATGATCATTTTTGAGGAGTAACCAAGTCATTGGAATGATTGCAAGAGCCTCAGTTGAAGTCAGTCAACACTGGGTCAACACTGGGTCAACCTTAGGTCAATTGACTGATTAAAGGGCATCAAGGTCTATTGGAGAGATGTGGGGTTCATCATTTGACAAGTGGATAAGGATATGGTTATGTTCCAAGAAGAAATCAAGAGGAGTCAAGGAGAAGAGGAGTTACCAAATTAGGGTTTCAGTGTAAAATCCCCTGATTTAGGTCAAACTTCAAAGCAGTGTAACTCAAGATGCAAGCTTCATATGAATTTCTGGTACACCTGAAACTTGTAGGGTATCTTCATAGCTTTAATTTGAGTGGTGGAAGTCATCAAGATGATTTGTAGAACTCAAGTTATGGCTCTTGCAAGTTACAGGTCATCTGAGGGCACTGAAATTTGTCTGTGAAAGTTGTCTGTCTTCCAAGCAACTTTTGACCTTCAAGGAGATTTCAAATGAACTTCTGGCCAACATGAGAGTTGTTCCTTATTGTCTTAGATTTCTAGTAAGATATGGTATGCCTTCATATGATTTGTGGAACTCTACTTATGGTCTTGGCAAGCAAAGGGTATTTTGGTCATCTGAGGATTATAGGTCATTCTTAGCCTATGCCTAAAACTCATACAAGGAAGCTTCAAATGAAAAACTTAACAACATCAAAGTTGCTCAAAATGCCATTTTAAGTCTAGAAAAGAAGTCATGGAAGTTGGGAAATGCATGGAATGAGACTTGACCAAAGTTGGTGGAAAATGACCTAAAAAAGGCATATAAGTTGAAAAAGTTGAAATGAAAATTGGTTTGAGAGATCTACAAATCCAAAATGGGTCATCCAATATACCAAATTGATTCCAAACATCATTTTAGAGACATTGGTTCAGCCATTTTTTTGAGTTAGGAGTTAAATTTTGGACTTGCTTTGTATTTTTGTTACTTGCATAATAAGGCAAGTATGGAAAACTTGGCATAAGGTGAATTTCAAGGCAAGGAGATTGGTTTTTTTTTCACACACACCATGTCAATAACTCATGAGAGGAGATTTTGCCACAAATATGAAAGGAAATGCATGAGATATGAGATGATTCAAAGTATCATGGCATGAGAACTTCCATAACTTTCCACCACTTTCTAGAATTCTCTAAGATCATTCTAAAACCTTCTAGATCTGTCCAACCTCATCTATATATTGATATGAAGAGCTTCATGCCATGGTTGGTGAATCATATTGATCAAAAACACAAGTTTCATACCAATCTTCCATTTTTGCAAAAGCTCCTCAAATTTCATCAATTCTTCATCAATTGTTGCCATTCTTGATCCTTTTCCACTTCATCATCATCATAGAACAGAAATTCATCAAGATTTGGTTGGGATAGTTCCATTTTTGTGTGCCATAGTCTTCATCCTCAAAAGTGCAAATTGGATCAAAACTCAAGAAGCAAGCAAGATCCATCCAAGTGCTTGCAAACAGAACCATATCCACCATTAGAGGATTCCTTGGAAGCAATTACAAGCCTTGAAGCCATCTCTAACATCACTCACCATCATCATTTGACAGGTTGGTGTTCTTCATCATATCTCCTTATTTATGTACTTTCTGTTAGATTTCTAGGTGTAGAAGTAGCATGCTAGGTTAGGAGATCATGTTCTGAGAAGTGGAGAGCTTGGCATAAGGTTTCATGGCAGGTCACGATTTTTTCAAGTTTCAAGAACAAGCTGTGTATTGAGTTTTAATGGATATGGTATAACATAGATTGGTTAGGGTAACATGTAGAACAAGTTTATGTCATTAGATTGAAGCTCTAGCAAGGTTGATCACAGAGAAAAATGTTGAAACCCTAATGTTCGTGCGTTCTGTTAGAGGGATACAAGATGTTTCAGTGGAAATTATTGGCACCATCGTGTTCTTGGTGATTATTGGAGCATCTTTGCTTTTGGTAGTTTTGATTTTCATCGAGCATGGAGAGAGAACGAGGGACCTGAAATCTCGCGCGTGAAAGTGGAAACTGAAAACCCTAGCATGTGTTTGGAGAAGACGATCCATTAGCCGTCGGATTATCCCTGGATCATTGACCTAATCATCTCATCCAACGGCCATAATTCAAGTCAAAAACGGAGGGAAGCCACGAAGCAAAACGCTGCGTTTGAATTAGTTGGAAGTTCTGGGCCTCAGAAAACCTTTCTTTTCACACCCCACCCAGGAGCCCAATCCAAAAATGAACCGAAACCTATTGCTTTCTGCACCGATCGTTTTTCATTTTTCTTTTAATTTTCGTTTTGAATTTTCTGATAGCGCATGGGCTTACCAAAATTGCTACGTGCACCCCTGGGTTCCTGGCCCACCATCATAAATAACTGGGCGCAGTTATGTTTGGCACCCCCTCCCCTTTAATTCAATTTCTTTTATTTTCATTTCTTTTAATGTTTTCTTGCATTTTCAATAATTCATATAAAATTCAAAAATGATTGTTTTTTAATTCTTGTTTTTTCTACATGTTCATAATTATGTCTATAAAAATATGAGAAAATAAAAATGGCATTTTATTTTGTTTTAATATTTTTCATGCATTTTTCTTGTAAATAGCATTTTATTAAGTTTAGTTTAATACCCAAATTTGATGATTTTAGTTTGAATAGATGCTTTAGTATTTTTAATTCATTCTTTTTAGGTTGATTAGATTAGACATTTATCTTGTATATACAATTTAGTTCATATTTTTAGGACTTAATTTTAGGTGATTTGATTAGGTGTGAATAACATGAACAAAACTAGGGTTTAGGTGACAACATAGGTGAATAAGTTCATTTCCCTTAGGAGTTAGAAATTGAATCTTTGGGGTATGGGACTATAGGGATTAGGGGTAGTTATTAGATCCCTTAGAAAATGTTAGGATTCCCCTACTGTTATTAATACTGTCTGTATTTGCTTGACTGGTGTGGTGTGCCCTCTCTGGGGGATTATGATTTGTCTGTGTGGGTATTGGGTTTGTTTGGGACTTGGGGTTTGAGCTGAAGCCTGAAATGATGAAGCCCATTTGAAGATCAGAGACTGAAGACCAACTTCCAGAGTTGATGAGGAGATTCTATGCTGGCAGCTGTTGAAGTCTATAGGATCTAGGAGTTAGGCAGAGCCCTAGAGTAGCAAGCTTGATTCTCAAACATGGAAGGTCTTGACTGCCTCCATTCCTCTATGTGATGCAGAGTCTCTCTAAGACACTCACCCCCTTCCTTTGGAAGGCTTGGTGATAGTGTCTAAGGGATAGAACTCTTGAGAGAAAATATCTTATGTGTTGATAGCAGTCTGTTTGCCACCCTTGGTGGTCAACTAATTGCTTAACACCCAATTCACTCTTGTGATTGATTCCTCAGCTTGGGGGTTAGGACTTGAAGAAAAGCCATTGTAGACTAAAGACTGATAATCAGAGACCTTGCTTGAAGGCCGTGGAGATGGAGATTGATGCTTGCCGAAGCTTGTAGCTGTTTGGAGATGACTTGAAGTCAGGTGTTGATGCAGAGCTGCTGTGGCTGTTTATTTTTCTGCTGTATTTCATTTCTGATGTATTGATTGGTTTCCCTGACTGTATTGTTTGCTGTTTAACCTGTTGGGTTAGAAAGTGAACCTTGTTCACTTTTGCCTATTGTTTTCTAGGTTCGAGGTTGAGTGGGACTCCCTTTCCTCGCTTGTATTGTTGCATCCATGCATTTTACTGTTTCTGTATATATCTGCTTTTGTTTCTGTTTTTGTCTATTCCCTTAGGATCTATGTTTCTCTCTGTGCAGGAGAGGAGCATGATAGACATTAGGTCTTAACCCATGCATGATAACATTAGGTTAGATTCCCTTTTAAACCGTAGGTTAGAGTTCTGTCTCTTCTTTCTCAAAACAAACAGAAAAACACAATAAGATTTCAAACACAATAAAAGACACTTCTTCCGTAAAAGGATGTGAACTCATCAAGACGTCATTTTTGTCCGCTTGGACTGTTAATCAGAAAAACCTTTTTCAGAAGGAATAAAAACAATCAAGACAAGCCTGTGTCGTACGTGGCCCGAACTACGTTTGCTCTGATCTTCCATGTTGTGTGGAAGTACGTAGGCATAGGATGCGATATCCTAGCGAGCAACCTTCCCCTCCTTTCCCATAGGTAGGCGAACTACGTTGACTCTGATTTCTCGTTCCAGACGGGAATACGTAGGCATAAAGTGCGATGCTTTGCCGAGTCATGTTTTCTTTTCTTTTCAGACCTCATCCTTTAGTTTAGATAGAAGTGTAATCCGTACAACCCAAGCAAGCGTGGATCCCGTCGAGTACGACGGACGCGAGGGGTGCTAATACCTTCCCCTTGCGTAACCGACTCCCGAACCCAGGTTTTGGTTGCGATGACCATACCTTTTCCCGTTTTTTGCGAGGTTTACTTCGAGCGTTTCCTTTCCCTCCGTTGGGATAAATAACGCACGGTGGCGACTCTTCTGTTCAGCCGACGCCGATTTTCGCAGTAGCGACAAATATCATATTGTTTTTGCCTCTTTGTTAAATTTTCCTTAAGTAATGTAGCTTGTTAGCTCTCATCCTAAATAATTTTCCTTGTTATTCCTTAGTCCAAAGGAAATTCTCTCTATTGACTAAATGTCATAGATATCTCTTTTCTTCCCTTGACCTTGTTAGAGTCATTAGGTCCTTCAACTTAGCCTTAAGCTAGAGCCCATATTCCCTTTGACTTTGTCAAGTCAAAACCTTAGCATACCTTGTAAGGAGTCCTATAACTTAGAACTGAGGACTAGAGTTTGTTAACTCTATGTGTGTACCATTGTCATGTGTATTAACCTCCCCCTTTTGACTTTTGTTAAAGTCATCTCTCAGTTAGATTTTTCAACTTAGACTTAGAGAGTTTGTTAACTCTACATAAGTATCATTGTTATGAATACTTATTCCCATTGGAACCTTGACCAAAGTCAAGAGTTCCTTCACCCTTAGTTAGGTGAACTATGATTGCTCTTATTTCATCCTTGTTAGGATACGTAGGCACGATATGCAACATCTTGGCAAGCATACTTAGTACATACTCATAGGTCTTTACCTTTAGCACTTTTTACTTTAGCAAATAACCATTAGTAAGCAAACATTGGCCATAACACAAATACCAAACAAGAGGTTCCTGTAGAGTACTACAAATACTTAGGATGTTAACACCTTCCCTAGGTATAACCAAGCCCCGAACCCCATAATCTCTTAGCTTCTTTGTTACGTAGTGCACTTAGGGTTTTCTTCGATCTTTACCCTTTCCTTTGGATAAATCAAAGCTCGGTGGTGAACTTCAATGATTTGTTATTCAAGTTAATTAATATCTTGATATCTTATTCTCACCGCAACAGAAATGACAACTTCACTGGGGTTAACACTTAAGAGGGTTAAGCCCACCTTGTTTGTATTTGTGTTTTGTTTATGTCTGTTTGCTTTATACATGTATACTTGTGAATATCTTTATATTATACCTATTATGTTTGGTTGCATGTGTTTATTGGGATTGATACCTTGAGAGGTGAAATAAGTCTTAGCCCGAACTTGAGTGTATACTTATGATAAGATTGTGGTATGATCAATAGTTGACTGCTAGGAGTAGTCCCAATATGTTTGACATATGATGTAACCATGCTCAGTTGAGGCCCCTTTGGGATTACTGATGACGTATGAGTAGTCGTATGTTCATTACTTTTTCGGACCTGGGAGTCCGTTAAATTGAGGACCTTTAGTTACTCACTTACCCCACTTGGCCTTTTTAGGATGTAGTGCAGTGACTATGAGGGAATAATCCTAAATAGTTGATACGCGATACTACGCCCAGACGAGTTTATCTTGAGAATATTGTTTACTCACATGAGTAGTCGTGTAAGTTGATAATATCCGAAAGATTTATCGATGACTCTGGAAACTTTGTAGAACCCGTTGTGCAGGTACAAACAACCTATAGTACATGGCTGTTAGGAAGGGTATACCATGGCTCTATGCTAGTAACCCAAACCTAGGACCTTTGTCTATGTGCATATACATTGTATATGTGAATATGTGGATAATTTTATATGTGTTTCCCGTGCATCATCTCATCATAAGCATTCATGCAGTTGGTTTAAAGAAACTCAGTTGTTTTCTTTATTGCAAAAATCATAGGTCATTGTCATACCCCAAATTTGTCCTACCTGTATTTCTTTCATTTGTATATCCAGCCACTAATAACTAATCAAAAATTCAAAAAAATATGTTGTTTTCCATATGCCTAAGTCTGTGTTATTTGAGGGTATCCATTCAGGAGAGTGTGCAGTATGGATTGAGGATCATCTTGATTTGACCTCATCTTGTCAGGAAAGAGAATGTTTCACAGTTCAGGTAGTGTGTGTGAAGTTTCGATCAAGGTTTTGGGGCCAATTCAGATCAGTTATGTGTGGATCAGGTTGTCAGGATTTATGACCATTTTTTCAATCAAGGTTTTGGATCAAGCAGTCATGTCTTATGATTTCAAGTGATTTCATTATTTCTAGGCCTTAATACATTTGAAGATACAGATTATTTCATGATTCAATTTTTCAGGATGCATTCCAAGGTTGTTGGAATTTGGTCCTTGGTGCATTTGCAAATCTGATTCAAGTACAATGTTGGATTAAGATCAGTCAAGGTGTGCATATGTGGTTCTGGTTTGAGAATTCATTTTCTTGGTTCAAATCCACTATCCAGTCATCATTACTTATCATCCATCCTTCGTTTCCAAATATCCAATATCCATATCCACCTTTAATATCTATTTCAAAAAATGTTTTTTATTTATTGTTGCGGTGAGAATCGGATATCAATTTATTGATTAACTTGAATCTTAATTCATTGAAATTCACCACCGAGCTTTGATTTATCCAAAGGAAAGGTTAAAGAAAGAAAAACCTTTTGCGCGATGTAACAACAACGCTAGAGTTTCGGGGGTCGGGGGTTGGTTATGTATAGGATAGTTATTCACTTCCTAAACATCTGTAGTACTCTACAGGAACCTTTTGTGTATATGTATGCTAAGTTATCTAAGTTGTTGTCTTCTAGGGTTATGGGGTCAAGTTTAAGGTAAATTTTGAGGTAAATACCTAAGAATAGTTCTGAGTTTGCTCGCAAGATATCACATCTTATGCCTACGTATCCTTACTAGGATGGAATCAGATCAACCGTAGTTCTCCTAACTAAGATTGAGGAATACTTGACTATGGTCAAGACTCCAAGGGGGAAAAACATAACAATGTTTGTATAGAGTTTGAAAAAACTCTCTAGATAGAAGTTTAACACTCAAAGGGATTGACTTTGACAAAAGCCAAGGGGGAGTAAGTAATCATGACAATGATCTTTACATAGAGTTAACAAACTCTATCTTAAAGTTCTAATTGAAGGATACTCCTAACAAGGGGTAGGTATTTAGACTTAAATCAGAGTCTAATGGATATAGGTTCTAACTTAACTAAGTTAAAGGACCAAATGACTTAACAAAGTCAAGGGGAGGAGTAATGAGCTATCTATGACAGTGAAGTCAATAGAGAGACTTTCCTTTGGAACAAGGGACAACAAGGAAACTGGATGAGAGCTAACAAGCTACATCACTTGGGGAAACTTAACAAAGCCTAAACACACATATGCATTCATTCAAACATGATAAAGATATAAAGTCATGGTAACAACCAAGAAAAATAAGGGCAAGCCTATGATAATATTAAGCAATGATGATAACAAGGCAACTTGATGAGAACTGACAAGTTCCATCACTAGGGAAACAAACTTAATAAAGATAAAGATAAACAAGTAGGACCAATTAACAAATTGAACATAAAAAGCATGGTAACAACCAAGGTTTTATGATTTTACATTACAATTTTCGCTACGCGAAAAATGACACAGAGTCGCCACCGGATTTTATTTATCCCAAGGAGGGAAAGGGAAATCGCGATAAAACCTTTAGGAAAAAGCATGGTCATTGCAACCAAGCCTTAGGGTTCGGGATTCGGTTATGCGAGGGGAAGGTATTAGCACCCCCTTGCATCCATCGTACTCGATGGGAACCTTCTAGGTTGTTTAGTGTGAATGGGTGTTTTTATTATTAAAAATATACTTGCTTAAGGGAAAAGAGGGGGGTTGGTTTTTATTTTAATGCTCACCAAGGATTGTGGCTCTTGTGCCTACGTATCCTCACTTAAAAGAAGTGAAGAATCAGAGCTCCATAGTTCAGAGGCTTGTGAAATGGTTGTTTGTTGGTTGATTTTATACCTTGAAAAAGGGTTTTCGAATTGATGCCCTAAGGCGAAAAGAAGTTTGATGAGTTGATGTTATTTTTAGGTTTTTGAAAAGAAATTGTTCTTAATTAGGATTACACAAAGAGAACTTTGGATAGAGATGAATGTTTCGAGTAACCAAGTCGAGCGCCTTGTATTCAAAACATTCGGAACGAGTGTATGAGGGTTCCATTCTCATTCCTTCTCCACCACTTTAAAGTCGATGGAGTATAACCCTAATCGCATATTTATTGTATTTTGGATTTTTTTATGAGAAAAAGAAAATATCACTTGATGTTGGATCAAGGTTTATTGTTTGTAAAAATATTTGAAGTGATGCGAGCAAGGTCGATGGCGAACGCATAAGGCGGTCGACTTACAAGGTCAAAAATGGCTCGATGAGAATCGAGAGTTTGTTTTCTTAAAAAGGGTTTTTTGGAACCAAAGGTCAAAAAGGACCAACAATAAAATATCCACACACAAAGGCCATGCAAACACAACGGGTTAGTCGGCTTGAATCAAAACACACACAAAAAACGGCATGAAAAACGTGAAAAACAGGGGCCTGACACGGCCCATGTCAGGAAGTGCCTACAACATGGGTTTTTGAGGCAATAGAGGGCTGACACGGCCACCCGTGTCAGGACACCAGGAAGGTACGCGTGAAAAAAGGTTGAACAGCGGGCTGACACGGTCGCCCGTGTCAGCCCTGCTGGGTGAAAAATCTGATTTTGTTTCCTTTGTTCTCTTTCTTTCTTGTGGTTCTTACAATGGTTTCTTGGTCCCCCTTGGGACTTTACACAAGGTACACAGCACAAAAACACTTAATAAAGATAATAAATGACAAAAGTGAAAAATAAAAAGAGAGAAAAGTTTGAAGAAATGGATACCCAAGAGTTACTACCCTTCTTGCAAAACCTCCACTGATTTTGGTTGGGTGTTCTCTTCACTCTTCACTATATGCTTTGATGGTTCTACTTCTCAATGGTTCTCTTGTGTTTCTATGTGACTCTCTTGATTTTTGCTGGTTTTCTTTCTCTCTATTTTTCTGGTTTTCTTTCTCTCTATTTTTATAGTTTTCTAGGGTTTCTTGCTATCTCTATTTCTCTATCTTAATGTGTGTTCAATGCTGAATCTCCTCCCCCTTGTTTGCATCCCCTCTCCTCTTTTTATCTCAGCACATTAGGGTTTCCCTACTTTCAAAATATCTGATTTTTTCATGGGGTAATGTCTCTTGCCACTTTCCTCATGTCACTCTCTTTCTTTCCATTTCCATGCAAGTTGATATGCTGCATTTTTGCTGCACTACTTGTCTATGCTGTCATTTTTCTGCAGCACTCTACATTGCCCTTAAACCTTGTATCCATTTGTTGACTTGTGTTTGGACAACTCTTGTGGACAATGTTACTACCTTGGGACAGATTTTTAAAATTCTGATATTTGATGTGTAGATGCATCATTGTGGGTTCATTTCCTTGGTCTTGTGACATGTATGGTTTTGTGATATAATGCAAATTGTCACTTCTTGCATGGGGTTGTTTTGGATCGTATTAAAATTATCCATGGCTAAGCAAACATAGTCTTAATCTTGACATGTTCCAATGTTGAGTTAACTCCTAATTATTTTCCTTGGATGTTTGTGGGCATAATGTGGAACATGTAAACTTGTTGGGGCATGAAGGGTATCATTGCATGAATTTGATTAGAGACTTGCATCAAGATTAGAAATAGATTAATTTCTAAACATTACTTAGAGTCGGAGATTTTGTAACAAATGACATTCTTGTAATGTCATGAAATTTCTCTTTGTAATATTCTAGTCTTGAATTCATAAATCTTGAACTTTGAATGATAGATTTCCCTTATACCATTATTTGGGAATGAATGGAATCTTGAATTATGCACTTGTGATCTTGACTCATGTTTTGCAAATTTGAACTCCACTTGGCCATAGAAACAAACATGGATGAAAAAGAATTGAAGTTGGCCTTTCATTTCATGCTCATTAAGAATATTTATCTTGAATATCCCAATATTTTTCAAATAACTTCTTCTTGAAGGAATCTACATGAGTAGACCTTCCAATTTAGATCAAACCTTAGATGATGAAGCTTTTCTTTCATGTAGCCTATGATAGGCAAATTTTCTTATTCGGAATGGAACAACAACATACCGACCCAATCTTTACCTTGTGAAACCACATGCTCGACATGCAATAGAATGATGTATGATATGACAAATGTAGGGTCTGAAAGGCTAAAGGTGAAAATGAGGGTGTGACAATAATGTTCAAAGATTATGAAGGTAACAACCAACAAGGGAAAGCATGAAAACATGTATAACAACATTTTCACAAATGGTATTCAAACAAATCTCATGAAAACAAGTTACAACTTGAATCAAACATGGTATATGAATCAATTAAAGAAAAATGTAACACATTTAATCATATTCAAGACATATTGATGACAATCAATCATGGATAGGCAAGAAAAGTAACAACAGTTCAAGCATGGATTCAAACTTCACAAAGGGAAAGATAAACAAGATTCATGGTAACTTTCAAGGCAAGAAAAAAACCTAAACATGTTATGGTTCTAACAAGGCACATAAGTAAGTAAAATGGGGGTGAAGGATCATGTTAATAAGGTTACAACATCAAGAAACACATCATGGTTCACAAAGAAGTTTCAAGGCATACTTTTCACATTCATGCATTCACAAATGCAATTATGATCATGGTAAAGCAAAGAGACAAGTCTTTAAAAACATATAAACATGTTAGACATTCAACAATGATTTATACAAGATCAATATTACAAGAAAAACCAAGTACCATGTTAAGAAAGTTCATAAAAATCAAAGAAAACCCTAAAAAGGACCATGTCATTCAAGTGGACCAAAGTGTTTCAAAAATAATTTTTTTGAATTCTTTCTTCACACATTGAAACTAAACATATTAAGGAGAATAATGCAAAAATAATGGCATTAAGCAAGGCAAGCCAAGACCAAGGCAAGGCAGAATTTGCAAGAAGGGTCATAACTCACTCAAAACTTAACCAAATTGGATGAAACAAAAAATAAAATTGTGTATTTTTTCACAAAGAATCCAATGGTGGTGGTGGTTTTCTTAGATCATGCACCATGTGAAAAACTCGATAGCATCATTGAAAAAGGCATGTTGTGTGCAAGAGCAATGTGACAGTTCAATGTACATATTCTAAGCATCAAGTAATGATTCAAACACAACATATGAGACATATAGAGAGTGCTTACAAGCATCATACATCAATAGACAAGCTAATTTAATAGATGGCATGCGTAGTAGCAAAAATAGCAAATTTGTGCAAGAACAAATCAACAGACAGAAATGTGCCAATTCTACATCAACTAAATGATCAAACATATCACATATGACCTATAAATGGTGTTTACAAACACCAATCATCTATGCCTAACCAGAATCAACAAGTTGCAATTGAAATGACACTTAAAGCAGGCTAGCAAGCCAAACCAAAGGGACTGTCATAAATATCTAAGTTTATGAGCAACAAATGGTTCAAACATGACCTATAAAGTGTATATAGCATGTTCATACTCAGTGTACATCAATACTCATCATGATCTTAAAATAGCAAGTTGGAACACTTACCTCTTGTAGCTTTTTCAAGTCAATACAAAAAAATAAGGAACCCAGTTGATGGATGATGATTAAAGTAGCTCCAATATGCTCCAAATAAGGTGTCCAAATGATGAGAACTCCTCCAAGATCACTGCCTTGACAGAATGCCTTCTTATGCAAGAAAACACCAAAAGATTCAAAGTGAAACCCTAGGAAATGGTGTTACAGAACTTTTGTGATGCCATGGACAGTTCAAACAACTTATATGGAGAGCGTTTGAAGTGTTAGAATGGTTGGAAACGGGCTGGTTTGGTTCTGGTCTATGAAAATGCAGAAAAGTCAAATTTCTAAGGTATGAGAGTTGACTTTTGGAATGTGAGGTTTTATGGTGAATGTGAAGGTTTGGACAGCTTCTATGCATCATATTTGATGTTTTTAAGGTGTTGGTTCAAGTGTTTGGTGGTTGTATTGAGTTGTGGCAGAGTTTATGCAAGGCAGATTTTTCTTCACAAGGAATCAACTTCTACCACTTGTAAGAAGACGGTGATCAGAGAAATGAGAGAGATTCAACTTGGTTTCTATTTTATTCTTGTGTTCTTTGGATTTCAAGAGGGTTTTATATTTATTGGCAATCTTGGAGAATGAGAGGTATGGGCAGATTGTGCCAACTTGCCAAGTTTGCCCTTTTTGGAGGCAAAATGAGCAAATCCAACTTGGGATTTCTTTTCTGAGCATGAGCAACACTCCTATGTGTTTCAACATCACCAATAGCCTGCAAATAGTTTACATGAAGTGAAGGAAATAGAGTAGCTGGTGCAGTAGCTGAGGTGGTAGCAAAATATGCAAAACGTTTCTCTCTCCATGCCACTTGCATCCACTTGCTTGAATAAACAATTCAAATAATTCAATCTCTGGTTTTTTCTCGTGTTAATCCATTTTAATCTCATCAATTAAGTCCATAAACATCATATAATTATTTAAACAAGTGATTAGAAGAGGTTTGGGTGGTTTATGCATCAAAATGCAAGTGCTGAACTTGGTTTTGTGACATGAAAAATCCCTAACTTGCTCTCTTCGATTCTCCCTAACCACAAAGGTTGTGAAAATTCTCTTGTGCTTTTTAAAAATCCCAAAATATGACCTACAATGTTAATGTTTGGCCAAAGTTCATATTCCAAAGGGAACTAGGTCAAAACTCTTCATGAAGTTGGCTGTAAAACTTGACTTACAAGTCAAACAAGAAATATTTCTAAGTGTGGAAATCCTTCACAGCTTTACGAGCTCATACCTCAAAATATATGCATTTTTGGACTTCAACCCTATAGGACACTTTTGTAGGATTTCTCAAGAGCTTTCCAATCAGTTTTGGACCACTCAATTTGGATGTGTGGTTTGAGAGTTATGACTATTCCAAAGAAGCTTGTAATTAGGGTTTTTTCATAAACCCTAATTTCTTGATTCACAAGTTATCCATCAATTCTTGATTAAATATTCACCAAACTCACTAGTTATGTATAAAATTATGTTGGAAACCTTGATTGCTTCAATTTTGGGTCAAAACCCCAAAAGTCAAAGAGTTGACTTTCCAGATAAACGAACTAAACTGTTGAAATCTTCAGGATCGATCCTTAGTGTTCTGGAATTTTTTGAACCTTTCATACTTCTTGAGGGGAATTAAATAAGTCATAGAAACATCATGGACCATGGTTCAAGCTTTCAAAACCCATCTAGACCAAAAGTCAAACTACAGTTGACTTTTTCAACTAGAAACCCTATTTAGGGTTTTACACAACACTGCTTCAATTCTCTTGGTAACAACCTCAAATTTCACTTGTTCTTGGTAAGATATGAATCTCTTGGTGATGTGAAGACTTGATATGTAGAAAATCAATCCAAAACCTTGACTAATTAGTCCACAGGATTCTTGATTTTAATAGTGTAAAACCCTAATTCATCTACATCTTGACAAAGACTAACTTGAAAGAGGTTAGGGTTAGATAACATATGTTTGATGCACCTAGAATGATAATGGAATCTAGGGGTCAAAATTTGGGGTATGACATTTGCCCCTATTTAAATATCTTTACCAGATGGCAATGAGAGATAACGATCTCCATAGAATCATGGTGAAAGGTATTTAAATATAGAAAACCAAAAAATTTGCCCTTAGATACGATGGTATGCAAAAGGACAAATGCTGGTCATGAAATGAGTTCTAAGAATGATGCTTTATGATGTTTGAGTGCAAGAAAATGCTAACGCACGAGCAAAAGATAAAAAGAAGAACAAGACAACGAGTAACCACTCACTGGGAACACCGACACACTGGAGAGAGATCCAAAGCATACCAACTAATAGTTCAGACATGACTAATGACGGTACTTCAAGGGGATCCTCCACACAGGGGACATGGGACAAAAACTCCATCCGGGAAGATGAATCTCCACTGAGGAAGTGCAAATCCAGCTGGAAGATGCATCAAGGGAGACAAGGATAAGAAGCCACACAGGGGAACAAAAGTCAACAGACTCAGAATCCAACTGGGGATTCAACAGACAAGAGACACGGTCCCTATTGAGGAACAAACCAAATGAGGACTTTACTTTCAACGAAGAGTTCAACGGGATCTTCAGGAAAAGACTAGAAACAAGACCAGAATCATCAGGGATGCTAGTGACTACTAAACCTCCAATATCTGCTGGGGACATCTAGGGATGTTGGTCACAACCAACTATCCTAAAAGTACAGAAAAAGCACTACCAATAATCATTGGGCTTTCAAAAGGGATGGGTGACAATCATAAACTACCAATGACCATTGGGTTTCAAACGATGCCAGTAACCACTAGTATTTCCTGTGGATTGGTGACAACCAAACTACATGCCAATAACAATTGGAATTATCAATTAATGTCAGTAACCACTGGACTTACAGGGGAAAAATATGTAGGTTACAACCACATTCCAATAACAACTTGGTTTCAAATAAGGCCAGTAACTACTAGACTTCATGGGGAGATGTTGGTAACAACCAACAATCAAAAAACATAACAGAGTTGGATAAAATTGTCAATAACCATTGGACTTTAACAATGCTAGTAACCACTAGACTTCCGAGAGGATACAGGTAACGACCAAACACTCCACTATCAAATAACAATGGGTTTTCAATTAATCCCAGTAACTACTGGACTTTCTTGGGGATTGGTGACAACCAAAATAGTGATACCAATAACAATTGGATTTTAAGCAATGCCAGTAACTACTAGACTTTCAGCATATATGGTGACAACCAAATCAGTGATACCAATAATGATTGGATTTTAAGCAACGCCAGTAACTACTGGACTTTCAGCAGATATGGTGACGACCAAATCAGTGATACCAATAACGATTGGATTTTAAGCAACACCAGTAACTACTGGACTTTCAGCAGATATGGTGACAACCAAATCAGTGATACCAATAATGATTGGATTTTAAGCAATGCCAGTAACTACTAGACTTTCAGCAGATATGGTGATGACCAAATCAATGATACCAATAATGATTGGATTTTAAGCAATGTCAGTAACTACTGGACTTTCAGCAGATATGATGACGACCAAATTAACGATACCAATAACGATTGGAATTAAAAAATTCCAGTAACTGTCGCATCGCTGCAAAAAAAGGGGGCCGACAAAGACAGAAGAGTCGCCACCGTTCTTTATTTATCCCAAAGAGAGGGAAAGGAAACGATCAGAGAAAACCTATGAAAATGGGGGAAAAACAGTTCATCGCAACCAAATCTTGGGTTTGGGAGTCGGTTACGCAAGGGGAAGGTATGAGCACCCCTCATCTCCGTTGTACTCAACAGGATCCACGCTTGTTGTCTATCTAAAAGGGTGTTAATCTATCTAAAGGCTGGCTCATAAGGACAAAATAAAAGAAAAGAGACTCGATAGAGCATCGCCGCTCTATGCCTACGTATTCCCTCGTGCAATGGGTGAAGGTGGGGAAGGTTGCTCGCCAAGACATCGTCGTCTTGTGCCTACGTATCCTCGCCTAGTACGAGAAATCAGAGCAAACGTAGTTCGGGATAACACGACCACTGGTTGGTTAAGTGTTTTAACTGAGTAGGGTTAAATCTCTGTTCCCGCAGTTAGGGACGATGCATGTTCGCGGTAGAACCAAGACTTAACACACTCTTTTTGAAAATGATTTTCAAAAGATCCTGAAGGATAAAAAAGTTTGATGTTTTGTTTTGTGTTTTTTAAACAAGAAGTGAATTGAGTTAAGTTTGTAACTCATGTTGCACTAAAGACTACGACTTGAGAGCGAATGCGTCGCATATCGCCCAAAGGTCATACGCTAAACACTCTAGACAGTGTGAGAGGAGGCCCCCCAACCATCATTCCTCAAGTACTTAAGGCTCGTAGCATACAACATTTATTATCCTTTATTAAGTTTCTTAAGATGTTATGAGATGAGAAGAGAAGACACAAACTCTAAGGGGGAACTAATCAACCCTAATGTTATCATACAAGATGATCCTAAAGTTGGGATTGAAAAGGGAGAAACTGTCCTAATGTTATCATGCTAAGGATTGAACACCCAATGTCTCTCCTACTCCCATCTTAAACAGAGGGACTAGGAATCCTAAGGGTTCATGGCAAAGGACCAAGTAAACAATAGATAATTCAATCACAGATGAAATGAAAAAAGAGAATAAGTTGACTTAAACAAGCCAAGGCAATGCAAATATGGAATGCAAAGATGCAAAGATGAAAAATGGACTCAACAACATGAAACTTAAACACCAACAAGTTGACTTGAACAAGTCAAGAAAAGTGAGATGAAATGGGAGAAGTAACAACTCCTACAACCATTCAAACATTCATCACTTAAACAGATGATAATCACCAAGCAAAGGCAAAGATCCATGATCAAAGAAAATATGGTAGAATGAAACTTGGGCAGCAAGCACATGTGAATTATCTCAGCCAAACTTCTCAAATTGATCATGCAAAAGAGACAAGCAAAGCATGTGCAAGACATGATTCATTATTCAAGACAAACTCAAAACATAAGTTATGAACACCAAATCATCTTGAATAATGATCAAAGCACATGGAGAAGAGGTGTATCAATAAGAAGAAATATCAATTAAAGGTTAGAAACAAAGCACAATCAAAACCCAAGTCATGGCAAGTGAAAGAATCAATGTCCTATCACAAATTCAACACTTAAATCCAAGTGGAAATGCATGATTTCCAAGTAACTTGCAAAACAAGTTACAGAAGTGTATGACCTAAAACCAACGAACCAACACCTTAATGATGTTATAAAAAAGAATCAAGACTCATAAGGTGCATATGAGATCCATAGAAGTCATCTCCCAAAAGAACTAGGTCAAACTAGTTTGTATGGACACTTCCTAAGATGACTTCACTTGCAAGCTTCACCAAAAATAGGAAAAATGTTCAATAAATCTCAAATAAAAAACGCAACCAAGCTAGGTCAAGTGACAAACATAATCCAAAGTATCAAGGTCAAATTAATCTCAAGGCATCACCAAATAATTCAAGAATTGATGGTGTTCCACCTTATCGAGCATGAATCGAGGAACTTGAAAAGTCAACTCAAATTCAAATGAAAAATTCTCAATCATGAACCATATCCACCCTCAAAGACACTTCAATTCATCCTCTAAATGGTGAAGAAGCATTGATCATAGGGGATTTGCATTAGGGGTTCTAATGAGTTGGATCAAACAAGGCATGAACCATAAAAGGCACTTAATTGAAAAATTAAAATAAAATAGCAAATTAAAATAAAAACAGAAATAAAAATTTTAGAAAATTAAATAACACTTTGAAATGCAAGAAAAAAATTTTGTGGAATTTTTTTATGATTGAAACTATTTTTAAAATACCGAAATGAAAATAGAAAATAAAATAAATGAAACAACAAGGGAGGTGCATAAGAAAAGTTCAGAATGAACTGAATCACTTGTAAAGCGCATTGGGCTCACCTAGCATGGGGGCGTGATTAGCACTTTAAGCCCAATCTAAACCAACCTTCAGACTTAATGAAACACATCGTTTCATTAAGTCCAGTCATGTCCAAACCTCACGCGTGGCTTGGTCAAACAAATGGATCGTGCCAAGCAATCAAGTCAAAAAGTCCACAAATGACAAATCAGCCAAGATCAGACTAGTGACTGGACGCCGGAGCTAGGGCTCTGGTCGTCTTCTCCGGCCAGCTCGCCGGAGACCAATCACTAAACCCTAATAAAAATGAATAAAACTCATACCAATAGAAAGCTCTACTCACAAGGATCTCAAATCTACCAAGCATTTTTGAAAAAGCATCCTGAACAAGTAGAAATCGGGGCACGAAAGTTTGAATGCACATGCTGGAACTTCGACATACAAGCCAATCAATGGTTCAAACATTGCCTACCACAGGTAGGGCTTCAGATGCAGCCAAGAATGACCCTACTTCATGCCTAGAATGAGAGAAATCAGTTGAGGAAACTTAGTGAACGGAGTAGCTCCGTTGGCTCTTCTAAAGCTTACAAGCTTTGGTTTATGGCTTCCAAATTGTTCCTTAGACCTTTGTGAATAAGAATCAAGCAGCAATTGGAATTGATTTATAGTGAAAGTGTGATTCGAAAGTGAGAAGAAATTGATGAATTCTTGAGCCAATCTCTCTTCCCTTACGTGAGCAGCCAAGTATGATGGTTTTGGGCAACTTTTTAGCTTTTATTTGGTGGATTTACAATGACCATGCAGACCCATGTTGCCTGCATTGTGTGTTTTCCCAATTTGCTTTCCAAACTTCCACTTGCACACACACACACACACACACAGGTTGAGCAATCTCTCCCTCATTTAGAGTCAGCAAAATGCAAATGGGGTATGTAGGAATCAATGGCATGGATTTGGTTCATGTAGGATCCAATGGTACATAGTTTTGCAACATGAATTTTAAGGAAAGTAATTTGAAAATGTGGCATGTAGCTTGCATTTTTGCTTGTCCAAAAAGCTAAAAAATTTCAAGGCCAAAGGATAATTACAATGTGGTGTAAAAGAGTCCAAATCAAGTCATTTGGTGTCTTGTTGTTGCACCCTATTTTTTGATCGTAAAATGCCACCTATTTTTTGCGCATTTTTCTTTTGTTATTTGACTTTATTTTAATATTTATGCGACTAACCAACTTGTGCAGACGCAGTAATATCGAGTGGAGATGGCGTTTCTCATAGTCGGTCATTATGCATAGCTAACCGTTTAACCCGCTTGTTCATTTTGATTTGTGAAAGGTTTGGTTACTGCTGGAAGTTTAGGGAATCACGAAGTGATACACATAAGGGCTTATTATTCGAAGATTGAGTTTTATGCCATTACAATTACTCCATAATTCATCAATTTGAGAGGGTCAAGTCAATTCCTTTTTTTTTCTGAATACTAACTATCGCTACCGCGAAAATAAGATGCCGGCAAAACAGAAGAGTCGCCACCTTTCGTTATTTATCCCTCAGAACGGGAAAGGAAACGATCGGAAAAACCTAACGAAAAGGTATAAGACAAGGTCATCGCAACCATTGTCTGGGTTCGGGAGTCGGTTACGCAAGGGGAAGGTATTAGCACCTCTCACGTCCATCGTACTCGATGGGATCCACGCTTGTTGTTTTTACCTGACGGGTTTGTTTTATCTATCTACCTATCAAGGCTGGCTTAAAAAGAAAATAAAATGACTCGGCAAAGCGTCACGCTTTATGCCTACGTATTCTCATCAGAGAATGAGAAATCAGAGCCAACGTAGTTCGACTAACTACGGGTTACGGGGAAGGTGGCTCGCCAATACGTCAGTATTGTGCCTACGTACTCTCAACAGGTATGAGAGATCAGAGCTTACATAGTTCGGGATAATACGGATTACGGGAATTCAGATTCATCTTTTTTTTCGAGTAGGGTTAACAAACAGTTCCAGCAGTTTGGCGTACGCAGCTCGACCCTTGGAGACATATGCGTTACCGTTCACGGTAGAACTGGGAGTTAACGACACTCTTTTCTTCAGAAAAGCTTCCTTTGAATTACGGGCCCACGGGGAAAAAAGGTTTGAAGTTTGTTTTCTGTATTTTACGGAAGAACTGTTTTTATGGATGTTGTAACCAATATCGCACTAGAGACTATGACCTGAGAGTGAATGCATCGCATGTCACCCAAAGGGTGCCATACTAAACATCCAGACTGTTGAAAAGAAACTCTCCAACAATCCTTTCTCAGATAGCTTAAGGCTCGTAACGTACGACGTCAGTTAACCTTTATTACTGTATTTTAATTTGTTTTGAGATGAGAAGAGAGAGGGACAACTAAGGGGAGACTATCAAGTCCTAATGTTGTCATGCCAAGGATTCATCCTATGGTTGAGGTATGAAAGAGGGAACTCCTAGAAGTTATCATGCATAGGTTTCAACCTAAAGTTCTAATCATCACTTCCTTATCAAAGGAAGTGATATTCCTAGGGGATCATGTCAATGATAAACAGAAACAGATAAAGCATCATCTTAAACAGTAAACAGTAAACAACTGTAAAATGCATGCAATGCAAGTGAGGGAGGAAATGTGTGTGGGGCAGCAGCCTCCACAAGCTCATCTCAACCTCAAGCCAGATATGAATAACTGTAACCATACAGAAGAAATAAATTGCTATCAAGCAAAATATAATAAACTGCAATCATACAGAGGAAATGAAATAAAATGCCCCAAGCAAAACAAACCACATAGGTAAGGGAGCAGAGCTCTACCGAATACCCGCAAGCAAAGCCATACAGTAAAAATACAAGCAGAGGGAGCAACTCAACCTCTAGTGCAATCATGCCCCTAGCTTAAATCAATCTAAATATGAACTTATTCTAATGCATCAAGCAAATCAAACAAGTCACATTAATACAGTTGCACAGAAAGAAAACAGACAGTCAAGAAAGCAGATCAACCACTCCCACAGCTTCACAACAAAGCTCTCCTCTGACAGCAGTTCAGTCTACAGTCTGCAACTTCTCTTCAAGGCTATCATCTTCAATAGCAAATATCAACTTGCTTCTTCAAGCTTTCAACACATCAATCACAAGTATCAACTTGTTCTCCAACTTCAAGCTTCAACTCTCCATTTGATCCCAATTGGATTTTCTTCACAAGTGTCAACTTATTCTTCTTGGTCTTCAAGCCTCAGCTCCAATGGCAGTCTTCAAATACAGAGAAGTAGCAACTTCTAGCATCTTCAATCTTCTAACAAGGAACTCCATCCTCTAGCAAGGTGTCGCTACTGCGAAAATCGGCGCCGGCTATGACAGAAGAGTCACCACCGTGCGTTATTTATCCCACAAGAGGGAAAGGAAACGCTCAGAGTAAACCTAACGCAAAGAGGGAAAGGAATGGTCATTGCAACCAAATCCTGGATTCGGGAGTCGGTTACGCAAGGGGAAGGTATTAGCACCCCTCACGTCCGTCGTACTCGATGGGATCCACGCTTGTTTTCTATCTAAGGGTGTGTTATTCTATCTACTCTATAGGTCTGGGTTAAAAAGAAAATAAAAGGACTCGGCAAAGTATCGCGCTTTATGCCTACGTATTCCCGTCTGAAACGAGAAATCAGAGTCAACGTAGTTCGCCTACCTACGGGAAAGGAGGGGAAGGTTGCTCCCTAAGATATCGCATCTTGTGCCTACGTACTTTCATACGGTATGAAAGATCAGAGCAAACGTAGTTCGGGCTACGGAAGACACAAGCTTGTTTGACAGTTTTCTATCTCCTTAAGAAAGGGTTTTCCTGATTAAAGGTCCAAGCGGATAAAAACAGAGTTTGAATGTTTGTTTGAGTTTTTTTTACGAAAGAACTGTTTTTTAGTCTGTTTGCAACTTGTACTGCACTAAAGACTTGTGATCTGAGAGTGACTACGTCGCATGTCACCCTAAGGGTACCATACTAAGCAGTCAGATTACTGAAGAGTGACCCTCCAGCAACCTTTTCTCAAATAGTTTAAGGCTCGTAGTGTATAGTGCGCGTTATCCTTATTACTGTGTTTTTGAATTGTTTTGAGATGAGAAGAGAAAGACGCTCTAAAAAGCCTATGGTTGAAAGGGGAATCTACCTACACTTATCATGCATGGGTCAAAACCTAATGTCTGTCATAATTTCCTCTTGCACAGAGGAAATCAGAGATCCTAGGGGATAAACAGCAAAAGACAGCAAGCAATTACAGTAAAATGCATGCAATGCAACAGTATAAGAGAGGCAAGAGAGAAAACAATAGGCAAGAGGAGACAAGCTCCACCTCAAACCTAGAGGTAATCAACACAAGTAAACTAACAATACAGAGAAAAACAAAAGACACAGAGGAGGCAGCCCAAGCAGCAGCATCAAACTCCTACAGCAGACAGCAACAGCTACAGCAAGCTCTAAACAGCATCAGTTGAATTTGACAGTAAAGTTGAAAGCAATGGCTTCTTCTTCATGCTAGCTTCTATCTTCAAGCTCCATCAATCTTCAAGCACTCTCCAAGAGGAGGATCAATCATCAAGATCAAAATATTATGTTAAGAAAACTTAATGACAACCAAAGGAAATCAATAAGAACTTAACATTGCAATGGAAAGGTATCCTCAAAGTTCTACTCACTTGGGCATACCACTCATCCCTCCTAAGGAGAGATGGATCTTCCCAAGGAGGACTATGTATCATTGGATGGAATAGAGGCAAACAATGCACTCTATGTTTGAAGAAAGAAACAAAACTAGGTCTAAGGCATTTCCTAAAACCCTAATTTCCTAAGCTCCTAAAAAAAGCTTCCACAAGAGGAAAAGTATTCAACTCCAAGATCCAACCTTCAAGCCATAGCATCTTAAATGAATCCAGAAGCTCCACAAAAAAGGATAGAAAGCAAATCCAACTCCAAAGTCACCAACCAAGCCAAACAAGCAAAGGCACTCAAGAGAGAACAGCACTAGCACAAGCAACTTGCAAATTACATATAAAATATGAAAATGCATCTAAAAATGCCAAATAAATTCTCAAATGACCCCTAAAGTATCAGGGACCAAGGGTCAAAAGGGGAGATTGAGAATCAAAAGGGAAGTTCCCCAATAGAGGGAAAACACCAAGAGTGTCCCAAACAAAGGCAGCAATGGAGAGGGAACAAAAGGCAATTCAAATCACAAGAAAACAGCACTTAAAAATTATGAAAAAAATATCCAAAGATCAATTAACTTGTTAATACAATGCTCAAAAAGACTCATGCAAAAATAAGAAGTTTAAACATGAAAATAAAATCAAGAAAGAACAGAACTGCAATTTAAATCAAATAAAACAGCTCCAACATTTAATTTGTTTTGAAACAGAAAATGAAACGAAAAAAATAAAATAAAATATCCAGGAAAAATTAGACATCTTAAGGTTTCTTAAAATTATTTTTGTGTATTTTTATGACTGTTGGAACTATTTTAAATGATTTAAATTGGAACAACAACAAAACAGAAAATAAAATCAACTAAAATTTAACAAAGAAAAATAAGTGGTATGAATAGCAGAAAAGCCAATGTAAAAACGGATGGGCCCAGGAATAGGGGGTGTGGAAAGTAGCATGCATTAAGCCCAATGGAAATCAGCAAATAAAATAATTAAATAAACAAAACAAAACAGAAAATAGAAAACAGCAAAGTGGAAAATGCTCCCAGCGGGAGTTGAACCCGCGCGTCCAGCCTCCCCTTCCTAGCCAAAACGATGCCGTTTAGGCGTGTGGCCATGTGGCGCATCCTGCGCCCTTGGATTGGGAGACTCGGTCTCCTTTTCCCTCTCCATCTAACCGCCACGCGGCCTCCCTCTCCCCCAGCCGGAAACCACCACCGGAACAGTTCCGGTCATCTTCTTCCTTTGCTCTAACCACCATGCTCATGAACAACAACACATAAAATGCAATTCTCAACCGTTTTTAGAGTTTTTTATATCAAAATTCATCTACAACTCGCGAGGATTTCAAATATATCATCCAAAATTATTAATAATGCAACATGAAAAAAAAACAAAGCAAACAAAGTTTGGTGCCAAAAACTCAACCTCACCAAAACCTCTCCAAATTAATTCTAAACTCAACCTTATGTCATGGAGGTTATGGATCAAGCAAAAACTAAGCAAAATCATGCAAAAACAGTCCATACTAAATCTCACAAGTTTGGAGCTCCAAATTTCGAACGTCATAAACATCAACAATTATAATCCAGAAACGATCTACATGCTTCAAGGAGTGCAAAGAAACAAAAATGGCAAAGAATCATCAAGTAATAAGAGAGATATGGTGAAATTCAAGTACCTAGTGAAGAACTTCCACTGAGCCTTTAATTCTTGATGAAGCTTCGCAAAACTCTCCAGAATCGTTCAATGATCTTCAATAAAGCTTTCTCAATTCACAATTTGGCTTGAAACGAACTAGATCTTGGAATTCACTTTTGGATTTTTCTTCACTTTTTCAAGCTTATTCTTGATGAATTCTGCTCCAATTTTCAGAACTTGTGATTTGTGAAGGTTGAAAATGTTATATACAATGGATATGGATCCAAAGGAAGCCCAATCTTTGCCTCTAGGCCCAAAATGAAAATTCAAAATTTCACCACTTTTGCTCATGAATAGTGCACGAAAATGGGGGTGTTTTGGCTCCAAAATGGTTCAATTCAATTAACATCAGCATGTGGAGTGTGGATGGCTGGGATTTCACCCTTGCATTTGATCCAATGGTTATTTTTGATTATGTAACTTCATGGTGAAGTAACCAAAATAGCAACTCCCAAAACTTGGCCTAAACTCAAAATTTTGTTAATGCCAAAGTGTTTAGAATGTGATTTCCATTCAAAAAATGTACTCACATGCCATGTTTTGGTCCTCTAACTCAAAAAGTCAATTTTCCCTCCTTAATCCATTTAAAATATTCCCTTTTTTAGGCCATTTTAAGTGACTTTTTGCTACAAGCCAAACCAATCCCAAATGACCACTTGGTTGCACTTAAAATCCCATTTTAAGTAACTTTCATGTTGAACAAAAATCCATTTGACAAGTGCAAGTTGGAGATTTTGACCAATGATTG
This sequence comes from Lathyrus sativus, assembly GCA_963859935.3. Classification (NCBI taxonomy): domain Eukaryota; kingdom Viridiplantae; phylum Streptophyta; class Magnoliopsida; order Fabales; family Fabaceae; genus Lathyrus; species Lathyrus sativus. Next base: position 191,773,524 of record OZ012737.1, read on the forward strand.
AAAATGACATATAATCTCACTTTCCCAAAATACCCCTGACTTGTAAACCTCAAAACTTGAGTTCTACAAATCATATGGAAGACTTCTAGTACAATTTAGAAATCTAATATCATGAGTAACAAATTACATGTTGGCTAAAAGTTCATGTGAAACCTCTTTCTAGGTCAAAAGTTGCTTGGAAGTCAAGTGACTTTCACAGATAAATTTCAGAAGCATCTGAGGACTTGTAACTTGTCTGAACCATAACTTGAGTTCTATAAATCCACTGGAGGACTTCTAGTACTCAAATTAAAGGTATTGAGATGCTCTAAAAGTTCCATGTTGGCCAAAGATCCATTTGAAACTTGTATCTTGACTTATGTGGTCTTGAAGTTAGGCACTAAACAGGGGATTTTACACTGAAACCCTAACTTAGCAACTTCCCACACTCTTGATTCTTCTTGATTTGATCTTGGCACAACACCAAAAATATCTCAACACATCATTCCATGAACTCCATGACCTAAAAGTAGGCTTTGATGCTCTTCAATAGCACAGTTGACCTAGAATTGATCCAGATGAAACCCTAATTGCTTGCACCTCAACTGTGGCTCTTGCACTTGAATCAATGACTTGATTAAGCTTCAACATGGACCTCTAGGCACTCCATGAGCTCTATACATATCCTCTATTCACAATTCAAGCTTCACATCCCACTGATGGTCTTCAATAGTCCTCAAGATAGGAGAAAAATCCACATGAGCATTTAAACTTCTCGAAACCTCAAACCAACTCCTGATGACCTTGGTGACTTCTCGAACTTGAATAAGACCTCTGGTTAGGCTTATTTTGACATGAATCACACTTGATCCCCTGCTAAATGATATTATGCTCTGATATGCAAATGTTAGAACTATGGAAATGTTAATGAAAATGAAACATAAACCAGGTAAGAAAAGGTTGAGCAAATTTTGGGGTGCAACAGCTGCCCCTATTCAAACGGCTTGGACCCGAATGGGTGAAGAGCAAAAGGCTTTCAAACAATCGAGGTAAAAGACGGTTGAATACCAAGAAACCCGGAAATTTGCCAACCGCAAAAATAAACTGCACAAACTGCTTGGAGAAATAACATCTGTTACTGAATCTAGTTGTTACGGCAACAACTGATCAAATATCTGATAAAACCACGATTCTAAAATCAATCACCTATGTGACACCACAGGCATTGAATCAACAATCGAACCTCAAAACAGCGCTACAAAAAGCGGGCACCAAACGCGAATACAATTACTCCATCTTGCTATGGGGACTGATCTTGTCAATACGAAATGCAACTTCTCTGCCTATCGCTGCAGCAGTTGATTCCGAAAACTCATAACATATATCTTCTCTGTCTATCTACAGCAGCTGGTACTTGTTAGTACCTTGGATACACATTCTTTGCTAACACGAGTACAATTTCTCCATTGGACCGGGGGCTGTTTCCGAAAATATAACTTAACACAATTTCTCCATCAAACCGGGGATTGTCTCTGAAAATACAACTTCTCTGCCTATTGTTACAGTAGCTAATTCTTAACGTACACAACTTCTCTGTCCGTCTACAGTAGCTGGTACGAGTTCAAAAGAACACAGTTTCTCCATCAAACCGGGGACTGTTTCTGAAAATACAGCTTCTCTGCCTATTGTTACAGCAGCTGATTCCAATAATCAATATACACAGCTTCTCTGTCTATCTACAGCAGCTGATTCCGTCAATATGCTACGGATACCAAAATATGTTAACGCAAGCACAATTTCTCCATCAAACCGGGGACTGACTCCGCCAACTCAACATATACAGCTTCTTTGTCTATCCACAGCAGCTGAATTTAACATGAGCACAGCTTCTCCATCAAACCGGGGACTGTCTCTAAAAATGCAGCTTCTCTGCCTATCATTACAACAGCTGACTTTGATAACCAGTATACACGACTTCTCTGTCTATCTACAGCAGCCGATATTCGTTAGTGTGAGTACAGTTTCTCCATCAAACCGGGGACTGACCCAATCAAACTCAACATTCAGCTTCTCTGCCCATCACCGCAGCAGCTGACTCCGACGATTAATACGGGTAATTACTCCACAAACTCTTGAGGCCAATATGACAACAAACCTGAGGGGAACTTTACTGGGGAGATCCTGATATCCATTGCCAGACACCTATTTCGACAACTTCAGAAATTTTTAAAACATGAAATCTTTTGACGCTGACGTAACAACACATTTGAAGAAATACTTCGCCGGGGGTAATAAGAAAAACTTAAACAGACAAACTCTGTGGGGGGGGGAGATGACAAAATGAATGCTCTCATCACATGTCTCACGCCGAGACCTTGAACATCCAGTAATTAACCTAAACAAGAGCTCCAAACACCTGCGAGGAAAACATACTTGAAAACAAAGAGATTAACCAACCTGGCTTATGTTTCAAAATGCGTATGTTTGAAAATGGCGTAATGCTCCATACGACATGGCAATGCTACGCGTTTGGGTAGATGCAAATATGATGATATATGCAAATGCAAATGCAGGCTCGAGCTGCTGGAGAAAACTGGTATGGAAAGTGTCTCAACAACATGAACGCCGAGGACAAAACCAACTCCGCCGGAGATGACCGGGTGTTACAGAATTATTCCAGCAAAATAAATGCTAGAAAGGTGAAGCCAACTCCGCTGGGGATAACCTAACGTGCCAAGCATGATTGGACTTCTGTCAGGGATAGCTTACCCGTGCCAATGAAAATTGGACTTTTGCTGGGGAAAATAGACGGAGTCTTCCTGCGTACCAATGAAGATTGGATTTTGAAACTGATGCGCCAACACGGATGGGCCTCACAGTGATTGCCAATATGGATTGGGCTTTAGGAATGGCTTTCCAATGAGGATTGGGTTTTAGGCTATCCGTGAGGGGTCATATATAACTGACACTGGACAACCTCCTGTCTAAACTCACGGTTTCTGGTTGAAGAGTCAAGGGACGGTAACACGACTTCCCGACATTCGTCTCAAACTTGAAGATCGGCTGAATCTGCTCAAGTAGCTCTGAGTAACTCTAATGACACGGAAAAGAACAATTCCTTCGCTTCTGATATTGCCCTAGCCTGTGGGATCTTTGGGGGATACTCCTCAAAAGGAAATTTGAAAATCTGTACCCTGATGGTCTGATACGAACTGCTTCAGCACTCTGAACCTCGGAGAGATGCTTCGGATCAAATACCCCTCGGGCAAGAAACAACTTCGGCGCTTTTCTTAGAGTGGCCTGCCCCTGTCTGCGACGACTTTTTCCCCTGATAGGATGATCTGCGGGGAGATACACTGGTTGTCCTCGAGAGATTCATCAAATCTCAACCTGACTGCTTCAGAATAACTGACTTCGGGTGGCTGACATCACTAGGGATTATAGCTCGCCCCAGTTCACGGAGTATTCGGGCGTTCTGCATTCTATCATGATCGTACTTTCCACTGTAGGAAACTTTCCTGCTGTCAAGCGCTTACTCGCAAGTAAAACCAATTGTTCTGCACAAAAGATATATTAATGCAATGCATATGACAGTTTTAACATCCAATCTGCTCACCGGAAAAGGAAAAACAGTTTATGGCATATAATGCACAAATCATCTATCAGAATATCAACATCAGTACCAACATGGTAAGAAGAACCCTTTTAGGAGTCAGCTTTGACGCGATCTTTACCGATGTATGCCTTCGAAACAACCCTGCTTCAATTAGGACTTTTGAAGGTTGTAACGTGGTCAGGTTCACGGTTTTGAAAGAAAGGATAAAGACTCAAATTTTATTTTAACCCACGCGTTCACCTTGATGTTCTCCAATCCTACGTTCGGCTAATTCGACCTTAGCGTTTACCTCTTAAAGATTGAAATATAGGAGTGATAGTTCGAGAAACTATGAGTTTTTGGAGTGACAGCCACTCACTCTTCGTCTTTGACACTTGGGGTCACACGACTCGTATTTCATTTGAGGATTTTTCTTTTGTAATCCTTTTCATTTTTCTTTTTCTTTCCCTAACTTTTGCCTGGACTGACTCTTTTGAGTTTCTTTTGATTTTCAAGTCCAGCGGTGTAATACCCCAAATTTTGCCCTAAGATTTGTCGTCGCATTTCATTGCATTTAATCAATTACTAACAAATTTGTGTAGTCGTTTGATTTTTTGCAGGTAAATATCATATGGCATGTATTTTTTTTCTAAAAAGTAAAAATGGCACAATTGGCAAGAGGACATGTGTAAGGAGTTGTGAGTGTGAGAGGTTGAGAGTTCGAATCTCACCTTTGTCACTTTTTGTTTTTTATTATTTTTACTCTAAATGTTTCTATCTCTCATTAAAAAATAACAAAAATAGTTTTTTATTATAATTTAATTATTATTTTCGTATTTTAATTAAATCATTTTTTAAAATATTATTTTTTTCACTTTTTTCTAAATTATTCACAAAAATATCCAAAAAATCATAAAATAAAAAATATTAGAAAAAATTTGTTCTTTTTATAATATTTTTGATTTTAGGAATCAATAGGATTATTAGTTTTTATTTTAAGTTTATTTTAATTATTTTAAATTATTTAAATTTTATTTTTTCTTAACTAATTATTTAGTTTGGGCTTTAAAATGGGCTTTAGGGACATTATTGGCAATTTGGTGTTAACCCTAATTTTTTCCCTATATATACATGTGTTGCCTTGTTGAAAGGGGGTCAGAAGGTTTTCTTCAGAAAAGAGGAGAGAGAAAGGGAGAACAAAGGAGATCCCCAGAGAAGAAAGGCGGTCGTTCCCACAACTCGTCAGAAGGATTGGAGCTCTCCAGTGTTCCCTTATTCAAACTTTTTTCACATTTATCGAAGCAAACCTCCGCTTCGTAGGTTAAATTACTAAATCTTTTGCCTTTTCATGTTTATGTGCATATTTTGCCATGTTAATGTGTTTAGGTCCGTTAAATTACTAAACCTTTTGCTTTTTCATGTTTATGGGCATATTTTGCCATGTTAATCTCCATGTGTGTTTAGGTCCGTAGATTTTAATATCAAAACCCTTTTTTAACAAAACCTTTTTTTAAAGTCAAAACCCTTTTTTTTTATTTATTATTAAAACCTTTTTTTAGTAAGACCTTTTTTAAAAACTGAAAAGCCTTTTTGTTCCGAAGAAAAAAAAACCTTTTTGTTCCCAAAAAACCTTTTCCCAAAAAAAAAACTGAAAAGCCTTTTCCCAAAAAAACTGAAAAGCCTTTTTTTGGGATGAAAAGCCTTTTTTGTTCTAAAAAAAACTGAAAAGACTTTTCCCCAAAAACTTTTTTTTATATAATTTAAACTTAATTTTTTTTATAATTTTAACTTAAATATTTTTTATTAAAAAATTAATTTTTTTTTTATAATTAAAATATTAAAAAATTAAAACCTTTTCGTAAGGAACTCTTGATGTTTGATGTTTGTCGTGTCATTTTATGTACCCTTTTATTACTTTTCTTTCTTTTGGCATTTCATGTGCATGCTCGAGGTTGAGATGTGCTTGTGGTGGCCACAGCCCCACACTATTTTCCTCCCTCACTTCATTCTAAGTGTCATTACATATTTTCATATTCTTCATGTTTTTAGAAATGTTTCTTTGTTTCTTTATACCCTCTGCCTTTATTACTTTTCTTATTTCTGTACCTTAATTATTCCTCCATATAATGATTTGTCATATTTTCACATTTTTTACAGTTTTATCCTCCGAAGGATTAGGTCTAGCCGTTTGGCCGCCACGCCAATAGTCCTCAAAACTTCAAACCCTTACAAACCCTAACTTTTCACAAATGTCTCGCCGTGGACAAAATTACAAAACTACCCCTAGCTTTAGGTCAAAGAGTCGCCGCACTCATTTTAGGGTTTCCCGCCGCGGAATCCCTAACCTAACCCTAATTCACTTAACAATTTACAACGTAGATATTGGAGTTTTTACACTCCGCTTAAGCGTGTCCCTAAGATACGTTTATTCCCCATTGAAACCTTGGCCACAGTCAAGACGTTTCTAACCTCCCTTTTGAGGGGAACTACAGTTACTCTGATTCCATTCCCGTAAGGATATGTAGGCACAAGATGCGATGTCTTGCCGAGTAAACTTAGAATTAACCCCTAGGTCTTTTTTAATTTTCAATCCTTTGTATATACCCTTAAGCAAAATAATTAATGAAATAAATAAAAAAATAAACAAAAGGTTCCCATAGAGTACTACGGAAGTTTAGGGTGCTAATACCTTCCCTAAATTTAACCAACCCCCGAACCTTAGATCTCTCCCTTTTAGGTTTTTCCTTTCTTTAACCTTTCCTTCGGATAAATCAAAGACCGGTTGTAAATGAATTAAGATTCAAGTTAATCAATAGCTTGACATCCAAATTTCACCGCAACAGAAAATGACGACTTCACTGGGGAGTCCTAACTTTTGAGGGTTATCCCCATTTTGTTTATTTTTCATTATATATTTGTTTCATTAATATTTTTGCTCATTTGTATATATATTGTTCAGGGGTACCTTGCTTGGGAATTACTGTGTTGTGAGATAAGTCCTACACCCGGACTTGAGTGACATTATTATAGGATGGCGATATATTCGACGAGGCTTATAGGGAGTGAGTCCCGACTAAGCTAAATCGAGAATCACCGCTCAGTTGAGACCCTTTTGAAAATGGTTCAGTTGATCGAGTGTAGTCATGAAAACTTTTACCATTATCGATTGGAGTCTGTGATACTGGGAACCGTAGTACCTTTACACCATCTTGGCCTTATCTAGGACGTAGTGTGGGAACTATGTGGGAGTAGTCCTACAATGGTTGCTACGCGATACTACACTCGAACGAGGTTCTCTTGAGAATATTATCGACCCTTGAGTCAGTCGAGAAGTTGATAATATCCAAAAGATGGGCTGATGACTTTGGGCACTTTTTAGAACCCTTGTTCTGCAGGTACAATTAATCTATAGTACACACCACTTTGGGAAGGGTAGACCTTGACTCCATTCATTGTTCCTCTAAAATTAGGACCTTTGTTTGCTTATGTGCGTTTGTGCTTTGCATCCATAAAGCATCATATCATTTCTAGTTTCAAGGAATTCAAAAGTCCTTTGCAAATTCAAGAAGTCCTACATTTTAAAGTCTAACAGCTTTTCTCGCTTTCCTAAAAGGGAATGTTTGCAATCGACCGTTGAAATTCTTGAGACCATTGCATGGCATTAAATCACATTTTTGCATTGCATTTATCCCCCAGTTTCTCCTTCTTGGTCCTATCGTCTTCTAGTGTACCTTTGAGTCGTCAAGCTGATTCCTCGACACAGATATCAGACCAGAAACGGAACAGGAGTCACTTTGATCCTATTCTCATGACTTACACAGAGCTATATCCTGACTTAGTCCGGCAAGGACTGATTACTACAAAGGCTTTACCACCTCCTCTTAATCCTCCGGCTGGATTTAGGGCTGATCTCCATTGTGCTTCCCATGAGGGTGCCCCAGGCCATGACTTGGAGCATTGTTTTGCATTGAAGGCTAGAGTATGTGAATTAGTTAGAACTGGAATACTTGATTTTACAGACAGTCATCCGGATGTTCAGAAAAATCCCTTGCCAGTACATCAGAAATGAAGTTTTGTCACTAGGCCTTTTGTTTCTCGTTGTTTGCACTTTCCTTATTTTGTTTAAGTTGTTTGCTTTTAATTATGTTTGTACTTTCATTAATGAAATAAGCATTGCGACTTTTGATTCAATTCATTTCCATCCATTTATTTGCATCTTTATGCTTTATTTTTCAAATGTTTACTTCTTGTCCAAAATTTTGATATGCTAAGATTGGAGGGAGGATGATGAAAACGTTATACCCATAATTGTTGTCAGTATGCTTTCAATCAAACCTTGTTGACGATGTAAGGCATTGTTTCAATTCCCAAACACTGGAGAAATAAGGAAGTTAATCCCTCGTTACCCCCTTCGAGCCTAGAAGTTGGAGTTTCTTTCGTTACAAAAAACCCACAATTTAAACCTTGGGATGGGTAGTTCTCAGTTAACTTGGTTGTGTGTTCATACGATACACCTTTCATTAACAAATTTTCCTTCGCACACGTCAAACAAGTGTCGAAGATGTTTTCTAATCAAAAGGTCGATGATGGTTCACCGTAATCATTAAAATCAAACAGTCACTTTCCTTCACACAAAAAAATAATCAAAAGAAGCCCGCTAAGTCAAAACCTATGAAGGAGACTTAGGCAAAACTGGGGCATCCCGCTGACTGTAAACTCTAAAATAAACAGTTTAGGCAAAATTTAGGGATAATACAAAGAGATTTTTAAATCCTTATCTTGAAAATCCTCAATGTCAAAACAATCAAATGTTATAGGGGAGTAGTGGCTGCCTTTTCATAGGTCCTTTTGACTTCTGAATCATCACTGCGACGATCAATGAAATCCCTAACTTATGGGAACCTGAATGCATAGTATGAGTTAACTGAGCATAGGATTGAAGATCATCACTTAGATTGGGTGGGTACAAATAAATTTTGAGCCTTTATCTTTTGTTTCATAAACCGTGAACCAGGCCACATTACAACCCTCAAAAGACCTAATTGAAGCAAGGTTATTTTGAAAGTATACTACAGCAAGGTTGCGTAACCTGACTCCAAAAGATCCTTGCGAATCATTTATTTTGGCAATACACTTTTATTTTAAACTTTGAATGTCTTGAACCGCCTTGTTCTGACTAACGACTCATGTATTTTCCATCTTTCAAAAATAATTTTTCAAAAATCGCATGAACTTTGCATTACCATGTTTGTATGAATATTTTTGTTTGCAAACTGGCTTTCCTCTCAGGAATTTTCAAACAATGAGAAACTTGGTCAAGTGATCTTATCAGGGGCAACTTCCTTTTACATCCTGTCAAAGAGTTAGTTCAAGATTTGTTCAAGGCAATATCTTCTCAGATTTGGTTTATCCAGAGAATTGTTCAAGACCCAGACTGGGGCAAGCCCTCCGAGGATACGGCAAAACAGTCGATTCCACGAATCAGACAGCTGAAGCAATTATCAGTTCATTTGACCTGGGGCAGTTTACTTGCATAATCCCTAAGCAGTTATTCATCATTCCTACAGTGACTATCAACTTGATACAGTTTAACAGAATGACAGTGATCTCCGTGTTAAGGAATCAGTCCTCCAGTTTTGTCATCTCACAGAAAGAGTCGAGTCTTGTCGTCGACGTCTGCATTTGCATTTGATCATATGTCATAGCATAATTCCTATACATGTGCACATCTTGGGTGCTTTACTCCCCACTTACATTTCTATCTTGGGTGCTTTACTCCCCATTTACATTTTTATCTTGGGTGCTTTACTCCCCATTTACATTTCTATCTTGGGTGCTTTACTCCCCATTTACATTTCTATCTTGGGTGCTTTATTCCCCATTTACCTCTCTATCTTGGGTGCTTTACTCCCCATTTACATTTCTATCCTGGGTGCTTTACTCCCCATTTACATGTCTATCTTGGGTTCTTTACTCCCCACTTACCTTCTATCCTTGGGTGTTTTATCCCCCATGTACCTTTATCCCGGGTGTTTTATTCGCCGTTTACCAGATATTCCTGGGTTTACCTAACATCATGGTGTTTTACCCCCATTTGCTTTTTTTTCTCCCTGAGGTCGTGTTTTACTCGTGTCTTACCTTGTGGGCAAAATTTATTTACTTGGCATCATGGGTGTTTTATCCCCATTTGCGTTTTTCTCCTGAGCTCGTGTTTTACTCGCGTCTTACTTTGCGGACAATTTCTAATTTACTTGGCACCTATCAACAATTCTGTGTCGTGTCTACCCGACGTTCTTCCAGATATGACATGTCTTCTTCCCTAGTGCAATTCCTCGGTGGGTCGTCCCCTGTGACGTTGTTTCGTCTGTATGCGTGCATTTGTCATCATACGCATCATATCAGATTCATATTATATTTAGCATTATAGTTCGTTTTGTTTTGTCCATATCATTGCATAGCACTGCGTCTAAAGGCAAAATTTTCGGTTATCTGTATTTAAATCCCTCCACCATGATTTCTCGAGTCTCCGTTGCTCAAATCACCCGGTGAAGTTATTTAAATAGGGGCAACTGTAATACCCCAAATTTTGCCCTAAGATTTGTCGTCGCATTTCATTGCATTTAATCAATTACTAACAAATTTGTGTAGTCGTTTGACTTTTTGCAGGTAAATATCATATGGCATGTATTTTTTTTCTAAAAAGTAAAAATGGCACAATTGGCAAGAGGACATGTGTAAGGAGTTGTGAGTGTGAGAGGTTGAGAGTTCGAATCTCACCTTTGTCACTTTTTGTTTTTTATTATTTTTACTCTAAATGTTTCTATCTCTCATTAAAAAATAACAAAAATAGTTTTTTATTATTATTTAATTATTATTTTCGTATATTAATTAAATCATTTTTTAAAATATTATTTTTTTCACTTTTTTCTAAATTATTCATAAAAATATCCAAAAAATCATAAAATAAAAAATATTAGAAAAAATTTGTTCTTTTTATAATATTTTTGATTTTAGGAATCAATAGGATTATTAGTTTTTATTTTAAGTTTATTTTAATTATTTTAAATTATTTAAATTTTATTTTTTCTTAACTAATTATTTAGTTTGGGCTTTAAAATGGGCTTTAGGGACATTATTGGCAATTTGGTGTTAACCCTAATTTGTTCCCTATATATACATGTGTTGCCTTGTTGAAAGGGGGTCAGAAGGTTTTCTTCAGAAAAGAGGAGAGAGAAAGGGAGAAACAAAGGAGATCCCCAAAGAAGAAAGGCGGTCGTTCCCACAACTCGTCAGAAGGATTGGAGCTCTCCAGTGTTCCCTTATTCAAACCTTTATCACATTTATCGAAGCAAACCTCCGCTTCGTAGGTTAAATTACTAAATCTTTTGCCTTTTCATGTTTATGTGCATATTTTGCCATGTTAATGTGTTTAGATCCGTTAAATTACTAAACCTTTTGCTTTTTCATGTTTATGGGCATATTTTGCTATGTTAATCTCCATGTGTGTTTAGGTCCGTAGATTTTAATATCAAAACCCTTTTTTAACAAAACCTTTTTTTAAAGTCAAAACCCTTTTTTTTATTTATTATTAAAACCTTTTTTTTAGTAAGACCTTTTTTAAAAACTGAAAAGCCTTTTTGTTCCGAAGAAAAAAAAACCTTTTTGTTCCCAAAAAACCTTTTCCCAAAAAAAAAACTGAAAAGCCTTTTCCCAAAAAAACTGAAAAGCCTTTTTTTGGGATGAAAAGTCTTTTTTGTTCTAAAAAAAACTGAAAAGACTTTTCCCCAAAAACTTTTTTTTTATATAATTTAAACTTAATTTTTTTTTTATAATTTTAACTTAAATATTTTTTATTAAAAAATTAAAGCTTTTTTTTTATAATTAAAATATTAAAAAATTAAAACCTTTTCGTAAGGAACTCCTGATGTTTGATGTTTGTCGTGTCATTTTATGTACCCTTTTATTACTTTTCTTTCTTTTGGCATTTCATGTGCATACTCGAGGTTGAGATGTGCTTGTGGTGGCCACAGCCCCACACTATTTTCCTCCCTCACTTCATTCTAAGTGTCATTACATATTTTCATATTCTTCATGTTTTCAGAAATGTTTCTTTGTTTCTTTATACCCTCTGCCTTTATTACTTTTCTTATTTCTGTACCTTAATTATTCCTCCATATAATGATTTGTCATATTTTCACATTTTTTACAGTTTTATCCTCCGAAGGATTAGGTCTAGCCGTTTGGCCGCCACGCCAATAGTACTCAAAACTTCAAACCCTTACAAACCCTAACTTTTCACAAATGTCTCGCCGTGGACAAAATTACAAAACTACCCCTAGCTTTAGGTCAAAGAGTCGCCGCACTCATTTTAGGGTTTCCCGCCGCGGAATCCCTAACCTAACCCTAATTCACTTAACAATTTACAACGTAGATATTGGAGTTTTTACACTCCGCGTAAGCGTGTCCCTAAGATACGTTTATTCCCCATTGAAACCTTGGCCACAGTCAAGACGTTTCTAACCTCCCTTTTGAGGGGAACTACAGTTACTCTGATTCCATTCCCGTAAGGATATGTAGGCACAAGATGCGATGTCTTACCGAGTAAACTTAGAATTAACCCCTAGGTCTTTTTTAATTTTCAATCCTTTGTATATACCCTTAAGCAAAATAATTAATGAAATAAATAAAAAAATAAACAAAAGGTTCCCGTAGAGTACTACGGAAGTTTATGGTGCTAATACCTTCCCTAAATTTAGCCAACCCCGAACCTTAGATCTCTCCCTTTTAGGTTTTTCCTTTCTTTAACCTTTCCTTCGGATAAATCAAAGACCGGTTGTAAATGAATTAAGATTCAAGTTAATCAATAGCTTGACATCCAAATTTCACCGCAACAAGCGGGATGCCCTTATTTTTTCCTAAGTCGTTTGTTTTTAAGTTTTGACTTAGCGGGCTTTTGATTCTTTTTCCTTCCCTCTTTTTTTTTAAACAAGTAGTGTGACACTGGTTGTCTGACTCTTTGGGGAATAATGTGACTGTTTCACTTTTGAAATTTAACCCTTGTGGTTTTTTAGGCACGACCTCTAGAGGTGTGATTGATCCTCAAACGGACACTCCTTTTTGTAATTTGGACGTTCGGTCAAATTAGCTAACACCTACCCTGCCCCAGGTTAAGACTGAGGGTTTTTCGTTTTCAGAAAGAACTCCTACTACTAGGCTCAAAGGGGTTGACAAGGGATTATCTTCCTTATATCTCCGGTGTTTAGGGATTTGAAACAATGCCTGTACATCATCAGCAGGTTTTATTTCAAAAGCATACAATATCGGAAGCTTGCATGTCGTTCATTTTCGTCATCCTCCCCGGATTCCGCTTAACCAAGCGTTGGATATCTGTAAAAATCAATTAGTGAACACGAATGGATTTAGTCAAAATATGCATACTCATTTCATTATCATCAATTGAATGGAAACAACAAGTTTTACAAACAAGATTGCAATTTAAACAGGAAAGAAACTACAAACAATGACAAGATAAAACAAATGAAAATGCCAGCTTCCGAGAACCGGGCTTTCACATCTGATTCGCTGCTGAACCAGCCATCTTCATAGTTGTTTATTGAAACCATTCCGCTCAAAACGGCAACCGGGTGAACTGTCTCTCTGACTTCATTGGGTTTTGCCTAGCACGCAGGTTTGATCGATAACGAGAAGGCTGCTGATCCTGGAGAGGAGCTGATGTCTGTTGCAAAGACTGGACCGATTGTTGACCTTGAACAGTTGAACCACTTGGCGGTTGAGTCTGAATTAACAGGGACTCCTTTTGTTCAGGCGCTTTCATCCTTAGGCTTGGTCTAGGCACATGCAACAACTGAGGACAAGGGGATTCTAACACCATTGAGTCTAGGATATACTCCTGATCTACTGCAGCTTCGGGAATATCCATCATCATGGCAGCAGCTGGAATAGGACCATTAGGTACTGTTACGCCGCTTGGTGTAAATTCAATCGCTTTTGAGTCAATCAGGTCTTGAACCTTGTGCTTAAAAGCATGACAATTCTCAAGGCTATGCCCCGGTGCTCCAGAGTGGAAGTTGCAACGAGCGTTCACGTCAAAACATGCTGGTAGGCTACCCTTAGGTGGATCCAAAGTCCGAAGTTTGACCAACTGAAATTGAAGCAAAACTTGCAACGCCTGAGCGTATGTCATATGAATCTGGTCATAAACTCTGCCCCTCTTAGGCACCTGATTTTCCCGATCAGCAATGCGCTGGAGAGCAACATACGAAGGTCCTCGTCATCCACGAGACATCTGAGATTTATTAACCTTTGGCACAGGCTCCACAGGTACAGGTTCCACAGGCACAAGTGGAACAAGCTTCTTCACTGCGGCTTCAGGTAGCTGATCACCCTCCTTCCTAAGCACACTCTTTAACACTTCCATAATCAAGTCCACTTGGGTCTTCAGCTGATTGTTTTCCTCTTTGAGCGTCTTCTGGTCTAGACACATCTCTTGCATGTCTCTCATCATCTTCCCTAGTTGGCTTCGAACCTCAATCAATTCAGCCTGATTCTGTTCCATAACTCTGAGAGAATTCATGCAACAAACTAGTGAAGAACAGGAAATATGACCCACAGTTCTGAGGTACCTGTTATGTGAGAATGCAATGCGGAAAGCAAACACATATTCACAACAAGATAAGGAGAAACCCAAGCTATAAGCACAGAGATAAACACCTCACACAAATATGCCAAACTATCAAAATCAACATATAAGCACACATGAGTACGAATACAATGACCTCAGCCAACAAGCCTGGTGATGGTCAACAAACAACAATGCACGAAAGCTAAATAGGTCAGTAGAGAAAACAGATGCGACACCCGGCACAGAAACCTCTAGCAACTTCCTCCATATTCAACTGAGCTATCAGTTTAACATTCTTCCAACCACACATTTTCGGTGGAGTCTTCCATGACATTAACTGAAGAACCCACACAACTGGATGAAGGAGAATCAATAATCTGAACAAAACCCTGAGGTGTGATGAAGATCTTGTTAGAGTCTAACATTCTGAACTTGACTCCTAAGCACCTTACAATCATCTGTCGAATGCCCCTGTGTCCCAACATGGTACTCACAGCGGGCGCTAGCATCAGAACCTGGAGGATAAGGCAGGATCATTGGATTAGTCTCTTTCGGCACTATCAATCCACTTTCAACCAAATCCGGCAACAACTGGCTGTACGACACCGGTAGCTGAGTAAACTGCCTTTCAGGCTTCCTTGGTCTTTGTCGGGCGTGCTGACGCAACTGACAATAATATGACCGTTGACTTTGAACACTTGAGGCGTCTGAAAACTGAGCTTGAGATGCTAGGGATTCTGAGACAACATCACTTCCTCCTTCCCACTCCTCTTGAGGTATGACGACTGATTCATTCTTATCAACTGGGGTATAAGGAGGATCTCGAATCTTTCCATTCTTGAGTTCTCTCTCAACAAGCTCTCCTATTCTTATCAAGCCCGCGAAGCTTGTACAACTGAACATTATGTCATAATAACGGCCTTTCAGAGTACCCAAGAAGAGGTCAACCATTTCTCTCTCAAGAAGCGGTGGTTGAACACTGGCAGCCAATTCTCTCCATCTCTGCATATACCCTCTAAAGGATTCATTATTCGCCCGAGATAACTCTTGCAAATGCACGCGACTAAGAGCCATATCCAGGTTGTAGTCGTACTGCTTCACGAAGGCATTGGCTAAATCCGACCATGACTTGATACTATCACTCTTCAACTGCATGTACCAATCCAAAGATGCTCTGATCAAACTATCTTGGAAACAGTGAATCATGAGCTTGTCATTGGTGACATGTGAAGACATCCTTCTGCAGAACATAACCAAATGTAGCTTCGGACAACTATCCCCTTTGTATTTCTCAAAATTGGGCATCTTGAACTTCGGAGGCAACACAAGGCCTGGCACCAAACACATGCTCGAAGCATTCAGATCAAGAGTATTCTTATTCATCAGGGCAGCAATCTGATCTTCCATCATCTGAAGTCTTCTCATATACTAAACAGTCCTCGGATTCTCAGTATTAGCCTGTGGAACAACTCTTGGAGATGGAACAATCCTTGGAGAATCTGGCGTAGAGAAAGTGAAACTCTGATACTCTGTGTCTTTGAGAGAAAATGGGTCTCTGACAGGGGTTTGCACAATCTGAGCTACATTGTTCATCGGAGTTCTTTGAACATTGTTTCCTCCTCTATTCATAGCTGTTATGGCTTCCATGAACTGACTCAACTGGTTCTTCAACAATTCAAACTCGACCCGAGTAACAACCAAGTTCTGCTCTTCTAAAGCCATGATCCTTCCAGATGCTAACTCAAGTCCAATGCGAATGTCGGGAAATCAACTGACGAAGCAGACAAAAGATGGGTAAGCTCCCTGTTCCGGCTGAGAATGAATATGCAAAATGAAATGCAAATGCAAACAGAAATGCAAAATGCAAAATGCACACACAAGGGATCAAGTTCGCTGCTGTAGCTTGAGAAGTTTGTTTTACTGTAGCTCGAGAATGACCAGAGCTTCGCCTCAAACCAAACCAACCACTCAAAAGGACCCTTGTAACAAATTCTCACTGACAGAGACAAACCAGGTGTTCTGAGGCCAGAGTTTTCCTGCAAAAAGACCCACCTACCCCTCACAGGTATGTACTTAACTCGCAGACGAGGTACGACATCCTATGCGGGCATCAGCGTCACAGACTTTCAAGAGAGATGATACGATACCCAGAAGGTGTGGCATCATCATACCTTGAAGCGGCCTCACTTAGATGAATCCCAATTGATATGTCCCCAGAGTCGACAATCCTCGGGTCAGACAACTTGTCGAGCCCTAAGGGCCAGGCAAGAAGCATCAAAGAAAATCTCGTCCGAGCGTAGATTTCGCGGTTAGCTGGTGCGAGCTAAGCAAGCAGGCTAACCACTACTCTCTACTTCTAAGTCTATGTGCAAACTCAAGCCCAGGTCCGGCTTATCTCTCAATCTAACCCTCTACCCAGCACAACAACAATAATATAGTACTGAAAGTAAAGGCAAAAAGGTAAATACATACAAAACCCTAGACGGGAAAACAAGCGCTAGGATTGACTTTCGTAGGGAACCGTTGGAGTCCCTAGCTGTCGCTACTGCGAAAATCGGCGCCGGCTATGAAAGAAGAGTCGCCACCGTGCGTTATTTATCCCACAAGAGGGAAAGGAAACGCTCAGAGTAAACCTAACGCAAAGAGGGAAAGGAATGGTCATCGCAACCAAATCCTGGATTCGGGAGTCAGTTACGCAAGGAGAAGGTATTAGCACCCCTCACGTCCGTCGTACTCGACGGGATCCACGCTTGTTTTCTATCCAAGGGTGTGTTATTCTATCTACTCTATAGGTCTGGTTTAAAAAGAAAATAAAAGGACTCGGCAAAGTATCGCGCTTTATGCCTACGTATTCCCGTCTGAAACGAGAAATCAGAGTCAACGTAGTTCGCCTACCTACGGGAAAGGAGGGGAAGGTTGCTCGCCAAGATATCGCATCTTGTGCCTACGTACTTTCATACGGTATGAAAGATCAGAGCAAACGTAGTTCAGGCTACGGAAGACACAAGCTTGTTTGACAGTTTTCTATCTCCTTAAGAAAGGGTTTTCCTGATTAAAGGTCCAAGCGGACAAAAACAGAGTTTGAATGTTTGTTTGAGTTTTTTTTTACGAAAGAACTGTTTTTTAGTCTGTTTGCAACTTGTACTGCACTAAAGACTTGTGATCTGAGAGTGACTACGTCGCATGTCACCCTAAGGGTACCATACTAAGCAGTCAGATTACTGAAGAGTGACCCTCCAGCAACCTTTTCTCAAATAGCTTAAGGCTCGTAGTGTATAGTGCGCGTTATCCTTATTACTGTGTTTTTGAATTGTTTTGAGATGAGAAGAGAAAGACGCTCTAAAAAGCCTATGGTTGAAAGGGGAATCTACCTACAGTTATCATGCATGGGTCAAAACCTAATGTCTATCATAATTTCCTCTTGCACAGAGGAAATCAGAGATCCTAGGGGATAAACAGCAAAAGACAGCAAGCAATTACAGTAAAATGCATGCAATGCAATAGTATAAGAGAGGCAAGAGAGAAAACAATAGGCAAGAGGAGACAAGCTCCACCTCAAACCTAGAGGTAATCAACACAAGTAAACAGATAATACAGAGAAAAACAAAAGACACAGAGGAGGCAGCCCAAGCAGCAGCATCAAACTCCTACAGCAGACAGCAACAGCTACAGCAAGCTCTAAACAGCATCAGTTGAATTTGACAGTAAAGTTGAAAGCAATGGCTTCTTCTTCATGCTAGCTTATATCTTCAAGCTCCATAAATCTTCAAGCACTCTCCAAGAGGAGGATCAATCATCAAGATCAAAATATTATGTTAAGAAAACTTAATGACAACCAAAGGAAATCAATAAGAACTTAACATTGCAATGGAAAGGTATCCTCAAAGTTCTACTCACTTGGGCATACCACTCATCCCTCCTAAGGAGAGATGGAGCTTCCCAAGGAGGACTATGTATCATTGGATGGAATAGAGGCAAACAATGCACTCTATGTTTGAAGAAAGAAACAAAACTAGGTCTAAGGCATTTCCTAAAACCCTAATTTCCTAAGCTCCTAAAAAAAGCTTCCACAAGAGGAAAAGTCTTCAACTCCAAGATCCAACCTTCAAGCCATAGCATCTTCAATGAATCCAGAAGCTCCACAAAAAAGGATAGTAAGCAAATCCAACTCCAAAGTCACCAACCAAGCCAAACAAGCAAAGACACTCAAGAGAGAACAACACTAGCACAAGCAACTTGCAAATTACATATAAAATATGAAAATGCATCTAAAAATGCCAAATAAATTCTCAAATGACCCCTAAAGTATCAGGGACCAAGGGTCAAAAGGGGAGATTGAGAATCAAAAAGGAAGTGCCCCAATAGAGGGCAAACACCAAGAGTGTCCCAAACAAAGGCAGCAATGGAGAGGGAACAAAAGGCAATTCAAATCACAAGAAAACAACACTTAAAAATTATGAAACAAATATCCAAAGATCAATTAACTTGTTAATACAATGCTCAAAAAGACTCATGTAAAAATAAGAAGTTTAAACATGAAAATAAAATCAAGAAAGAACAGAACTGCAATTTAAATCAAATAAAACAGCTCCAACATTTAATTTGTTTTGAAATAGAAAATGAAACGAAAAAAATAAAATAAAATATCCAGAAAAAATTAGACATCTTAAGGTTTCTGAAAATTATTTTTGTGTATTTTTATGACTGTTGGAACTATTTTAAATGATTTAAATTGGAACAACAACAAAACAGAAAATAAATTAACTAAAATTTAACAAAGAAAAATAAGTGGTATGAATAGCAGAAAAGCCAATGTAAAAACGGATGGGCCCAGGAAGAGGGGGTGTGGAAAGTAGCATGCATTAAGCCCAATGGAAATCAGCAAATAAAATAATTAAATAAACAAAACAAAACAGAAAATAGAAAACAACAAAGTGGAAAATGCACCCAGCGGGAGTTGAACCCGCGCGTCCAGCCTCCCCTTCCTAGCCAAAACGATGTCGTTTAGGCGTGTGGCCATGTGGCGCGTCCTGCGCCCTTGGATTGGGAGACTCGGTCTCCTTTTCCCTCTCCATCTAACCGCCACGCGGCCTCCCTCTCCCCCAGCCGGAAACCACCACCGGAACAGTTCCGGTCATCTTCTTCCTTGGCTCTAACCACCATGCTCATGAACAACAACACATAAAATGCAATTCTCAACCGTTTTTAGAGTTTTTTATATCAAAATTCATCTACAACTCGCGAGGATTTCAAATATATCATCCAAAATTATTAATAATGCAACATGAAAAAAAACGAAGCAAACAATGTTTGGTGCCAAAAACTCAACCTCACCAAAACCTCTCCAAATTAATTCTAAACTCAACCTTATGTCATGGAGGTTATGGATCAAGCAAAAACTAAGCAAAATCATGCAAAAACAGTCCATACTAAATCTCACAAGTTTGGAGCTCCAAATTTTGAACGTCATAAACATCAACAATTATAATCCAGAAACGATCTACATGCTTCAAGGAGTGCAAAGAAACAAAAATGGCAAGGAATCATCAAGTATTAAGAGAGATATGGTGAAATTCAAGTACCTAGTGAAGAACTTCCACTGAGCCTTTAATCCTTGATGAAGCTTCGCAAAACTCTCCAGAATCGTTCAATGATCTTCAATAAAGCTTTCTCAATTCACAATTTGGCTTGAAACGAACTAGATCTTGGAATTCACTTTTGGATTTTTCTTCACTTTTTCAAGCTTGTTCTTGATGAATTCTGCTCCAATTTTCAGAACTTGTGATTTGTGAAGGTTGGAAATGTTATATACAATGGATATGGATCCAAAGGAAGTCCAATCTTTGCCTCTAGGCCCAAAATGAAAATTCAAAATTTCACCACTTTTGCTCATGAATAGTGCACGAAAATGGGTGTTTTGGCTCCAAAATGGTTCAATTCAATTAACATCAGCATGTGGAGTGTGGATGGCTGGGATTTCACCCTTGCATTTGATCCAATGGTTATTTTTTATTATGTAACTTCATGGTGAAGTAACCAAAATAGCAACTCCCAAAACTTGGCCTAAACTCAAAATTCTGTTAATGCCAAAGTGTTTAGAATGTGATTTCAATTCAAAAAATGTACTCATATGCCATGTTTTGGTCCTCTAACTCAAAAAGTCAATTTTCCCTCCTTAATCCATTTAAAATATTCCCTTTTTTAGGCCATTTTAAGTGACTTTTTGCTACAAGCCAAACCAATCCCAAATGACCACTTGGTTGCACTTAAAATCCCATTTTAAGCAACTTTCATGTTGAACAAAAATCCATTTGACAAGTGCAAGTTGGAGATTTTGACCAATGATTGAAAATGACCTATAATCTCACTTTCCCAAAATACCCCTGAGTGGTAAACCTCATAACTTGAGTTCTACAAATCAGATGGAAGACTTCTAGTACAATTTAGAAAGCTAAGATCATGAGGAACAAATTTCATGTTGGCCAAAAGTTCATGTGAAACCTCTCTCTAGGTCAAAAGTTGCTTGGAAGTCAAGTGACTTTCACAGATAAATTTCAGAAGCATCTGAGGACTTGTAACTTGTCTGGACCATAACTTGAGTTCTATAAATCCACTGGAGGACTCCTAGTACTCAAATTAAAGGTATTGATATGCTCTACAAGTTCCATGTTGGCCAAAGATCCATTTGAAACTTTTATCTTGACTTATGTGGTCTTGAAGTTAGGCACTAAACAGGGGATTTTACACTGAAACCCTAACTTAGCAACTTCCCACACTCTTGATTCTTCTTGATTTGATCTTGGAACAACACCAAAAATGTCTCAACACATCATTCCATGAACTCCATGACCTAAAAGTAGGCTTTGATGCTCTTCAATGGCACAGTTGACCTAGAATTGATCCAGATGAAACCCTAATTGCTTGCACCTCAACTGTGGCTCTTGCACTTGAATCAATGACTTGATTAAGCTTAAACATGGACCTCTAGGCACTCCATGAGCTCTATACACATCCTCTATTCACAATCCAAGCTTCACATCCCACTGATGGTCTTCAATAGTCCTCAAGATAGGAGAAAAATCCACATGAGCATTTAAACTTCTCGAAACCTCAAACCAACTCCTGATGACCTTGGTGACTTCTCGAACTTGAATAAGACCTCTGGTTAGGCTTCTTTTGACATGAATCACACTTGATCCCCTGCTAAATGATATTATGCTATGATATGCAAATGTTAGAACTATGGAAATGTTAATGAAAATGAAACATAAACCAGGTAAGAAAAGGTTGAGCAAATTTTGGGGTGCAACACATGGGAGAAAGATTCATCTAACAAAATCAAGGTATGGATAGTGGAAAGCAAAGTGAAGACCAAAGGTCACCACTAAGCACTCCATCATCAGAGAAAGGAACCCTCAAAGGTTCTACCAACTTGGGAAGAGCCACACATCCTACCAAAGGAGGGATGAGGCCTTCACAAGGGGACCTTACATCATAGGGAAGAATGGAAGTGATCAACACCTTTCATGTTTGTGAAAGAAGAGAATCTATCTAGAAGCTCTACATACAAACCCTAATCTTAACACCTAAACAAAACTACACCAAAAGAAGGGAAATCTTCACATCCAAGCTTCTTCATGCATTCCACAGCAGCCCACACATGTCTTCATCATCATCCAAGAGCAAGAGAAGAAAAAACCTAATCTAAGGGAACTAAAGAAGTCAATCTAGTTGAATTAGCAAGTTAGGATCACCTAAAACCTAGTACTAAAGTTAATCCTAACTAAAATACTAAAACCAATTGTAAATTCCTACAAAAATAGCTATGGGAACCTAATTCAATCATGAATCTACCATACAAAATCCAGGGGTTGAATCATCCACAAAGTCCTAGAAATAAATCCTAAATCACAAGGTACTAAGCTTAAACCCTAAAACTAGAGCACCTAAAGTTTCAACCTAAAATCACTACCTAATTTCATCAAAAAATGTGAGAAAAATCTAAGGGGAGCATACATATCTAAACTAATCACACACAAAAAATTAGCTAAAGAATCATCACCAATTGATCACACAAAATTCAGCAAACCAAGGTATCAACCATAATGGAATTAATATCAATTAAAATACAAAAAATGCACATAAAATCACAAATTCATGAATTCCTAGTATTTTAATTCAATAAAATTCTATATTCAATCATGAATCCAGGAAAAAAAACTTGGATCAATTTGGATTATTTTCCTATTTTTTGTGAATTATTTTCTAAACCATATGAAATGATAAAAATAAAAGAAATAATAAGAAAATGATAAAAGGCGCGTGACAAATAGCAATTAATTCAAGTTTAAATCCTGGATTGGGCCCAGAGGGGGTGTGGATAGCACTCATTCCAAAGACCACACGCCTCAACTCATCTTCAATTATCAAACTGAAAAAAGAAATGCAAACACACCAAGTTTCGAACCCGTTCCCTCTTGGTCTACACAATGAAGCAAACCAGGCACTTATCAAAACGTAGCGTTGTGTGGGAAAGGGTACATGGCTCATCATGAGCGCTTGGATTAAGTGACTGAGTCCAACTTTCCACATGAATGGAGGGTGAGGATTTCATCTTCCTCATTTCAAACCTGAAACCTGCGCGCGAACCAGACATCGCCGGTGGCTTTTCCGGCCACCCCTGTACAACCCTAAGTTCGTCTACACTCAACCATTTGCCACGATGTCTGAACGAAACTTGCTCAAAATTTCACAAGCGATTCAACCATGCCATTAATTCATCCTAAAAACGCCTGAATCTTGAAATAACAATCTCAACCAAAAATGAACTTCCACCTAAATTGTCTCTAAAGTTGCAATTGATCATCCTAAATCCATCTATGTCAATAGGGGAACCTAACCACATGCTTCTAGTTCACTGAAAACACATAATTAGAGAGAAATTTCAAGAAGTTAAAACCTGTGTTTGAGCTTGTACCAGATGCACTTCTTGCTCGATTCAACCTTCAAGATGATGCAGATTCACTCTAAATCACCTTCCAAAGCTAATGCAATCTTCACTTTCCCTTGATTTTGCCTTGAACTCAGAAACCGATTCCTACTTGCAGTTGTGAAACTCCAACCTCACTCTCTGCTTCAGGGCTCAATCTTCTCCAAAAAAATGGTTGAACACACTCTAATGCTTATATAGAACTCATTAGAATCATCTAGAAAGTTCTGTAACCTTCCATAGGAGATTTTGCAATTTCACTTTCTCCTTCAAAATACCATGTGCCAAAATCGTGTATTTGCTCCCTTTGGGCATCAAAATGCTTGCAATCATCATCTCATGAGATATTGGATCAGTTGGTTATGTTAATTTCCTTGCTTGCAAGCCAATGGTGTGAATTTGATGTGTTGCTTCATCATGAAGAAACAACATGGAATGGTATGAAAATGACCTCAAACCAAAATTCCAATATTGCCAAAGTTCTTAAAATGACTTTTCCATTCAAAATGACCTATTATTTTGCCTTGTTTGGACACAAAATGAATTATTTCAATTTTTTGGTTATTAAAGGCCTTTAATTCTTCTTTTTCAAAATTCCTCAAACCACATCCTTACTTGAGCCATTTCAATGCCTCCTTGATGCATGGTCAAGGTTAAAACCCCATTTTGAACAACTTTCTAGTTGAACAAAATTTCATTTGAGGCCTCTAAGTTGGTGAAAATGACCTATAATCATAAATGACCTACAATCACCAATACCCAAAATACCCTTGACTTGTCAAAGCCATAACTTGAGTTCTACAAATCCTATCAAGGACTTATAGTACTATATTGAAAGCTAAGATAATAAGGAACAACATTCATGTTGACCAAAAGTTCATAGGAATCATCCTTCTTGGGAAAAAGTGTCATGCAAGTTGGGTAACTTTCAAGCTCCAAATTCACATGCCTCAGATGACTTGTAACTTGTCAAAGCCATAACTTGAGTTCTACAAATCCTATCAAGGACTTCTAGCACTCAAATTAAAGCTAAGACCATGATCTACAACAATCATGTTGGGGGAAAGATGAGATGACAATCATATCTTGAGCTAAATTGCCTTGAAGATAGGGGTCAAACTAGGGGATTTTACACTGTCAAGCCTTAGAAACCCTAGCTTGAAACTTCTCAAACTCTTCAATCATGATGAGTTAACCTTGGAATCATCCTTAGAACATCTCAATATATCAATACATGATCACATGGCTCTTGGATTAGGTCTCAACCTCCTTCAAATCCTCAGTTGACTTAGGGTTGACCCAGTCAAACCCTAGCTGCACCAATCATGGCTGAGCCTTCTTACTCTTGCACAATGACCTGTCTAGGCCTCAAAGTGATCTTCAACACTTCTCATGAGCTCTCTCAATACCTCAAGTCCTTTTCCATGACCTCAGAATCATCTGATGGCTTCCCACAACTCTCAAGTTAGGAGATCTACACACTTGGCTTCAATCACTCTCTCTGAGGATCTTTTACTTTCTCTGACAAGGATATCAACCCTTGAACTCTTGAACACCCTTATTTAGCTAGCTTCATAGTCTTGTGTAGCTCTTAATTGGTACTCATACCTCTTGATCTCCTGCATACATGTCAATGAAATGCAAATGATAATGCTAATGTGCATGAAATGAAACATAAGCTAGGTAAAGAAATGTTGGGCAAATTTTGGGGTGCAACACCAACTGGTTCTACTTTGTTATTTTGTATGGGTGTTTGAACAAGGGTTGTTCTACATGGTGATTTAATTTGTGACAAAGACGAAAGTGCAGAGGAAGTAAGGATTCATGGGTACATAATCCAAGCGCAGTCAGATGGGGGGTTTATAAGCCAATTTCACAATTAAAAACAAATTAAGGCTTCTTTCTCCAAGTATCCCAGTTCAAAGATTTTCTTGTGTTCTTGTAATATAAGTCGTTCATGGATGGGGAAATGGGATTAAGGTTCAATTTGAATATTATTACAAGTGGACCCTTGGGTTCAGTTCAATTGAGACCATATTCCATGAGGTTTATACCTTGAATTAAGTTCAAATGTTGTGACTTGTTTCAAGATTAATTGGTGAACCATAAAAGGCATTCCTCTCGAAGTTATTTCCCACTTTAGGAACCAATTCTTTGAACGAGATCAGGCCATGTCCAATTTAGTTCTTTGAGCCTTTGAATTATAAGCTTAAATTGCATCTGATACAAGGAGTTAAGGTTTTAGTACAACATTCACAAGAAAACTACAATAAGCGCATGGCCTAAACTTTCACTTGTTCCAAATACTCTCAAGAATACACATTCATTCCAAATAATGAAGGATGTTTGCTACAACACGAAGGATCCACATATACATATATACTGGAGCACTATCATTATTCCAAGGATTTGGTTACACTACTTGACATCGACACCACACTTTGATGATATAATTAATGACTAATACAAGGTAATCAAAGTTCATACTTGATGTCGCTACGGTATCCATTGGCATGTGATAGAACCATCCCATTTGCGAGTACGGAGGAGAAGTTCAGAACGCAACCTTTGACAGGGCTGCTGAAACTTTTTTCTTCAACAGATGTGACGCGCACCATGGGGAATTCGCTTCTTTGAATGTCAAAACCGCAACATAATACGCGCTCGAGCCTACAAATTTCTATTTGCCGCCATAGCATGAATCAGTGAGAGGAAAGAAGGTTACTGCATAACTCAACTTCCAATACACCTACGGAGCATGGATCAAGAATATTACTCGGCAGGACAAACGGAAGGTTTAGGATCATGTGAAGACAACGGCTTCCTTTTCCCTGCAAACCAAACCACAGACAAAATCAATTGAATTTCAAGCCTAATATCATTTTTTTAAGTAAAACCCAAAATGCAATAAAGTACCAACTGTACAAGGTAAAAACAGAGGAACAGGGAGACAAATCAATAGTCCTTATTTCATAATTAAACCGGCGAAATCTGTAATACCCTTCGTGTGCTTCCAACGTTTTAATCAATTGGTTCTGTAGACAAATCCCTGGCGTGAAGGAGCGAATCCTGTAGCCAATTTTTCCACAAGACAAGATTGTTGAAGAAGTTAATGTTGAAAACCTGCATCAACAACAAGGGCAACCTGTTATGAAGAACATATGGCTCCCCTTGATGATGACAACTTGATTCCATGCTTTAGTTTTGATGCTTCTACACGTGATCAACAAGCCATGGCTTTGAGGAAGTTTTGGATTTCTACAGAAAGTTTGTTCCAAACTCTACCAGTGCATTAACTCTATCAGTGCAGTTTTTTTAAAGGTGGAAATCAAAATCAGCTATGGAACAAATGGGAAGGAGGTGACTGTACTCACCAAAGATCAGCACATGGTCTTTATTTCATCACCTCACTATGCACCATCTCCCAGTGCCTGCAATAAACATGATACGGGTCTATAAGAATTCCATTTTTTTTCAAAGATGTTTTAAGCATATCAAAGTCAGGAAATCAGATTGTATCATCCAACACCAAATCCAAAGTTGAACCGAAACTCTTGCGGAGCAGTTTTTTTTAATAAGTACCTGCCAAAGTCAGTAGAGAAAAGGGAATGATATTTACAACAGCAGCTGCTCACCCATACCCTCAAAGCTCCAAAACGCTCCTACTGCATCCTAGTCTCAGGAGAAGAATCCCCCTCTGAAGCTGAGGGTGTTGCTGCCCAAGACCTTGTCACAAATTTTTCTGAGGGCAGTGGCCTTGTTGAAACTTCAAATGGATTAGTGAATGAGAAAGCATGCAGTACATTGTGTGAGAATGCAGTTGTTTCTCAGGGACTGGTTCTTAAAGATTCATCCAATGTATCCTCGAGGGACTTGAGTCTTGATCAAAAGCAAGTGAAAAATCAAAAAGAAGTTTCCGAAGTACCAGGGGTCAAACTTGCAACTGCGCCCAATCATCCATTTCATTGCAACTCTAGGCCTGCGTAGGAAGGATCACAAAAAGGTAAACACCGCTTGTTGGGTATGAAGCATTATAGTAAAGAAAAGCATAATAAACGTGCCATACTGTCAGGAGTTGGACCATCTACATCTGAAAAGCACATTTACTCCCGTCTTCTGAAAGTAAACCAACTAAGCCTCCGCATATACCTGTAGACAACATTAAATTTAATGATGCACCTCTGATGGAAAATAATGCTGAAGGAGAGTTTAAGAAGAGGACAGATCAGAACTTTGGTGTGCTTGCATCAGTTATGAAAGTAGAAAATATGTCCCAGTGTTTAGTGGCAAATGAATTTAAGGCTAGACAATCTTTTAGTCTACAAGATGATACAGGAGATCAAATGCATATTAGTGTCATGAGAATACTCACTCAGGTCTCTTGAAGACGCCGTCTTCTAGGATGCTGTCTAACGTGTCCTGCAACCAAGTGAAATTGACGTCATCATTCGTAATTATCACAATGACAAGGCCGTGCAACAACAGCTCCCTAAAGGCATTCAATCTACTCATCAAGATTAGTTTGAAAGTATAAGGCGATACTACGAATTCAATTACCGAAATCTCAAACCACGAGTCACTTTTTGAAGAACCAAGAATGCAGGTCCTGTGTTTGATGGTGCTCCAACTCTACTGAAGGGATCTTCTTTTCCTCCTTCCTCAAGCATTCAAACGCTACTCCAGCCGTCCAAACGTCCTCATCACCGTAAGCACATAAAATAAAAGAGTTTCAGTTACGCGTCGGTTCGAAGAAGACAACCAAAGAAATAGAGCCCAAGATTGAAGCTTACCCTGTTCAACAGTCGGTGTCAATAAAGAGCCACATACTCGTTAAATAGTTCATGAATTCCATCATCAACAGTCTTGACAAATTCATGAGCATCATCACCATAGATTTCTGTGAAGCTAAACTCAGCAAGTCTCATCTTGAAGCAAGGATCTATGACTACTGCTATTGCAAGAACCAACTACAATCTCTCCAGGACACGCACGTCAAACCCGAGCTCCTCTCCTCTGGTCCTCTAATCCATTTTCCGGCCCAACTCAATCATTATCCGCACCTGCCAAGAATACAAATCCAAAGTTAGCAAACCATCTGAATAATATTCCCAAGAAGATTCAAAATATCCAATCCAAATCCTCAAACATTGAATCTGGACAGACAAAATATTTAACAAATTTGATACACAATATCAAAGATTGAAATCTCCATTTAACAAGCATTAAACAATTGGGACAAAAGAGGAAGATTTTCAAATCTGGTTGGTACCAATTTGGAAAAGCCCAATCAACATTCAAAGCTCTTTATCAATTCTTACACCAAAAATCTCATGTTGAAGACTATACAAGAGGGTCAAAGAGAGATGAAGAAGGATCGATAACTACCGTAAGAAAACCCTAATTTCGTAACCTAAGAAATTGAGCAAAGAGAACTTATCTTTTCAGTTCACCAGATCGTCTCCGACCGCCGCAAGCCTAAACCAACAGACGGAACATCATCCCCAGTGCCGCTACAACCTACCTTCGGTAAAATCCCTCTTCTCGTAAAGTTATCGAACATACTGATTTGTTTTCGTTGTGTTTCAGGTTTTACAGTGAACGAAAGCCAGGGAGAAACGTTGAATGGTGGATTTAGAGAGAGATGCGATCGAGAGAAACCGAGTGGTTTGAGAGGAAGATGAAGGATTAGAACTAGGGTTTACCGTTTTCGCCGTCTTGCTTTTCTGCTTTCGTTTTGCTTTCTGTGTTGTCTTTTGCTTCTAATTATGATCAGGTATCCGCAGGTACACACACCTCACATGCACCCTCACGCGTAAACCTCACGATCTCTAACAGATCAACCCTACACGCTCCAGATTGCGAGCCCACCATAATCCCCTGCACGCAGACATACATGATCCAGCGGGTCTTTCTAATTAACTCTTAATTTACCAATTAATCCTTAATCTGTTAATTAAGTAACCCTAATTTAACTAATAACTTTTAATAATAAGTTTTTATTTATTTTAATTATATAGTTTCTTAGGTTTAATCATTTTTATATAATAGTTTGTTAATTCTTTTTTATTTAACTAATACAAACCAACCTTTTATCTTAATAATTAGCCCTTTTAAAAAAAAACCTCGTTTATTCACCTAAAAATTATTTTGCTAAGTAATTAATTAATCTTTTTTTAGATAACATTTTATTAATTAGTATGTTTATTCACTAAAAAAAAAACCTTCTATAATTTATATCTAAGTGCCATTTTACCTAATTAATATTAAAACTTTTTATAGGAGTACATAATAAAAATAACTTTTTTTATAATTAATTCTTCACTTTAGAATTTATTTTATAAATAAATTATTTCATTTAAGTTCTAAATAATAGAATTAAGTCATTATTAGCGTTTTATTTAAAGTTTAGAATTTAATTTCTATCTAATCCCACTTAAAATCGACCTAGTTAAAATCTACTTCTCGCTTAAAATCAAATCAGACGATTAAAATCAATCAACAGCATAAAATGCAATCAATCGCTCATGCTTACATCTACACTTCACAATCTACTCTCACACACTTCAGCGCTTGCATGCGTCCGTGTATGCCTTATTTACCTGCCTTTACTTTATTCGCAACTTTATATTTTCGCATTTTATATTATTACATCGCATTCCGTCCAAAGGAAAAACCTACACATAAGTCAACACTTGTGTGTAGTGCATCACTTGCATCATTTTCCCACGTGATCCTTGATCCCATTCAAGTTGATCTCTAGGACAAATCCTACCCCATAGGAAGAACCATTATCTTTACAACATAGAAAACAAACAAACTCAATCAACACAATACAAAAAATTCAAACACATTAGAGAAAGATGTTAATAATCTTAAGTGAGATAGAATCTCCACCCCACAACAATACAATCAACATGTAGGGACTTTGCCTTAAGAGAGATAAAGGCGTACTCGTCAGACAAACCTAGTACTTGAGCCCTTTTCTTAAGACGATGCAAAGACTATTTTCCTACAACCTATGGCGGTTATATCTCCCCTAAAATGATGAAGCATCTCTTCTCCTAAAATCAATCAACCAACTATCCTAAACCCGTAGGAACTTTGACCACAGTCAAAGAACTCCTCTAACCCTTTAGGGGAACTACAAATACTCTGATTCCACTCCCGTAAGGATATGTAGGCATAAGATGCAACATCTTATCGAGTATACTTAGATAATAAACCCCTAGGTCTTTAAACCTTAAGCAGATAAACCATAGCAATAAACAATATAAAACAAGAGGTTCCTGTAGAGTACTACAGAAACTTAGGATGCTAGCACCTTCCCTAAGTTTAACCAACCCCCGAACATAAAACTCTCTAGCTTGCATTTGCATTGCATTGTGGGAATTTCGATCTTTATCCCTTCCTTTGGACAAATCAAAGTTCGGTTGCAAAAATGAATTAAAAATTCAAACTAATCAATAGTTTGGTATCCGATTTTCACCGCGACAGAAATGGCGACTTCACTAGGGACCCTTCAGTGGGTTTCCCTACCTTGCTTTACTTGTTTATTGCTTTATATATCTGCCTATTTGCTTACTTGTTTATTTGTGTTCTTTATTTCTTTTGGGTTATTATCCTTGAGTGGTGAGACAAAGTCCTACACCCGGACTTGAGAGAAATTAAGATAGGATGGTGATATATTCGATGAGGCTTATAGGGAGTGAGTCCCGACTAAGTTGATTCAAGAATCCCGCTTAGTTGAGACCCTTTTGAAAATAGTTCGGTTGAACGAGTTTAGTCGTGAAAACTTTTACTATTCTCAATGGGAGTCCATGATACTAAGGACCGTAGTTACCTTTAACCCCACTTTGGCCTTTATTAGGACGTAGTGCAAGGCTATGAGGGAGTAAGTCCCGAAATAGTGCTACGCGATGCTACACTCAAAAGAAGTTCTCTTGAGAATATTATTAACCCCCGAGTTAGTTGGGAAGTTGATAATATCCGAAAGATGGGCTAATGACTTTGGGAACCTCTTAGAACCTCGTTCTGCAGGTACCATCCATCTTTAGTCCTTGTCCTTTGGGAATGGGTATACCCTTGGCTCCATGCTCGTTGCAAACCTAGGACCTTTGTTTGTTTATCTTTGTGTGCCCTTATGTGCTTACTTGTGTTTGTCGCATTCATATAGCATTATACTACATTGGACTTCATGGGATTTACCCTTTATTTATGAACATTGTAGGACATTATGGATAGACGAAATACTCTAAAATGTACTTTTAAGAGTCCCAAATTGGATGACCTAAGGGAGTTGGGAGCTTTGATTAAAGACCAAGAGGAGTTCAAGGGTAAATATGGGAAGTTACTATCTTTGTTGAGACGTAAGGCAAATGAAGACCTACTTTCCGCTCTATTACAGTTCTATGATCCGATATATCACTGCTTTACTTTTCCAGATTATCAGTTGTTGCCAACTTTGGAAGAATACTCCTTTTTGTTAGGTCTGCCTATTCTAGAAGAATCTCCTTTTCCTTTCTTAGAAAAAGACCCCGAAGAAAGAGACATCGCTAAGGCCCTTTATCTCAGGGTATCCGATGTTAAGGACAACATGGTTGTTAAAAATGGGACTTTCGGTTTGACTACAGATTTCTTATTCGAAAAGGCTTCATTTTATACTGATTTTATGAACAAGGCTCCATTCGAGGCAATCTTCGCCTTACTTGTCTATGGGGTATTTCTATTTCCAAGTTTTGAGGGGTTTGTGGACCTTAACGCAATTAAGATCTTCATGAAGAACAATCCAATGCCGACTCTATTGGGTAATATCTACCATTCTATACATCTCCGAAACCTTCGTGGTGGAGGAATGATTACGTGTTGTATGCCTTTATTATATAAATGGTTCCTTACCCACTTGCCCAAATATGTTTCCTTTTGGCACCTTAATGATAAGCGTTGGTCAGAAAAGATTATGGTTGTGACTCATTCTGACAACGATTGGTATAGCCGTGAGTATGATGGAATTCTAATCATTAATGGATGTAGATATTTTGCTAATATACCGTTACTCAGCTTTGGTGGAGGGATCAGTTACAATCCGATTTTAGCCCGCCAACAGTTGGGATATCCGTTGAAGGAACCACCTAAGAGCATACAAGTTGAGAGTGTCTTCTTCGAGGATAATCAAGAACTCCGAGAAAAGATTATGGAAGCTTGGAAACATTTGCATAAGAAATATAGGAATAGTTTAGGAAGGCCCAATTGTGTGTCTCTGGAACCGTATCTCCAGTGGGTAAGGAATAGGGCGATCAAGCTGAAGATGCCTTACTCTCGCCAAGATCCTATACCTCCGAGAAGAGAGCCCACTTATGTTTTTATGTCCGAAACTGAGAAGTTAGAAGTTGCTTTGAAGAAGTCGCAACATGAGTTAGAGTCATGGAAGAACAAGTATCTATTGTCCGTTGCAGAGATTGATGAACTCCAGAAGCAATTACAGTTGAAGGATGAAGAGTTACTCCCCTGCAAGAAGAGGAAAGTCATGGAGGATTTATTTTTCTCCGACCCACAATGCACTATTTGGAAGCTAATTATGGATAACCTTATCCGTGAGAAGACACAGCTAGAAGAGCAGCTCAAGCAGCAGAATTTGAAACTTCCTTAGTGTCTTTACTAGCTTCTATTTGGGACTTTTAAAAAAAAAAGGCAATTATTTGTATTCCGTTTCAAAATTAATAAAAAAACATTTTCTTTTGCTACAATGTTTATAAATAGTTGGGATCCCATGAAGTCCTACTCATCTTGCATTGCATTCTTTCTTTACTCAAGAAACTCAATTTTATTTCTCAGGTATTGTAACCATGGATTTCAAAAGAGAAGTATTAGAGTACACATTCCAGAGTCCTAACATTGAAAGCTTGAGAGAACTAGCAGATCTCATCGAGAACCGTTACGCCTTCGCATCAGAATATGGAGAAGTCTTCCGTTTTCTCGAACTCAAGATGAAAGGAGGGTTGTTGGAGACCTTGGTTCAGTTCTATGATCCATTGTACCATTGTTTCACTTTTCCGAATTATCAGTTGATGCCGACTCTGGAAGAGTATTCTGATTTCTTGAGGATGCCCATAACGGCCCGTCCCATATTCACCGGCCAGGAAGACGTGCCCAGTCGCCAAGAGATTGCAAACGCTACTCATCTCAGTCTAGCCGATGTTCAAGCACACTTGACCACCAAGGAGGGAGTCCTTGGATTCCCAGCTGATTTCTTGATCGAAAAAGTCCGTTACCATGCTGAAAGGGAGGAGGTCCTTATCATGGAGGCCACCTTTTCTTTGTTGGTTTATGGAATCTTCTGGTTCCCAAAGGTCGATGATTTTGTTAACATGGATGCAATTAAACTGTTCATACTCAAGAATCCCGTTCCTACCTTGCTCGCTGACACATACTATTCTA
The DNA here is from genome assembly GCA_963859935.3 of Lathyrus sativus. Classification (NCBI taxonomy): domain Eukaryota; kingdom Viridiplantae; phylum Streptophyta; class Magnoliopsida; order Fabales; family Fabaceae; genus Lathyrus; species Lathyrus sativus. Next base: position 191,807,163 of record OZ012737.1, read on the forward strand.
TTCACTCGAAGAATGCTGAAGGAGGAGGACATATCGTTTGTTGTACCGCTCTGTTGTATTCATGGTTCATTGCTCGCCTAACTCGACACCCGTCTATTTGGGAAGAGGAAGAGTCACCTCATTGGTCCGAGATAATTATGGCCCTTACTCACTCTGACATTATGTGGTACGACCTTACCTATGGAGGTATATGTATGATTCATAGCATCAGAGGATTTACTAACATACCACTCGTTGGGAGAGAAGGATGCATAAGTTACAACCCTGCTCTGGCTCGTCTCCAATTTGGGCATCCCATGATTGAAGTACCTGACCAGACTTTGTTAACAGGAATCTTTCTCAAGGAAGGAGAAGACCCAGACCTGAAGATCGTCATAATCTATGCATGGAGATACATCAATAAGGAATGAGAAGCTGCTTTAGGATACCCCAATTGTGATGTCTCTGAAGAATATCTACATTAGGTGCGAGAAAGAGCTCTCGACCTCAAGATGCCATTCCCTTTCCATGAACCTATGGTATTGGCTTTTCACGATCCAGATTGGATTGACGTAAGCGAAGAAGATCAGTTGAAGGTTGCCTTGGATGAGGCTCAGAAGCTGAAGGCCGCTTGGAAGAACAAGTTTTTCACACTCAAGGTAGAGAGAGAGAAGTCCCAGAAGTTGCCAGAAGTAGAACTTGCAAGGAAAAGAAAGGCGCGAGAGGATTTATTTTCCTCTCACACCTCTTCAAGAGTTGTCACCAGTGATGATCTTCCCCCAGATACTGTGGCTTGGAAGGAATGTGTCGATCGACTCATCAGAGAGAAGGCCGAGTTACAAGAACGTGTCAGTCAGCTAGAAGGAGAACTTCGCACACAGAAGGAGCGTAAGGAGTAGATCTCCGAGTTTCTCTTTTGCTTTTGGTTCAATGTAATAAACTCCTAAAAGAGTACTCCGCTTTGTAATGCTTCGATTATCAAAATAAAATAATTTTTTTCTCCAACGTTACAATACCGAGGCAATTTGAGTTTCTTGAAGTTTCATACTCATTTGCATTTTGCATAAGCATAACATCATTTGCATTCCAGGGTCTCACTCTTGCTTCATCTCCGCAGACAAGCTGAATCACCGATACAACACTCGAGCTAGTCAACGCCAGAAGATGGATCAACTAGAACAACAGAACAGAGTGCTCCGTGATGAAGTTGTCGTTCTGAAAGAAAGTTTGGAGAGGTTGAATGGTCTAGTGGAAGCCTTGTCCAATCAAGCCTCGATCAACAACCAAGAAGTTCCAAGGACTGTTATATCCGAAGTAGTATCAGCACCGATCCCAGTGGTGTCTACTATTGCTGAAGTAACCTACAGCATGCCGCCAGGTTTCCCGTGGGGGATGCCTCCTTATTTCACTCCGGCTGGTTATCGTCCACCTGTTCCCGAGGTTCCTGTCGCAACCACTGTTCAAGCTGCTCCTGTAGTTTCTGCTGTGATGACTACCGCGTCTCCACTTGTGAACGTTGTTCCATATATTCTGGATGAACCAATTTTACATGGGTCACCAACCAAAACTGTGGGTTTAGAAGAGAGGATAGACGGATTTCAAGACCAGTTTTCTGAAATACAAAAGGAGTTGAGAGCCCTTCTTGGAAAGGACTTGTTTGGTAAGAGTGCTTCTGAGCTGTGCTTGGTTCCAAATGTTAAGGTCCCACCGAAGTTCAAAGTCCCTGATTTTGAAAAGTACAAGGGGAATACTTGTCCTCAGAGTCACCTTATTATGTACGCCAGGAAGATGTCTGCCCAAACTGATAATGATCAACTACTCATTCACTACTTTCAAGACAGTTTAACAGGCGCCGCACTCAAGTGGTATATGGGGTTGGATAGTACGAAGATTCGAACTTTCAATGATCTAGGAGGAGCCTTTGTCAAGCAGTATAAGTACAATGTGGACATGGCGCCCGACCGAGATCAGTTGAGAGCAATGGCACAGAATGATAAGGAGAATTTCAAAGAATATGCTCAGCGTTGGCGCGAGTTGGCCGCGCAAGTCACACCACCGTTAGAAGAGAAGGAGATGACTAAAATTTTTCTGAAGACCCTTGGTCTTTTCTTTTATAAGAAGATGGTAGCTAGTGCACCCAGTGACTTTACTGAAATGGTCAATATGGGAATGCGCTTAGAAGAAGGTGTTCGCGAAGGAAGATTGGCCAAAGAAGAGAGTGCTCCTAAAAGGTATGGGAGCAGTTTTGTGAAGAAAAAAGAGCAAGGTGTAAATGCCATTCAAAAGGGACAATTCAGAAAGAGGTACATGCCACCACACCAAGTTGCAGCGGTATCACCAGTGTTTAATGCTCCGGCTTATCAACTACAGTCTCCGCAACCCTATCAGCAACCTCAGTCCCCCGTTGCTCAACAACCGCAACCTCAGCAAAGTCCACAGTACCCTCAGCAGAATCGGCCATCCAGCAATCAAGGTCGTGTGTATAGAAAAATAAATTTTGATCCGATCCCAATGACATATGCTGATTTATTCCCCGCTTTGATTAAAAAGGGTCACATTCAGACAAGAGCTCCACCTTTGGCTCCCGCGAATCCTCCTCCTTCTTATAGGGCTGACAAGTTTTGTCCTTACCATCAGGGTGCTCCAGGACATGATATTGAGAGTTGTTTCAGTTTGAAGATGGATGTCCAGAGGCTCATTAAAAATGGAATCTTGTCTTTTAGGGATTCCGACCCTAATGTACAGAAGAATCCATTACCCCCGCATGGTTCTCCCTATGTCAATATGATTGAAGTTTGTTTAGAAAATGATGATCAGGAAGTTTCATATGAAGAGGCTGAAGAAGTTTGTGTCATAGTACCCCATTTTAAGGAAGTGGAACATATAGAGATTGTGTACAATAGCAGGAAGCCAACTGTTACTCCTTTGGTAATCAACATGCCTGGACCTGTCCCTTACACTTCTAGTAAGGCTATCCCATACAGGTACAATGCTACTATGCTGGACAATGGAAAGGAAGTGCCTTTGCCCACCATACCTTCAGTAGTTAACATCGCAGATGTTAGTAGGGTGACAAGAAGTGGTCGAGTTTACCCAACTTTGCCACCAAAAGAAAAATAAGTTTTGTTCGAACCATCAGGCTCAAAAGACCCAATTGTGGGGCAATCTGGTGGATCTAATTTATCCAACTCAGATGAATGTTTGAAAGTAATCAAAAGAAGTGAATATAAGGTTGCAGATCAGCTTCTGCAAACCCCGTCGAAGATTTTCGTGTTGCAATTGCTGATGAGTTCTGAGGCTCATAGAGAAGTGCTTCAGAAGATTTTGGAACAAGCCTATGTCAAGCAGGATGTGACTATGGAACAATTCGATAACATCATTGGTAGTATTACTTCGAGTGATAATCTGGGTTTCAATGAAGACGACCTCCCAGAGGAAGGAAGGAAACATAACATGGCTTTACATATTTCTGTGAACTGCGGAAACGACTCTCTGTCCAGTGTGTTGGTTGATACTGGATCATCTCTAAATGTAATGCCTAGAACTACTCTATCTAAGTTATCGTATCAAGGACCGCCGATGAGGCCAAGTCGCGTTATTGTCAAAGCTTTCGATGGGTCAAGGAAAACGGTAATTGGTGAGGTAAATTTGCCCATGACTATTGGATTACAGACTTTTATGATCACGTTTTAGGTCATGGACATTCGTGCCGCCTATAGCTGTTTGCTAGGGAGGTCATGGATACATGAAGCTGGAGCAGTTACTTCTACCCTGCATCAGAAGTTGAAATATGCTTTTGAGGGAAAAACAGTTACAGTTTATGGGGAAAGAGCTTTGGTGGTAAGTCATTTGTCATCATTCTCATATGTCGAAGCTGAGGAAGAGGTTGGCACGCAATTTCAAGCTTTGTCTATTGTGGGCGAGGGTGTCCAAAAATCTCAGGCATCCATGTCATCATTTAAAGACGCGCAGCGAGTAGTGAACAGTGGTCATCAGACAATGTGGGGAAAGGTGTTGTCTTTGCCAGAGAACAAAAATAAGGAAGGTCTCGGCTTCACCAGCAGTTCTGCTCAACAAACCACCAAAAGTCAAGGGTTTCCGCTGATCAATGAAGTGTTCCGTAGTGGAGGAGTCGTCTGTCATCCTCAGATTAATGTTGTGTCAGAGGAAGAACTTGAGGGCTACATATCAGATGGTTCTGCAAGGTCCTCAATTCCTTACGAAGACTATGAGCCCTATAAGGAAGATCCAGGCTATGTTTCGGATGAATTTGACTATACCTTTGGAGTTTATACCATCACCGAGGAAGATCCAGATGAGGACATCCCAGACTTTGTGACCCCAGGCGTTGTAGTCAAGAATTGGAGTGCGGTTGAAGCCCCTACTGCCATTCATATATCTAAGTAAAGCATTTGTTTTAAAAAATTTTCGCTCTGCCCAAGGCGAAACTGCATTTATTAGGGCTTATTTTCAATAATTCCCTTTGCTCTGCCCAAGGCAAAGGTGACTTTGTTGGGCGTGTCTTTTTGGTTTTGCTATCATCAATAAATTACTTTCATTTTCATTTGTGTTTTTATATTTATTCACGATGTTGGAAAATAATAAGTAGCATCTCGCGTACACACACTTTCCACTTTACAAAAACTTATTGAAAATCACATCACTTGCGCAGATTGCTACATAAATTACATCCTGGGAATAGTGATTCACTACCTTCTCCGAATTTTGAGTTTCCTGTGTACGAAGCTGAGGATGAAAAAGATGATATCCCAGAAGAAATTTCCAGACTGCTTGAGGAAGAGGAGAAAGTTATTCAACCTCATCAAGAGCCAGTGGAAGTAATCAATTTAGGAACAGAAGAAATCCGCGAAGTGAAAATTGGAGCTCTGCTCAAGCCCGATGTAAAGAAACAGCTGATTGATTTGCTTGGAGAGTTTGCTGATGTGTTTGCTTGGTCATATCAAGATATGCCTGGATTGGACACGGCTATAGTTGAACACCGTCTGCCTTTGAAGCCAGAGTACCCGCCAGTATAGCAGAAGCTCAGAAGGACTCGACCCGACATGGCTCTAAAGATTAAAGAAGAGGTACAAAAACAGATTGATGCAGGTTTCCTTGTCACTGCCGAGTATCCTCTATGGTTGGCTAACATTGTACCCGTTCCGAAGAAGGATGGTAAGGTTCGCATGTGTGTAGATTACAGAGATTTGAATAAAGCCAGTCCGAAAGATGATTTCCCATTACCTCACATTGACATCTTGGTTGACAGTACTGCGAGATATGAGGTTTTCTCCTTCATGGATGGGTTTTCAGGGTACAACCAGATTAGAATGGCTCTCGAGGACAGAGAGAAGACGTCATTCATCACGCCCTGGGGCACCTTTTGTTACAAAGTTATGCCGTTTGGATTAAAGAATGCAGGGGAAACATATCAGAGAGCTATGACTACTTTGTTCCATGATATGATGCACAAAGAGATCGAGGTTTATGTGGATGATATGATAGCTAAGTCGAAGACCGAGGATGATCATGTTAAACACCTGGCTAAGTTGTTTGGTCGTTTGAGGGAATATAAGCTCCGTCTGAACCCCAACAAATGCACATTTGGAGTACGATCAGGGAAACTATTGGGTTTTATTGTCAGCCAAAGAGGGATTGAAGTGGACCCTGACAAAGTGAAAGCTATCCGCGAAATGCCAGCTCCCGCCACCAAGAAACAATTCAGAGGATTCTTGGGACGTTTGAACTACATCTCCAGGTTTATATCCAACATGACTGCTACGTGCAAACCTATTTTCAAGCTTCTGAGGAAAGAGCAAGGGTATGTTTGGACTGAAGACTGTCAAAAGGCTTTTGATAGTATCAAAGAGTATTTGCTTGAACCACCTATCCTGATACCACCAGTTGAAGGACGACCTTTGATTATGTATTTGACTGTTTTAGAAGATTCAATGGGTTGTATCCTCGGTCAGCGAGATGAAACAGGAAAGCAAGATCATGTCACTTATTACTTGAGCAAGAAGTTTACCAATTGTGAAACAAGGTACACTATGTTAGAGAAGACTTGTTGCGCTTTGGCGTGGGCCGCCAAGCGTTTGCGCCAGTATATGTTGAATCACACTACTTGGTTAGTTTCAAAGATGGATCCTATCAAGTATATTTTTGAGAAGCCCGCTTTGACCGGGAGAATTGCTAGATGGCAGATGTTGTTGTCTGAATATGATATCGAGTACCATACTCGGAAAGCTGTTAGAGGAAGTGTTTTGGCGGATCATCTGACTCACCAGCCCATTTTGGATCATCAACCCTCAAACGAAGACTTTCCCGATGAAGATGTTATGTTCTTAAAGATGAAAGATTGTGAAGAACCCGTACACGGTGAAGGGCCAGAGCCAGGTTCTCAATGGGGTTTAGTTTTTGATGGAGCTGTCAACGCTCATGGAAAAGGGATAGGTGTTGTTATTGTGACTCCTCAAGGGACCCACTTCCCATTTTCCTCCAGATTAACATTCCAGTGTACTAATAATGAGGTTGAGTATGAAGCATGCATAATGGGTCTTGAAGAAGCAATTGATTTGAGAATTAAGAATCTAGACTGGTTTGGTGATTCTGCAGTGGTAATCAACCAAATCACTGGAGAATGGATAACCCGACATGATAATTTGGTCCCGTGCAGAGATTATGCTAGAAGATTGTTACCGTTCTTTGATAGGGTTGAGTTTCACCATATCCCTCGTGATGAGAATAGAATGGCAGATGCGTTGGCAACTTTGGCCTCGATGATTGTGGTAAACTTTTGGAACGAGTGTCCTCGGATTGAAGTAAAACGTCTTGACAGACCTGCCTACATCTTTGCTGTCAAAGAAGTCGAAGATGGAAAACCCTGGTACCATGACATCGAAGTTTTTCTTAGGACTCAAGAATACCCTTAAGGAGCTTCCAACAAAGATAAGAAAACTTTGAGAAGGTTGGCTGGAAATTTTCTTCTGAGTAACAATGTGTTGTACAAGCGAAATTTTGACATGGTCTTGCTGAGATGTGTTGACAAACAAGAAGCGGATATGTTGATGACGGAAATTCACGAAGGATCTTTTGGCACTCATGCCAATGGACATGCTATGGCTAAGAAGCTTTTGAGGGTTGGTTATTATTGGATCACAATGGAATCAGATTGTTACAAGTTTGCTAGAAAGTGTCACAAGTGTTAGATTTACGCAGATAAGATTCACGTACCTCCAACCTTGTTGAATGTTATGTCATCACCGTGGCCATTCTCTATGTGGGGAATTGATATGATTGGAATGATAGAGCCGAAAGCGTCTAATGGACACCGATTCATCTTAGTAGCCATTTATTATTTTACCAAGTTGGTCGAGGCGGCTTCCTATGCTAATGTAACTCGACATGTGGTTGTCAAATTTATCAAGAATCAGCTTATTTGCCGATATGGTGTGCCAAGCAGAATTATTACAGACAACGGTTCCAATTTGAACAACAAGATGATGAAAGAGTTGTGTGAAGAATTCAAGATTGAGCATCATAATTCTTCCCCTTACAGACCAAAGATGAATGGGGCTGTTGAAGCCGCCAACAAAAACATTAAGAAGATCATTCAGAAAATGGTTGTTACTTACAAAGATTGGCACGAAATGCTCCCATTCACCTTGCATGGATATCGTACGATGGTACGCACATCGACTGGGGCAACCCCATTTTCACTTGTCTACGGTATGGAAGCAGTACTCCCGATAGAAGTTGAGATTCCTTCTATGAGGATTTTGGTGGAGGCAAAGTTATCAGAAGCTGAATGGTGCCAGAACAGATATGATCAGTTGAACTTAATCGAAGAAAAGAGGATGGTGTTGCACCCTAAAATTTGCTCAACCTAATTCACTTGGTTTATGTTTCAATTGCATTAGCATTTGCATATAGAGTCATGTACATAGTTTAATCATCTGCATAGCATAGCATAGCAAATCATCCAACAAGGGACCAAGCACTATTCTCATCTCCATGAGCCTATCAAGAGGTTATTATTCAAATTCAAGCATATCCAAGGCATCAGAACAGAAATTGGAACCTAAGAAGTCAGTGGATCAAGCAGTGGATCTATCTCCTATCTGAGGGTATCTGAAGATCATCAAAGAAGTTGTGAGCTGTGAATTGGTCATGGAGGGTATATAGACATCATAGAGGACCTAGAAAGTCATTTGGAGAAAGAGATAAGTCATTGATGTGATCACAAGAGTTGCAGTTGAGGACAGTCAACTAGGGTTTCATCTGGGTCGACCCTGGGCCAACCCTAGGCCAATTGATTGATTGAAAGGCATCAAGGGCTATTTGAGAGATGTGGGATTCATCATTTGAAATGTAGATAAGAATGTGGTGTTGTTCCAAGAAGGAATCAAGAGAAATCAAGAAGAAGGGGAGTTTCTAAATTAGGGTTTTTGTGTAAAATCCCCTGATTTAGGTCAAACTTCCAAGCAAGATAAGTCAAAATGCAAGCTTCAAATGGATCCTTGGCCAACATGAAACCTGTATAGGATCTCAAGACCTTTAATTTTAGTGGTGGAAGACATCAAGGAGATTCATAGAACTCAAGTTATGGTCCTTGCAAGTTACAGGTCATCTGAGGTATCTGAAATTTTGTCTGTGAAAGTTACTTGTCTTCCAAGCAACTTTTACCCCTCAAGGAGATTTCAAATGAATTTCTGGTCAACATAAGAGTTGTTCCTAATTGTCTTAGCTTTCTAGAATGGTATGTTATGCCTTCATATGATTGGTGTAACTCTACTTATGGTCTTGGCAAGCAAAGGGTATTTTGGTCATCTGAGAATTACAGGTCATTTCAAGCCTATGCCCAAAACTCATACAAGGAAGCTTCAAATGGAAAACTTCACAACATCAAACTTGCTCCAAATGACATTTTGGGTCTAGAAAAGTGATCATGAAAGTTTGGAAAGGCTCATAGCTCAAGGTTTCAAATTTGGTGAATTTAATGAATAAAAGTGACCTAAAATTGAGATTTTTCATAAATTGGCCAAATGGGATGAAATTATAGGTCATTTTAATTGGAAAAAATGTTTTAAGAACATTGGCAAAAGTGGAGTTTTGAGTTTGGTTCAAGATTTGAAAGTTATGCTTGGTTACTTACAAAAGAAGTTACATAATCAAAATCCAAAGGAAAGTGTGCATGGGAAGTTTCTACAAAGTTCTAGAAAGGTCCATGATCATCTATATATTGCATTGAGAGGCTTCATGCATTGGTTGGTGAACCATTGTGATCAAAATACCAAGTTACACTTCATTCTTCCATTTGGCAAAACCTTTTCAAACTCCATCAAATCTCCATTAATTTCCAAAGTTCTTGATACAATCATCATCTAAATCATCCATATATCCAATTTCCATCAAAGATTTGTCTAAATTGAAGAGGAATCGTGCTATCCAACTTCATCATCCAAGGAGCAAGAACATTGTGATTGCAAGATTCAAGGCATTGGAGCAAGAACTTTTGCATACAGAACAAAGAATTGAGTGTGTGGATCAAATCCAGATCATCGCAAGCTTTGGATCTCAAGAGTTCTCCATCTGTGTTCATCATCAAACCAGGTTGGTGTTTCCCTTCGAATTGCTTGAATTAGTTAGCATGTTAGAGAATTGTTAGGTTAGAATTGTTAGGTTAGGTTAGATGATTAATCCTGGTGAGTTTGAGAAGGTTTCATGGAGGTTACCAATGGTGCACCAAATCTGTTAGGGTTTAGAACTCATAGTTTATGGCACGATAATCTTGGATGTATAGCTCAGAGTGATCAGTGAAATGTGTAGATCATGTTAGGGTAATAATTGGCAAGAATTGGCAAGGTGGATATCAGTGAAAATGGTGGAATCAGAATCTTCTACCTATCGGGTTTGAAGTTTGAGTGAGTTTTAGAAGAGGATATTATCATGGCTGTGTAGAGGGAAGAGAATGGATCGTTTTTGGTTTTTACATCGTGAGCTTTCGTGGAGAGACAAGGGAGAATAGAGCTGTTGAAAATTCGTGCATGGAGAGGTTATTTCTGAATCTAGGGTTTCTAGAGGTAGACGATGATGCATGGCCGTAGGATCTGGTGTTTGACTTGGACTTGTGTACGAATCTGATGGCTCACATTCAATTGGAATTTGGAGGGAGATCCTGTGCATCCAAGCGCACCGTTTCATTAATTCCCTTAGACTGGGCTCAATAATAAGTTGTTATTCGCACCCCCAAACGCAAGGCCCAATGAGATTATAACTGAAAATCTTGCTTTTTGCACCGTTTTCTCTTTTTTTATTTTTTGTTATGTTTTCTGTGCACTGGGCCCAGACGCGCATTGCTAGGCGCGCCCCCCCAGTCTGGGTCCATCCTATTATTTTAACTAGAATTAATACTCATTGCACCCCCTGACCCAATTAATCCATGTTAATTTCTTTTGATTTTGTTAATTCTTTAAAAATTCACAACAAATAGAAAAATTCTTATTTTCAATTGGTTGTTTTTGCATATTGTTCATAATTCTGTTAAGAAAATTCTCATACAAAAAAATTAGAATTTCATTTTATTTTTATATTTTTAGTATATTTTTCTTTTAAATAGGTTTAAATAATGTTTAGTTTAATGCATGATATTGATGATTTTGGTTTGGTTAGATGCTTTAATATTTTTGACCCATTCTTTTTAGGGTGATTAGCTTAGAGCTTTAGCTTGTATATAAAATTTAGTTCATGATTTTAGGGCTTAATTTTAGATGATTTGTTTAGGTGTGATTAGGAGAACCAAAACTAGGGTTTAGGAGATAACATAGGTGTGATAAATCCTTTCCCTTAGGAGTTGTAGATTGAATCTTTGGGGTATGGGGCTATAGGGATTATGGGTAGCTAATATATCCCTTAGAAATTATTAGGTTTCCCCTATTCAACTATTACTATTAGTATACTGCTTGCATTTGCCTGACTGTGTGGTGTGCCCTCTCTAGGGTTATTTCATTTGTCTGTGTGGGGTATTGGGTTTGTTTGGGGATTGGGAGAGCTGAAGACTGTGATGATGAAGGCCATTGGAGATCAAGAGAATGAAGACCAACTTCCAGAGTTGATGAAGAGTATCCCTTGCTGGCAGCTGTTGAAGGCTATAGGGTTTAGGAGCTAGGGAGAGCTCTAGAGTAGAGAACTTGATTCACAAACATGGAAGGCCTTGTCTGCCTCCATTCTTTCTCTATGATTCAAAGTCTCTTTCAAATATCCACCTCCTTCCTTTGGAAGGATTAGTGAACGTATTTGAAAGATAGAACTTTTGAGAGAAAATTGTCTGTATAATGTTAACAGTTAATGAGCCACCCTTGGTAGGCAATTGACTGTTTGACATCCATTTCATCTTGTTGACTGATATTCATCCTGGAGATTGAGACTTGAAGAAAAGCCCTGAAGATTGATGATAAAGACCTTGCTTGGAGGCTGTGAAGATGAAGACTGATGCTTGCTTGAAGCTTGTAGCTGTTTGGAGATGACTTGAAGACAGATGTTGATGCAGAGCTGCTGGTGGCTATTTATTTTAGCTGTTTAATTCTTGATGTATTGTTTGAATTTCCCTGACTGTATTGTTTGCCATTAATCTGTTAGGTTGAAAGTGAATCTTGTTCACTTTTGCCTATTGTTTTCTAGTTTCGAGGTTGAGTGGGACTCCCTTGCCTCGCTTGTATTGCTGCATCCAGCATTTTACTGCTTTACTGTATATATGCTATTGTTTCTGTTTCCGTCAATTCCCTTAGGATCTCTGTTCCTCTCTGCGCAAGAGAGGAGCATGATAGACATTAGGTCTTAACCCATGCATGATAACATTAGGTTAGTCTGATTCCCTTTTCAACCATAGGATAGAGTGTTGTCTCTTCTTTTCTCAAAACAAACAGAAAAAACACAATAAGATTTCAAATCCAATAAAAGACACTTCTTCCGTAAAAGAATGTGAACTCATCAAAACGTCATTTTTGTCCGCTTGGACCAGTAATCAGAAAAACCCTTTTTTAGAAGGAATAAAAACAATCAAAACAGACTTGTGTCATACGTAGCCCGAACTACGTTTGCTCTGATCTTTCATGATGTATGAAAGTACGTAGGCATAGGATGCGACATCCTAGCGAGCAACCTTCCCCTCCTTTCCCGTAGGTAGGCGAACTACGTTGACTCTGATTTCTCGCTCCAGACGAGGATACGTAGGCATAAAGTGCGATACTTTGCTGAGTCATTTTCTTTTCTTTTTAACCCTTAACCCTTAGAGTAGATAGAATAACCAATCCATACTAGAAAACAAGCGTGGATCCCGTCGAGTACGACGGACGTGAGGGGTGCTAATACCTTCCCCTTGCGTAACCGACTCCCGAATCCAGGATTTGGTTGCGATGACCATTCCTTTCCCGTCTTTGCGGTAGGTTTACTCTGAGCGTTTCCTTTCCCTCCGTTGGGATAAATAACGCACGGTGGCGACTCTTCTGTTCAGCCGACGCCAATTTTCGCAGTAGAGACCAGATGGCTGCGCTGTGCCATGGGCAGTTGTATCAGCAGAAGATGAAGAAGGCATTTGACAAGAAAGTTTGACCCCGTGCATTCAAAGAAGGTGACCTCGTGCTTAAGAAGATTCAGTCCTTCCTCACCGACGTCAGAGGAAAATAGGCCCCGAATTATGATGGACCATATGTAGTAAAAAAGGTTTTGACAGGAGGCGCTTTGATGTTAACAACAATGGACGGAGAAGAGATCACTCGCCCTGTGAATACGGATGCTGTTAAGAAATATTTTGTTTAAGAGAAGCAAGTCATTATTCCCTTTATGTAATCGCTATTGCTTTCCAACACTGTAACATCGGGGTCACGCTTTTCTGCTGACCACCATTCAGTAAAAAGTTTTTCATTTATCATAAATTTGTATTCTTGATAGCAAAATCCAGATTGATTTAAACCTTTTCAAAACCTTATGTTCTACTTGATATATGAATAACAAAAGGATGATCAGGGACGTTTATTTCGTTCGAGGAAAAACAACAATATTATGTGCTTCTCTAAGGATATTTATTTTATCCAGATGCGAAGGTTACCTCTGTTCTAAGTACTTTCTTCGCAGATGATAAGGGATCTATGGAGATTTTGCTTGAATACCCTTTCGTTTGAGGCGTTTATT